>CM061047.1:60847797-61447797 GCA_030762985.1 Adelphocoris suturalis
CACATTAAATTGGTCAATTTTTTCTAAAAATGCTGAAAAAATTACTCAAAAACGTTAAATTTATATTTTTTAGCAGAATATTGCTCAAATAAAGTTTATTACCAATAACATAGAGAATCAAAATATTCATCTGCAAAATTATGCTCAAAATTGTAGTTAAATTTCATCAAAATGTGCTAAAAAATCAATAAAAACTGCAAAAAAGTTACAAATTCAAAATCTCTTCTTGAAACGCTGTATATTATTTAGAACGAGTTTTTTGCCATACAATTTGTAGATAACAATTTCTTTTCCCTCAAAGTCCTTAACTTTCAAAACAATGTAACAAAATATAGTACGATAATTTACAAAAATTCGCTCATACGATCATGCTGCATGACTAGAACTTCACTTCATGATTTCAGCTATGTTTTTTTCTTCCTTTCGACGATCGTTGAGGACATTTTAATAAAATTCGTGCACATACCTTACCTATATTTTTTACACAAAAAGTGTAGCTTTTTGAATTGATCTATTTTATTTGTGATATGTACTTACCTACTAATACCAATCTATTTATGTTTACTCCAGAACGTTGGAATATCCTTAAAGCGTAAACACACCTTTTTTTATTTCCAGAGCAACATTTTGAGGTAATTCCATAAAATTGTTTTCAAACCGATTAGAAAAATTCATAGTTGTTCTGAAGACAACTCTTCAGGGAGTTTGGAAAGTCGAAGTAAAAGAGTTTTCGTGAATCTGACCCGATTCGGACCGCGCCGCCGTAATGAAAATTTGAATAATTGAACTAGGAGCTTGAATGAGTGCAACCTTAGTGACCTCAATTCATCGAATTCAAGACACCGTACGGTTCTAAGACAGCAAGTTAAAACTAACCAGATATTGTGCAATATTGCATGCTTATTCTTGAAATTGCATCACCATCACAAAAATAAATAACTTCATTTGTCGGCTGTTTAACGATGATGTAATATTTCAATCATCTTAACAAAAGGTTTTGTTAAATTTAAATAACATAACAAATACTAATTTAGAAGGCTTGAATCTGAACAAAAATAAACAACTTTGACAACAAATTTGGCATCAGTTTAACATTTCACCCCCACGCTTACACCTCTTTTTTCCCCTTAAACCCTAAAAGAAAGGTCAATGTTCTTCGGCTTTTACGAATTCCGATGTGCTTTAATTTAAGTATCATAACAGTACATTAACATTCATAATTATTATAACAATTTTCATTGTTACTATACTATATTCAAGTATATAAACATCACATGATTCCACTCTCTTGATCATTAGATATAAAATACATGCAAATTTACACAGAAATTTAAATTTAGGTACCTACTGTAGGTACTTAGGAACCTAAAGCTCATACTGGACTTGTGAAAATTGCACATATCGGTAAGTACCTATGCAGATATCTTTGATGTATGTACTTGCATTTTTTACAAAATAATATAATTATCCGAGTGCGAAGTTATGTGATAGGTAAATAATGTGATGAATTTATGTGAAATTATCTTGCCAATAAATCACATTGATAATTTTGTCATTAAAACAATCTGGAATCCACAAAACCATGAAAATTTAAGAAAATTGTAAAAGAATTTTCTGCAACATAACAACTTATTGCGTGAACTGGTGTGGTAGGTATTAGCATCCTATGAGTTGGTATAAATTAAACCAATTAATTACCAACTCGGGATTAATGAAAATTGGAAAGGAGCCAGGCAGTTTCAAAACAATTCAACGACAGGGTAGAATGATGATGTTGATAAATTTCAGCTGTTCATTATATAAGGATTATGAGTTGCCATTGTTGCATTGCTATCGTTAAGTAAATTCTAGAAGAGAAATAATTTATTTCACTCACTTGCTGGGTTGCGTAGATGGAAACCTTCACTATTTAAACCGGCTGAGGTGTGGCTCGACTTCCAACCTTCAAATGAAAAGGAAATTACGTGCAAGGGCGAGAGGGGTGCCTCGAATTGCTTTAACTCTGACGAAGAATCAGCTGATCTGACGTGATAAGACAATGGAATGATAAGGTGCATGGAATTGGATGGATCGTGTTTACAGCCCAAGTTTTTTGTAGAAGACATCAACGTAAATGGGAGTGCAGCAGAAGTTGTGGTTGCTCCAGTCATTCCAATTTGTTAATTTTGCGAAAATTGGTTCTGAAGAATACGGAATAGAAAGGAAAGAGATTTTTTGGCTATAAAAGTTTAATAAATACCACATTTTTCTGAAAATTACAATATTTCTAAGTGTACCTATGCAAAATTACTATTTTGTAATGCCTTATTCATTACATTTAGGTAGGTACATTTTTTCATTTCAACAGGTTACTCCTATCTTTCATCTATAGTAGGTATGCCCACTCTATAGCCCAATATGCAGAGCTTTTATTAATTAGGTAGGTAGGTACCTAATAGTTATCACAAAATGTTGGGGTTTTCAACATTACTTACAGTTCCATTCAAACTGTGGACAAGGAAGGTTTATTTATTTTAATTGAACGGAATATCTCAATTTAATTGATTACGAATCA
Organism: Adelphocoris suturalis; assembly: GCA_030762985.1. Taxonomy (NCBI): domain Eukaryota; kingdom Metazoa; phylum Arthropoda; class Insecta; order Hemiptera; family Miridae; genus Adelphocoris; species Adelphocoris suturalis. Next base: position 60,850,352 of record CM061047.1, read on the forward strand.
CAGTAATGAATCAATGTCACTCTCAATTACTTGCTAAAAATCACAATGAAAAAATCCACTTATTTATCTTTACCTATGGAAAATGTCAACTTTTATTGCAAGCTGGAGTCCCAAAAAGTCAATTAATACGCAGAAAAAGTACCATTTTATCCATCAGGAGCTTAAAGAAGTTTGGAGGTTTGACTTGGGGCTGCAGTCTTATGTCATAAGTTGCAGGAGCAACCCTGTCTACGGATTTCTAATAGTCCGTAGCTTACCATTCTACTTAGCAAACACTACACTGTCAAAACAAGCAGATTATAATATTTTACTTATCATATCTGCTCTACTAATGTAATAGGTATCGATTACTTATATACCTATATCTAGGTATTAATATAGTTGCAAAAAGTAAGCAAATAGGCCTTTCGAGACATTGAATCAGTTTAGCCAACCTTAGATGCCAAAATCCCAAGGTTCGACGCTAGCATAGATAGTGGCGATCCCTTGTACTTCTATTTGGAGTTTAAAGTTCAAGCGCCAAATATTCAAACGTTGATTATTCTCAAACTCCCTTCTGTTTTCTGTGGAGAATTAAAACTCGTTCAAAACTTGGATTTTCTACCACACTTATATACCTACCCCATCCTGGGGAGAGTTGAATGAAACAAATAATTTGTATCACTAGATTGACTGCAAACACCTCCACACCACATGTCCTCTGGAAGGAAGGAACCCGAAATCCCAGTCTGGCGAGAAAGTCAGATGCCTCAACACCTCCATCAAGAACTTTGTACAGTAGGATCAAATCAGAAAACTCTCTTCTTTCCTTGAGGGTTTACAGTCGCTTTTCAATATGTCTTTTTGTGAGGTGAGTATACTGAAGTTATTCCCCAAGTTTTGGTTTTTTCACCTGAAGTCAGGAGGTAAGGATAATTTAAAATGAGAGAAAACAGTGCGGTAAAGGTGGAAATGAGGTGGGAGTACATAAAGAAGGTTGGAGCCTGGATGCTTCTTAAATATGATCTTAAATCACTTGCCAGAGCTGTTATTGAGTATAAACTCGGCCGAATAAGTTTGAGAAGATGTACAATTAAGCATCATGTTCCAAAAATCAACCCTCTATGCACATGTTAGTGGAATTTCATTTTCCCTCATGGAGCACCTACGAGTACAGCATTGAGGTGAACAGAGGAAGATGTCCTTGCTCTCTGTGGCAATTGGGGATTACCCCTAAATGAATCCAAGATATTGTCCAGAGTTTCTCAAACTCAAAAGGAAGAGTTGTCAGAAAATTCAGAGATAATTGTCCTGGAAAATCCTGGGTAAAATTATTTCTTGGCTGCAACCCTGAAGTGAGTGTTAGATTCGGTCAAAACATGAAGAGAGCCAGGGCTGCAGTTGACAAGGACATAGTCCAAGGACGATGAGTAGGACAAGGCCTAATTCGATAATCTCCAAACCTCCCTTGAAGGTATTTCCCCGAGCAACATCATAAATTATGATGAAACATATTTTCATAGAATTATGATGAAACAAATTTTCATCATAAATTATGATGAAACATATTATTGACCACACCAAATCGTGTACAAGCATTATGTTCTTTGCATCGGGAGATGGTGTACTACTGCCCCCCATGGTGGTATACAAGGCCAATCCCACTTTACTTTATGCTAACCGGCTTGAGGGGGGAATCGATGGTTGTTGATATGCTCGTTCACCATCTGGATGGCTTGACATGGATTTATTTCGAACCTGGTTTCAGAATATTGTGCCTTTCTTCAGAAATGAACAAGGAAAAAAGACTGTGATAAGAGATAACCTGGCCTCACTAAAAATAGTGAAAAATAGCTAAAAATCGTTAAATTTATACTTTTTAGCAGAATATTGCTCAAATAAAGTTTATTAACTATAAAATAACATTCAAGAATTTATGTACAAAATTGTGCTGACAAATGTACTTATATTTCATTAGTGTGCTAAAAAAAATCGGTAAAAACGGCAAAAAAGTTGAAAATTCAAAATCTCTTTTGAAATAGCAGATTACCTATTATTTAGAACGAGTTTTTTTGCCATAAAATTATTAATTAACTATTTCTTTTCACTCAAAGTCTTAAATTTTCAAAACAATGTAACAAATATGGAACGATAATTTCGAAAATTCGCTCATACGATCATGCTGCATGACTGGAACTTTTGAGTTCCAAAGGGGTCACGCTGCGCTACTGATCTGACCAAGACAGATGCCCGCACGTGCGTGCCCAACGGCTCATGCTCTCTGCGCGGGTAGATGAGCCACTCTACAGCGTTCATCAGATTTCAGCATGCTTGCATTCAGGAACCCATATGCAGACACCAGTGGCGTAGTTTGAGGAGGGGCAGAGCCCCTCCATAAATTATAGAGGATGCAGAATTTTGTTGTATGGATATAGCCAAATTAATAATTTTACGCTTCCAACTTCAGTACCTAACACCTTCAATTAAAGAATGTAATTAGTACAACACAACCACTATTATTATCATACGATTCTGCTTGCCGCCAAGCGGTCTTGAGTCGCTCTTAATAAAGACATTTTTGTTAGGTTCGTTTGTGTAGGGGCAAAATGGCGAGGATATTATACAGCCCCACGGAGCATAGTAAAATCACCTAGTCAACGAAACGGAAATGTGGATACTACAAACTGAAATCAAGTCGTTCCCCACTACCTTCTGGGGCAAGCCCATATGCGATTTTTCCCTAGAAAAATATCCATTGTTCCCACCCCCAAAAGTATCCACCGATTCCCCTATGAACTTCCCCTACTTTTCACTGCCTACCTAATTGATCAAGCTTGGTAGTTCGTTTCAAAACAGTTCCCCGTTGTATAATTATACCATTAATTTACGAATAAAATCCCAGTTAAAATGAAGCAAAAATACGATAGATAGAAGCATGCAGGGGTGATTGAAATACCTAGTTTAATATAAAAGATTAAAATAATCTAGTGTAGCAGTTATGTAGAAACAATAGCCAGACAGAGAACAAAGAAAAAAAGAAAAAAGTTCACTATTTCTAACAATATATAAATATTTTCACTAAATTAAGTTGGTAACTAAAATAACATACAGCCCGCCCTAATCATAATTAAACTCCGGAATCAAGAACTTTCTGTACCTCCAAGCCAATGCACAATATTTGGCCAGCCTATCCCACTCCCCGCCACTATTCAATAAATTCAAAATTTCCTCTCGGCTAAATCTACTCTTCGACATTACCTACCTCAATTATTATAATTTTGCCTTCTCCCAAATTATTCGCTGCTTCCACGAGTTGAGTAAAGTCATCTTCCCAATCATTCAGATAAATAGGAACTAACCTGATCACTTCATCGTCGGGCCTCAGAATCAACCCCTCAAGAGTTCCAAAATTAGAAAACGTAGCAATGCTAAACATTTTTTTTCTTAATACAATATAAGGCACCACCTCGAGCTCTACCAAATTTTGCAACCTTCGTAGCTGGAACCCACAAAACATCATACTCCTGAAAATATTTAGAAAAATTACATGTGCCTTCGCTAAATATATGTGTTTCAAAGAGTAAAATAATATCAAAATCCTTCAAAAAATCAAAAAAGTCTGGAAACATTATCTTATTTGCTAAACCATTTATATTATAAGCCAAAATTTGCAACCCTATATCTTCTTCAGCAGCCTCCCGGTAGAGCTGTAGTTGTCACTTCTCCCCGCGTGAGCTGCCAGACGCCTCAGCCGTCAAGACACCAATGATCGCAGTGAGATCAACTTTATATTGAGATTGTATGCGCTGGAGTCACGGCTTACCGTCAGAAGTCAATCCCTCATTGACGTCCCACGCATACTCTACATTGTCAATGCAGAGTTTATCCGCTTTCAGGGAGATCTTTGCCTTTATTTTTCTGCTTAGAAGCTCTCTTCGGATCACGAGCAATTTAGAGCGCCGTTTCCTCACGTCCTGGGAGTAATCTCGATTTACAAACATTCCAGTGTTCTTCAAAACATGAACTCTCCCAAAAACCACAAAAATATCATCTGGGCGCAAGAACTGGACCAAAATCATTGTTTTATTATTAGTACTCCGGGTTCCGATGGGGAATGCGCGAACTATCAGAGGGACAGACTCCAAGCCCAGCACGTCCTTCAAAAAAGTCTCCATAAAAGTAATATAGTTCGTGCCGGAAGAGGGAGGAGAGATGCCACCAAAAATCAGATTGCATTGGCGATTGCGATCTTCAAATTTTTGAAACTTTGTTCGCAGCTCGACAGTTTCGTTTTTAATAGCGTCAACAGTCGGAGCCAATTTTTCGACATCACTCGTCTTGGTGAACCCTCTGGAATCCATTAATTATGTGAAACATGCTTTCAATTGCCCTAGCGTCACCTTGCCGACCTCAGTTTCATAATTAATCGCCATGCTTAAAACTTTTCTTTTTGCTCCACTGCGAACCACCAAATCAGGAGAACTTCTGGAGCTTAGTTCCCGAAGGGGTACCAGCAAGCGTTGTGTTCGAAAATAACTCAGGAAGCGTTCTCTGTGACATGTGACTCTCGCTCCGCAAACCAGATCGCCGTCGGCCCCCAGAATGACCCCACTACACCACCATCTATTAGAAGATACTGCTCCTGCGCCAGGTACCTCCCTCCAGGCCGTCACGCCCTCGGGTCGGCCAAAACTTCCGATTCCTTCAATCTTCAATTCGATAATTTATGCAACTTAGAAGTGCTCAGAATAATATAACCAACTCACCAGCAGATCCAATTCACCGGCAAAATGGAGAAACAATATCACTGCACCACTGTACCATCAAACTAGGCAAAAAAAGGTTCAGGAAATCACCCGAATAAGCGTTCAATGTAGTTTCATCACAGAGCCGATCCGTACTGTCCCGTCACTTGCGACGAACTCCCGGTAGGTACCTACTTATATAATACAATTGTATGATATTGTCCAGAAAACGTTATTTTCACGCGGAAGTAACAATATTGAGGATAAACCTGTAAGACAGCAAGTCCACATAGGTATATGAATTTGCATGCAGTAAATCTAGAATAATAGTATAATAAACCTAGTGCTTCTCAATTCATCGGTAGGTACCTATTCGTATTTATCGTAATTTTTCACGTTCTGATTAGTTCTTCATAATATTTTTTCTAAGTAGTATTTGCTTTAATAATCTATAGGTTATGAATATGAAAGCGTCCGTGATTTCAGATCATTACAAAAAGCCATTGAGCACCTACCTACTTATATGAACGTTTGGCAGTTTATTAAGAGTCTCTGTATAGGTACTCAGCAACAAGCACTAGAAATGAATAGCAAAACTATAAAATAAAATTAAACTTGACTGTTGCCCCTCCATAAGAAATGGCTTAGCTACGCCATTGGCAGACACGCACGCGCGTGACAAGAAGTGCCACACCTTTAAGGCTCGGTCCCACAGGACACGTTATAACGCGACGTTATAGGAACGCGCGTTCCCCCCGACGTTCGGCGATATAGCAACGTCACACACACCGCGTTAATTATTGGGCGTTATCAGGGCGCGAGACCCAGTCTTGTCTGTGCTACTCAAGGGGTTCGCGGTTCCCAGCATCTATTCTAATCTATTTATCTAATTTGTCTTTAATCTATAATGATTTCTGACAATGACTCTGATGAGGAAGAAGCTCTACTTCTTCTAGCGCTATTAGATCGCAGGAATAGACGGTATTGGGTGCACCCAGTCAATGAAAGGAGGGAAGAGCTTGGGGAATACCACCGTCTATGTCGGGAGTTGCGCTCACATGAAGATCGTGGAACAGAAGAAATGAAAACACAAACGCAATACAAAGGTTTTTTTACTTACTTGTAATACCCAGTCTTCCAGCTATTATATCCCATGCCTCCATCTTTTTCACTATATTCTTGTACAGCTCATGTGACGTGTCAACAAAATAAACAAACTTCCGCACTTCTTCAATAAGAGCCTCAGTTTCCACATTCATATTCATTGTATTATATTGAACGACAGTGGCAGAAGGAAGAGAACGCCCTCAGCGCGCGATATTCTGTAATTCTGTACAACCCGCTTGGCTGACGTCACGTTACTGAAAGTATCGCTGAGGGGTACCGCCGTGTGTGTGACGGGGGTGATGCAATGTTGTGTCATACAACCATATCGTGGTAACGCGACGTTACTGGAACGCCTAACGTCGCGTTATAACGCGTCCTGTGTGACCGGGCCTTTAGGGTTCTCCACCTCCTGGCTACTATACGTTCTTAGGAACTGAAGGTTAAGGATTTTCACAAGTACCAATTTGTGAAACACTTACAAGCAGCTAAGTAAACGGCATTTGTCAAGAAGTATCAAATGACAACACCAGTTCGAAGTCCTGCATTAGAAGAGAATTAAAATAAATATCAGATTTACTAAAAACTTGTATGCACTCACTTCAGTAACTTAAACATAAATTATATTCAAATGGGATTATCTAAGAAAAACGTCATATGTGCCCAAATTTATAAAAATGGAAAAACTTAATTTACGTTAAATAAATATGAAAAATGTCGAGCAAAAAACTTTTCAATAAAAAAACATTAGGACACTGGTTCAATTCGTTTACAAGAACTAGAATAGTATACAATTAAAATTCAGTACAAAATTTCTGTTTTCAAATTTTCCCAACCAGTCATTATTTTCTTTGCTTCTTTTTGTCAATTTGGAAAATGCAGAAACTGATTGAGCAAATCTTGTTTTTCACTGTCATTGCGGTTGTCTGATGTGCCAGGGGAAGAAAAATATACTTGTGTCTATACTTTGTATGTCCTCAATCACTCATTTATATCCTCAAGAAGGTAACACCCATAGACCATTTTAGTTCTTCGTTAAACGGCTATCACTGTTTTCCATTAGATAGTGTTTAGGAGAAACCTTATAAAGCTTTTTTATAAATAAAAATACTCAGTTCAATTTATTCAAAAAATTTCGCTCAAAGTCCATCAACATCGTTCAAAAACTTTGTACAGAGTGGGAAGGCTGATCAAATTGGTGACAGATTTGTCGTTCGCCAATTTTTTGTGAGGAAGCAGCTGCTTCTTAATGGCAGGGTACACTACATGTTCCATATTCCACTTGTACTTTTCATAATCCTAAGGAAAAGGAGAAAAATGTTATAATATTGTTTAGAACAACCAGATACATATATTATACTGTACAAAGTCCAATATCTAAGATAAACAAGAAATGTTGCAACCAAGTGCTCAAACGAAAACCTACTTCACACAGTTGAGTACAGTAGGCCCGAGAAAATTTCAAACCAGCATAGTCCCGTCGGACTCCTGCGAAAACCAATGTGGGAGAAATTTCAGGTTTTCGTGGAGTACCTGGTCGACAATTATACATTGTCAGATGCAAAATACCCACCACACCTCTGGGTGTGCAAGTCCGCTGCCCTCAAACACACAACAAACGCCTGTGAGTCCTTCAACTATTGGTGCAATAAAGACGTCAACCACCCTCATCCCAACATATATTTTCCAGGAGAGGCTCTTATCTAGTGTTAAACGGTACGTATGTAAAAACACAGTCGGTGAACAACGCTGAAACTCATTACCCAAGGCCAGATATTGTGCAACAGCAGTAGTGGGTAAAAAAGAACATTGACAAGCAAGGATACCCCCTGTACACGTTTATTTTAAAAAAACTTTCGATCAAACTTCGGCCCCACTTCGAGGATGAGAAGGAGAAGGAGGAGGAAACTTGAAATATGTTTACCTTACCTGACAATATGTTGTTCCACGTTGAATGATTAGGGTAGGAACTCTCTTACTTTCTATAACGAGATTATTCATTCACATTGATACCAACCACAATTGTTTTAACCACACCACCACCTTCTCCTGGTGACAGTCCTAAGTTTGTGAAGTGGGAAGGAAAATTTGTGAGAGACTCTTTCCGGGAGTCAGGGCCCTTTTTTTCAGTTCTGCACCTCACAGGGAGTCAGACAGGCTTTTTACTTTTTCGTTTGCCGGGAGTCAGATGGGATTTTTCGTGGCCAGTCGGGAAAAACACCCATGCAAAATACTAACTCGCCATACAGCTGATTATCTCTGTGTGCCACCTCCAACACAGTGACCTAGGAGCAAAAATACAAAAAAAAAGAAACAACATGTGTTTTATTAAGCTGCATTGACACAGCGCTCCAAGCACGATCCAGGGAGCAGCAAGGAGGAGCGCCATTGTGGACATCTCCGCGTACGTGCTCCACTCGGAGCAGAGTGTACACGTAGCATTCCACTTTGTCGTTTTTTTGGCGAACCATCAAAGGGGAGTGGGTGCGGAGCGTCTTGCTAGTGGGGGACGGCAGGCGGTTGGAGTTGAGATTTCATGCACCCCACATCTATCCTGAACTTGCTCTCTTTTCTGTTTTCCTATTTTTCAATTTTCCTATTCTTTGTGCATTATGGATTACAATAAAATGTTGAATAGAAATACGAACAGTTCATTAGAACAGTTATTACCAACTAATTCGATGATGACATAAATAACAATAAAAAGTCTTTAAACAAATAAAATAACGACTTATCTATCTTGAATTTAGATTGGCTCACGGGATCTTGTTGCCTCCTTCAGAATTGCTGACTTGATTTTCTGAAGCAGATCTTAAAAATTTCAGGAGGTCTTGCAAGTAAAATTCCGGTACTGCCCACTGATTTCCTGGTGTTTCAGAATGGACACCAGTTCGCCACTCTGCCATTTAAGCGAATTCTTCGAAGATTTTCGAATTTTCTTCATTGAAATCCGTTTTGTTTACTCTATAGTTTACAATAACTATCGTTTCACCATTCATACTGGATAAATCCAGTGGATAGTTAGTGTACTGTTGGTTACATCTCGAAAAGTTATGAAGCCCCCTCCCCCTAAGATGCGGCAAAGTCAAAAGGATGTGGGTAAGGAAATTAATGTCAAGGGACCCGAATGGGGCTTCAAACCAACAGGGTCCGCCGCGAGGAGCGCTATGGGGCGGAAGACCTAAGGAACATAGTGGTTGACATGAGCTTCCCCTTGTTGATACCTTGCGTCACCCCTTTTTGCTCTACAATTCACTCCCCACACCATCATTCTCGTTAAAACTGGCCAAAAATGAGAATTATATTAATAATGAATAAATTATAAGAATAAAGAAGCAAACCCATACATACACACTAACCAAAATAGCAAGCAAAAAACAAAACTTGTGTCCGTCACGATTGCTCTTATAGGCAACAAAATAAGAGCAAATTGTTAAGGTCTTACTTGCAGCGCCCCTCTTCGAGCTTTTCACGTTAGGAGCCCCATTGAGTGTTGATACTCCTATTTTCTGACCACTTCATCATTATTAACCTTGCCCGCAAAAAAAAGAACTCACAACCTTCTGGGCCAGTCACTAGCAACCGCTTTACACGCCCTTCCTAGTTAACTCGCCAGCCAAGGGTATTAGCACAGGCGTTCACACCTGCAGAGATCTGGGAACAAGTTTACAGTCACCTGCCTGTCCCATCCTCACCCTGTACTCTCACACTACACTTGACTGTTTGAACTGGGCTTAATTGTGAGACATAAACGCGAAATTATTCTTACATCGTAGTGGTTGCAGTAACTGAAGAAGCGTGCTGTTTCCCGACAAATTCCTCTGAAACAAATTTGTTCACTAGACCAATCCACGTCACAGGCAAGTCTCAGGAGGTAACCGGGAAGTCTACTTAGATCAGGAATGTAGTTTTCTGAAATAAATAAGAATAGATTTATTATTTTATTAATTTATTTATATTTAATTTTTTTCCTTTTTTTCATGCAAATATTTCTTAATAAGAGTGAACGAACTTCAATGTATGAAAAAAAAAAATATATATATATATATATATATATATATATATATTATTTTGGAGGTATTACAGAAGGTTGGAAAAGATAGGAAACACTTAAATAAACTTACAAAATTGAGAGATTTTCTCAAATCTCTTACTTAGAGATTTGAGTTACAAATTGATTTGACTTACAAATCAACTCACTTACAAAATTCTCTCAATTTTGTAAGTTTATTTAAGTGTTTCTTATCTTTTCCAACCTTCTGTAACACCTCCAAAATAATATTACACGCGAGTGTTTTCATCTTTCATCAAAACCATATATATATATATATATACAGGGTGTCCCATCTAAACGGGCCCATCGGGAAATTACAGCCTTACGGTGCGAGCTATCGAAAAATTGAACTGGACCTTTTTTATAGTATTTCAACTCAGCTTCACGATGCGGAAGTCCGATTTTTATTTTTCCATGTTTTAGGGTCTCAAATCATTGATTGAAACTACGCTTGACCCCCCTTTTTTATTGTTTTTTTTCGATTTTAGGTTGAATTTGGAACAGAAAATGCCTCCATGAAATTTTCTTTTTGGGGCTTCGTTTCTGAGTTATTCCGCTTTTTGCGGAAGTCCGATTTTTATTTTTCCATGTCTCACTCAAATCATTGATTGAAACTTACCGGTTCCTCTTGACCCCCCTTTTTTATTGCTTTTTCCGATTCTAGGTTGAATTTTGGAACAGAAAATGCCTCGTTGAAATTTTCTCTTCGTTTCTGAGTTATTCCACTTTTTGCGAAATACAGAAAATCGCCGATTTCTTTCAGACATTACCAACACTTTCTTACTATTTTTATCTTCAATTTTTGAGATGTTCACCACACTTTTGAAATCAGCATTAAACTATCTATCATCAGACCCCAGCTTCCATAATCAACAATCACCATCAGGGGGATGACATTACACTTGAACCGCTTACGATTTAAAAAAAGTTTTCCAAATCGTCGTTTGAAAAAAAAAACCCTCAAACTGTTCAGAATACAGTTTAAAAAATGTACCACAAGGAGACTTCCAGTCAGTTGTGTTGTGATAAATCGAAAATGCCACCTGCTCCTTCTGCAGCCTCTGCTCCTTCTCCTGCAAACTGTATTCAAGGGTCATGAAAACAACAGCTTCTTGATACTTATTGTTCAGTCTACACTATGATCTTTATTATTTAAAGAACCTTATATTAGTCCAGAATAAGGCGTCTCATACGTTCTTCTAATAAATGAGTGATAGTACCTACTGAACAGGAGGTTTTTTTTTTTTTTTTTTTTTTTTTTTTTTTTTTTTTCAAACGACGATTTGGAAAACTTTTTTTAAATCGTGGGCGGTTCAAGTGTAATGTTGGTGATTGTTGATTATGGACGCTGGGATCTGATGATAGATAGCTTAATGCTGATTTCAAAAGTGTGGTGAACATCTCAAAAATTGAAGATAAAAATAGTAAGAAAGTGTTGGTAATGTCTGAAAGAAATCGGCGATTTTCTGTATTTCGCAAAAAGTGGAATAACTCAGAAACGAAGCCCCAAAAAGAAAATTTCATGGAGGCATTTTCTGTTCCAAATTCAACCTAAAATCGAAAAAAGCAATAAAAAAAGGGGGTCAAGAGGAAACCGTAAGTTTCAATCAATGATTTGAGACCCTAAAACATGGAAAAATAAAAATCGGACTTCCGCATCGTGAAGCTGAGTTGAAATACTATAAAAAAGGTCCAGTTCAATTTTTCGATAGCTCGCACCGTAAGGCTGTAATTTCCCGATGGGCCCCTTTAGATGGGACACCCTGTATATACTATAGATACTTAATCGTAGAAACCGTTATTTATCACCAATTTTCAAAATTAACCAGTTTAGGGGCACTAGAGGGAGATTTAACAATAGCGGCCTTGGGTGCATTCCTGTAGGAAAGAGCCTCAGGAGGGAAAGAGCGTATTTGTAAAGGCAACTGTTGGAGAGATTGCATGCGCGCCGGCACGACAGTCGACCGGCAGCCCATAGAAGATAGAGCCTCCGCGAAAAAATCGTGCATTAAAAGCGGCTCCATTCCCTGCCGCCATCTGGACCACGGTTCGGGTGGGAGTAAAAAATGTTAAAATTGCTTATGCCCCCTTTCAGAAAATCCCAAGAAGATCCCCCCACTCATACACTCCCGCCACTCAGCCGTGCATGGACAAACAAACAGACAGAAGGAGTTTCATTGTTATAAATAATAGAGATAGAGATCGTCATAGCATTTTTGTATCTATCTATTTTATATGTACTGCGTTTATCCTAGCATTTCTGAGTTGAGTTTTGTTTATGATTCGTCATGATTACCGGAATACTTACGAATTATTCTCATTTTAATTATATCATTTGGATATCTCATTTTCAGGTACGAATTTTCATGTGTTGCTTTCCCTTATGTGACCTGTTGTTGTGACTACTTTCCGGAAAGGGTTACGTTTCCCCCGGAATGAGATCCTAAGGATGATATAATTGTTGTTTACTTCCCCACTGGGTGTACCTTCAGGAGTTATCTTTGATATGACCTTGAAGTATTGGCATACATGCCTTACTGTTATCTTAGATTAGGGTCCCCCCTTACGACCCCATCTCTGATTTAGACATCCCTCAGTATGGATGGAGTGAGAAAGGGAGAGGGGGTGCCATACGACGGAGGGATGCAGGAGAAGGAGAACGGAGAATGGTTCAGAACCTACAGCCTCCCTCCCCTGCCCCGGGATGAGGGGACATAGGAGAGAGACAGAGACAGAAACTTATTCTGTCTGCTCTCCATCGTGTGAAGGGGGTCTAGCCGTCCAGGTCTGGACCCGGCGGTCGACGGGTTTCTAGTGCTGTGGCTCTTTAAACAACTACATTGTTAAATCACCCTCTAGTGCCCCCGAATAATTATGAATGAACTTCACTAGGAAGTTCGTTCATTCATAAACTAAAATCATAAAAACCCCGTGACTGTACTAGCCCACTGACAGAATTCACAAATGTGATTTGAGTAAGGAAGCTATCCTAACCATCGATTGATGAATTTACACAATATTTGAGTAACAAAATATCACTCACCCAATAATAGAGGTATGGTGCAAAGATGATTGTCGTGAATTTCGATGGAGAAGTAATCTAGTAGCATTTCCTTTTTACTACAAAGACAGCTGACTACACCATCCAAAACATTATTTGCAGAAGATTCTGAGAGTCCTTCACGAAGGTCAGGATCTTCCAAACCTATCTCAACTAAGTCACGAAGTGGTAAAGATTTCTACAATAAAGGTAAAATCTAAATGTTACATACATCCACTCAAGCATATATATATATATATATATATATATATATATATATATATATATATATATATATCTTACATTAATACAATAATTATATTACTATTACTATTTACAATAAGTATGAAACATTATCTTGGAATTCGGAGCTCATTGCGAACAATTAAGGTATTTTATCTTTATTTGACTCAGGAGAGCACCTACCTCAAACTTGATGGCGCCGTAGTTACCAAAATCAAAAACCATAAGTTGATAGAAAAGTTCTTCTCTGTAACAAGAACAGTAAGACGAAAATCAAACAAGGTAAAGATAAGAGCTCCATGGGTTAAATGCGAATAAAATTACAACCAATCAAGAGAAAATAAATCTCAACATACAATGTCAACACATTCAACGCGAGTCTGAAATGGGTGGAACACCCACGGCACAGAACTCATGTAAAGGAACAAGGTCAGAACAGGGCCTACATGATGAACTCTCAAAACAGTGATCTGAACGCTCAAACCCCAAATTCCCGTTGCACCAGTATATCTGAATATCATGTAAACATAGTACATCCGTTTTCAAAAGAAAACTACATAAATAAAAAAGAAGAACTCACCAGGAAAGCAGAATTCGCGGAGAAGACACGCTTATCACTTTTATCAGTGCCCTGACTGATTGAAGGTCAGTATCAGAAAACGGCGACCTCTGGTGGGTAGGTAGGTTCCTACTGAGTAAATCGTGCTGCCGAACGGCCTTCTAAACCTTTCCTATCCAACACACGAGGCTTTCGAAAGAGGCACTACTATCGTACATAGGCTCTGTGTCATATGACACTGCCCGTGTGAGAGAAGAGGCAGACCTGTGTCATATGACACATTCTGCGTTGAACGTGTTAATTCCATAGAGTAGGGTGGCAGGAGGAAAACTGGAGAGTATTTCGTAACGTATTCTAGCACTTTAGTGGCTAGGCTCGATAAGAGCTGCCACAATTGTCTTGCAAAAATATGGAGGTTGGATAGAAGGTAGTGTTCTACAAGAATGCTCTTGGAAAAAAAGAAAGAAAAAAGATCCCCCTTTTAGGAACAGGATGGGAAACAGCAGCGGGATGTGGGTCGTCTTTGCGGCTTCTGCGTTTTTGAAAAGAGAAGTGCAGACTAGATTGGACGTTGCTATAATGGAATGGGCCAGGCAGAGGACGAACACGCCGTGTCCTGGCAGAGGACATTCTCCTACCACTACCAAATCGTACTTCCCTATGTTCACTCCCTCGACACCTTTCTTTTGCCTGCTTCTCGTGAAGGATGGGAGTTGAGGAATGTCCTGCCCATGTCCCGCCTAGTGTGCAGAAAGGAGTAAGACCACCGCCACCATCCTGCATCCCGTATCCTACCCAAGGCGTTTCTCATCCTGTTCCTGCTTAGTTTTCGAGGATCTTAAGCAGGTATATGTATAGGTATTTAGAAATTATGTTAACTTTGACTTCCAGGGCAAGAAAAAGGGGAGGGGGGAGCAACAGATGCACCCACTAGTGGCACAGGTGGGTATAGGGGCACAGGGAGCGTCACGGGGCCCCTGTACACGAACAGTGTGCACCACTAGTGGAGCTACAACATGAGTTGCTTTCTTTGTTTCACTCAGAAGAATTTTCCCTGCGGGTTCTTCTGGTCTCTTTCCTGCTCCCTTGCCATTTCCCCCTACTGACAGATGAATGAAATCTCCAAATGTGCTGCATAAGTAAACAGTCCTCTACAAAGACAGCACTATAATTATCAACTCAACTTACCTTAGGGAAAGGTTGAGTAAAATTATAGTAGGTCGTGGAGAAGACTGTTTAGTGCCCACCCAGGCCGGTGACCTTTTTCTACCACCCAGTCATTCACCCGCAACATTCAGCGGCCTTTAAACTAGAGTGAGGAACAAGCTGCCAACATGGCGGGGTACGGGAAGGGCGCAGGACGGCCAATGTAGGAGAGTGAAACTTCCGTTTTTATTTCAAAATCCGCACTTTCACGGGTTTTTTCAAATATTTTCTTCAAAAATTACCGCACACTGAGAGTAATTATGTCAGCTGCATAAGTAAACAGTCTTCTCCTCGACCTACTATAATTTTACTCAACCTTTCCCTAAGGTAAGTTGAGTCGGTAATTGTGTGTAGTACAGATAGATGAGGTAATTAAATTTTGATACAAAGGAATGCAGATTGGATTTTTTAAAAGCTGAAGATCTGATACTGCGCCACAACTCAATCAACTCGTTGCGAAAGTAACATCCATCGTGACTAGAGATTTTCCTAACAAGGTTAGGAGGGATTTATAATTTTGAGGGAAAATCCTCGAATCATCTCAGCGTAAAAGATTACAGAAATCTCCAACGTTTGAAGTCTGATATCACGTGCTAACCTTTTCATAAATAGATAAGTGCCTTGATAGTCTGCTAAAAACAGAATATATACAATAACATGAACTTAGGTACTACATATCTCAGAAACCTCACTTTAGCGTTTCAGCATGAAGCATGTACAAAGATGTATTGTGTTGAATCAAAATCTCTTCTCTTTCAGCTAAGCCAACGTAAGTAGAACCACTGATGATGTCTTTAAGGGCTAAACTGCTTCCAACCTCAATTTCTTGCTTCAGCGTTAGAACGCTAGTCAGTTTTATTTCTCTCCTAAAATTTTGAATAAGCAAACAATTACATAGGTTAGAGTCTAGAGCAGGGGTGCTCAAACTTGAACTGCTGGCGATCTACCTCAATATTTTTAGACTACTTACGATCGACTCTGAGAGGCTGCAAGTATGTGTGATGCAGGGTCGTCGTACATACACGATACACCCTACCTACCTAGGTAGGGTGTACCGTAGCATATATAGATATTAGCTTTCCGCACAATTTACATTATTTTAGTCAAGGTTTGGGTTAGGTTTACTTAAGTTCTTCTCTACAATATCAATGAGAGAGAGAGAAATAATATCAATGAAAAAACTCCTAGTTATTCAAAATTGCGAATTTATTCGTTGTTACAAAACAAAAGAGTTACATATGGTGTTAAACTCAACTAAGGAGTGACTTTGGATGTTGAAGCGTGGCACTGCATGTCCTCAGCATACTTTTCATAAGATGGTGCGTAACCACTGAGTGCCAATCGCAAGCATAATGACATATGATCGTCAGTTAGTCGATTGCGATATTTTGACTTAATTATCTTCATTTCAGAAAATGCAGACTCGCACAAGTAAGTTGACCCAAACATTGCCGTCAGTTGAAGGGCGATTTGCCTTAGATTCGGATATAAAACACCAGAAATTTGTATCAGATGCTGTAGCTTTGAGATGTATATCTGATATAATCTGCACCAACTCATTTTCAACAGAACATGAGTTCATATTAAACTGACTTGCTACTTCAGTAGCTAATTCCTCAATGTTTTTACATGAAAAAGGATAACTCTTTGACAAGTACCGCGCGTTCCTTTGATAAAGCCGCCTTTTGCCGCAAGCAGTGTTATTACGTAATAAATTTTTGTAGTTTAGTTACCTACTTATTAAAAAAAATTTTCTTCTCGAGATCTACTCAAAAAGCACTCGCGATCGACTGGTCGATCGCGATCGACCGTTTGAGCACCCCTGGTCTAGAGTCTCTTACATCAGGTTTTACAGAACCCAGCATCGAAACATGAATTTCAACACTTCATGTATAATAAATACTGATATAATACACAGCAAAGTTAATGTCCTGCCTTAGTAGAAATTCACACACAAAAAAGTAAGCCCGAAAATTTTGAAATGAGAAAAAATCCAAACTAAACTGTTTTGTGCACTTGCATTTCTGACATCTAATATAATTATGGCATGCAAGCTATTAAACAATATTCAGCTGTAATTATAAAATTTTAGTTCTTTCATTATTTCAAGTGACTAGCTAAAGCACATTTCTTGGAATTTCAACACAAGATGAATGCATTACTAAATTTCTACTCACCATCTTTGAAATTGAAAGGACTCAAGAAAATAAAATCAATAGGCAGATGATCTAACCACGTACTGTCTGGTCAAGAGTGACTTGAAACACTTAGCAACTTTCAGAAGCTGCCTATCAGGAAAGTAATGCATCCAATCTGCTTTGCACGTAACATCTCATCAAGGTGAATAACATATTGTGATAAGGAGATCATACAACGTGATCTTTCCAGAGAACACAACTACTGAGCACAACAGTCACACCACCCCATGTTCAACCCCAATTTAAGATGAGGATGGTTAAGCTGGGGACATTGTCTCCCGTATGGAACCTGTTGAGGAGGGGCAAAAATACTTCAATATTTCATGTATACTCTCCCAGGGGATTGCCATGAATTAGTCCGTAGTAGATTGTGACAACTATGATCCCCTGTGATGAATGATAGATGATAGGACATCATAATGATCGTAGGACACTCCTCCCTCGGCATCTAGATGTGATAGATGTGGTCTTTTTACTGATACAACATCTCCGCATCTCTTGAAGAAAATTTCAAGTGGCCTGGGGCGGTGATTCCCCCGGGAATTTCAGATACGTTTATCGAATGCCCATGCACTCAGAGGTGCCTTCTTTGAGTATATGAGTGGGGACGAGGAGATAGTGGTGAAGATGATGACCTACTTGAGGCAGAGATCACAGATCGTAGGATTCTTCAACGATCAAAACAACCATATACACTGGGTCGTACGGGTTTGGCTTTGTAATAAACAGTCTCGGGCAATTAGCGAAGTTATGCAAATCGACCATGGTGAGTATTTGGATGAGTGACTTCACAGGTAATGGTCCCTCTAGTTTTCACGCTTCTGTATGGCGAATCCCTCTCCATTCAAGGGGACGAGGCAATGAGTAGCTTTAAGCGACATTATCAGAACAAATTCGGACCCACTTTTTGGAAGACATCCATGACGCCCAAGGCAGCTCTGGACCCCCACAGACATGCCAGAGGTCTGGGGGGCTATAGCTCAGGTATTTACTTTTCCCCCATACACATGACTGGTAGTTATCAACTGCACCCTTCAAGGTTTAAATTAATTCTGAAAATGCGAAGCTCTCCTTCCAGTACAATGAAGCAAACCAGAGGAACACAAGACAGTAGTAAGGCAAATCACAGAAATAGTATCGTTTTACCAACCTATTGATATTCTTCTTGTCTTCTTCCATTTTGTTGCTATTTTCGCCATGTGAGTGGAAAAACTTATCAATTTTTTGTAACGAAGAATCCGTTCGCACTAAGACGTTGTCACGAACTTTGCGAAAAGAGGCATCTGATTTTTCTAAAACAGCTTCCTCGGATTTCAAATCTACTCCAGGGAGTTTAGCCTGAAGAAGTCAGATAAAAACGTGAAAATTGAGCTATAATTTGTGCCAGACTTCATTGCATTGAAATGTATTGCAAACTAACCAACCTGTGTGTAAAATACTCTAGATTTATTTGAACCAAGCAGTTTGGATTCAATAACAGAGCGAGCACTTTCAATGATTTCATCTTCATGCAAAAAGTGAACTTCGTGCTTGGTTGGGTGAACGTTCACATCGACGTTCTTCGGATCCAAAGATAAACTGAGGTAAATAAAAGGGTGAGCACCGCTTGGTAGGTGAATGGCGTATTCCCTTTCAACTACTTTCCTCAAAGCTGGAAAAAGGACGAAATTCAAAAAATTGCAATAGTTAGCGAACATTCAAAGTGTTAGTTCAAATATGGAGTGGGGAAAAAGTTGGTGTTAAGTCGTTTTTTCGATGTGTTCAGTTTTTATTGTAAGCGTAACATTCACACTTTCGCTGGTTACTAGAGGCTAATGAGACCTGTTCTGATCATACATGAAGGTTCGCCGTTTTTTGTAGAATTCAGACAAGCTAACTCTTGTTTATAGGAAGAATGACAACTGATTACATTAATTAATACGTGAACACAAGGGATGTAACAATCAATTTTTAACTAATTTTCGTAGAAAATAAAGCAATTTGAATGATTCCAAAAATTTTTAAATAAAAATCTTCATGGAAATCCGCTTTGACGCATTCAGAAACGATTTCTGGATTTTAACGCTTTACGAACTAAATCACTCACGACGAGGCTGTGGAAACCCATTTCAATAAAAAACGGAAGTTAAAGAAGAACGTTGTCTAATTCCATGAAAATAAAGTGTTGCAATTTTAGATCGATTTCGACAGTTATGTCAGTCGAATATGTCATTCCAGACTATATAGTTATATATATATACTAGCTGACCCGGCGAACTTTGTTCCACCGTAGAGGTAATAAATGTGCAGATTTTGGATTTTATCAAGTTCAAATGTTTTATTAGGATAATAAAATTTGAGCCAATTTTGAGCATTGGTAACTCGAAAGAAAGTATATTCTATATATACTATATAAGTATTATAAACTATATTCCAGCTTCATAGAGTAGATAGCATAGGAATTAGCGTTGAGCTACTCAGCTGAACTGGGCCATAGGAACCATCAAGTTGAAGTCGCGCAGAGGCTACATGCTAAATTCCAGCTTCATAGGGTAAATATCATAGGAAATAGCTTTAGATGCTACTCAGCTGATGGGCCCTAGGCATCGTTGTAGCTAATGAAGTCCTAATTCTCCTACCTACCTTTCCAACTGCCTTCATTTTCTGTCTGCAAAATAGATCATAGGTCACTTTAATTTGATGGAACTGAACTTATTATGATTGGCCTTGGAAACCATAAACAATGTTCCTAAGGAATACCCGGTTCTCGGTGAAAGGGGAAGTTTAGGCGATTTTACTATAGCCTATGTTCTATTCGGGAACTTGCACGTCAATTTGCACCCACCCTCATGAAAATCGGTTCAGCCGTTCTTGAGCTATAATATATATCAAGTAATTACACTTCCGTTTTTGTGGAAATTATTCATTTCACTAAGGGATAGGTATATACCTTTAAATAAATAACATCACATAACAGTCAAATAATCAAATAATATCAACTTTCAACTTCCTAGGGGGAACAGGAGAGAATTTAGGTTACTCAGCTGATCATGAAAGCGCCCATCATTTCATTCATCTCTTAATGACCCAGAGAGTCTCCCTTTCAAATTTCAACTTCCTAGAGTGAACAGGTAAATATCTAGCTCACTCAGCTGATCATGGAAGAGCCTATAATTTAAATCGTCTTTTAATGACCCAGAGATTCTCCCTACCAAATTTCAGCTTCCTAGAGTGAAGAGGAGAGAATTTAGCTCTCTCAGCTGATTAGAAAAGAGCCCATAATTTCAATTGTCTCTTAATGTCTCCTGAAGCCTTGAGAGAACGCATCGGGAAGTCATCAAAAGTAGAGGTGTATATTCAACAGATCCTAAAGATGGAGGCAAAACAACTGATTATGAATCAGCGGGGGAAGAATGGAAATCAATCTCAAAAAAGAAATCCTTTGCACAAGTTGCGAGAAGCGAAATGAAAAAGCAAGAGGATGGACATGCTGTCTTAATTTCAAAACCTGAACTTAGCCCTCAGTCTACAAAACGAGGACTCAAAAGTGCAGTAAATCCGTCCTCGATTGGTGTACAAATCGATGGAGTGCGGATGATGGGAAACAAAGGATTGATTGTTACCATGTGCAGTACAAGCGATAAAATGAATATTATGGTGGACAAAGAACAGGGTCTAAAAAGTGGGGGAAAAAATCCGCAGAGAAGAGAGGGAGGTGGCCCACAGACACCACGTGAGACTAGGCTGGGGGAGGGTGGTCTGGATGCGTTGAGAGCTACCTTTATGCCACTTTTCACCAATAGAGCGCTCTGTATTTCGGACTATGCACGAGGCCTATACCTACAAGAAGAGTAGGGAAGAATAATGAATAAATTGAACTAACCTGTAGAATCCACTAACCGGTTGTTGATGAAAAGTATGATCACTTGCTTTTTTGTGGAGTAGTTGACATTGGATATGTACCCGTGCATCTTAAACTGTAGAACGTCATGATTGAATTCAACTTCCATTAGCTCCCTGTATATTCAATAATTACAGGAAAGTAGATATCTACTACATAGGTAGGTACTCAACAATTTAAAACAACTAATTTCAATATAGGCACTTGTCAAATAGACAGAATACTTCGAGCACCTAAGTAGAAATTAGCTATTAGTTCTAAAAACTATTTACCTGGCAATATTTTCTCCGTAAACAGCTCGAATGGCATCAACATGAGTAGATGAAGGGTTGGTCTTAATATCGGAAGTTGTTTCACCCTGCCTTTTCAATATAAAACCTACGGAAGGGTTATGAACAGCGTATTTACCAACCTGAAAATACAACAAAAATAATAAATGTAACTACAGTGGAAACAGCATCTGTGAAGAAACAAAACAGTTGCCCTGCTCGCTGAAGTGGGAGGCGACGGTGTACTTAGTGTATTTGTCTACCGACCTCGAAGTCCCTTTGCTCCGTGCTGCCTTAGCGTGTACACATTTTGAATGTATACTCCTAGCATTATTCACTTGATAACACAAGTAAAAGAATGCCCAAAACCATTAATCATTTGGGATTGCATTCAATCAATAAGTGCATAATCACAAATAGGTGCCATACTAACCACATCGGCGATTTTGACAAATTCTTCAGTTGGATTCTTCAGCACTTTTTTTCTAGTTGCAATATTATAAAACAAGTCTTCCACGCTAATTAGCGTACCTTGGTTTCCAGCACATGGTTTGGGCGGCCCTTTGAGTTTTCCATCTTCATACTGAGCTCTACAGGAAAAAACAAAATTGAACAATCGCTAAATTTGTCAACCATTTAAAGCAATATACCTACGCAGTAAAGGAAGGATCTGGATGTCCCATAGCAATACGTGAAATGAACTGCCTGCTTTAAATGAAATAACTAAATTTCTTACTTAAAAGCACACTGTTGATCTGCAGTTTTAGTGGTAATAGTCAAATGTGCAACATGACTAATACTGGCCAAAGCCTCGCCCCTGAAACCAAAAGTGGCTATCGAAGTGAGGTCTTCAAACTTTGTCAGTTTACTGGTAGTAAACCTTTCACACACTATGTCCATATCCTGTTTCCGAATACCAGTGCCATTATCTTGGATCTGCGGTGACCAAATGACAAATGTCAGAGCTATGAAGATACAGAATTTTAAACGTAAAAATATCATCCTACAAAGGCTTAAGGACTTTACTATTACTTCTAGTACTACTAAAACACTATAGCTTCGGGGCTTTTACTACTTTTGTATTATTAATCAGTAAGATACCTACATTGTTTTACATTTAATACACGCTGGTTCACAAGAAAAATATCCTCTTGAATAAAAAAAAAAAAAATAATAATAATAATGAGAAATGAAATAAATAAATACACGGATTTAAAAAATAAATTAAAATAAAATAAACATACCTGTAGCAATTTTAGACCACCATTCTTCAAAGTGACTTGTATGTTAGTGGACTTCGCATCCAAACTGCAAACAGAACGAATAATCTATAGGTTCTAAGAAATTCAGTATCTTACCTTATGAAATCATAAGGAAGCAAGTGAATTCATCACACAACAGACGTGCTCAGCTTAGCTTGATGCAGTTTTCTCTCTCAACTGCCTATTAAATTAATTTGTGATGGCTCCTTCTCCCCCTGACTTCCAATAAGTAATATTTGATAATCTTAATCTTTCACAAAAAGTTGGCTTTCATTAATCTCACCTATACCTTTCATCTATTTTTGTCAAGCATATTTAACTTCAAATTTGTCATATAATAATGAATAAGTAAAGATAATTCATTTTATGGCTGAATGTTCTTATAGTACCTACGTATTTCTTTTGATATAAGAGTCAGTCAAAATACATTGTTATCAAGTAACCAACCTGTTTTCCAGAAGTTCTTTCAAAGCGTTGGCTGGACGTTGAATTACTTCCCCAGCAGCTATGCGGTTCACCACAACTTCGTCTAACTTTTTAATCACTCCAGGCTCTCCCATCGTTTAATTTAAAGACTGAAAAAAAAATGCAATGAATGATTTAACCTATTTTGCTTTAGGGACTCGATCAGCTAAAAGACCTCAAAGAGACCTTTCCAAAAAGATGCTATATGAAGGGTATCAGGTGATTGGAAGTGTCCAAAAAAGAGACCTCACCTTCGCGTCAGCTGGAGGGTGGGGGGCATCAGTGCAGTTGACCAACAAGTCGAGCTGTTCCTTCTATCAATCGGTTTTTGCCCAAATTACTTGGAATGTTGAGCTGAAAATTTGAAGAGGGGGGTTTCAGGGGAGCAGTTCCGGTTCTGACATAAAAAAATATGAAATCCAACACCCCACAGCTTAATGCAGGTATTTTGTAGATCCTTACTAAATATACCTAATATTATACCTATTCTTATTTTGGTGTCACGCTCTTCAACCCTATGTATAAGAATCTATCTTAGTTATTTTCATAGTGCACTATCAAATTAATAGGAAATAGGGAACATTTTATATGTGTTTTTGAGGGATAACTCCTGATTCGATTAACTGCCTTTAGCTCTTACGGTGGAACAGACCCGAAGAGCCAGTTCCACCAATGGGAGTGTTCCTTAGATTAACCTAGGACGTTTTCTCGTCAAACGGCGAAATGACAGAATCTATGCCGGGATCTACTTGTTTTAACACACGGATTCCGGAATCCATCTGTTGGCGTGGGTTAACCCACGGATCAGCGCTGATCCACATCTTTCTCACAGCCTGCCATCTTGAAAAGTTGTGTACTTAACCTTGTTTTTCCGTTTGTTTGTTCATAACACAACCACGTCGTAATTCCGTACCTAATTATTTATTTTCTATCCTATCGTGACAACAAAGAAACATAGAATTTGTATTCGGAAGCTGATGTTTTTGTGGAATTAGACCGTGACAATTCCTCGAATGAGAGTATATAAGGAAAGAGTGAAACATTTGCATAAGTAGATGGGAAACAATTTTGAAATGTTCATGTTTTTTACTTTGGCACACAACGGGAAAAATCGACAGTTTTTACAGCGATAGGTACCGACGAAAATTTCTACGATGACTTTCAATTACAACGGAGCTGTTCCAAGGGAAATGTACATAGCTCCGTCAGTTCTTATCCAACGGATATTGTTCACCACTCGTTGGAAACACCTCAATTTATGCTAAAATCTTACGTTGCGCCATTCCACAAATGCTGAGCTACACGCAAAATTACTGAGTAACTATAAAGTATATACAATCCTCAAGGAGCTCGAGGTATAGCTCTCTCAGGTTTTAGAAATGCAAGAGGAGCGGGACAGGACAGTGGCTAGCTGATGCGAGACTAGGCCGTTCGCGACCCCCTCCACTCCTCTTCCTCCTCCCATAGGTGATTCGCGGATCGCTGTGGTGAAGAGGGAACCGCGAATTCACCTATAAGAGGGGGAAGAGAAGGGGAGTGGGCCGCGAACAGTCCAGTCTCGTATCAGCCTTTTTCACTTCTAATACCTGAGAGAGCTATGGCCCATATTCTCGTGACGTCACGCCTGGAGTAGGTTCGCGTCTCAGCCAAAGTCGGCCATGAGACCCCCCTACGTCAATGAATCGCTACTCAACCAACCTATTTCTCACAAGAAGTTTGCCGTCTCACGTTAACATAATTCGTGGTTATAAGGCCATTTGTCAACAGTTTTGTTTTGAAAAAGTATAATATTGTAGCAATACAAATTTCAATTCGACTAAATGTTATAATAACCATGCCTGCCAGCGCAATAATTGATTGTAGATTGCTGTCAACAATACCAATCTATCGTGAACGAGTTTTTATTTGGACTAGGAGCCTACTAACTATAGTAGTTAATCAGTGTCAGAAAACTAAAGAACTTCATTCGTTTAGGCTTAGAGAATAATTAACCTGAAAAATAGTAGAGAAAAGATTATTGAAAATTCCTCAGGTGTCTCTACTGCAGTGTAGGTACCTAGCCATTGCTCAGGTAGCTTCATCAGCGTTTTATTATAAGTTCGTAGTAGCTTAACTGAGGAAGCTTTCTTTACTTGTTATATAGAATGAATAAAAGGAGAGATTTGATAGTTTGTCAAAATAAACAAGGCAGGTTGTTGCTACACCAAGAAACGAAACTACTAAGGTAGGTACGTACGTCCTACCAGATTTGCTGTTGGTTTAAAGTGCCTAAACAAAGTAGGTGGGTCGTTGCTTTGCTGGTGAATACAACCGCTGATTAGCAAGTTTGTCAAATATCGAATCAGGGAATATGCAACATGAATTAAAAACCAGCTGCAAGGAAAAAACCTTGAAATGCATTCCTCTGAAGGTAAGATTTCATAAAGACGGCATTGGCAGTGCAGTTATTGCGTGAGTTTTGCAGTTACGCAAATTGTAGGGACAAAAAAGGTAATTAGGTACCTACTTTCGTTTTGATCAATGAAGCACCTACATGAACAAGTAATAATATACGGAAAGTATGTAGGTATACCTTACCTCTAGGTACAACTTACCTTTCCACATGTGATACAACTTACTATTCCCGCTTAACAGAGCTCTCATAACACATCCTTTCACAAGACCACTTTCACAGTACTCTTAAGATTTTTAGTTTCAATTGATTTTCAAAGAACAGTTCTAAAACTAGATAGGTAAGTAATCCACAACATCTTTGCGGCTGATGTCTGGATCATCTAGAACACGTGTACATGTCAACTCCCCAACACACATTTCATATGGATCTCTACCTCACAGATTAAATCTTGCGTTCGTAGCGTTTAGCGTTTGAGGTCAACACCTGATAATAACTTGATGTAATTTGCATACGATTTATCACCTTGCATATTACAAATAATGCAAATATTGACTAGGAACTAGGTGAGACTATGTTATGCAGTTGTCCAGCTGTGGCTACAAATGGCGCATTTTCGCATATGTTTACTCGTCATCATGACAACAAGGTGAAAACTTCGATTTCGCCTTGCCTCGATGTAAGGATGCACTAGTTTCCAAGTCTCGAGAATATCACACATACGAGTTAGTGATGTGACGAGTCGGGTACTTTCCTGACTCGAGTGACCTGACTCGCAAACTGCCGCGAACTCGAGTTACGAGTCGAGTCAGACTCAACTCGAAATTCGATCCTACTGTAGCTACCTAATGTGGGTCCGCGGCGACTCGGAGTCGACCAATAGGGTTTTAGTTTTACGAGTCAACTCAACTCGCTTTCAGCCAATAGCGTTGAATCTTTGCGAGTCAACTCGTGAAACTGCAACGCTATTGGTCGACTCGACTCGCCGAGTCGGGAGTAGTACTCGAGTACTCTTCTCCACTCTCCAGTCCATTGGTCCATTACTCGTAAATAGGATAAATTCGCTAAAAACTGTTCCAGCTGTACTGATTTCTATTGTGTTCGGCAATTTAATCTCTATAAGAGTTCGTGTTTACTTCGTCTTAGTCGCTTTGTTTCGGATATCAAAACAATAAAAGAGTCTTTTGTACTCGAGTTACGACCGATTTGACTTGAGTCTGCTCCTGACTCGAGTCAACTCGACTCGTCACATCACTAATACGAGTGTAATAAATTGATTTGGTAGTAAGTTACCAGCGAAGGCGAATGTTTTTGATCGTTATCCAGGGGGGCTGTTCATTTTGTGCTAGACTTGATAGTGGAAAAAGTTTCCTTCAACACGAAAAACAAAGTAGAATTTATTATAAAATTCAACGGAAAAAAGAAAGAAAAAAACAGCAATCAACAACTTTCAGGTGGTCTTGTCTGAAATGATAACCTACCAAAACGTAAACATTGCTGCCAACCTGTACTCGGCATCTTTCATTTTGATGTCAGAAGGTCAATGTGTGGCAGGCAAAAAATACTGCTGCTCCACTTTTGTCAGCTGTCGTTCACAGCTTTATGGTCTGAGGACAGTAACTCGGATGCTAATTAAGTGATCCGAGGATCGGCTTATCTAGGATTAAAAATTGATGGTGAAACAGTGAAAACAATGAATCGTGGAGGTTGTCTAGATCCTGTGTTACTGGACTCGGGAGTTGACTCTCGTTGGTGGAACTGGCCCTAAGTACATCAATAAATGAACCTCATGACTTGAGCGTGGAAAAATATCCCAAAATCATGTACCTGTCATACGTGGCAATTGGCAAATGTTGGCAATATTCAATAATTCGTTATTGCTTCCATTTTTGCGTACAAGAAAAAAATCAAGTGGATTTCTTGATGAAATTTTACGTAAAATTCGAATCAGCAATAAGGGTCCCACCCAAAATAATAAGTTAGTGGGCACTGCTCACTTTTTGCGCATGCGCAATAATGTTATATTTGAGATCTACTGAAAAATAATGGGGGTTACAATGTGAATTTTTCTTCTAACCCATGTTTAAGGAAGTTAGGTAGGTCTGCTATTTAAATATAATACTTTTATAATATAAGTTAGGTACCTAGGAGGTGCGTAGTTAGTGGGACACCCTATATATACGAAGGTACTTCTTTTGCACATTCTATGATTGCTTCAGGATAGCCATGACCCATCTCGTAGACTTGTAAGTGATAATTTAATAGTAATTATCATTATTAATAATAATAATTATTATTATTTAAAAATGATGGTATAGTAAACAATATGCTAGGTACTTACGTGATCAAGTACCCATAACAAAAATATAATATGTTCAACCTCATGCAGGTAACTTACAGATCAATAGCTTTTCTTTTGGCTTGAAAATCACGGTGATCACTCAAACTCTATATTATAATGTATTCATTATTAATAACAATACGAACATAACATTGAACATGAATACGGACGGCGCCAAACTTGAGCACACCATGAGTGACGCTAATCAACAAATAATTAACACTAATAAATTTTACATGGAACACGCTCTTTACAGCTGGATTCACATGGAGCGGAAAGACGGAAAAAACGGTGGAGTCGCGATTCCAAATTAGGATGTGAGCCTAGCGGCAGCAAAATGAACAAAGCAGATCCTGACTCCGACTTTCGTGTCGTTGAAAATCGTTTCTTTACCAACATGATTTGAGACTTCGTCCTCTCACGTTTTATTATCATTTGTGTTTTTTGTGATTGGAAAAGAGTCTAGGTGCCTAAAGCATTTTAAATTTTGAAGATCCATCAATACATGGCCAAATTAGAAATTGTTTTTTGGTTTGATGGTACCTAAATTAGCAAATAAACTTCAAAAAAGTTGAACACAAAAGTATACCTTACTATGAATCAGGATTGGTAGAATAGTAACATATCGTTTAGGAATATGACAGGCAATATGAAATCGAGCAAATTTGAACTTAAAAAAAATATATATATATATACCGTAGAACGGGGTTACAATGGTACATTTTTCATGATTTTTTATAGGTGTTTGATTGAAGGAATGAAGATTCCCCATTGAAATTCAAACAGGTGAAACTAAAAAACATGTGTGAAGTGCTTTCTAAGTTACAGGTCCCTATCATTACCCATAAGGCCATTGCAATTCGAAGCTTGCTAAAGTGTTGAATGTTTTCACATTTAAAACTAATATTATATTCTTTCACTTGGTGAAAGACCTTCCTCCACATTCAAATCAATTGTACCACATGATTAGGACCCAGCCCCTGGGTAGAAACGTTGTGGATGATTATGATTAAAACATAATTTAAAAAACCACTCGTCTAGTTTGGTCAAAACTCAACCTCCAATTATATACACTACCTAGACATAACCAGCACTCAGTATATATATATATATATATGTAATACAAGAGCCCATCGTTTGTTCCCCGTTTTCCAACCGTTTCCAACCGACACTGCTAAGAAACCTTATTTAACCCTGAATCGGATGAGGTTCGGCAGACCTGTATCAGACCAATATTGAGGTCGCTGGGGTTAGTGAAGGGCAAAAGTCTAGACGTCTTCAACAGAAAATCTCTTGAAGACGACTGGTACCTACCTAATTAGAATTAAAGTGGTTTTTCCCGAAGGAAATGGGGAGAAATGAAATATTCAATGTAAGATTCATTTTTTAAAAAGATAATAAATTAATACATTGACAGAGAGAATGCGATGAACTGCACTTCATTGAATCAATGGTGTTGGCGGAAAAAATTAAGAACGTTCCTGTAAGCTCCCTCATGAAGAATCAATACTGATGTCGAGATTAAGTAGCCAGACACTAAGAGGTATATTGGACCGTAGAATACCTGCAAAAAAGTTAAGAAATCATACATTATAACCCTTCTTATGCTTGTTGGAGAGTTTGGAAATAAAATCTCTATAGAAGTTCCAGTCGTGCAGTATGATCGTGTA
This sequence comes from Adelphocoris suturalis, assembly GCA_030762985.1. Classification (NCBI taxonomy): domain Eukaryota; kingdom Metazoa; phylum Arthropoda; class Insecta; order Hemiptera; family Miridae; genus Adelphocoris; species Adelphocoris suturalis. The sequence goes on from CM061047.1 coordinate 60,879,759, forward strand.
ATGTTCAGGATAGGACATCTCAGAACGTGTTCACGTAGTCACATTTGTCAAGTAATCATTATGGAACATTCGAGAACTACATAATGAAGGAAATGTACATGGAGTCCGTGGATAGCATGAAATACTACAGATCCGTTCATACTACCGTTCGTATTCATTCATACTATCCGTTCCTACCATTTTATGTTACATTAATTCGAAAACTTCGGTCTTTGAGTGAAAAGAAATTGATAACTACCAATTTTATGACAAAAAACTCGTTCTAAATAATATTCTGCGATTCACAAAAGATTTTGGATTTTTTAGCTTTTTCCCAGTTTTTATTTATTTATCGGCAAATAATAATGAAATTCAAGTACCTACGTACACTTTCTAGCATAAAAAAGTGCATAATTTTTTTAATGTTGTAGTTCATCGTTGATAAACTTCTTTTGAGTAAAACTCTGCTAAAAATATAAATGAAACTGTGGTGAAATCCACCACCTCTTTTCAACAGCCCTTTTCAGGGCTACCAAAAAGAGGTAGGCACACCACAAAAATATTTATAAGACGTCGAGTTACAACTCCGTCAAACAAAATATTTCACCAGAGAGAAAATACTAAATTCTCTCCCAAAAGTGAAATATTAAAGAATAACACGCAAGGCGACCTCCCCAAACATTTACTGGGCGAGAGAGATGCGACAAACATCTCGAAACAAGTCGCCTTGAAGGAGAACACGCAAGGCGACCTCCCCAAACATTTACTGGGCGAGAGAGATGCGACAAACATCTCGAAACAAGTCGCCTTGAATGAGAAACCTCAAACAGGAAAACTCAAGGTCGTTCAGCCACCCCCGGGGACCCCGTCAAAGCGACGGACGCAGGGAAACCACCTCGGAAGACCAACTCAGCTATCATATGCACAGATACTGAGAAAACACTGTGCGAACCAATGAGATTGCACAGTCGAATTTATGAAATTAAGCGAGCCAATCCGAAGCTAGTTTGATCGTACCAAATTATTTGACGAAACTAATTTGCATACTAACCATAAAGTGGCCACCACTTTTTGGTTATAAATACCTCGCTCAGAGCCTGGCATTTCATTCCACTCTCCGCTCTCGACGACGACACACTCTGAAGTACGAAGAATTCTACACGCTCTACGCTGACGAACCTTCTGCCTCACGAAGTCATCTCAAGAACGGTTTCCTACTGCTTTCTACAAGCCAGTCCTTCTCTCCACGCAGATCTCGCATTGGCATCTACGAGTCCAGTGATTATTCATCCTGCTCATTGCCCAACGTAGTTCATCTGTCAGGACGCCACCCGGTGCAGCTATCGATATCCTCTTTAGCTCGCACGCCCGAGGGACGTTCCGAGCCGTGTCGCCCGGGTTACGTAGCCTTAAGCTCGTAACCGACCGCTGTGGGCACGCCGGTAAATTACTCAGCTCCTCCGCTCTAATTTACCGTCTAAGGAAGCCTTTTTCAAGGCTACGAGGTAGGACCCTGCCATCCGAGCATTGGAAAGACGCTCTGGCAAGCGAGTCCACCTCCAAAACCCTCTATTTTTCACACATAGAGGCATCGAAACGAGCTAAAACTCGATCATTTCGATGGAACGTCGGCCTTCCTACTTCCCCTTGCAAGGGGAGGAGGACGACGGCGAAGCCGGGCCGAGTAGCCCACGTAGTGCGTCCTACCGGCCACACGGCGAGTCCGCTGAACCCAGCGACAGCGCAAGGCGCGACCCTCACGTCCGGATCGCCTTCTCGCCCGACGTATTCGTTCGAGAAACTTTCGAACAAGCCTCGCATATACAAAAGATCGAGGAAACCTTTCAGACTCGCTCTGAAGCCGATCATTACGATTCGACCAAGCTGTCCGAATACCCACGATATTCGACGCAGGCTTACCCGGCCGATCCGAGTGTCAAATACACTCCAAATGCACAAAAAGCGAAGGATACTTTTCAGTACCTCAACCAAGCTCAACATATTCCCCTTTCAGATATAAATCTAAGGCCGGAATATTACAAAACGGCTCAGTACCAAACTGATCGAACCCAGCACTTGCTACGCGAGCCTAGCGCTCCACGCGGCTGCGACACGGACTATCTCCCCTTTCAGTCCGCCAAACCAGTTGACCTTGGCGGCTCCGCCCGCATTCCTCGCGGGGGTGACCCGGAGACCAACCCGCATAACCGGGATATAAATGTCCGACTTGGCCTACCTACGCCAAGTAAAACCTATCTAAATCCACTACAAATGGTGACCCCGCCTTTGAACAGGCTCAACACGGAGCATTTCGTTCCCTCTTATGAAGCTAGTGGATTTCAGGGAACCACTGCGGGCGTGCGACCCCCGCCGGGCCTCTACGCCCCACATCTCACGCAACATCCCTCTACACAAGGTGGTTTTCAAGCACTTTTAGAGGAGATGGGAGATTATCAGAAACCAATCTTCCAAAAGAAAAATATCGATCGTGCACTCGCCGAATTCGATCAATACTGCGTGCGAAAACACCTGAGAACGCAAAACGAATGCTTCTCAGCTATATACAAGTGGGTACCAGAAGAAATGAGGGAAGCTATCGACTCAGCTTACCTCACGGCACCCCACGCACCCTACGAAGAGGCCAAACAGCGCCTCCAGCGAGAATATGGGTTGTCCTTACAGGACAGGCTCCTCGCACTCGAGGACCCCGCATCTCTCGCCAAAAAACCCAGCACCAAGTACCACGAGATGTACTCGAAAGCTGTTGGGTACTTTTCAGAAGCTCTAATCACTCAAAAGTGGATCGAGACTCTTCCCATCGAAGCACGAGGTATGGTCGCAGCTCAGCCTACCACGACCTCCCGGCTCGACCTAGCTGATACGCTACACGCGTACAGAACAGAGAATACTTCTCTGAACATACGAGGAGTAGAATCTACTCCGAAACCCATAAATACTGGTTTCAAAAAGGCCCTCTCGAAACAAGCTGAGTTCAAACCTCAACCAGCGGAGAGTAAGCCTCACAAACCGACGGCCTATGTCTGTCGGAACCACGCACGTTTCGGTAACGAAACTCGCAAATGTGCAGACCCAGAACACTGCACTTGGAAGACGAACACTGCTTCCAAAACTAACAGAAAGGCTGCGACTATAAGCCAGCCTAAAACCCGGGTTTCTACCGAAAATACTCAGCGATCGGTACAAGAAAGTACCGTTCCAACTTCCGACACAGAGAATTCGGAAAACGAATAACTGCCAGTGTATCTGAGCCTATACGCCGGCAGTCTACTGAGTATAAAAGGCTCTTTTTCAAGTGCAAACTAAATGGCACTGAATTTCTCATTGACACGGGAGCAGAAGTGAACATTCTGCCCCACAATGTCACAAAAAAATTGGGCTTGAAAATTCTCAAGTCCAACGTTAAGCTCACAGCAGCTAACGGAGCCCCTATAGACACACTAGGGCGAGCTAACACAACAATTAACATCGGCCTCGGGGACATGACCACCGAGTTTATGATCACGAAAGTTGATCTAGCGATCCTAGGTATCCCATTCCTCGAGTCTTGGGATATCGGTATACGGGTCAAACACAAGTACATTTATAAAGATAAAATAAAGTGCTATGCCGATCAAAACATAGCTGCAGTCATGAACAAAAAGTTCACTGACGAACAAATTGCAGCTAATATCCCTCATCGTGACACTACACCTCAACCAGAGGACGTGCAAATCACGGAGGACGAAAACATTCGCTCTATCATTAACAAATACAATGATACAATGAGCAAAATTCATGGTAAATGGAAAAACAACGGGGTTTACCACCGTATAACCACGGAAGGAACACCAGTACACTTCCGAGCAAGACCCATGGCAGGCGAAAAACGGGCTCAAGTCAAAAGTACTTTTGACGAAATGCTTTCAGAAGGCATAATTGCACCATCGGATTCCGAATGGGCATCCCCGTTACACTGTGTGCCGAAAAAAGACGGGTCATGGAGAATCACCGGCGACTACCGTTTCCTCAACGCGAAAACGAAGAAAGACGCCTACCCTCCTCCTCACATTCGCTCTTTCCAAGCGAATTTACATGATACGCAAATCTATTCGACAATAGATTTAAAATCAGCGTATTATCATATTCCGATGCACCCAGATGACGCTCATAAAACTGCGATTATTACACCTTTCGGTCTTTACGAGTTTAAGAAAATGAGCATGGGTTTGGCCGGAGCGGCTCAAACATGGCAAAGATACATGGACAGCATTATGCGAAAATTTGATTTCGCATTTGTATACCTAGATGACATCCTGGTGGCTTCTAAAAATTATAACGAACACATGAACCACCTCAGACAAATTTTTGACAAACTAGGGGAACACGGACTTCGAGTAGGTTTTGATAAATGCATTTTTTCAAAACCTACCGTCGATTTCCTAGGTTTCACTATCTCGAAGGAAGGGATAATCCCTAAACGAGATAAAATTGAAGCCATAGAACAATTTCCTAGGCCAGTAGACGTACGAAGTCTACGCAGATTCCTCGGTATGTGTGGTTTCTACAGAGCATGCTCAAGCAAATTCGCTCACACGGCACAACCTCTGTATGACTCCATTCAGTCAAACAAAAAAAAATGACAGAACACCTATCGAATGGACATCAGAGAGAGAAAAAGCTTTCAACAGCTTAAAGCAAGCAATGATCAAAGCAACATTGCATAACATTGCTCACCCACACCCTACGGCGGAGTGGAGATTAGTCTGTGACGCGTCCGACACACACATCGGAGCGGCACTAGAACAAGAAATTACAGACAAACATGGCTCGAAATCGTACCAACCATTGGGATTTTTCAGTAAAGAAATTCCAGAACAATGGAAGAACAAAGCATCGTTCGACAAGAAAATGTTCGCCGTTTACCAAGCGTGCATTCACTGGCACAACGACTTGGACGGCAGATCTTTCCATATTTGTTCAGATCACAAGCCTCTGCTAGGCACGATGCTTAAGAAGAATGCACATTTTTCTAAAATGAGACTAAGATGGCTAACGTACATCTCTCAAATGACGAGTGACATTCGTCATATTTCCGGAGAGAGCAACGTCGTCGCCGACGCACTCTCCAGACCCTTCGATCCGGTTGAAATTCAAACGAAATCAATTTCAACCCAGACGGACGAGGGTCCACCCATAGCCGAAATTTCGAAAATTACGGCTGCAATAGAATGCAATCTTCTACTGCACATTTCAAATTCACAAATTCGTTCTCCCCCTACCGCGGAAGACAAATTGAAACTCACACGAGTTGAATTCTCTCAAGGAGAAATTTGGTGTAACCTAGACCTAGGACACCCTAGACCTTATATTCCAAACGAAATAAGGGAAGAAATAATAAGCCAAATTCACAATTTGGGACACCCAGGTATACACTCTACAGTGTATAAAGTTAAACAACGATATTTTTGGCACGGACTACGTGCAGATGTCTCAAACTGGGTCCGAGCGTGCGAAACTTGCCAACGAGCAAAAATCACGCGCTCCGTGAAGCTCCCTTACTCCGAATTTGAAACAGCAAACAAATTTTCACACGTACACGTGGATATTACCGGACCCTTACCTTTAGCAAAAGGAGGGAAACGTTACATTTTGATGATGGTTGATAGAGCAACGGGCTGGCTAGAGGCAGTCCCTCTTAACAACATCGAAACAACCACAATCACAAATGCCTTTATCAATATTTGGGTAGCTTCAAAGGGCGTACCTAAATACATCACAAGTGATCAGGGCACCCAATTTGAATCAGATCTGTTCAATTCCATTATGGAACGTCTCGGAGTAAAACATACTCACACGTTACCATACAAACCATCAACAAACGGTATGGTAGAACGAAGAAATAGATCTTTGAAAGAGGCTCTCAAAGCTCAAAACGAAAATTGGCTCGACGCACTTCCCAAAGTTCTACTCGCCATGCGTACGGCAGTAGACCCGGCGACCGAAACTACGCCTTTCCAAAAAGTTTACGGAATTGATGTACCACTCCCAGGAGACATTTTCGTAACTTCTACGAACCTTTCGGAACCTCTTTTCTTCCGGCCTACGCATATTAAACATAATAATACGAAATATGCCGTAAACATGCCCAAAAATTTGGATACATGTACTCATGTCTATATCAGAGTGCCCACACAGCTCACCTCTCTGCAATGTCCGTACACAGGACCATTCAAAGTGGTTAAAAGAGATAAGTTTTCGGTTACAGTGCAAATTGGCGAACATACTAAAAAAGTTCCCAAACAGCAAATCAAGCCAGCTTATACTCTACACTCAGAAGAAGCTGTAACACAAGGACAATCTCTGTCACAAAATCAGACAGGAAGTCAGGAGAAAACTCCCCGAAAATCCGCCAGAGGGCGCGTCCCCTCTACCAAATTTGACGAAAAGTGGGTGACTGCGCTCAAAACAAGCCACGCCCATTTTTCTCGGGTAGGAGCAGTGGGAGGTATAAATATGGAACACCCCACAGCCAGAGATCATACCAATCTCAACCATGGCAGCCTCCAATCCGAACGACATGCTCACCGAGGAAGTCGAGGAGTTCCTCCTCGCCGAGTCAACTCTCCCAGCTCCGCTCGGCCCGCTCCCGCCTTCGCCGAAAAGAGAAAAGGAGAAGACGACGAACGCTCCCACAGAGGTGGTGTGGACGAGGCCCCGGCCTTTCCAGCCACCAGCTCCACCCGCCCAGCCACTGCCTACACCTCCACCCGCTCACCAGCTCCCAGCGGTACCTCGACAGTGGATCAGCTCGGGCGACGTTCCCGTGCCTCGCTGGGAGGAAATGAGCACTGCGGGGTGGTCAGAGCCGAGCACTTCTCGGGCTCCTCCGCAACAGCCCAGCCGCGGCCGCGGGCCAAACCCTCGCGGGTTTGGCTCCCGTCGGCAGAGCTCGGGCCGGCCACGGCCGCCCCGCGGCGCTCGTCGAAACCGACGAGGCCGGGGCGCACCACAGGAGCGGGACGCGAGGCCTGCACCTCCGCCTCCGCCCCAACTGGCGAGGTTCTCCTACGGAGAATTCCGAGTAGACCTCCCAGTTCTCCCCCATCGGCGTCGTCGTTGATAACGCGACGTCTTGGGGAAGCCCCTGTGGTGAAATCCACCACCTCTTTTCAACAGCCCTTTTCAGGGCTACCAAAAAGAGGTAGGCACACCACAAAAATATTTATAAGACGTCGAGTTACAACTCCGTCAAACAAAATATTTCACCAGAGAGAAAATACTAAATTCTCTCCCAAAAGTGAAATATTAAAGAATAACACGCAAGGCGACCTCCCCAAACATTTACTGGGCGAGAGAGATGCGACAAACATCTCGAAACAAGTCGCCTTGAAGGAGAACACGCAAGGCGACCTCCCCAAACATTTACTGGGCGAGAGAGATGCGACAAACATCTCGAAACAAGTCGCCTTGAATGAGAAACCTCAAACAGGAAAACTCAAGGTCGTTCAGCCACCCCCGGGGACCCCGTCAAAGCGACGGACGCAGGGAAACCACCTCGGAAGACCAACTCAGCTATCATATGCACAGATACTGAGAAAACACTGTGCGAACCAATGAGATTGCACAGTCGAATTTATGAAATTAAGCGAGCCAATCCGAAGCTAGTTTGATCGTACCAAATTATTTGACGAAACTAATTTGCATACTAACCATAAAGTGGCCACCACTTTTTGGTTATAAATACCTCGCTCAGAGCCTGGCATTTCATTCCACTCTCCGCTCTCGACGACGACACACTCTGAAGTACGAAGAATTCTACACGCTCTACGCTGACGAACCTTCTGCCTCACGAAGTCATCTCAAGAACGGTTTCCTACTGCTTTCTACAAGCCAGTCCTTCTCTCCACGCAGATCTCGCATTGGCATCTACGAGTCCAGTGATTATTCATCCTGCTCATTGCCCAACGTAGTTCATCTGTCAGGACGCCACCCGGTGCAGCTATCGATATCCTCTTTAGCTCGCACGCCCGAGGGACGTTCCGAGCCGTGTCGCCCGGGTTACGTAGCCTTAAGCTCGTAACCGACCGCTGTGGGCACGCCGGTAAATTACTCAGCTCCTCCGCTCTAATTTACCGTCTAAGGAAGCCTTTTTCAAGGCTACGAGGTAGGACCCTGCCATCCGAGCATTGGAAAGACGCTCTGGCAAGCGAGTCCACCTCCAAAACCCTCTATTTTTCACACATAGAGGCATCGAAACGAGCTAAAACTCGATCATTTCGATGGAACGTCGGCCTTCCTACTTCCCCTTGCAAGGGGAGGAGGACGACGGCGAAGCCGGGCCGAGTAGCCCACGTAGTGCGTCCTACCGGCCACACGGCGAGTCCGCTGAACCCAGCGACAGCGCAAGGCGCGACCCTCACGTCCGGATCGCCTTCTCGCCCGACGTATTCGTTCGAGAAACTTTCGAACAAGCCTCGCATATACAAAAGATCGAGGAAACCTTTCAGACTCGCTCTGAAGCCGATCATTACGATTCGACCAAGCTGTCCGAATACCCACGATATTCGACGCAGGCTTACCCGGCCGATCCGAGTGTCAAATACACTCCAAATGCACAAAAAGCGAAGGATACTTTTCAGTACCTCAACCAAGCTCAACATATTCCCCTTTCAGATATAAATCTAAGGCCGGAATATTACAAAACGGCTCAGTACCAAACTGATCGAACCCAGCACTTGCTACGCGAGCCTAGCGCTCCACGCGGCTGCGACACGGACTATCTCCCCTTTCAGTCCGCCAAACCAGTTGACCTTGGCGGCTCCGCCCGCATTCCTCGCGGGGGTGACCCGGAGACCAACCCGCATAACCGGGATATAAATGTCCGACTTGGCCTACCTACGCCAAGTAAAACCTATCTAAATCCACTACAAATGGTGACCCCGCCTTTGAACAGGCTCAACACGGAGCATTTCGTTCCCTCTTATGAAGCTAGTGGATTTCAGGGAACCACTGCGGGCGTGCGACCCCCGCCGGGCCTCTACGCCCCACATCTCACGCAACATCCCTCTACACAAGGTGGTTTTCAAGCACTTTTAGAGGAGATGGGAGATTATCAGAAACCAATCTTCCAAAAGAAAAATATCGATCGTGCACTCGCCGAATTCGATCAATACTGCGTGCGAAAACACCTGAGAACGCAAAACGAATGCTTCTCAGCTATATACAAGTGGGTACCAGAAGAAATGAGGGAAGCTATCGACTCAGCTTACCTCACGGCACCCCACGCACCCTACGAAGAGGCCAAACAGCGCCTCCAGCGAGAATATGGGTTGTCCTTACAGGACAGGCTCCTCGCACTCGAGGACCCCGCATCTCTCGCCAAAAAACCCAGCACCAAGTACCACGAGATGTACTCGAAAGCTGTTGGGTACTTTTCAGAAGCTCTAATCACTCAAAAGTGGATCGAGACTCTTCCCATCGAAGCACGAGGTATGGTCGCAGCTCAGCCTACCACGACCTCCCGGCTCGACCTAGCTGATACGCTACACGCGTACAGAACAGAGAATACTTCTCTGAACATACGAGGAGTAGAATCTACTCCGAAACCCATAAATACTGGTTTCAAAAAGGCCCTCTCGAAACAAGCTGAGTTCAAACCTCAACCAGCGGAGAGTAAGCCTCACAAACCGACGGCCTATGTCTGTCGGAACCACGCACGTTTCGGTAACGAAACTCGCAAATGTGCAGACCCAGAACACTGCACTTGGAAGACGAACACTGCTTCCAAAACTAACAGAAAGGCTGCGACTATAAGCCAGCCTAAAACCCGGGTTTCTACCGAAAATACTCAGCGATCGGTACAAGAAAGTACCGTTCCAACTTCCGACACAGAGAATTCGGAAAACGAATAACTGCCAGTGTATCTGAGCCTATACGCCGGCAGTCTACTGAGTATAAAAGGCTCTTTTTCAAGTGCAAACTAAATGGCACTGAATTTCTCATTGACACGGGAGCAGAAGTGAACATTCTGCCCCACAATGTCACAAAAAAATTGGGCTTGAAAATTCTCAAGTCCAACGTTAAGCTCACAGCAGCTAACGGAGCCCCTATAGACACACTAGGGCGAGCTAACACGACAATTAACATCGGCCTCGGGGACATGACCACCGAGTTTATGATCACGAAAGTTGATCTAGCGATCCTAGGTATCCCATTCCTCGAGTCTTGGGATATCGGTATACGGGTCAAACACAAGTACATTTATAAAGATAAAATAAAGTGCTATGCTGATCAAAACATAGCTGCAGTCATGAACAAAAAGTTCACTGACGAACAAATTGCAGCTAATATCCCTCATCGTGACACTACACCTCAACCAGAGGACGTGCAAATCACGGAGGACGAAAACATTCGCTCTATCATTAACAAATACAATGATACAATGAGCAAAATTCATGGTAAATGGAAAAACAACGGGGTTTACCACCGTATAACCACGGAAGGAACACCAGTACACTTCCGAGCAAGACCCATGGCAGGCGAAAAACGGGCTCAAGTCAAAAGTACTTTTGACGAAATGCTTTCAGAAGGCATAATTGCACCATCGGATTCCGAATGGGCATCCCCGTTACACTGTGTGCCGAAAAAAGACGGGTCATGGAGAATCACCGGCGACTACCGTTTCCTCAACGCGAAAACGAAGAAAGACGCCTACCCTCCTCCTCACATTCGCTCTTTCCAAGCGAATTTACATGATACGCAAATCTATTCGACAATAGATTTAAAATCAGCGTATTATCATATTCCGATGCACCCAGATGACGCTCATAAAACTGCGATTATTACACCTTTCGGTCTTTACGAGTTTAAGAAAATGAGCATGGGTTTGGCCGGAGCGGCTCAAACATGGCAAAGATACATGGACAGCATTATGCGAAAATTTGATTTCGCATTTGTATACCTAGATGACATCCTGGTGGCTTCTAAAAATTATAACGAACACATGAACCACCTCAGACAAATTTTTGACAAACTAGGGGAACACGGACTTCGAGTAGGTTTTGATAAATGCATTTTTTCAAAACCTACCGTCGATTTCCTAGGTTTCACTATCTCGAAGGAAGGGATAATCCCTAAACGAGATAAAATTGAAGCCATAGAACAATTTCCTAGGCCAGTAGACGTACGAAGTCTACGCAGATTCCTAGGTATGTGTGGTTTCTACTGAGCATGCTCAAGCAAATTCGCTCACACGGCACAACCTCTGTATGACTCCATTCAGTCAAACAAAAAAAAATGACAGAACACCTATCGAATGGACATCAGAGAGAGAAAAAGCTTTCAACAGCTTAAAGCAAGCAATGATCAAAGCAACATTGCATAACATTGCTCACCCACACCCTACGGCGGAGTGGAGATTAGTCTGTGACGCGTCCGACACACACATCGGAGCGGCACTAGAACAAGAAATTACAGACAAACATGGCTCGAAATCGTACCAACCATTGGGATTTTTCAGTAAAGAAATTCCAGAACAATGGAAGAACAAAGCATCGTTCGACAAGAAAATGTTCGCCGTTTACCAAGCGTGCATTCACTGGCACAACGACTTGGACGGCAGATCTTTCCATATTTGTTCAGATCACAAGCCTCTGCTAGGCACGATGCTTAAGAAGAATGCACATTTTTCTAAAATGAGACTAAGATGGCTAACGTACATCTCTCAAATGACGAGTGACATTCGTCATATTTCCGGAGAGAGCAACGTCGTCGCCGACGCACTCTCCAGACCCTTCGATCCGGTTGAAATTCAAACGAAATCAATTTCAACCCAGACGGACGAGGGTCCACCCATAGCCGAAATTTCGAAAATTACGGCTGCAATAGAATGCAATCTTCTACTGCACATTTCAAATTCACAAATTCGTTCTCCCCCTACCGCGGAAGACAAATTGAAACTCACACGAGTTGAATTCTCTCAAGGAGAAATTTGGTGTAACCTAGACCTAGGACACCCTAGACCTTATATTCCAAACGAAATAAGGGAAGAAATAATAAGCCAAATTCACAATTTGGGACACCCAGGTATACACTCTACAGTGTATAAAGTTAAACAACGATATTTTTGGCACGGACTACGTGCAGATGTCTCAAACTGGGTCCGAGCGTGCGAAACTTGCCAACGAGCAAAAATCACGCGCTCCGTGAAGCTCCCTTACTCCGAATTTGAAACAGCAAACAAATTTTCACACGTACACGTGGATATTACCGGACCCTTACCTTTAGCAAAAGGAGGGAAACGTTACATTTTGATGATGGTTGATAGAGCAACGGGCTGGCTAGAGGCAGTCCCTCTTAACAACATCGAAACAACCACAATCACAAATGCCTTTATCAATATTTGGGTAGCTTCAAAGGGCGTACCTAAATACATCACAAGTGATCAGGGCACCCAATTTGAATCAGATCTGTTCAATTCCATTATGGAACGTCTCGGAGTAAAACATACTCACACGTTACCATACAAACCATCAACAAACGGTATGGTAGAACGAAGAAATAGATCTTTGAAAGAGGCTCTCAAAGCTCAAAACGAAAATTGGCTCGACGCACTTCCCAAAGTTCTACTCGCCATGCGTACGGCAGTAGACCCGGCGACCGAAACTACGCCTTTCCAAAAAGTTTACGGAATTGATGTACCACTCCCAGGAGACATTTTCGTAACTTCTACGAACCTTTCGGAACCTCTTTTCTTCCGGCCTACGCATATTAAACATAATAATACGAAATATGCCGTAAACATGCCCAAAAATTTGGATACATGTACTCATGTCTATATCAGAGTGCCCACACAGCTCACCTCTCTGCAATGTCCGTACACAGGACCATTCAAAGTGGTTAAAAGAGATAAGTTTTCGGTTACAGTGCAAATTGGCGAACATACTAAAAAAGTTCCCAAACAGCAAATCAAGCCAGCTTATACTCTACACTCAGAAGAAGCTGTAACACAAGGACAATCTCTGTCACAAAATCAGACAGGAAGTCAGGAGAAAACTCCCCGAAAATCCGCCAGAGGGCGCGTCCCCTCTACCAAATTTGACGAAAAGTGGGTGACTGCGCTCAAAACAAGCCACGCCCATTTTTCTCGGGTAGGAGCAGTGGGAGGTATAAATATGGAACACCCCACAGCCAGAGATCATACCAATCTCAACCATGGCAGCCTCCAATCCGAACGACATGCTCACCGAGGAAGTCGAGGAGTTCCTCCTCGCCGAGTCAACTCTCCCAGCTCCGCTCGGCCCGCTCCCGCCTTCGCCGAAAAGAGAAAAGGAGAAGACGACGAACGCTCCCACAGAGGTGGTGTGGACGAGGCCCCGGCCTTTCCAGCCACCAGCTCCACCCGCCCAGCCACTGCCTACACCTCCACCCGCTCACCAGCTCCCAGCGGTACCTCGACAGTGGATCAGCTCGGGCGACGTTCCCGTGCCTCGCTGGGAGGAAATGAGCACTGCGGGGTGGTCAGAGCCGAGCACTTCTCGGGCTCCTCCGCAACAGCCCAGCCGCGGCCGCGGGCCAAACCCTCGCGGGTTTGGCTCCCGTCGGCAGAGCTCGGGCCGGCCACGGCCGCCCCGCGGCGCTCGTCGAAACCGACGAGGCCGGGGCGCACCACAGGAGCGGGACGCGAGGCCTGCACCTCCGCCTCCGCCCCAACTGGCGAGGTTCTCCTACGGAGAATTCCGAGTAGACCTCCCAGTTCTCCCCCATCGGCGTCGTCGTTGATAACGCGACGTCTTGGGGAGGCCCCTGTGGTGAAATCCACCACCTCTTTTCAACAGCCCTTTTCAGGGCTACCAAAAAGAGGTAGGCACACCACAAAAATATTTATAAGACGTCGAGTTACAACTCCGTCAAACAAAATATTTCACCAGAGAGAAAATACTAAATTCTCTCCCAAAAGTGAAATATTAAAGAATAACACGCAAGGCGACCTCCCCAAACATTTACTGGGCGAGAGAGATGCGACAAACATCTCGAAACAAGTCGCCTTGAAGGAGAACACGCAAGGCGACCTCCCCAAACATTTACTGGGCGAGAGAGATGCGACAAACATCTCGAAACAAGTCGCCTTGAATGAGAAACCTCAAACAGGAAAACTCAAGGTCGTTCAGCCACCCCCGGGGACCCCGTCAAAGCGACGGACGCAGGGAAACCACCTCGGAAGACCAACTCAGCTATCATATGCACAGATACTGAGAAAACACTGTGCGAACCAATGAGATTGCACAGTCGAATTTATGAAATTAAGCGAGCCAATCCGAAGCTAGTTTGATCGTACCAAATTATTTGACGAAACTAATTTGCATACTAACCATAAAGTGGCCACCACTTTTTGGTTATAAATACCTCGCTCAGAGCCTGGCATTTCATTCCACTCTCCGCTCTCGACGACGACACACTCTGAAGTACGAAGAATTCTACACGCTCTACGCTGACGAACCTTCTGCCTCACGAAGTCATCTCAAGAACGGTTTCCTACTGCTTTCTACAAGCCAGTCCTTCTCTCCACGCAGATCTCGCATTGGCATCTACGAGTCCAGTGATTATTCATCCTGCTCATTGCCCAACGTAGTTCATCTGTCAGGACGCCACCCGGTACATCTATCGATATTCTCTTTAGATCGTACGCCCGAGGGACTTTCCGAGCCGTGTCGCCCGGGTTTCGTAGCAATAAGCTCGTAACCGACCGCTGGGGCACGCCGGTAAATTACTCAGCTCTTCCGCTCTAATTTACCGTCTAAGGAAGCCTTTTTCAAGGCTACGAGGTAGGACCCTGCCATCCGAGCATTGGAAAGACGCTCTGGCAAGCGAGTCCACCTCCAAAACCCTCTATTTTTCACACATAGAGGCATCGAAACGAGCTAAAACTCGATCATTTCGATGGAACGTCGGCCTTCCTACTTCCCCTTGCAAGGGGAGGAGGACGACGGCGAAGCCGGGCCGAGTAGCCCACGTAGTGCGTCCTACCGGCCACACGGCGAGTCCGCTGAACCCAGCGACAGCGCAAGGCGCGACCCTCACGTCCGGATCGCCTTCTCGCCCGACGTATTCATTCGAGAAACTTTCGAACAAGCCTCGCATATACAAAAGATCGAGGAAACCTTTCAGACTCGCTCTGAAGCCGATCATTACGATTCGACCAAGCTGTCCGAATACCCACGATATTCGACGCAGGCTTACCCGGCCGATCCGAGTGTCAAATACACTCCAAATGCACAAAAAGCGAAGGATACTTTTCAGTACCTCAACCAAGCTCAACATATTCCCCTTTCAGATATAAATCTAAGGCCGGAATATTACAAAACGGCTCAGTACCAAACTGATCGAACCCAGCACTTGCTACGCGAGCCTAGCGCTCCACGCGGCTGCGACACGGACTATCTCCCCTTTCAGTCCGCCAAACCAGTTGACCTTGGCGGCTCCGCCCGCATTCCTCGCGGGGGTGACCCGGAGACCAACCCGCATAACCGGGATATAAATGTCCGACTTGGCCTACCTACGCCAAGTAAAACCTATCTAAATCCACTACAGTAACTATCTTCAGCCGTTTTTATTTTACTGAGTTTTTTTTTCAGCGCATTTTTTGAAATTTGACCATTTAAAAATGTGCTCAAAAAGTGATGGCCAACAAACTCATCCTTTCGTTTGGAAAGCTTGATTTTTTTTGGCGCAAGAACGAAATTTTCAGCTCAATCCTGAGTTGTTTTCTTGAATGACACATACACACACTGAAGGATTTCAATGAAGAAATTTGTCAAAACTTTGATTTTAAAATTTTCCGAGCCATTGCAATAGCTTCATTTTTGACAAAATTCGTTAAAAACGCAAAAAAGAAGATTTTTGGAAACAACCCATATGAACCATTCAAATAAGTTGCTACTTATCATTGCAACACCTTTTACAAAAAATCAGATAGGTAAAGGTAGCGTGCTGTAACCTATATCTAGGTTACTAGGTACCTAAGAAACCATTTATAACTAATAAATATGTATGTAAGTAGGTATGAAAGTGCTGGATGGAGCAGGGATACCTCCCACTTCGTAAGGGTGTAACAAATATGTGCCTTCCTAAATATTCTGAATTTGAAAATGATTAGATGTAAAAAAAAACTATGTAAAAGTGAAAATCGTTTACATTACAATAAAAAACGCAACAAATTTCAAAAATAATTATTATTCTTGTATTAGATAGAAGCCCTTCTGCGCAGACCACTGGTATATATAAATAAATATATATCCATCAATATTTTAGAAAACAATAATTTACCACACAAAACTAATTTTTTGGTGTGAAATATTATTTTCTGAATAGTTGACTAAGTACCTAATTGACGTTGTGTTAACGATCTTTTTTATTTAAATAATTATGTCCTCGTGGAGCCCGAAAGGTTGGCCGTATTGTGCTTCAGGTATCATGCGATTCATTGCAGTAAATTCAGTCTAAATACAACAAAAAACTGGTTTTCTTTTATTTCGGAAGTTTTACAGAACGATTCTTGAAAATATCAACCCGTAAATGGTACTCTTTGGGGCTGATTTGAAGTAATAGGTATCTTCGGCCGATGTGTGACTTTATAGACAGATTTCGTCAACTTACATCCAGTGATTTTGGAAAAAGCTGCAAAATGCGGGAGGAGCATTTTTTTGTCATTCCAATCTCATTTTAATTTTTTTGTTTTTTGTTATTTCAATCTACGTATCTTGAACACTTGTTCTGAGGAAGTATATCCCTGCAGTATACAGGGTGATTCCCTCGCAGATGCAAAAAAAAAAAAAAAAAAATTTGGGTGAAACTACATCAAAAATGGAGTAAAATGCCGCCAACAGCATATTTTTATCTCAATCCGTTCTCGAGATATGATTATTTAAAGGTTTTTTCAGGAAAACCGTGTTTTTTCCTTTTAAACTCAAATGTCTCCACTTCACTTCATTCAATTTTAACTTTTGACCACATTTTTGGAATCAGCATTAAATTTACTATAAGAATAGTGTACTTGGGTTCTTGAAAAGTGCCATTCAAAGGCCCTCACATCAGCTCAAACATTGACGATTTTGAAAAAAGAATATTTCTGAAAATCTTTAAAACTTTACTACTCTTCCAAAACGAATCCTGGAAACTGGCAAATCTCATGAAAACTGCTTCGTCTAATACTCTTTTCAACGGTATAATCAAGTTTACTTTTATTTTGTTATTTAGTGGAGAAAATTATGTTTTAATGTTTAAAAATGTGGGTTTTTCAATGAAATTGTTGGTTTTTTCGAAAGATGACCCTCCATGAACCTACGAGTATGGGGTCGGTTTCTATGTATTTTTTCACGCTGTATCGAATGGTAACATTTGTAGATCTCTCCAACTCCGTTATAACCGAGTTTTACACTTAAAATCGCAAATGTTTAGTTTGTTTGTCACGATTAAATGTATGTGTGTTATGGGGTAAAACTAGTTAATTAAAGTGTAAAACTCGATTATAACGTAGTAGAGAGATCTGCAAATGTTTCCATTTGATCCAGCGATAAAAACTACATAGAAACCGACCCCATACTCGTTGGTTCATGGAGGGTCATCTTTCGAGAAAACCAACAATTTCATTGAAAAACCCACATTTTTTAACATTACAACATTATTTTCTCCCCTAAATAACAAAATAAAAGTAAAATTGATAATACCGTTGGAAATCATATTAGATGAAGCAGTTTTAATGAGATTTGCCAGTTTCCAGGATTCTTTTCAAAAGAGTAGTAAAGTTTTAAACATTTTCAGAAATATTATTTTTTCAAAATCGTCAATGTTTGAGCTGATGTGAGGGTCTTCGGAAGGTACTTTTTAAGAACTCAAGTACACTATTCTTATAGGAAATTTAATGCTGATACCGAAAATGAGGTTGAAAGTTAAAATTAAATGAGGCAAAGTGGGGAAATCCGAGTTTAAAATGAAAAAACACGGTATTCCCGAAAAAACCTTTAAAAAATCATATCTCTAGTACGGATTGAGATAAAAATATGCGGTTGGCGGCATTTTACTTCATTTTTGATGTTGTTTCACCCAAATGTTTTTTTTTGCATCTGCGAGGGAATCACCCTGTATAGAAGAGATGGAATAGTCACAACCAGTGCATAGCGTTGGAGCAAACATTCAGCTAAAATTTCAGTGTACGTATTTATGAACAGCACAGCGACTGATGAATAGTTCAGAGTTCTGTAGTTATAGATTTAAATGTGCGTTCGCATTACCTAACATTTGGCTGGAGCCTCAACCACCAGTGCCTTGTACCTTTTTATTAAAACCTCAGAGCTCACATAATCTCAAGCTCTATGTATTTCTTTGGTAGCACCCTACCGGACCATTGAAACTAATGTGTGAGGTTTCCCTGCAGCATCCTGTATGATATATCTCAAAGAGTCACCGATAATGACAGCCTGGTGTAACCAGCCACGCTCTTCATATCTTTGGCAGATAATGTGAAGACGTTTAAGGGTACTGCGGGATTTCTCATCATTTCATTGTACTCGAACTTTTGTAGTATCCCTCCTGAAAGCAGTCTTCTAGTAATGAGGTTTACTCCCTCCAAATACGGAGAACCTAGAGAGAAAAGGATCCTGAAATCAATAGAAGAATCTACGTTAGGGCTTTCTGCCTATACCAATACACTGTACCTTGTAGAGGCAGTTTAGACTTATTTTCAAAGTAAAAACGAGGCATAGACAGTAGGTTAATAAGCACCCGGACCGCGGCAAGGAAAGGGGGGATGACAATAACCACTTGCCTCATTAATATGTATAAATATTATATGTAATAAACTTAGCATCTAAGTTGTAAGTAACATGATTCAGAAACTTTTTCTGATCACTTTAAAGTTGGTGAATAATATAGCTGAAGGTGGTACTGAGGAGTCCGAAGGGATTGGTAGAAGGATGTTACATATAGACTTGCACTTTCATAGGCAATTTGTTCAAAATCGTCATTGCATATCCGATTATGCGTTTTTTCTAGTAGGTACCTACCAAACGAATGTAGCTAGTAGCTAGCAGAGATGGGCATATTCGTATTCGTTAGTACGAATACGAATAAATTAACAGAAAACCTATTCTGTGAATACGAAGATATTCGTATTTACATATATGAAGGGTCCAGGGGAAGAAGGGTTTAACGAGATTAAAACGCCATCTGTTGAAGAGTACTAACAGACCATGTAATGGGTTTGGCGTAAAAATGCTCGAAACCACATCACACCATCACACGTACACCGAAACCCCTGACGACTGGCGTGAAGTTTTGAGGAATAGTAGAGTCAAGCCATCACCGTTCATCGTGGTTGACTGTGGAAAGGAAATCGTTTTTCAAAACTGGACTGAGCACTTGTCAAGCAAATACCCCAAAAAATGCCCATTAAAAACTCGGCCAATGAGAATGCTTGAGGTAACAAAAAATAATACCGCAGTCTTCTATTTCAAGTTGGTATATTCTGGAGGGTATATGACGGCTAAAACGGAAAATGTTTTGGCGCAGGCACCGCAAAGAAAAGTAACCAAAAGCAAGAAGAACTCAGCGAAGAAAATGGGGGTTTTAATTCCTTTGAGACCAATTTACCCTGAGTCACTAAACATTAAAAATGCTAAGTACAAAGATTTGCAACATTTAAAGAGGTTTTTGGTGAGACCTGAATCAATTACATTTTACGATAATTTGAAGACTGGCACAAGTACAAACGACGACGCAGATGATTTTATTGATAACACCCCACTGGAGGAAGAAGACATAATATGATCAATATTAGGGCGAAAAATGGAGTGATTTTTGGTGAAAAGGGGTTTGCGTCACAACACCTCTTGAATTTTGTATTTTTTAAACCTGGCGATCCTACAATTTGCAATTTTTTATTATTATTACGTGGAATAATCATCCTAAGCAAAGCACTGCATCCATCAAAAATTATTTTTTACCTCATTGTAATAGCTTCCTGCAATAGTGAACTTTAGATTTGCTCTGCTGAAAAATGGCAAAAATTGACAAAAATCCTTCTTCCCCTGGACCCTTCATATGTATACGAATATATGTGTATTCATATTAATATTCACGTGTGGGAAGAGAGGAATATTTTGTATGCATGAATCCGACGAATACACTTTTGTACTTTTTCTTATTTGTGACCATGAATAAACTTATATTTTCTGTGAATATATTAGTATATCTATGTAATGTACAGCCTATTTAATTTTGGTTGAAGTTGTATGGTAAAGTAATGAGGTTACCCTATATGTTTCTCCAACGAGCACTTATCGGCGACTTCGTAGTTATCAGTTATATCCGTAGGAGGTGACATCTGCTCTCGGAAGAAAAATACGTCTCCATATGAAAGGCCAATCACGACGTAGTGACCATTCCTCATCCTGCGCTCACGCTCTTCTTCGGTTTCACCTTCGTTGTTGAACTCAGTCACCCATTTATATGTTGCTGGATCACTCTGAAACATTGCCCTCTTATGTACATATGCACATTTAATATACCTTCATACATTTTACTACCATTTAGAGCCAGCGTCCCACCCTCAGATCAATCTGTAGATGCATCTTTGTTTGAATTTTGTTGATTCATTTATCACCAGACTTTATTGTTAATGTAATAAAGAATAATGTATAATAACGTAATGATGATCATGTTCATAAATTAAACTGTGTAACAAAATTGAAAAAAAATTTGGATGGAAGTGATTGTGCTTGTATTTTTTTAACCTCAACTTTGAGAAAAGCTACGAGGGTTCCTCAAAATTTTGCTTTTGAAGTCAGGAGTTTGCTTTATAAATGTTAAAAAAACTGTAAACGTTTAAAATATTTATATGGTAAAAATAACAAAAATAAAACCTTTTAAAACTCAAAATACTCAAAACAAAATAAACTAAGTCTCCACTGAAAATAGAAGGCTTGAATGATACTTCACCCTTCGGAAATGGAACAAAACACTGACCAGATAAAAGGATAGTAACGTTCTTTTGCATCATTTAGTGGCCATATTGAAGGAAAGACCAAAAAGGTGCTAAAAAAGGGCGTCTTCACCTATTTTTGAAGGTTTTTTGCTAATTACCGCCCTCAGAGTATTTTCCCAGGCATGAGTGGTATGGGATATCATTTCTACCCAGAAGAGGGGTAACTCTAGTGAATTTTATCAAAATCCTTAAAATTGCTTTCAATTTTAATGATATGTAATGCTCCCAGAAGACAATGTGCTCCAACTTATACATATTTCTCAATTTAAAATAAAATTGACCATCAGAAAGGGATCCAAACGCAACTGGTTACCCAACCCAAAATATGATGAAGGAGGACCTACCTTAATAAGGCTAAATAATAATGAATCAAATATTGAAGACTAACCAGATTACTAATACAAACTATAAAAATAGTCCACTGATAACCAAAGCTCTGATGAGGCCGGATCCGGCGAAAGTACGTAGCTGACACCAATAAATCCATCAATCAACGAGATGCCTTCAATTATCTCCCCCTTAAAACCCAACTATCTACGGAAAATGAAGAGGGATGTAACCTTTCCGTGGTAACCCTATATATATATACTCGGCGCTTCGAGCCTCGCCGTGGGGCTTCGCCCCCCTTGACTCTCCTAATCTATACTCGGCGCTTCGCGCCTCGCCGGATCTTTTCTTTTTTCAACTGCTTAGAAACCGAGGATAATTTGCTATGCAATTCTATATAACTTCAGTGGTAATGGAACATTATTCTCCCTCGGAAATAAAATAAGAAGTTACACTCAAAGGTTTTGTGACACCCTGGAAAATAGTGATATCAGATATGATCCTCAATACTTATTCTAACAGAAGAGTAAGCATTAGACATAGGTAAAAAGTTGAGAAACAGATAAAGTATATTATACAGGAGTCAACGTTACAGTTCTACCCGGCCAGGTGTCGATTCTACAACTGATTTCCATCAAAAAGTTACCCCAGGACATTTTCTTGGTATGGAGTTGGCTATGTTAGAAAAGATTAGGCGTTTTCGTTTCCAATGTATTGGGTGTCTCACCATGTCGAAATGTAGGATTCTGTCCAAGGTGGTGTAAGAACCCCAGGTATAGCCGTGCTCGATGAATTGGGACTCCGTTTGAATTTTTTCACCATACGCGGGACTCGTGAAAGTGGCAGCCAACTCACTGGAGTACATGGCCGTGAGAACGAAGCCCATCCAGCCCCAAGAGACCAGCAGAGGCACCATGCTGTTACTATACTCCGCTCTCGTGGGGTATTGGCACTGGAGGAGATGGAACCACAGCCTCATGGCCGCGGTCCCAATGTTCCGGTAATCTGTCAAAAAAATAAAATTAAAATAAATAATAATGAAAATAATAATAATAATTTACAAATCGTGAACTACTGATTTCTGAAGGGAACACTCAATTTTTTGTCACAAATGTCGAGTTAAAGTTTCATCAGAGCTGTTCCACATCCCTTTATTGATTAATTCACGAATTGATTAATTCAGGTTCTGGAGTCGCCACACCTCGTAATGTGGTAGCAGGACAGACATATTTTTAAATTAAGTGAGCTGGATTGAATTCCACGTTAAGTCAACCCATCATTTCCGAACCCCAACTACCTGTGCATTTATAAAATACTTACTTACCTACATTGGGTCGTATTAATTCCATTTTAATAAATTTTCTAATGATTATTGGGGGGGGGGGGGGGGTTGAAATCCGTTTTAAGGCAATGTGTCGCGATTCCAAGGTTTGAGCTTTTTCATTACGGGGTGTCCATTTTAGAGGTCATTTCTGGTCTAAAGTCCCTCTTAGAGATTTCTTTTTAACACTTAGTTTTCGAGTAATTTAATTTTAAAGATTTTTTTCTTGTTTTGCACCTTATGACAGTAAAACGGCCGACTTCACTTAGAATCAGGATTAACTAAAAAATGAAGTCATCGTTGGAAAGAGCATTCAATTTCCAATCTACCTGATGCCAAACCAATATTTTTTTGAGCCGAGAGGCTAAATAAGAGGCTAAAAAACAAAATTTGAAACTTCTCAGAATTTGACTTTTTTTCATTTGTCGTTTTGCTATTTTGGAAAGGTACTCCATGGGGAAAACTTTCTCAGAATCTCAGTTTTTCAACGGTAGGCACAGTTAATTTTACTTTTGCCTTATTAATTAGGGGAGAAAATTATGCTTTAATGTTGAAAAACATGGGTTTTCAATGAAATCGAGGTTTTTCGTGAAAAATTACCCTCTATGAAAGTACGAGTTCGGGGCCGGTTTCCTCGTATTTTATCACTTGCAGATCTCCCCAAATCAGTTATAACTGAGATCTACACTTTAATTCACGAATTTTTAGTTTGATTTTTTATTCTCAACTGAATGTGTTTTTAAGGGTAAAACTAGTTAGTTAAAGTGAAAACTCGGTTATAACAGAGTTGGAGGGATCTTCAAGTATTACCATTCGATTCAGCATGAAAAAATGCATAGAAATCGGCCTCAAACTCGTATTTTCATTGAGGGTCATTTTTCACAAAACCCTCGATTTCATTGAAAAACCCATGTTTTTCAAAATTTAAGCATAATTTTCTCCCTTAATTAGCAATGTAAAAGTAAAATTCACCATACAGTTAAAAGGTGATATTCTGAGGAAGTTTTTCCCGTGGAGTGCCTTTCCAGAATGGTCTGATATATTAAAAGGAAAACAACAAATAGAAAAAGATCAAATTCTGAGAAGTTTGCGAAATTGCTTTTTTGCCTCTCTTTTTACATACAAAGACAACTAAAAAAATATTGGTTTGGCTTCAGGTAGATAGGAAATTGGACGCTCCTTTGAATGATGCAAAAAAATTTTTTGAGTTTAAAGTGATTCTAACGCCATGTCCTACGTGGCCGAACAAAGAGCGCGTTCGAGCGAGCGTCCAGCTAATTTTTGTGTTGCTGTGTCGTGTTTGTGTTGCTGCTGCTATAAATTGTTGAATTTATACTTTTTTAGAAGAATTTTTGTCAAATAAAGTTTATTAACGATGAACAATTATGATTAAAAAATGTATGCAGACATTTATGCTTACAAGTGCTTATGCCTACAATGATAATGATACTAATGATGATTGTCAACATCAATCTTTCCTCATCTCCTACGGGCCTTTGAAAATATTGGTAACTTGATCGAATTCTCCTCCAATATGATTAACAATATAATCGAAAGTGGATATTTTCATCCAGGAGTAAGCAAACAATGCCACCCCATTCTTCCCGAGTTACGGTGGAACTCACCGTATTGTTCCCTTCTTGAATAAATTCTCGAAACTGGCTTCCGTTTCGACGAATTCTTTTTCGCCAAGTAATAATGCATTGCTGCATTATTATTTGAAAGAGATAAGTTATTCATAATATCGCGAAAAACAGAAAACACAAAAATTGAAGAAGATTTTACATTTAGCACGAAGCAAAGATAACCTCGCAAGGATTCTAGACGCATGCAGTGTGGACGCCTACTGTGGACACCACAGCGGCGCGCGCGCGCACTTGAGGTCGCTCGATCGCGCCCTTTGGTCGTTCACGTAGGACACGGCGTAAGGGGAGTTACGGCCGTTTTAATGTCATAAGGTACAAAATACGAAAAAATCTTAAAATTAAATTACTTGAAAGCTAAGCTTTTAAAAAACGTCTCCAAAAGGAACTTTCAATCAGGAATGAGCTCTAAGATCGACCCTCAGAGTTTGCTGAACTCAAGTCGGGACACGCTGTAAACATGTAGGTACACATATAAGTGTCATCCCTAACGATAACTCTCCTTAGGATTGAGAAAAAAAAAAGAAAAAAATCCGTTCTTTCGCCAAAAAATCAAGCATTCTAAAAGACAGGATGAGTTTGTGGTAGCATTTTTTTAGTAATTAAATTGGTCAAATTTCAAAAAAATGTGCTAAAAAAAAAAAAAATCACAAAAAATTGTTAAAAAATCAATGTTTATTCTTTTTTTTGCAGAATACTACTCAAAGGAAGTTTATAAACTCTGACCATTAAAAATTTATGCACAAAATTATGCTGAGAATTGTTCTTAAATTTCAGTATTATTTATTTGCTGGAAAATTGATAAAAAAATGGAAAAAGCTCAAAATCCAGGATCATTGTTTTTTGCCATGGAATTGATAGTTAACCATTTGTTTACGCTCAAAGTACGAAAATTCATTCATTCGATAATGCTGCGTATGACTGGCAGTTTTTATATTTTTCCATACCCATAAGACTATTTTCATTAGACAGTTTTCAAACTACTATGTATGTTCACAACAGAAAGCATTTTTGATCGATTAATTTCAATTAAGAACTTTTGTATTCAACCTAGAAAAATAAAACGTAAATTTATTTTTACATTATCCTCCCCTCCTCCCTTTTCTTCTTCAAAATTTGTTGATTCTAGTTTCAAGACACGCTACAATTTAAATTTAAATTAGTATTTAAATTTCACTAATGAATTTGAGATAATTGTCATTCATAATCATGCTTCTTAGTAAGTGAGATGCACAACAAGTCAGGCACACGCATTTCCCATTTCATATACCTACATTCGACAAGTTTGCGGTTAAATACTTGCATTTGTGAGAAGGGTGGCTGATTTTTACTGCCAACGTAGCAACACAAGTCGAGACGAGAACGGTGATCGCAATTAGCAGCCACACAACTAGGCTGAATACGTTCACAAAAACACTGCTTGTTGTACTCAGCAGTTTAGGTCGTGGTACCAGATACCTAAATAATCAGGAACAAACAATATAATCATACCAATACCAACAGTTATAATCGTATAGATTTTATTTCTAACTAGCTGATTTCTGGCGGAGATGACTAAAGCTCACTCAGCTGAACTGGGTCTCCTGCGCACTATAATTACATTCTACCTGTACTAGACAGGCTCAGTCCCATATTTCAGCATCATAGATCGTTTAGGAAACGATTTAACCTCATCAGAGCTTACTTTACTCATCAGACCCAATTTTAACCATGCCTATGCCGCTCCCCTTTAAATTTAATATGAACAATCCGAATTTCATGTTTGTAGGATAATTTCAAGTAGGTTTGTGGCCGCGCATAATACACGACAAATTCTGATTTTCATTTACGTACGAGCATGTTAAGCGGCCCTTATAGTTTTATTCTCATGCATTTTAGCTTCACATGTGAATTGTGGAGCGAATTCGTTAATCACATATTGGGCATGGTCGTGTGCCTAGGGCCGTTTTTTTTTTCAGGTGATTTATGGGGTAAAAGCAATCTCGAATTGAGAAAAACCACTTCAAATTCTAACAAAGGAACAAGTTGAGAACAAAACACCTCGAGTTTTTTAATTTTTGGACAAAAAATAAAATTGTGAAACATATTCTAACAAAACATGAAATTTGGCCACAGGTACAAGCGTAGCTTATACCTTTAGGGCCACTAGTGATTGGACCTAAGGCTTCCATAGTGTACCAAGAGCCGCCAGGTACATCGAAGAAATGAGTACATAAGACATTGAAAGTCGTTAATAGCTATATTTTAAATTCATTTCTTCAGCAGTCTTTATTTGAAACAACATAATAAAGCGAATTAAAATTAACTTACTCAGGTGAAACTATGAGATCAAAATTTAAATTCTTTCCTTCATCAGTATTTTTTTTTTTTTTTTTTTTTTTTTTAACGCATTTATTTAGATAGGTATTGCAATACAAAAAAAGTTACACAAATCAATAAATGCTACTCCCCACTATAAGTCGTAGACTTGTGCTGTGGGGAGGAGTAATACACAATCAGCACACTCATTCAATACCTTATTCAATAATCATCTATGGCACATAAATGAAAAAGCGTCACGCGGGGGAGCGTCTCGCAGGGGAGCGTCACGCGGAGAGCGTTACGCGGAGATTCCCTAATGATCCCACGATTCTGAGATTTGGTATGTAGCCCCTTGAGGGACTTCTGAACACAACTGACCGATCCCAGATCAGCTGAGTGGCTCCAGAATCCAGTTTTTTCCCTAATGATCCCACGATTCTGAGATTTGGTATGTAGCCCCTTGAGGGACTTCTGAACACAACTGACCGATCCCAGATCAGCTGAGTGGCTCTAGGATCCAGTTTTTTCCCTAATGATCCCACGATTCTGAGATTTGGTATGTGGGCCCTTTAGGGACTTCTGAACACAACTGACCGATCCCAGATCAGCTGAGTGGCTCTAGAATCCAGTTTTTTCTTTAATGATCCCACGATTCTGAGATTTCGTATGTGGGCCCTTGAGGGACTTCTGAACACAACTGACCGATCCCAGATCAGCTGAGTGGCTCTAGAATACAACACGGGGTTTTATAGGAAGGGGAAAGGGGGGGCAAAGACATAAAATGTCTCTCGTGGTTGCGTACTTGTACGAAAGCTGTATCCACAGTATGAGTTTCAATTTCTGGAAAATTTTTTGAAACAAGACAATGAATTAAACAACATGGAAACATTCAGACGACATTCAGTTGATACTTTTTGATTGTCAAGGTTCATTAACAAAATTGTTGACGCTCTATTTGTATACTAATAACCAAGACTCCTGTATTTATAACTGTTAAGTACCGTAATTGCATTCTATTCTATTTATGACACACATTTTCATATTTATTGTTGTTAAGATAAGGAAATTATGCTACATTGCTGTTTACTTTGACGTTTTTCACTCACCGCACGCAAGCATATCTCCAAGGGTTGCTGTATTCCACCAGTCCAACCGCTTCGTATCTTAGGAAAGCACCAATGGGACTCGCATCCATCTTCCTTGCAATGAGATCTTTGTAAATCCCTGGTGTGAACGTACCATTTTCGAACCTCCCGTACCAATCCCCTTCTTTGTACACGATACTCAGGTTCATCAGCTTGCAAACTTTCTCCATGTACAAGGCGTGAAAACCACCGACTCTCCCTGAGAAACATTGAGCAACCCTTCAAATTAACGAATTTTAATAATTGCAAAATACTCAATATTATTCATTTTCCTTCCAGAGTTTGTTGAAATGGATATCAGATATTGGGTATAATTAATCGTAACGATACCCGTTTAATAGGTTGCTCTGGAGATTCTAATCAAAGCATTTGGAATGGTTTGGGACAAAATTAGAAAATTTAGAAAACAATAGGTATCTGCCCCTCACAGAAGTGCTTTGGAACGTGAATATGTACTTTGTGTAATTAGAATCATTGTGAGATTTTGCTTTCTCAGTACCGAAAGTAGGAAAATTGGTGTTCATGCAAAAATTCAAAACAATATTTGCCTTCCAAAATAAAATTAATTCCTTTTTTTTTTTTTTTTGTATTTCAGAGCTTGCTGATTAATTTTGTTTTCGTGACTGTCTGTCTTTCTGTCTGCGTGTCAGTGCCGATTCCTTGTCTTCAAAAAGCAGGAGCTAATCCGAAGTTTATGAAATTTTCTGGAATTATGCGGGTTAGCTCCTCGACGGTCCCCTACAAAATTTATTGCCGTCAAATCCGTCGAACCAATAGTACAGTGTGCTCAGGCGCAAATGTGAATTTCTTATAACGTCGATTTCTAATGATCCATTGATCCGATTCCGTTAAATTTTTGGGAATAGTAGGTATGTGTTTCAGGATGGTGTCCTATGAATTTATTGGGATCGATTGAGAAATAATTTTTGCGCATGTGAAAATGACAGGTGAAACTCGGAGATTAATGGACCTATTTTGTCCATTGCACCTCCTTTGGATCATTGCACCTTCAGACTTTGTAATTGTATTCTAGAAGTCCAAAAGAAGCTCCATTTCAGGTTTCAGCATCATAAGTCGATTAAGAAATTAATCAGGCATGAAGCGACGTCTCCCGATTTGTAGTGTTTATTCGTCACTCAAGCGCTTTCGCCAACTTTGCCTCGTCAGGAGCATTTAAGTCTAAGATATTACTCCTGGGGTTCCCCCAACTCTGCTTCTATGTTTGGTATCCTTATTTATTTCCTCCTGTTTTTTCTAGTCTAGGTAGGTCTCAAGCTTGTTGAAATGGCTGTTTTGTGGACTGGGGGGGGGGCGTGTCCCTCTCACGTTCCCGCTGCCTCACCGAGGAACGAGAGAGGGACACGCCCTTCTAATCGACAGACCAGCCATTTCAACAAGCTTGAGACCTACCTAGACTAGAAAAAACAGGAGGAAATCTCTATCTCTATCTATACTATTTATAAGAATGAAACTCCGTTTGTCTGTTTGTCGTGTATATGCACGGCCAAATGGCTGAGTGGGGGGAGTCTACGAGTGGGGGGATCTTCTGGACGTGGAGGCGAGCAAAGCAAGCCGGAGCGGCTAGTTATTTATAAAAATGAAACTCCGTCTGTCTGTCTGGTTGTCTGTCTGTCGTGTCTATGTACGGCCAAACGGCTGAGTGGGGGGAGTCTACGAGTGGGGGGACCTTCTTGGTATTTTCCGATAGGGTGTATAAGCGAATTTAAAATTTTCTAATCCCACCTGAACCATGGGCCGTAGGGAGGGAGGGGGGTCGAAGTAATGGTTAATGTGCGCTTTTTGGACTTCCCCATCCCCTCTAAACGGCCGTTGAAAATTCCGGAAAAATACCGGTTTCGTAGGTTTTTCTACGAGGAAGACGACGGCACGTTCGGATCATGAAAAAAGTATCGGGAAATGCGTCAAAAAAATGCGAGAGTACGGACCCGTTTTCTCGAAAAATCCAACGAAAAACTTGGTTTTTTCCGATTAAAATATACCCCATTAACGTACGTTTTTTGGGACGGTTTTCAAGGACGAAATACAGCTTTGGGTCCGCCGATTCCGAATCCGAAATCGGATATCGAAAAAAGTGACGGAAAGTCGGTCAAAATGCGAGGGGAAGCGAGGCAAAGCGATTAGAAGCAGAAGTTAATCGAGCCCGCCGCCGTTTCACAATGTTGCGAGCAGGCCTACGCACGCGCGCGTTGGAGGATGGAACTTTTCCGTTCGACATTTCAACAGAATAAATACGGGTTTTTTCCTACACATATACAGCAATACCTTGCGAGCAAAGCGAGCATCATCTCCAAATAAACTTTTTTGTGGTTCCACGTAGTTTTATAAGATTTATTTTGTTAGTAAGCATTTCCAACAGAAAAAAAAGTCTGCCAAGTTGGGTGGGCAGTATAACTTCCTCAAGCGAGCAGCATCCCCTACAGAAGTTAAACCTACCCTTAGAGATCTACCGTTTGCGAGCGAAGTGAGCAACATCCCCTACATGTTTCAATTGTAATACATCGCATGTATACAGCCACACCTTGCGAGCAAAGTGAGCAACTTAATGGGGGGGTCCAGGGTTTTTCCTACACATATACAGCCGTACCGAGCGAGCGAAGCGAGCAACATCCCCCACACACGTTAAACCTACCCTTAGGGATCTACCGTTTGCGCAACATTCCCTACATCCCACACTTTACGAGCAAAGCGAGCAACATTTCCTACATGCGAGCCGGAGCGGCTAGTAAATAAGGATACCAAACATAGAAGCAGAGGAACCCCAGGAGAAACATGTCAGACTTCAATGCTCTTGACGAGGCCAAGTTGGCGAAAGCGTTTGAGTGACGAAAAAACACTACAATTTGGGAGACGTAGCTTAATTCTCCTCCTCCACAACCCACATTAGATTGAAATAGGGATGAAATTAGCTCTAGTGCCTACTTAGCTTAGCAGGTAATCGGTGATATCGTTACTTACACCCACTCCCACTGCTGTTAACCCAAGGTTCCAGCTTGGAGTAAATAGAGTTATTTATTAGAGTTATTACAATCTCCTCTCCATGAAAATTTGGAATCTTGGTCAGCCTTGCAGGTTCCTGAAAGGTAGATTTCAATTGAAAGTAAATTGGTACATACTCAAACATTGTTTTGCATTCTGGGAGTGCTGTTCGTAATACACTTGTTAACATACTAGTTCATTAGGTAGGTATCGATAATTATGACTTCATCACAATAAAGTGAAGAATTCGGTTAAAAACTGGGGATACCTTCAATTTTCGAATAGCGTCTCTCGAGCTTATTTCAACTATTTCCATTTTCGTCGATTTTGAAGTACTGATGATGGTGAACATGTGCACTTCTTCATTCACGTTAAACCATACAAATTTCGTTCTGCTAAATTTCATCAAAATTTCGAATGAAATCTGAAATGAATATATTCGAATTTATACAATCTGTTCGTGATTTAGTTGTTTTTAAAAATACAATTGTTCTCAAATCTCTTCTTATGGTGTCGTGATTCAATCTAGAGTTAGTTTCCCCTCTCAAAATGGGTGGGTTTTCGTCACTCAGAGATTATATGTAAGTCCTACAAAAAAGGTGATTTTTTCAACAACATTTCACTACAATATTAAGAAACAACTATGCATGGATGGACAGAAATCAAAATAACTAAAGTGTAAACACATATCATTATTGATTTGGGGGGTGGGGGTATTAAAATCAAACAAATAATAGCACATGAAAAACATCCAATCGTACAGCATAACCTGTTGAGTGAGTTTTCTCATTTGTTCACATTATTTTTAATGTCGAATTCGTCCGAAATATGAATATATGTCAAGTGTACAATTCGCGCCTTGCCGGGGGGCTTCGCCCCCCTGGACCCCCCTGATCTATACTCGGCGCTTCGCGCCTCGCCGGATCTTTTCTCTTTTCTACTGCGTAGAAAACGAGGATAATTTGCTATGCAATTCTTAGCCTGAATCAACTTAGTTTTGGAATGTAGCCAGGTACGTAAGGAGAGGGAAATTGGTAGCTTGAAATGTGAACATTTATCACATAAATCAAGCGCTTTCCAACGAGTGGCGAACGATTTTTGTGCGATGAAAACTGCGGAAGTCTCATTCCCCTAACAACGGCTGGATTGTACGTGAAAAACACTGAAATTGTGACACAATCTATAGTAACTCAACTACTCGGTTGTACGTGAAAATCATCGTTAATTTCGTCACGGACGTTACATAAAAAATTATTGGGGGTCGGCCTAAGAATTGCATAGCAATTAATACCTATATAATATTATATTATATGAAAAGGGGTTAAACTTTAGGATTCGTTTCAGAATGCCTTACTACGGATTTCAATGTAGAAAATTTTCAAAAATTTTCATTTTCAAATTTTTGGCGCCATTGCTATAGTTTCATTTTCTTCGAAAATTCACTAATATGAGAAACAATTCTATTTGTTCTTCTTTATTCCCCTTCTTATTTTTACATACTCTACTTACTTTATGCGGCGTTACTTTGGACACAACGCGCCTGGCTAAGAGTAATTGGTTGTGTGCCGAATATATTACAAAAAATGGGTAGGTACGTGATTTTGCTTGCTTTCACCCTCAGGATCTCTCCAGGTGGTAGATTTGCGAACCCACTTCCCACTTTGCTTGAACTATCTGTATGTATTTCCTTGTGGGCGGCAATAATCTGGCCAGACAAAGTTTTGCATACGGATCTGAACCCATCCTGAGTCTCAAGTTGGGGAGAGCTGCATTTACCAGCACTTAAGCCACTCACTGAAGTACATCTAAATCTCCTTTGATTATGTCAGGAATTGATTAAAGTCTTCTGCTTTGTTTATTTTCTATTCTTAGCGAGCTTATTCTCGTGCTGGAATCAACCGATCAATATGCACCTGACCTCGCAGTCCAGTTTTTGGTCAATGTCCCAGACTGATGTTTCTGGTCAAGTCAATTTACGTCAATGTATTACCACACCAACACACCTTAAGCATTACTTATAGAAAATATAGTAGATGTCATTAATCTCAACTCACAACTAACAAGAAACCTCTTCGGAAACTTACTTCATAGCTCTTCATATCTATGGAGGTGTTAAACATTTGGTCATTTGTCAGGAACACCACTCTGGTCTTAGGATGAGGGAGGACCGGGAATTCCGGAGCAGTCACAGACGATAGGTTCTGGAAGACTAGGAACACCACAGCCCGTGGAAAGGACCGAAGATCCAAAATTGTACTAAACTGAAGGACTGACGTCAGTGCTAAGACGCAGATTCTCATTGCTGTTGAAAAGGGAGTTTCATCACTCCAAAATGCTACTGTTGGATGGGATTCAGTCAATACCTTGGCAAGTATATCCGGTAACTTTCCATCATAAGATGTGTCCTTTAACAGAATTCACATGGCGCAAGTATAAACTGCATATATGTTGTAAATTACTTCGATTTAAGCCAATAATGTTGTTAATATGGAATATATTTCAACCGTTAACTCCCGGAAAATAAATCACAAATCAGCGGTACCAGACTTTTTCAAATTATCTTAACTGACAATCTGTAAGTTCGAAAATGTAACTTTCGATCCCTAAGAAATCGTTAACCACTCGTTGGAAAGTTCCCGACTTATAACACAATCTTCCACACCGAAAATTATCTCTCCTACACCATAAAATAACCTTTTGCATTTTTAGATTTGTGTAAAACCTGAAACATTGATTGTAAATGGGTCCTTATTTGATACGTAGGTTCTGATTCACTGGTGGGTACAAATTAAACATTACCTAACCTACTGTACTAACCTGAATAACTGAGTGAGCTTGGAGGCTAAAGTATGTTCCAATTCATAAATTAATGTTAGACATTAGGTTCTTTTGAAAGATTTCTAAAGAGATTTTTTCTCTCTCGGAAGAGTACAAACTGAGTTGTTTTCCTGTGGAGAAAACTCTTACTAGCCACAAAGAGCAGAGCACGAGGGTAACAAAACACTGCACTGAAACTCTTCTAGTCAAATTGAAGTAAGAAAGCATTTACGAATTTCTGTGTTTATTCAACAGAAGGTAACATCGGAGAATCTTGAAATTACTTAGAAGTTGATTTGTCAAACAAACAAATTCTTTTATAGTCGTCCTAGAAAACGGATATCAGATAATACTGAATCTTGGTTTATTGTTGTCTTAAATGAAACCGTGTAGTTGGCCAAGAAAACATTTTTGAATACCCTCATATGTGATGGTTTACGTTTTATGAAACGCAGCTTTCAAACATGGTCTGAAGAAAAGAAATCCTCCCGTCTTCCGTACGCTATTCGAAGCTTTTCTCTTAAATTACTAGACCAATGTTCACGAAAAAATATTTAAAAGTCACATATCAAATGTCATCGGGGGGTGAGCCAAAAATTTCGCCATCAACCCAAAAGGGTAAAATTTAGGGGTTAAAACTTTGAAAATTCAATACCTTTCTCAAAAACTTTTGAATTTAAAGGGTAGTTTATCGTTCGATTTTGATAGAACTCATTTCAATGAATCGGGTGAAACTAGCTTGGGCACTTAACGACCAATCCCTCATGTTCCACAAGAAGTTGATCAAGTGTTGAAATAAATAAAGTCGTTAACAGTGCGACAGTGAGTCGCAAAGCCCGATTTAAAGGGTAGGTAGTTTTATCAGAAATAAAAAAGTCTTTAACACGACAGTGAATTGCAAGCCAGTTTTAAAGGGTAGTTTTATCAGAAATAAAACAGTCGTTAACACGACAGTGAATTGCAAAGCCAGTTTCAAAGGGTAGTTTTATCGTTCGATTTTGATAGAACTCATTTCAATGAGTCGGGTGAAACCAGCTTGGGCACTTAACGACCAATCCTTCATGTTCCACAAGAACTTGATCAAGTCAGCATCCGCTGATTCGGGTTGACCTTATTACCTAACTGTCAACGCAAGTATAATGCCTGTACCTACTTTAGCTAAAATGAAATATATTTAAGAATGGTGCAGCATCTCAAGTATGTAAGATGTATTTGCGTTTTTAGATTCCTATTATTTCGCTTTGCGAGTGAAATTATCAACATATGTACCTACTATAATAGTATACGATATTTGGTACTTTTATTCTGCTTAATCATCAATCAAGAAAAAACCAAAATAAATATCGACGAATGAATTTGTATCCGTATTCAACCCAGATTGTGTATTTGTCCCGCCTGTACCTATTAAACGCTATTCTATCTAAAATTAAACCTATAAATACTATCTAGAACGTGCATAACATGCTTACCAGGTCATAAGCTATTGCTGATATGTTCATCATCACAGCTGAAGGACGGAGCGTCGAACGATAAACACCTTATTCAAGCTCATCGCATGTCCACCAAACTTATCAGGTTCGTGATCATGATGGATGGCCGCCCACATAAGTACAGGTCCACCTATACTTACATCCTTTTTTAGGCATTACGTGATTACACGTTTGATTCACAATCAAGTCGTCTATCTTCCAAAAGTGTGCTTGTGAGAGATCTTTATTGCGCAAACGCTTGTAACTTTCTTTGAATTCTCATTGATTTTTGTATCCGACTACCTTAGAAAAGAAGGTTCTCCCATCAGGCACGTGGCTAGAGGGGGGATCCATGGGGTCCGGACCCCCCCCCCCCCCCCCCGAAATTTTTTGATGAATTAAGAAATTATTCATGGTTAGGATAGTATCTATTATTTCACTAGCACGAACTACCAACAGAGAATACTCGTCTGATGTGAAATTCTTCAGAAATTATTTTTATAATACTCTTAGGTTCTGCTAATAGCTCCAATACGTAGAGGTAAGATTCCTGAGATAAGAAGTTAGATATTTTGGTACACGGACATGGGTCATGTATACGACCTTAAAGACAGATCATCGCCTCTAGCACTATACCTGAACGACCCGTGTAAGCCTTGCCGTGTAGCAACTCTTCAGACCTTTCAGAAATCCACATTTTTATTATGGTGTTCAGAAGCCTTCTGACATCTTCCCCTGAAGAGATTCCTTTCTCTCTCTGGAGGACAGTACTACAGAGGAAGAAAATTCTCTCCAAATCTCGTATTCCCTCGGCTAGCCCTTTCACTTCATCAGCAAGGAGTGACATGCCGACCGCTCCCTGAGGTAACTCGTACTGCTTTCCTTGCAGACGCATGGCTCTCTGCTACAGCATCTCCCATCTTAATGTGGTCCAGCCTCCTGGAGAATTTAACATCCCGTCCCCGAAGCCTCTTATGAAATAGTTCTGAATAGGATCAGCATTTGGTATTGATATTATACTTTGAGTAGGTACCACGGTTTGTATTCAGATTCGCAATATTTGGATGTCTGGAGCGTATATGTAGAGTGAGTTCTCTTCTTGTAAAGCCTCTAGAACAATGGGGACATTGGGTTGCATTGTCTCTTTGACTATTCACCAAGGTATCATCCATGTTACTGAGCTAATAATTACGTTGCTCCAACGATATCACAACAATAACAATAATTAAGTTAACATTTTTGGAATGAGTGAATGAGACAGATTTTGGCTCTCAACTTTGAAGTAGGAATTTGAAGAAGTATGACTCGTAGTGTGAACCTGTCTGGTACGTTTTCCATTGGTTTTTGGTAGAAAAAAAAAGAAGAAAAAAACGCGATCTAACGCTTTGAAAATCGATCGCGGCTGATGACGCGCTGGATTTGATGTCTTTAAAAGCAAACAGAAAAGTCTTACTATAAACATTTTATGATCAACTAAATACCTAAAAATTGAACTTTTGTTGTTGTATAAAGATCAAGATTTATCATGATTGTAAAAAATTGTTTTAACTGTCACCTAAAATCCTTATTATGTACCTACCTATTAAATATTTTTGCCTCATTAAAGATAGTATTTCATCATGTTTGTAAAACATTTCTTCTCCTGTGACTTAAAATTCGTATTTTAAAATTTATTGAAATGGGAAGAGAGCCGATGGGGGGGGGGGGGGGGGTCTGGACTCCCCCCCACGGCAAAATCCTGGCTACGTGCCTGTCTCCCATGTACCTGTAGTGGAATGGAGTTGTAGTTGTAGTTGAAATGGAGTTCCTTTGGAACATCTAGATTACAATTACGAAGTATTGAGGGCCTCCAATCATCTGTAGGACCTCTGAAGCTAATTTCTTTCCTTATCGACTCATAGGGCTGAAATTTACATGGTGCCCCTTTGGAACACCACGAAAACAATTTTGAGGTACGTAGGCGTACTGATCAACTGAGGGGCCTCTGAGGCCAATTTCTTTCCTTTTCAACCTACCGTTTTTTCGACATTTTTTCTAAAATTGTGTGAACCCTTTTGGGGGGCCCGAAGCACCAAGTTTTGATGATATATTAAATTCGGGGTTTAAAAATTAGGTACATACCAATGATCTCGTAAAAGGGCTAAACAGAAATAATAAACCTTTCTCTGTATTAATTTGCAGCTTTTTAATTAATTTTTTAATTTTATCGAACCACCCCATTTTTACTAACAGTGAGGTAAATGGAGGGGATAATTTCGATAAATCATGATGTTTTCGTGTTTACCTTTTTTTTTTAATTTTAAGTTTTGGTTTCTAAATGAGCGGAGATTTCATTTTGGTGACGGATATTTGTGAAGAGGTCTGGTAGAGGGGGGCAATACCGATATACAGTGTTATTTTCAAACAGTTTGGGAAAGGAATTCATGAATGTGATTTATGGGGGGGGGGGGGGGGGACTTCTCGCTATGCATTCCTGTAATGGTGTAATGGAGAGGGTACATCCAGTAAAATCACGATCTATTCGCTATTCTCATCAAAATCATATAAAGACCAGACATTAGGACATATAATGCGTGCATTAATTTTTCCAATATGTTTAATAATCATTTATCTCATTTTGTATTTCCGGATCAGATCCGACTGTACTCAACGATAAGGTTCGACATCAGAAGGCAGAGGAGCACAACGCAAGAAACAAAAACGTAAATTCGATAAGGTCCCACCATCCTTTTCTCTCAACTGTACTCAATAATTTTTTCTCCTTGTACTGCTTTTTCAACGAAAATTTACTCTCTTTTTTTACTATCTGCTCTCTTTAAAATGTAGATTAACTGAAACTCATTCTCTGGTTTCTTTTTATCATGGTAATTCAAAACTACTTAATTTTTACTACCTGACTTACGAGATTTTGTGGACTGGGTAAGGATTCTTTCAACACTAAGTACTTAAGTACCAAACTAATGTAGGGTGTTCTTTTTGTTTTCCATTTATAGCCTCCCCCTCAGGATTTCAAAAGGATTTTGATTGGTTCCGTAGAGCATGTAATTCGAATGCAAAAAGTAGCTCGTGCGGATAACCTCTCCTACTTGTATGAAGCCGTTGGTAGGAACGTTTCCATTCACGAGAAACGAAGATGAAGATGATTATTTAGGAGTACCTACCATTTTGAAGTCAATTTCTTATTGGTGCTCAATTGTATAATCCACAAATTTTGTGCGGTAAGGTCGCTCCATTTCACAGCAACTCACGATCATGGGCAGAAAAATGGAATAAAAAAGAAAGAAAAGAAGTAGTCTGACTCAGTCAGTCATCAGTTGTAGCAGCCCAAACATATTTGATGCCTCGACAGAGTTCGAACTCATGCCTTTACCTTCTTTGAGAGTGAAGCTCTTTTAAGACAAGTGCTTTAGCCAACTGGCCTACCGAGACCGATTTAATCAAACCTCACCAACTGCTGGAGTTTTCCATGGACGTAACATTTCCCCAGAGTCACATAGCAGTCGACTTGTTGTTTTAGCGTCGGACAAATGACGAAGTGATACTATAAACAGCTGGTTCAGCAGATACTTGCTGGAAGAAGTAGCAATCTAGCAAGGTCATTGTCATGGGTAGTGAGTGTGGAGTGAAAGATGCAACGTCTGGCAATGTGATGTTTACAGTCTGGCTTGAGATGGATTATTATGTATTGAAGTTTGGGTCCAACTGACTGCGCCAAATGTAATGGCTCAAAAAAATTTGATGCCCCGACAGAGTTCAAATCTTTGAAGATATGTGCTTCAGTCAACTGCACTACTGAGACGGATTTAATTGAACCTCTTCAACTACGGGAGTTTTCCTTGAACGTAACATTTCCCCATAGTCAAATAACAGCTGTATCACTGATTTAGCTTCGGATGAATGTCGAAGTGATACTGCACTCAGCTGCTTCAGTAGATACTTGATGAAAGAAGTAAGGGGTTGCAGTCAAGCAAGGTCATTGTTACAGGGTGTTTTGACTCAAGAGAGTGAGAAGTGAAAGACGCTACTTCAGGCACTGTGATGTTTACAGTTTGGCTCGAGACGGCTTATTACAAGTTTGGGTCCTACTGACTGCGCCAAAGTAACATCCCAACAATATTTTTTGCTTCGACAGAGTTCGAACTCATGCTTTGAGAGTGAAGCTCTTTAAAGACCAGCGCTATAGCCAACTGTGCAAACGAGATCGATTTAATCAAACCTCTTCGACTGCTTTTTTTTAACACTGTTTATAAGTAACACCATGAACACTTGTCAGTCCATGGTCGTCTGTGACAGTGCACCATACATGAAACACCAGCCAATCAACAAACACCACCGAATGTAAACAATGATCCAATCATGAAATGTTAATTATCAGGGATTTTGAAAAACTGGAGTGTGAAGGGTTGCACAACGCTTCTGTTCCTTCGTGGAGAGCTTGGACAAGTCATTCAAGGAGTTTTCTACTCGGTGGACCATGTGTTACCCAGTTTTACAGCTGGAGATATCATTTCGTAAGTGCCTATCACAATACTAGAATAACCATTAACACTCTATGCGCCGCACTTGAAAAATATGGTTTATGAGATACCTATACACTTGATTGTATCTCCTGGTAATTATTGTATTTTCCAATTGGTATTTCCAAGTTTACATTACTCACTTTCAAGAGAAAATTATTCATACTCCAATCGATCAAGGCTCGTATTGAATAAATTATTCAAGGTGGAAACAAATAAATTCCTAAAAACACAATTTTTTTTTACACCGAGCCTCTTTGAGGGAAACTTGGACTCGTTCCTTAGACTCAGCAAATTTATTTTTAAAATGCAACAGTAAGTTTATGATGACATCAAAAATATAATGAAATAAAAACGTTCTTTTCAAACAACAAGCTAACTGGCCTAAAATTGCTTATCGTCACTTCCTACTTAAAAAATTATCTACAATGATACAGATCTACAATGCATAACAATTTACTGAATCGATCCAGAAGCAACATAAACTACAGAAAGAAGTAAAATGACAATGCACATCATTCATTTCTATCAAACAAAAACTAAAAAATTCTTCCAAAAAATAAAAGAAAGTATATACAAATTAAAAAACTTATAGGTATAACTTATTTTGACCTTTTACGATGAAATCACATGATCCAACTGATGGAGCGACAATGTAGATACGTAAGAAACTCTGCAACGTAAAACTGTTTTAGAATGACAGGGAGAATGATCGGAAGTCACAAAATGATGGTAGCTGACGCGAGAGAAATCAAACGTGAAGAAAAAGCTGCGGTTCAGAGACTGGCATTTGAGTGTCAACGTATGTTGAACACCGCGGCTGGGAATCCGCCTAACATGCACATATGAATCTGCTCCTAACTTCACATGTCTGACATCTACTAAATAACTTTTGATGGGTAACACAAATATTTAGTGAAGAGAACGCTGGAAAGTTTCATTTATATAAGGCTTTCAAAGGCCGCTATTGATTAGCTAGGGGTTGTAATGGCACTTATTTACCACTGTTTAAGAGTTTGCAAAGCTTAACTGATTTATTCCATTTACCTACCAACTTTTCTATTTTGTCGTTAACACACTTGTTTGTTGTACTGCGTTTATGAAATAATAGAAATAATTAGTTTATTGTTCAATCGTTCATTTTCATCTTCACAAAACCGATAGGTTTTTTTCATATTTTTAAGACCTAAGATTGATCTGAAGCAATCTACAACCACAACTGATATAAGCCACAATTCACTAATATTTTTAAATATTATTAAGGTGAAATATTTATTAATTCAGTTTATAATTAAGGAAAACACCTTGTAGGTATTTATATGTTCTACTATGGTTGTGACCAGTTTTTTCCCCTGTAGTCAAAATAATTATACATACCTACCTTATTTTACAACTTGTCCAATCCATAACGATTGGACTATTGATGATTGGAGAATTGCAAAATGGCGAAATTTGGTAGACAAAATTTAATTAATACTTACGCCTAATCTCCCTTCTTTAGGATATTACATAATGGATTAAATATTTTTAATTCTAACTTTCGTGCATTTAAAATAACACAATTTACCGACTTATCCCATTTCTGCTAAAATCACGCTTTTGATTCTAAACCTCAATCGAGTCTAATTTCATGCGTGTATTACCGTAATCTTGAAATAGCACGATCAAATGGAGTGCCCAAGTTTATTATCGTTATAAGTTACGCAAGCGAGGCAGTCCTAAATAATAAGTTTGGGCTAATCAATACCTATTCAATAATTAGGGAACAATAATAATTACTCAGTATAATTTATTCGTAAGTTTTAGTAGAATGAGTTAGCACAAAAATTGTAAATCATTCTAACCGGAATCAGTTTAATTTATGAATGCTTTAGGTTCATGGAGGTTGCTAATATTATAGATGTACTGGACACGTTTTAAAATGGGTTGGTAACTCCTACTTACACCAGGGCTTAGTTGAACAGAACCTTCAAAAAATGTTAAAGTACCAAAGTATATACATTCATAATGACTTTGATACATGATAGTTTTGCTTCCGAGTCTGCAAGGAAGCGGAAGCTTTGTTTTCAATTTCGAAATGAAAAACAATTTTGTGC
This sequence comes from Adelphocoris suturalis, assembly GCA_030762985.1. NCBI lineage: Eukaryota > Metazoa > Arthropoda > Insecta > Hemiptera > Miridae > Adelphocoris > Adelphocoris suturalis. The sequence continues at coordinate 60,921,408 of CM061047.1, forward strand.
TCCAAAATGAAAATTCCCACTCGTATTTTGTGTTTCATGGCCTCCTGAACAAATTTAGTTTCGCGTCTGTCTGTAAGTCCATCCGTCTGTCTGTCCACATTTCCTAGCCACAGCCATAACTTCCGTATTTTCGATTAGATTATAATGATATTTCCAGGAGTAGTGTGGGTTCAGCTCCTTATGGTCCCCTATTAGTTTCATCATTATTGAATCAGCGGTACGCTCAGGGCATGCGCGAACGTGATTTTCTTGTTACACTCATAAGTCCGTCAATGTTGAACAGGTTTTCAGGGATGATGCGGGAAAGGACCCTTGAGGTCCCTTACGATATTTATTATGATTGAATCAGCGGTCCGCTGTGCGCATGCGCCATCGTTTTTCTGTCTATATTTCCTTGCCACAGCCATAACTTCCACAATTTTGATCGGATTTCACTGAAATTTTCAGGAATAGTGTGGATTAGCCCCGGATGATCACCTATCAGTTTCATCATGATTGAATCAGCGGTAAGATCAGGGCATGCGTAATCGTAATTTTCTTGTGAAAGTCACAAGTCCGTCAATGTTGAACAGATTTTGAAAATTTAACTGTAACATACTGTGAAAGCCACGGGGAAGCTTCTGTGCCATGTTCTTGCAGTGTTGGTTTATTATTTCCAATAATAAGCCTATGTGATCGTATAGCAAAACATTTTTATAACTCCCCCTCAAACTTTGTCACTTTACGTTTCAAGGTGCGTAGAATCCAAATTTGAAATGTCCGTCCGCCGTTCGCCGCCCGGGCCATAAAAGGCCTAAGAATTGACTTAAAAAACCCGTTCTTTGGCACATAGACTCCATTTGGGGTCTAGTTGGTCCTAACGTTTAACCATCCCGATCGCTTTACTCGCATAGATGCTATGGGCCAAAAACGGGCGAAAAAGTGTCTTTTTCGAGGTTTTGAGTGTTAGACTTACGCACGCCTGGCACTCTTGACAGGGGGTCACGGTGGGTGGTGAGGGGGGTGAGCGGGGGGTGGAGTGAGAGGAAGAACAGAGGTGGATACTAGAAAAGAGACTGGCGAAAGCCCCAGAGCATGCTGGTTACTATAGCTGGCTATCTGATTCAGAAATAATAAACCATTATGTAATAATTTGCAGCGTTTTTATTTTTCCTTTCCTATTCAACAACAATTCTTATTTTACAAGCATTTACGAACGCTTGTGAACAGCACAATAATAATTTAGCAAAACTGCGTCAAGGAAGGCATATATATGAGGAATTTCACTATAAAAAAATAAATTTCGTTTCCACGAATTGATAGGCCATCATGTGGCAAACAAGTTAGAAAAGAAAAATTCATTTTTTATTTTATACAGTTTATTAGAGATCAGAGATCATATTACAAATAACAACAGATATGAAGTTCTGAGGGTAGTAGAATCAAATCGATAGTAAAGATGACATATTAGTTCAAGGCTAACACCTACGTCGAGAACAATGATGCTGATGGCGAACATTAGAATTTTACAACAATAACATTGACTTAAGGCATTCCAGTTCGAAGCAACATATTTGTGAGTGAGTGGTGAAAAATACTAGGATAGGACAGATTGATATGTGTGGCCTGAAACTTGTGTTGTTAAAGATTAAGTATAAACAGGTAATATGGAGAAGATACCAGTGCAAACATTATTTATATGTACCTATATGTTATATAGGAACATGTATTTATATATTTTTAAGAAGAAGGGAAAGAAGTGGGAATAAGAAAAAAGTAGTGAAGAAAAATAATTTATACAGCTAATCTCCCAACTGAAATCTGAAAACAGTTCGTCTGGAGCTATATGAATGGAAGGTGCATTTAGTTTTAATTCTTCCGCTTCCTCAAACTGCCCCTCCTACTGAATCTTAGGCCAAATTTATATTCAAACAAAATAATTCAATCTTTCTAACAAGAAATTATACCCCTTCCACCGAACTTTTCATTGTTAAAATTCATTTTATAAACATCTGTATTAAAACTAAAGTGCTACCATTTCACCGCCTTATCACCTCCACCATCAATTGCTTATTGCGCGGGGACCTAAATAATATTTATGCACCTACCGCTTATTCGTGCATCTTAATTTTCAACCATATAGGTGCCTCCGTCCTATTGCTTGTTCCATCTTTTTATACCTATCGCACCACAGAAGCAGTCTATCTGTTATTTGTATCAGCTGTGCATTCAGTATTTCATGTATCAATCTCTGATGTACATTATACCAACTTACCAACATCATTGCTCCTAAGGTATGTTAGACCTAATGTTTGATCTTAATGATCACAGTAATATATTAATCAAAGATCTGATTTTATGTTCCCTACCATACCTCAAAACATCAGATCTGATCTTGAGTACAATATGATCTTACTGTAATCTGTTGCAATCGATTTTGCTCACTCTTAACTTGATGCCCTGATGTTTGAAAATAAATTGGTCGATACATTGGAAACGGAAATCCCCATCGAAATGACTGGTATCTTCATTACGTTAACTGGAATTCCGGCCGCTCAATACTTAAATTCCGAAATTCCTCTCCCGTGTAGATGCTTACGGCTAAAAGAGTAGTAACATAGAATTTTAGTTTTGAGCGAAATGCGGTAATCAAAGAGGAAATCGTCATATAGTTGGTAAAACTGCGTGGGTACGTTTTTTTAATTTTCGAATTTAAATCATAGTTACATAATGGTGGACTTTATTTCATGGTTATTGGCCTTGCTCAACACTTTCAAAAAGTGGATATCTGTCGAAGCTCAGAACTGTAATGGGTAGAGATCTTGTCAGTATTATAAACTAATCTTACCTACGGAACGCTAAACAGCTGAAACATGGGTTCTGTGTATGAAAATTCAGGGCTTTTATTTAGGAGATTATTAGCGTAGCTGTAAGTAGGAAAAAAACGAGGTAGGTAGTTGTTTGAATCTCTGCCCACTAGAAAATATTGTGATACGAACAATATTCAATCTAAACAAAAAATTATTGTTATGTTTGATGTAGGTGAAAATTAGAACGATTATTTCCCAGTTTTAGTCTCTCTTCACCTCATGTTCTTATTAATCCCGTTCACGGTAATCACAGGATCATCAAGAAGCTATAGGAAGTAGAATATTTGGTGGGATCACTAGTATGATTATTATCAGCCTACAGATCTGAGTGTAGCCAAATGATTCGTTTAGCCTGAGTGTGTTCGTTTTTTGGACGGTCGGTATGGTCGTTTCGGCAATGCCTGGCTCCTGAATGAAAGGCTGGACGATATGACGTTGCAGACGCAGCAAGATGGGATGAGAAAATCCTGGACTGCTATCGGACGACTGGGATTCTTCCCTGAATTAACGGCGACCAGCTTCCGAGCGATGAATTTTTGCTTGCAGATGGTGGTGTACCCTTGGGGAAAGGCCTCGTTGAACTGGCAAGTTGACCCTTCTTTCCTTAAAAAGAAACAAAATATTTTCATTGATGCAGCATGACCATATGAGCGAATTTTTACATATAAATCTGAAGTATACTAATGTCAATTTTTTTCTAAAACTTAAGACTTTTGTGGGAAACAAAATTGAAAAGATCGGAGATTGGTTGAACATATCTATCGATATTAAATCGATTCAAACCACGATTTGCATCAAGTGCTTAGGTTTAATTTCCGTGAATATATATTTACTCCCTCTTATAGAAACTAATGGCAAACATGAGAAATCGGGAATAAGTAAGTCGGGAATGTCAATACGTTCATTCGGAAATTGGCCATTTCTGCTTTATTATTAGCCATTTTCAGTCTTAATATAATTTATCAAGTATATATACCAGAAAATCAAGTGATGTTTCAAGAAGGCAGAATCTGTTTGTCTTCTACGTCATTTCCCGACGTTTTGAAATGGTGACTTCAGAGGATTTGGGGACTACAAACAGGCACTTATTCAATTTCTGTACCCCCACCACAAAGCCAGAGAAACTCAGTAGGTACCTGCCAACTTCTAGGCTAGAACACTCAAAGACTTTCGGAAAATCCCCGTCAAATAATCCAGGAAGGTAGGCATCATTCACATACAGCAGTAATCAAAAAGTAAAAAAGACTCCTAATTTTAAAACAAACCATTTGTGCTTCACATTTTTTACAATCCAATATCTGCGTTGTTGTGAGACTGCAATTTTTGAAACTGGTTCCATTTCTTCACGGAAAAATACGACGGAAGCAACCATTATTACGTCATTCAAAAATTGTATTAGATATTATAAAGGTTTCTATATATCTAAAATTCGTCATATGTCGAGAACGGTATATATCGATACTCTATTGGGTTCTTCCAAATCAGCATACAAATATGCACTAAATTGATACCCCAAACGGTTTTATTAAAGCAAACTTATTATTTCTAAAATTTCAAAATCAACTTACTCAACGTAAACCAACAGGAAAGAACATTTTTGTGCCAAATATTCAACTTTTAGCTCAATCCGTTTTAAAGTTAGTGTGCGCGATAACATATTTATGTAGGTATTCATATACTTAAACCACTAAAAGCGTACACTCTAGAATCCGTTTTGGAATGCCATGAAACGGATTTTTAAAATTTGTACTCTCAAAGTGTTGACCCAAAGTGTTGTACTCCCAAAGTCTTCAATTCCTCCTTGTTTCATCGCTTACTATGTTGGTTCAAAAATATCATGGTGTTGGTTGTGCAATATATGAAGACTTTGAAGTTTACAGGCTCACACTGCTATCATTTAGCTTTTTGCTACAACCAACGTTCTTGAAGGAAGACGAAGGAAAAGTTATTATCTGCTCAGATTCTCTCAGCGCAATTCAAGCGATCGAAAAAGGTATTGGGTATTGACACTCACCCACCGGTTAGAGAAATACTCTTTACTGTCCAAAGACTTTCTCAAATCTCAGTGATCTTCTCAGTTAGCATCTGCTGGGTTCGAGGACACAATTGAATCTTGGGAAACGAAATAGCGGATGAACAACAGAAATGAAAAAAGCAACAGAGGCGCCTGTCACATCGAACCTTAACACCTGGGCTGATTATTACTCGACCATTAAAAGAGCAATATGGACAAATGAAAAACATATTGGCAATATATGCAGCATTTAAAACTCGAGTAAGTGAAAAAAAAATAAATAAATAAAAATAAACAAAACTATTTTCTAATGATCCCCGTCCTGCCGAACAAAAAACTCCCAGATGCGCCATTGTATTGTCCCATAGAGAAGAAGTGATTCTCAGTCGCCTCCGCATAGTACATATTAGGCTAACGCTCTGTCATCTGATGAAGAAGGAATGAACTCCTCCCAAAACTGAGAAACCTGCAGTTGTGCAACTTGTTACTGGAATGCCCAGCCTTCAACAATTTGCACCCCGAAACTCCAAGAAATCTGGAAGAACTCCTAGGGATATAATCCAATCCACCTGCAAACGATTTTCGGCAAGCTAAAGATCATTATACTATGCTATCATTGTACCTACTACAAGTTGTAAATATTATTTATTGTACTTTGCACCGATGACCACTAGATGGTGTAATGTACCCAAAATAGATTTTCTATGATATTTCGCCAATTACCTATGTGCCTACGTCAAATCAGATCGAATCGATGATTATATTCATCTTCCCGTCGACAATGCTTGTCGCATTATTTACCAAAAGATGCGTATTTGTAATCGTTAGGTGTAGTTTTTACGGTGTAAGAATTTTTAAAACTTACAGGCAAACTTCGATCCTCACACCTTGCATATAGAAGCCGTCATTCACGATTATTTGCAGTGTTCCATCCGTAGCCACAGCCTTCTTCGGGAACCGCAATTCTTCCTGGGAGGGCAAAATTACTCAATTTTACTAGAAACATTTGTTTATGGAAAACTTTATATTTATAGATTCAAATCAAATCTTTATTGTCTTCAGGTATTACGCCTACACAATTTTTAAACCTCTTCTCATACTTCAAATGAGTAGCAGTAACCAATATTTAATAACGTCAAATTACTTATAAAATATTATACGCCTTTTTTACTTATTCTACTTTATTACAGTCACATATGACAACAAATGGAAAACGTTTCTTTATTTGGGCAGTTCAGATTTTCAGAAAATTTTAATAAAAAAGCCTGACTGTCCTTAATTCGGATTTTAAATTTGTTTTTCATCAACAACACAAAGAAAATATTATTAGACATTTTATAATTTTAAATTGGTTATTTTAAATCTGATTTTTTAGCATATCCCTCTAGAAGCCCCAGTTTCTGGGGATAAACGTTAGAGGAAAAAAACCCGCCGAATTAAGGACAGACAGTCCTTTTTATTAAACTTTTCTACGATTGAGAAATGCATCTTCAATTGTAAAGTATCTCGAAGACATCGGAAGGCACTTTACTTATATAATAATTATATTTTAAATGAGAAATCTTTTCTGATAGTCCGCATAAAAGCCAGCACCTGCTATTTTTAGAGTGGTATAAGGAAAGTAGTAGTGAATAAGGAAAGTAGAGTGGACCTTCGACCGTATCTTATGTAAGTACGATATCTTATGTTGATCATATTCAGGGTGTCCCAATAGTACCCCCCCCCCCCCCCCTCCAAACGTTTTTGTACAATTTTGAGATATTGCAGTGAAACTTGGAGAGAGTTTTTGGGGTGACTGATACTAAGTTTCAAGCAAATAAAATTCCAAAAGTTGTTGCAAAGTTGTTGCAATACCCTAAGTATTGGGTATTTAAAGAAAAAAAATTTCCATTTTTTGCCGAGGACAGATCATTAAAAAAAAATTTTTTAGTGCTAAACACGATGGTGTCACCAGATTGCGATATCGTATTCGGATTACAGCTGATGAACCAAGAAGAATTTTTCTAATAGGTAGTAGGTATCTTTAGAAAAATTCGCGCTTCTTCATGGTTCATCAGCTCCAATTCAAGAACGGAATAAGATATCGTAATTCTGAAAATCTCCAAGATGAGGATTCACTCGGCAAAAAATAGGGACAATTTTTTCGAAGTACCAAATTTTAGTGTTGTAGTATGAAATATACTGATAGATAGTCTAAAAACTTTTGGATTTTTTTGCCGATTTTTTTTCTCCTTATTTCACTTTGATATCTCAAAAATTGTGGGAAAATGGGGGGGGGGGGGGGGGGGGGGTATTTTTAGGACACTCGTATAATATCGTATATGAACAATTACATGTATATTATTCATACGATTTCTATAATATATCGAACCAGATTTATGGTACATAATATACTACGTTAGAAGTTGACTCTCGAATACGGGCCCCCCAATAGTGCCGGGAAACGCCACCACCAATGTCGTAAAAGCCCATGTCTTCAAAACGTTCTCCGCTTCCTTCAGCTTTGGAATGCAGTCATCGTTGATGGAAATTTAAGGCAAATGTATAAAGCAACTAAGGATCTAATCAACACCTTCTGAAGAATTCAAGACAATACAGAATTGACTGGTGAAATGCGATCGTACAGCAATCCGGATGGTTTCATTCGATTCGTGTGGATGAAATTCATCCAAACAAAACAAAAACTATTCCGATTTCAAACGTTTTTGAGATCCAAATGTTTTTGATATTTCAACCCTTCGGTTTTCCATTCAGGGTTTATTGAGTGATGCAGGAATTTCGGACCAACAACAGCCCATAAATTGATATTTTGTTATCCAAGGTTCATAAACTTTGATTCAGTAATTTGTAGAAAAGTTCCGAACGGATTACAGTGTATATCATCTTGAAACGTACCAGCAAATTTTGAAAGCTGATGATGACAAAAAAAAAAAAAAAAAGATGAATATGATGAAACGTGTGGCGTGTAAGTTCATTACACAAGAGGAAGAAAACGCCTAAGCATGACCTAATATTCTAGTAGGGGTTTAGTCTAAGTTAAAATTCCATTCTCAGCAATGGCCTTGGGACCATTCGTTAAATTTCCTCCAGTTTTAAATCACTTTGAGCCGATGAATGGCAAGAATTTCGTGTTTTTCATGAAATGTTAACGCAAGCGCACACTGTTATGATATACTGGGAACTTACGAAACTTACTGGGAATCTTCTAGAAGCTAACATTCCCAATTCAGAAAGTTTTATCGAAATTCGTACTGGTCTGAATGACCTGATCAATGGCGATGCAGTTCATCAGCGATCACTTTATCCTTCAAAACGTGCACACACATGACTGATAGCTACACAAAGCTCATACGGTAGGTACATTCCTGCTCTCAGTCAACCATTCTCCCATACCTTCACTTGATAATTTAGTATTTTATCATTAATAATATATGTAAATAAGTATTTTAAAATAAATAGTAATAATTTATCAAGGGAAATTCGTAAAATATAACTTCTATTTCAACATTATTGATTCAATTTGGATGTACATAATTTCAATCTTAATTTTCCGGGATTTATAAGTGGAATCTTCCGATATAGCAAAAAACTATATAAATATAGCAAAAATTAAGAAACGGGAAAATGATGCTGTGGTGAAAACCACCCCCTCTTTTCAACAGCCCTTTTCAGGGCTACCAAAAAGAGGTAGACACAACACAAAAATATTTATAAGACGTCGAGTTATAACTCCGTCAAACAAAATATTTCACCAGAGAGAAAATACGAAATTCTCTCTCAAAAGTGAAATATTAACTAATAACATACAAGGCGACCTCCCTAGACACTTACTGGGCGAGAGAGACGCGACAAGTATCTCGAACCAAGTCGCCTTGAACGAGAAAACTCAAACAGAAAATCAAACGTCCTCTAAAACTAGCAAGGACAATTCAAACAAGCCTACTCGCCAATCAGAAACACTGATTACACGAGAGACAATAGGCGAACCAACCAAGAGGCGGCAAGCAACCACCTCTGGTCCAGCAGCCACCCCGGGGACCCCGTCTGAACAACGGACGCAGGGAAAACACCCGAGGTCCCCGTCTAAACTCAAGGTCGTCGGCTCCGCGACGGACGCTCGTAAGCCACCCCCGGGGACCCCGTCGCAGCGACGGACGTGGGGAAACCACCCCGGAGGACCAGCTCAGCTATCATACTCGCAGATACTGAGAAAACAATGTGCGAGCCAATGAGATTACACAGTTGAATTAACGAAATTAAGCGGACCAATCAGGAGGCGGCAGGAGGCGGCCACCTCCCTATAATTACCCCGCTCGGAGCCCTCCGAAATTCATTCCACTCTCCGCTCTCGACGACTACACCTCGAAGTACGAAGATTTCTACACGCTCTACGCTGACGAACCTTCTGCTCCCGAGTTCATCTCAAGAACGGCTTCCTACTGCTTTCTACAAGGCATACCTTCTCTCCACACAGATCTCGCATTGGCATCTACGAGTCCAGTGATTATTCATCCTGCTCATTGCCCAACGTAGTTCTTCTGTCAGGACGCCACCCGGTACATCTATTGATATTCTCATTAGATCGTACGCCCGCTGGGACGTTCCGAGACGTGTCGCCCGGGTTTCGTAGCACTAGGCTCGTCACCGACCGCTGTGGGCACGCCGGTAAATTACTCAGCTCATACGCTCTAATTTACCGTCCAAGGAAGTCTTTTTCAAGACTACAAGGTAGGACCCTGACATCCGAGCAAAGGAAAGAAGCTCTGTCAAGCGAGTCCACCTTCTAAACCCTCTATTTCTATACGTAGAGGTATCGAAAACGAGTTAATAAACTCGGATATTTCGATGGAGCGCCGCCCGTCCTATTTCCTCATGCAAGGGGAGGCGGAACACGGCGCGGCCGGGCCTCTTAGCCCACGCAGCGCTACCTACCCGCTGCTCGGCCAGTCCGCTGTTCCTAGCGACGGGCCAAGGCTCGATCCTCGCGACGAGATCGCCTTCTCACCTAACGTATTCACGAAGGAAACGTTAGATCAAGCCTCACCTACACAAAAGTTCGAGGATACCTTTCAGACCCGCTCTGAAGTCAATCATTATGATTCGACAAAGATTTCCGAATATCCACGATATTCTACACAAGGCTACCCGGCCGATCCGAGTGTCAAATACACTCCAAATGTACAAAAAACAAAGGATACTTTTCAGTACCTCAACCAAGCTCAACATATTCCTCCTACAGATATAAATCTTAGGCCGGAATATTACAAAACGGCTCAGTACCAAACTGATCGAACCCAGCACCCACTATGCGAGCCCAGTGCTCCACGCGGCTGCGACACGAACTATCCCTCAGTTCATCCCGCCAAGCAAGCTGACCTTGGCGATTTCGCTCACATTCCTTACAGGAATACCTCAGGGACTAACCCGCATAATCAGAATATAAATGTCCCACTTGGTCTACCTACACCAAGTAAAACATATTTAAATCCACTACAAATGGTGACCCCGCCTTTGAACAGGCTCAACACGGAGCATTTCGTTCCCTCTTATGAAGCTAGTGGATTTCAGGGAACCACTGCGGGCGTGCGACCCCCGCCGGGCCTATACGCCCCGCATCTCACTCAACAACCCTCTACACAAAGTGGCTTTCGAGCACTTTTGGAGGAAATGGGAGATTATCAACGACCAATCTTCCAAAAGAAGAATATCGATCGTGCACTCGCCGAGTTCGATCAATACTGCGTGCGAAAACACCTGAGAACGCAGAACGAATGCTTCTCAGCCATATACAAGTGGGTACCGGAAGAAATGAGGGAAGCTATCGACTCAGCTTACCTCACGGCACCCCACGCACCTTATGAAGAGGCCAAACAGCGCCTACAACGAGAATACGGGTTGTCCTTACAGGACAGGCTCCTCGCACTCGAGGACCCCGCATCTCTCGCCAAAAAACCCAGCACCAAGTACCACGAAATGTACTCTAAAGCTGTTGGGTACTTCTCAGAGGCTCTGATCACTCAAAAGTGGATCGAAACTCTACCTATCGAAGCCCGAGGTATGGTCGCAGCACAGCCTACCACGACCGCCCGGCTCGACCTAGCTGATACGCTACACGCGTACAAAACAGAGAACCCCTCTCTCAACATACGAGGAGTCGAATCTACTCCGAAACCCACGAAGACTGGTTTCAAAAAGGCCCTCTCACAAAAAGCTGAGTTCAAACCCCAGCAAGTAGAGAGTAAGCCTCACAAACCGACAGCCTATGTCTGTCGAAACCACGCACGTTTCGGTAACGAAACTCGCAAGTGTGCAGACCCAGAGCACTGCACTTGGAAGACAAACACTGCCTCCAAACCTAGCAAAAAGGCAGCGCCTATAAGCCAGCCAAAAACCTGGTTTTCAAACGAAAATACTCAGAGATCGGTACAAGAAAGTACCGTTCCAACCTCCGACGTAGAGAGTTCGGAAAACGAATAACTGCCAGTGTATCTGAGCCTATACACCGGCAGACTAATGAGTATAAAAGGCTTTTTTTCAAGTGCAAACTAAATGGCACTGAATTTCTCATCGACACGGGAGCAGAAGTGAACATTCTGCCCCACAATGTCACCAAAAAATTGGGCTTAAAAATTCGTAAGTCCAACGTTAAGCTCACAGCAGCTAACGGAGCCCCTATAGACACACTCGGGCGTGCTGACACGACAATTAACATCGGCCTCGGAGACATGACCACCGATTTTATGATCACGAAAGTTGATCTAGCGATCCTCGGTATACCATTCCTCGAGTCTTGGGATATCGGAATACGGGTCAAACACAAATACATCTATAAAGATAAAATAAAAAGCTATGCCGATCAAAAAATAGCTGCAGTCATGAACAAAAAATTCACTGACGAACAAATAGCAGCTACTATCCCTCATCGTGACAACAGCCCTCAACCAGAGGACGTGCAAATCACGGAGGACGAAAACATTCGCTCTATCATTGAAAAATACAATGATAAAATGAGCAAACTTCAAGGAAAGTGGAAAAACAACGGGGTTTACCACCGTATAACCACGGAAGGAACACCAGTACACTTCCGTGCAAGACCCATGGCGGGCGAAAAACGGGCTCAAGTCAAAAGTACTTTTGACAAAATGCTCTCCGAAGGCATAATTGCACCATCAGATTCCGAATGGGCATCCCCGTTACACTGTGTGCCAAAAAAAGACGGGTCATGGAGGATCACCGGCGACTACCGTTTCCTGAACGCGAAAACGAAGAAAGACGCCTACCCTCCTCCTCACATTCGCTCTTTCCAAGCGAATTTACATGATACACAAATCTATTCGACAATAGATTTAAAATCGGCATATTACCATATTCCGATGCACCCAGATGACGCTCATAAAACTGCAATTATTACACCTTTCGGTCTTTATGAGTTTAAGAAAATGAGCATGGGTTTGGCCGGAGCGGCTCAAACATGGCAAAGATACATGGACAGCATCATGCGAAAATTTGATTTCGCATTTGTATACCTAGATGACATACTGGTGGCTTCTAAAAATTATAAAGAACACATGAACCACCTCAAACAAATTTTCGACAAGCTAGGGGAACACGGACTTCGAGTAGGTTTCGATAAATGCATTTTTTCAAAACCTACCGTCGATTTCCTAGGTTTCACTATCTCGAAAGAAGGGATAATTCCTAAACGAGATAAAATAGAAGCCATAGAACAATTTCCTAGGCCAATAGACGTACGAAGTCTACGCAGATTCCTAGGTATGTGTGGTTTCTACCGAGCTTGCTCAAGTAAATTCGCTCACACGGCACAACCTCTGTATGACTCCATTCAGTCAAACAAAAAAAATGACAAAACACCTATCGAATGGACATCAGAGAGAGAAAAAGCTTTCAACAGCTTAAAACAAGCAATGATTAAAGCTACATTGCATAATATCGCTCATCCACACCCTACAGCAGAGTGGAGAATAGTCTGCGACGCATCCGACACACACATCGGAGCGGCACTGGAGCAGGAAATTACAGACAAACACGGCTCGAAATCTTACCAACCATTGGGATTTTTCAGTAAAGAAATTCCGGAACAATGGAAGAATAAAGCATCATTCGACAAAGAGATGTTCGCCGTTTACCAAGCTTGCATTCACTGGCACAATGACTTGGACGGCCGATCTTTTCATATTTGTTCAGATCACAAGCCTCTGCTAGGCACGATGCTTAAGAAAAATGCACATTTTTCTAAAATGAGATTGAGATGGCTAACATACATCTCTCAAATGACAAGTGACATTCGTCATATACCCGGAGAGAACAACGTCGTCGCCGACGCACTCTCCAGACCCTTCGATCCAGTTGAAATTCAAACAAAATCGATTTCAACCCAAACTGACGAGGGTCCACCCATAGCCGAAATTTCGCAAATTACGGCTGCAATAGAGTGCAATCTTCTACTGCACATTTCAAATGCACAAATTCGTTCTCCTCCTAACGCAGAGGACAAATTGAAACTCACACGAGTTGAATTCCCTCAAGGAGAAATTTGGTGTAACCTAGACCTAGGACACCCAAGACCTTATATTCCAAACGAAATAAGGCAAGAAATAATCAGCCAAATTCACAATTTGGGACACCCAGGTATACACTCTACAGTGTATAAAGTTAAACAAAGATATTTTTGGCACGGACTCCGTGCAGATGTCTCCAACTGGGTCCGAGCGTGCGAGACTTGCCAACGAGCAAAAATCACTCGCTCCGTGAAGCTCCCTTACTCCGAATTTGAAACGGCTAACAAATTTTCACATGTACACGTTGACATTACCGGACCCTTACCTTTAGCTAAAGGAGGGAAACGTTACATTCTAATGATGGTCGATAGAGCAACGGGTTGGCTAGAGGCAGTCCCTCTTAACAACATCGAAACAGCCACGATCACAAACGCCTTTATCAATATTTGGGTAGCTTCAAAAGGCGTACCTAAATACATCACAAGTGATCAAGGCACACAATTCGAATCAGATCTATTTAATTCCATTATGGAACGTCTCGGAGTAAAACATACTCACACGTTACCATACAAACCGTCAACAAACGGAATGGTAGAACGCAGAAATAGATCTTTGAAAGAGGCTCTCAAAGCACAAAACGAAAATTGGCTCGACGCCCTTCCAAAAGTACTACTCGCCATGCGTACGGCAGTAGACCCAGCAACGGAAACTACACCGTTCCAAAAAGTTTACGGAATTGACGTACCACTCCCAGGAGACATTTTCGTAACTTCTACAAACCTTTCTGAGCCTCTCTTCTTCCGGCCTACGCATATTAAACATAATAATACGAAGTATGCCGTCAACATGCCCAAAAACTTGGATACATGTACACATGTCTATATCAGAGTGCCCACACAGCTCTCCTCCCTGCAATGTCCTTACACGGGACCATTCAAGGTTATTAAGAGAGATAAGTTTTCGGTTACAGTACAAATTGGCGAACACACGAAAAAAGTTCCCAAACAACAAATAAAACCGGCTTACACTCTAAACTCAGACGAAGCTGTGTCACGAAACCAAAATCAGGCAGAAAATAAGGAGAAAACTCCCCGAAAATCCGCCAGAGGGCGCGTCCCCTCTACCAAATTCGACGAGAAGTGGGTGACTGCACTCGAAGCAGGCCACGCCCACTTTTCTCGGGTAGGAACAGTGGGAGATATAAATATGGAACACCCCACGCCAGGAGCTCATACCAACTTCGACCATGGCAGCTTCAACACCTTCCGAGAAGATGATCACAGAAGAAGTGGAAGAGTTACTCCTGGCCGAGGAAATTCCGGCGACAATCAGCCCGCTACCACCTTCGCCGGAGAAGAAAACACCGGCGGACGCCAGCGCGCCGAGGGAGGTGGTGTGGAAAACACCAGCAGCGTACACGACGCCGGCTACACCCGCTCCGCAGCTGCCCAGGGCTCCACCCGCTCACCAGCCCCCCACGGTTCCACGAAAGTGGATCAGCTCGGGCGACGTGCCCGTGCCTCGGTGGGACGAGATGAGCGCAGCGGGGTGGACGGAGCCGGAACGAGCACCTCCGCAACAGCCCAGCCGCGGCCGCGGGCCAAGCCCTCGCGGGTTTGGCTCCCGTCGGCAAAGCTCGGGCCGGCCACGGCCGCCCCGCGGCGCTCGTCGAAACCGGCGAGGCCGGGGCGCACCCCAGGCGCGGGACGCGAGGCCTGCACCTCCGCCTCCGCCCCAACTGGTGAGGGTTTCCTACGGAGAATTCCGTGTGGACCTCCCAGTTCTCCCCAGCCGGCGTCGTCGTTAGTAACACGACGTCTTGGGGGGGCGCCTGTGGTGAAAACCACCCCCTCTTTTCAACAGCCCTTTTCAGGGCTACCAAAAAGAGGTAGACACAACACAAAAATATTTATAAGACGTCGAGTTATAACTCCGTCAAACAAAATATTTCACCAGAGAGAAAATACGAAATTCTCTCTCAAAAGTGAAATATTAACTAATAACATACAAGGCGACCTCCCTAGACACTTACTGGGCGAGAGAGACGCGACAAGTATCTCGAACCAAGTCGCCTTGAACGAGAAAACTCAAACAGAAAATCAAACGTCCTCTAAAACTAGCAAGGACAATTCAAACAAGCCTACTCGCCAATCAGAAACACTGATTACACGAGAGACAATAGGCGAACCAACCAAGAGGCGGCAAGCAACCACCTCTGGTCCAGCAGCCACCCCGGGGACCCCGTCTGAACAACGGACGCAGGGAAAACACCCGAGGTCCCCGTCTAAACTCAAGGTCGTCGGCTCCGCGACGGACGCTCGTAAGCCACCCCCGGGGACCCCGTCGCAGCGACGGACGTGGGGAAACCACCCCGGAGGACCAGCTCAGCTATCATACTCGCAGATACTGAGAAAACAATGTGCGAGCCAATGAGATTACACAGTCGAATTAACGAAATTAAGCGGACCAATCAGGAGGCGGCGGGAGGCGGCCACCTCCCTATAATTACCCCGCTCGGAGCCCTCCGAATTCATTCCACTCTCCGCTCTCGACGACTACACCTCGAAGTACGAAGATTTCTACACGCTCTACGCTGACGAACCTTCTGCTCCCGAGTTCATCTCAAGAACGGCTTCCTACTGCTTTCTACAAGGCATACCTTCTCTCCACACAGATCTCGCATTGGCATCTACGAGTCCAGTGATTATTCATCCTGCTCATTGCCCAACGTAGTTCTTCTGTCAGGACGCCACCCGGTACATCTATTGATATTCTCATTAGATCGTACGCCCGCTGGGACGTTCCGAGACGTGTCGCCCGGGTTTCGTAGCACTAGGCTCGTCACCGACCGCTGTGGGCACGCCGGTAAATTACTCAGCTCATACGCTCTAATTTACCGTCCAAGGAAGTCTTTTTCAAGACTACAAGGTAGGACCCTGACATCCGAGCAAAGGAAAGAAGCTCTGTCAAGCGAGTCCACCTTCTAAACCCTCTATTTCTATACGTAGAGGTATCGAAAACGAGTTAATAAACTCGGATATTTCGATGGAGCGCCGCCCGTCCTATTTCCTCATGCAAGGGGAGGCGGAACACGGCGCGGCCGGGCCTCTTAGCCCACGCAGCGCTACCTACCCGCTGCTCGGCCAGTCCGCTGTTCCTAGCGACGGGCCAAGGCTCGATCCTCGCGACGAGATCGCCTTCTCACCTAACGTATTCACGAAGGAAACGTTAGATCAAGCCTCACCTACACAAAAGTTCGAGGATACCTTTCAGACCCGCTCTGAAGTCAATCATTATGATTCGACAAAGATTTCCGAATATCCACGATATTCTACACAAGGCTACCCGGCCGATCCGAGTGTCAAATACACTCCAAACGTACAAAAAACAAAGGATACTTTTCAGTACCTCAACCAAGCTCAACATATTCCTCCTACAGATATAAATCTTAGGCCGGAATATTACAAAACGGCTCAGTACCAAACTGATCGAACCCAGCACCCACTATGCGAGCCCAGTGCTCCACGCGGCTGCGACACGAACTATCCCTCAGTTCATCCCGCCAAGCAAGCTGACCTTGGCGATTTCGCTCACATTCCTTACAGGAATACCTCAGGGACTAACCCGCATAATCAGAATATAAATGTCCCACTTGGTCTACCTACACCAAGTAAAACATATTTAAATCCACTACAAGCTTGTTACAAAGATTTACGGACACGCGGACAGTTTATTTGTTTTTTTCAAAACTTCCCTCAAAGGCGGAGAAGGCACTGTTAAGTAATAACAATAAAGAGAAACTGAATAAAAAAGTGAGGAGGACATGCGCACAAACGTGTTACTCTATTAATGGTCAGACCGATGAAACATACATGGTACATTTTATCAACTAATACGTTCAATCTCAGTTAAAATCAGCAGAATAGTGTCAAACTCTTGATCCCATCACAATGAAATAGTTTAGCAATTACCTTGAGTCTTTTCTCCAGCTAGAATCCAATTTTAAGAGAAAAAAAGGGTTTCAGTTAATTTATGTTTGCGCATTGCTCCTATTGTTGTATAGTGATGAGATCTATAGGGGACCATCAGGGGGGATATCCTCATAACTCATAAAAATTCATCAAAATCGGACTATAATTTTGTATAGGTAGTTGTGTCTGAGACAAGGATTGACCTCAGGTAATCAGAAACGGTATTCAAATTGTTCAAAAACTGAGTAACGCAAAAAAGGCTATTCTCATTTGGTAGAACCAAATTTTGTCAACATCCAGTGCGAATGCGTAGCTTACCTGCGTTCGGAAGTGAGGAGGCAGAACATGGTGCCAGAGTACCTCTTGGTGTTCTTCCTCGTAGGCGTCCAGAGCGTGAACGGCGCTCAGGGTATACCTGTCCTTCATGACACTGCAGTCATGGAGGCTTGCATACCTTTTCAATAATCCCTTGCCTTTAATTGATAAAATGCTCCCCAGCAGAGTAAAACGAAATAACGTCAAGTCTAATTGGCAAAAGTAGAAAATAAGTAGGTACCCTAAAAAAATCTTCCAAGAATCGGGATTTTATTTAGACAGCTTTAAATTGCACGATACAATAGACGCCATGTTTAGAGATATACGCAACTATACTCATTCACATAATGGTACATGAAATAAAGTAGTTACCCGGTTTCAGCGACAGTTATAAAACGCAAGCTTTGGATCTCTAAATACCTTTTAAATTTTTAAACGAAAGGGTTTGCGGTACGAGCACATCAACGTTGGTGTTTCGAAGCTGTCAAACATATGATAGTATTATTAATATACAGTGTCCCGACTTGAAGCTCATCAAATTCTCTGAGGGTCAATTCTAGAGCTCATTATTTCTGATCGGACCCTTTACAGCCTAACCCGCATATTTCCTGAAAATTTCATCTAAATCAGATGAAAACTGTTGAAAGTTTTTTTCAATCCAGAATCCAAATCTGCAATAAAAAAGGGGGTTCTAATTTGGATATATATATATATATATATATATATATTCATTTATTGATGTAGAACTACATAGGTACCTAGAGTACCTATTATACTATGGACGGAGGATGAAGATATTTAAAATACACGTCTTAATCAATTTAAAAGATATATTATTGGATGTAATAAACCATAATAACACTCTCAAACCAGAAGATTATTCAGACCATTAGCATAATGGTACCCAAGAGTAGTAGACTAGACAGGTAGATCCACCGATAGTAGAACAGTTAAATTTTAGTGAACTAACCAACGATAAAAACGAATTACGTGGTTAGTTCAGGCAGTATTCTTACAGCCCTCTCTGGTAAGCTGAATCTTACATAGCTCACACAACTAAATGTGCAGTTGTGTTTTCAAAGCGTACCCACCTTCACGTTTAATCAAGTCAAAATTACAAACGTACAACATCAAAAATCATCAACAGGTTCCAATACACTTCCATCTTTTATTGAATAGGTACCTACCTCTTCATTGTACTCCGTTATCAAAACCACAATGAGTAAAACATCAAACAAAATGAGCTCTACCCATCTCATATATACCTGTTGCCACCTATATGCAAATTATGATACCTATTTATATTAATTCCTACATTATTAAAAAAAAGTCAAACGCACGGAATTTTGAAATCCCGGAATCCAAATCAAAATTGTTGACAAAGTCACTGTAATTAATAAGTGGAGCAGAAACAACAAAAAACTTGGAAAGAAACCTGGAGTTGATCCCGACAACATTCACAGTGCTCTTATCATTGAGTTATTTCTTGTTAAACATATTTTAAAACATGAAGCTTATTCAAAATTGCTAAAAATAAATCACAAATTAGCAGTTATCTACAGTCACACACCTACGTTTAGGAGAGAGCCCATCTAACACACAAAAATCTCAACGTTAATTATTCTTTCATAAATAAAGATCACATCTTTGGTAAGTGATTTAAAGCCACGCTTCGACCAATATTTTATTTAATATTATTAATCTTCGGGGAACTTGGAGGCCGGGGCTAGTTCAGAGCCCGGGGCACTGCTCATTTAGCCCTGGGGGCTCGAATCGTCTTGCAGACGCAGCAGGATGGGAAGAGAAAGTCAGAGGTTGTCAGCGGCTTGTTTTGGTTCCCCCCTGAGACCACGACCAGCTTTCGGGCGATGTATTTCTGCCGGCAGAAGGTTGTGTAGCCGCTTGGAAAAGCCTCTTTGAAGAGACAAGACGATCCTTCATTCCTGCAAAGGGAAACAAGTATTTTTAGAGGAATCCTTTGAATGATTTTAAATTACTAAAATTGGCCGGTCATCTTTATCTCCCCAAGAGTGTAAAAGATCCCGCATAACTGTATTGATGTCCACCCGTATACAGGAGAGCTAGGTAATTGATTTTGTAAAATGTTTAATAATTTCGGAAATTTTGGAAAAACGTTAAATTGTATTAGGAAGTGTTTGAATTATATTGGAAAAAGGATGAATTATGTCGGCAAAAGTTGTAACTCATTTGGCAAAGGTTTGATACATTTAATTAGTAAAGGTTTAATTAAGTCGGCAAATCCTATAGACGGGCTACTCTTTTACAGCAATCATCGTATCTCCCAGTTTGAACATGTTCGAGGGGAAAAAAGTCGATCTCGTTATCATTACCATTCCAGTTAGTTGTTCGAATTCATGATGTTGAGACATCGTTTTCAACCAATTCCCTTGACTCAATTGTAATTGTAGCAATTGTAATTGTATGGAGAATTCGGGTGACTGTATAGAAAACTGAGTTGTATCAGGTTTTGCGTATAATTCCTACAATTGAATATAAAAAAAGAAAAAATTCGATTTTAACCAACCTTTATTATTATTTCTACCCTCGTATCATTTCCAGTATTCCCAAGATTTTAGAAAAATGAGTCGTTAACCAAATCGGACCTTTCAGAGCGACATTACCCCATGTCAGCATTAGTTTTTAAATAAGAGATCTACTGTAACTGCTTTGTAGAGATCTACTGCAACTATATACTGTAACTAATCTACTTTGCTTGCTATCATTTACGTAATTTTCGGAGGAGTCCGTCGACACTAGCAAGTCGAGTACCGGAGGCAAGCACTTTCGATGTAAAGACATCATCTTCAGGCCGTCGAAACAGTACTGAAACGAGTAGGTACTGTCTGCCTGATGATGTTTTTATATCGAAAGTGATAGCCCCCGGTACCTAATCTACTAACTAGTGACGACTTGTACATATAGATTTGCTATCATGTCCAGTTTATCAACTTACCTGGTGCCTTCAAATAACTACCCAAGGCACGTGGAAATGGACCCAATTTTTGAAAATTACGCAGGAATTTCCCCAAAATTAATTAAGCTTCCAAGCTATCGATGAGTCGCAAGGAGCTAATGAAATGCTAGTGATCATCCATTTCCTGACTTGAAATGAATTGCAAGATCTTCTGCAAGGAGAAATTTCAGCTTACGTTGTTTAAATTATGGTCAGTTTTCATTCATTTATCATTGTTAATATCATCATAATTTTTTTCCTTTGTCTGCAGTTCCATTTCAAAAGAACAATTGTTTTTGTTGATGTTGACGACCCGAAGTGAATTTATGAACAATGTGAGTGAAAACTTAAGAATGGTGAATATATGCATGCAACATACAAGAAGAACAAAATAAAAAATATATTGGATGTTTTCCATTCCGATGCTACACTTACATGCACACCTCAACTCGAACTCCTTGGAGATAGTTTCCACTGTTAACGATTAGTTTCGTTTCCTTGTCGATAGCTTCAGCTTTTTTGGGGAAAAAGAGTTCTTCCTAGAAAAGAGAGAACAGACTATTTAGAGAGAATTAGAGGAAGTACGTAAATTTCAGAAAAATAGGTTGGTACCTACTCCTATATTATTCCCCTTGGCTAGTTTTTTAAAAATTCATTTATTGAAATGTAGGATACATCATATTCAGCAGATATATCCATACACCTGTAGGTATGAATCCACCAAATGTACCTACACATATTTTTGTAAGCAAAGAAATAAAAGGAAATTTTAGAAGTCCTATAAGGACCTACGAATAGATCTGATTCATCTAGGTCGTATAATGCCTCAACAGTGGAACCAATCATCACTCAGTCATCACTTTTACTATCGGACTACGCATTAAAATTGTCTGACAATTAAGGTGGAAAATGCAAAAATTTAGCAGGTTTCCTTTTTATTTCTAATTGTCTATTATAATTATAATGTTTTACCATCACTCACACCATACTAATTCACAATAATAACCATTAACAATCTGAGAGATGCGTATTAGAAGTGTAGATTTTATAAGGTGACTTTGATATACATGTCGCAGTCACATACATATATGTATATATTTGATATATATATATATATATATATATATATATGTATATATATATATTTGATATACATATCCAGTCACTTGTCCAAATGCCCAGGAAGATAGCCCAAAAATAACAATTTCATCAAACTACGAGACACTTGATCGTCTTGGCATTTTGTGATGCGTCTAGGCGTTTAACTAAATGAAGCTCGCTGTTTAGAGATTTGTTCAGACATGCAATGGATTTCTTATTTTTTGGGCTAACTTTCCAGGTATTTGAGCAAGTGACTGGATTGAAGTACGTAACTGCGAGAAGGCATTGTGAGAAGGTCGAGTGATTGAAAGTATGTGACAGCGACATCGCAGACTGTCAACTTAGCCATTACCTTAAATTACTGGTCATATTGCCAAAATCTTATACTAGTGGGTCCGCTGACCAGGTGCATCACGGAGTTTGAGATAATGTTCAAATTTTCGCTACTAAATTCGATTTTTGATGATTTGAAAATTACTGATGTCAGGGGTGACGACGACGAGGATTTTCGTGAAGGACAACATTCAAGGTTTTATATTGGTTTCAGTTCATTCAGTGTGGCGAAAACTATTGAAAACTATACCAAAATCAATTTTTTATGATTTGACAATGACTGACGTAAGTGACGACGACGTTGTATGTCGTCAATGACAACTTCTTAAGCTTTCATAGTGGTTTCAGTTCTTTCTGTGTGACGAAAGCTATTGAAAACGATACCATACTCGATTTTTTAATGATTCGACAGTTACTGACGTCAGTGACGACGACGTCGTCGTATTGCTGTCCAGGACAGCTTTTAAAGCTTATATAGTAGTTTCAGGCGATTCGGTGGGGCGGAAACTATTAAAAACGATATCAAACTCGATTTTTGGTTGATTTGACGACGATCGTTGTCGCTGACGACAAATTCCTATCACGGACAACTAAAGAGTATATCTATCAAATTTCAAGTCGATAGCTCCAAAATTGCGGCCTATAACGCAATCTGAACAATGGGAAAACTATTTTTATCAAGTGCCTAAAACCCTTTAATTGCACTTCATTAAGAGCCCAGTCTCTTTATAGAACACCTAGGCAGTTGATTACAAGACTAGGTTTCTGAGAAAATGGTATTCTTTGGCTATATGTCTAGTAATTTTTTAAAGTAGCTAATGACTAAGTTGACAAAGTGACTGTGACATACATACTTGTATTCATCATAACAAGTTTGTCTATTCCCACTTGTTGAAATGAACACGATGACGATTGATGATTGATGAACCATTAAAAACCTCATTCATTTTTTTTCTCTCATTACCAAATAGAAATATAGGTAGGTAGGCACCTAACATTTTTATGCGTACCTAAGTCTTCTATGACGAACAATCAGACAAATCACATGAGTTTAAAGTACTACTCTAGGTAATGTTGGAAAATA
This sequence comes from Adelphocoris suturalis, assembly GCA_030762985.1. Taxonomy (NCBI): domain Eukaryota; kingdom Metazoa; phylum Arthropoda; class Insecta; order Hemiptera; family Miridae; genus Adelphocoris; species Adelphocoris suturalis. The sequence goes on from CM061047.1 coordinate 60,944,568, forward strand.
GTAGGTACGTAATGTACTTACTTGAAATATGTAAAGATGGATACGTTGTTATGTGAAAAATGAATTTCCGGGTTGGCTCATCGAAATTTTCTTGGTAGAGAATACAAAAATGTTCACGGTTTTCACATATTACTCATGACACGGAAACAAAACAACATGATTTGCGTAAACTCACGAGAAGGAAGACAAAGTCACTAATATAGAAACACGATGCCTGAGGGGCATACAGCAGTAATATGAATAATTGCATATAAAAGGATCCGAACACCATAACCTGTTTTTCTACTTTTACAGTGATGGAAACACACGCGAGATTCTCTTGAAACATTCAACAAGTAGGAATAGACAACTATCAATACCTGTTAAAATCTAGTAACAAATCATCATTAGATCGTGGATAGAATATATCAACACTTTTCATTGAGAACCTTCTCGGGATCGATTCTATAAATAATTTCCAACAAAAAGTTCCTCATAGAATTTTTTTAAACGCTGCTTTCCAGTAATTTTACTTTTGAGATTTTTTATATATTTTTGACTTGATGACATAAAATTGTCAGAACTCCCCTTTTGTGAAGTTTCAAGCACATTCAATGGGAGAAATCCAAGTCTGAAATGAAGATTTTCTCACATTTCCAAAATCACTGCACTACTCAAAACTCCCTTCGGAAAAATGATTATTTCCGTTTTAGCGAATTTTTGAAGAAAATTAAGCTATTGCTCTCGCCTCAAAATTTGTAGAATGTGAATTTTTGAAAAAATTTTATGCAGAAATCCGTTTCAGGCTATTCTGAATCATATTCTGAAGTTTAACGCATTTTTTAATGTATGTATGTATATATGTATGTATGTATGTATGTATGTATGTATGTATGTATGTATGTATGTATGTATGTATGTATATATGTATGTATGTATGTATGTATGTATGTATGTATGTATGTATGTATGTATGTATGTATGTATGTATGTATGTATGTATGTATGTATGTATGTATGTATGTATGTATGTATGTATGTATGTATGTATGTATGTATGTATGTATGTATGTATGTATGTATGTATGTATGTATGTATGTATGTATGTATGTATGTATGTATGTATGTATGTATGTATGTATGTATGTATGTATGTATGTATGTATGTATGTATGTATGTATGTATGTATGTATGTATGTATGTATGTATGTATGTATGTATGTATGTATGTATGTATGTATGTATGTATGTATGTATGTATGTATGTATGTATGTATGTATGTATGTATGTATGTATGTATGTATGTATGTATGTATGTATGTATGTATGTATGTATGTATGTATGTATGTATGTATGTATGTATGTATGTATGTATGTATGTATGTATGTATGTATGTATGTATGTATGTATGTATGTATGTATGTATGTATGTATGTATGTATGTATGTATGTATGTATGTATGTATGTATGTATGTATGTATGTATGTGTATGTATGTATGTATGTATGTATGTATGTATGTATGTATGTATGTATGTATGTATGTATGTATGTATGTATGTATGTATGTATGTATGTATGTATGTATGTATGTATGTATGTATGTATGTATGTATGTATGTATGTATGTATGTATGTATGTATGTATGTATGTATGTATGTATGTATGTATGTATGTATGTATGTATGTATGTATGTATGTATGTATGTATGTATGTATGTATGTATGTATGTATGTATGTATGTATGTATGTATGTATGTATGTATGTATGTATGTATGTATGTATGTATGTATGTATGTATGTATGTATGTATGTATGTATGTATGTATGTATGTATGTATGTATGTATGTATGTATGTATGTATGTATGTATGTATGTATGTATGTATGTATGTATGTATGTATGTATGTATGTATGTATGTATGTATGTATGTATGTATGTATGTATGTATGTATGTATGTATGTATGTATGTATGTATGTATGTATGTATGTATGTATGTATGTATGTATGTATGTATGTATGTATGTATGTATGTATGTATGTATGTATGTATGTATGTATGTATGTATGTATGTATGTATGTATGTATGTCTGTATGTATGTGTCATTCCAGACGATAACTGTCCGTAGAATTGTGCTAGAAACTTCAAACAAATTTTAAAATGTTAAGGACACAAAACGAAAGTTCAAGTTCGTTGGCCAGCATGATCGGATTACATCTTCGAGTTGAAATTTTCAAAAATGTAGTCAAAAATTTCAAAATAGCCTGTTTTTTGCGATTTGTTGTGCGAAATAATTTTTTCAGCATACTAACATGTGGTATATTCGGAATCAGCGTAAAATTTCCTATAAGAATATGTATCGTTTTCAAAAATTTCAAAGTTGAAAAATCAGTCAAAAATCGAAATAATGCCGTTCGCTAGTTGTAAAAATCGGTAATATTTGCATGAAACATTGTCCAAATTCAGATTGAACTATTCTTATGGAAGTATCCCTGTATAACCAATCCTAGAACCATGCGTCTTTAAATCTAAAAGATTAGTTTAATAATAATAAAGTATGAGTACCACCTAATTATTTTTAATAATTTAATTCCATGTTTGTCTATCAAAATCATAAACTAAAATTTCTCTACACGATCAATAGCGACTGAAATGTCGAAGATTTCTTCAAAAATTCGCTCATTAGGTCATGCTGCATGACAGGACTTTTTGTATCAGAATGACCTATATAGCGTGTATATGCATCTATCAGGAATTCCTTTCCTCGGTTATTAAGTTCTTGGGATGTTACTTAAAAAAATATAAGGGGTGCTTGCGTTGCTCAGATATCCTGTAAGTTTGCTCCCTCACTATAGGAACTGAGAGGTCTTAGTGCAAGAAGTTGATACATTTTTCGTTCTCCAAAACCGAAATTTCCACTTGCTTTTGCGTTTGACAGCTTTTTGAACACTTTCGACTTCATAACAGTCTGACTACCTGAAGTAATTCCCGGTCAAGTCAACTTTACTAAATTTTCATTTCTGTTAATAAAATTTACGAGGATAGTGGTGCGGGTTCGCCCCAATTCCCCGAGCCATTGCAATAGCTTCACTTTTTGAGAAAATTCGCTAATAATCACCAAAATCGGTTGCACTCACACACATACACGCGCGCGTGCAAGCACGCACACTCAACCTATTTTTCACAGATTCGGACTTAGAATGGTCTGAACCAGATTCGGTATTCAGTGATTCTTATTAATTTATTTTATTCAGTTATTTATCATGCTTTGGTTGTTCCACGCTCTCCTGGATCAGTTCTCATAGGCAGTACCTCTTAATTAAGAAGCCTTACCTATATGACATAGCTTAAAAGGGACGTCCTAAAAGTGCTGGCATACTTTGTTCCATTGTGTGCGCTAACTCAAGGGGACTGCATCAATAATTCGCCGATCCAAATACCTAATCGAATGTCACCAAAAGAAACAAGAAGAGGACCCCTGATGATCTTGATAGTGAAAAGTTGTATGTATATCTGTCCTTGACTTTATCTTTGGTCACAAAATGTTATGTTATGAAAGAATGAATTTCTTTTTGTGAAGAGGTCTCCCCGGCCACGGAACCCTGCATGACCTTCAAACAATACTACTCGTATTTAACTTCTTCCCGTCTAGCAGCCATCCTGGTTACCGAAATTCCTAGAAATAGATCTTCAGATCGTTATCTAGACGTGAGGTTCCTCGAAGGTTAGAATCAAACCAATACCCCTTCCTCGGGGGCGTTATCATAGGATTCGAAAGAAAACTGTTCCTCGCCCCCAGAGACTTAATATTGCTTTCGAGTCTACCTATCGGTAACGACAGCATTGTTTTCACATTCGGGAGAAAAAAAAATTTGGTTTGTGTGTGTGTGTGTGTTTGTGTGAGTCGTGTGTTCGCATATCCTTGTAACAAGCTTATTTTCCACAGTTTTCATCCAATTTGGATAACATTTTCAGGGAATGTGCGGGCTAGGGGGTAGACGGTCCCCTATCAGTTACATCGTTCTCGACTCAATATTTCACTCTGCGCATGCGCAAACGTAAATTCTACCACGAATCATTTTCTCACGCCTTAGTCATCCGATCTTGCTCAAATTTGGATGATAGTTGGGAAATGACGATTTGGTCATCCCATATCAATTTCAACATGATTGTACCATTAATAGCTACCGCGCATGCGCCAATGTGAAATACATGGAACGACCTTAATTTCCACAGTTTTCATCCGATTTTGATGAAATTGTCAATGAATGCGAGGTATAAGGATGTAGATGATCCCTACCTATTTCATTGTTCTCAACTTAATAGATCATTCTGCGCTTGCGCAAACGTAAACTACATTGAATATCATTTTTTTCGTTTCTTAATTGACCATTTATGACATTTCACGCAACTTCTTGATCTACCCTTTTCCGTCATGGAATTTTTCAAGATCATTTAAAACTTTTCATGATAGGTAAACGAGGAAGCTATGTGCACACCCAAATTGTTTTTCACTGTTGACAAATACATCTTCAGCTCAAGCAGTGAGAAACCCCAGATGATCATCCGCAGTGTAGAGAGAGGCATAGGGGACACTTGGGCAAGTGAATTGTACATCAATGCCTATTCAGGCATATCAATTCTCGGTGAATCTGAGGGTTCATCCGCCACTTGGATTTACATTAACCACCAAATTGCCCCGTAGGTACCTTTTACTTCCAAAAACTTCCTGTCACTCACAAAATTGCACTTGTTTTATGTAAATATCAAACTGCATTACTTATAGTACCTACATAGTCTATGGCCAGGGGTCTCCAACCTTTTTTACTGAAGGGCCACACTATAAAATATTTGAGACAAGGCGGGCCAACAATTTACTAATATTTCCCGAGCCCCCCCCCCCCCCCCCCCCCCCCCCCCCCCCCCCCCCCCAACATTCACGAAGTTTTGTTGTAATTAAGAGTGGTCAGTGGTAGTTATTGAGATATTCTGGGCTTAGTTTTTTAAGTAGCTATATTCCCTTACATATCTTTGTTGTTGGATAACTCAGGCTCTTTTAAGATGGTTAAAAATAATGTTGTGAACAAAATATACCAGACCTAAGTAAGGCAATTATTAATGATTTTTACGTAGGCCTACTTTCACTAAAAATTTCAATGATTTTTTCAAATACCCATACATTTTTACTATAACGTGATGAGTTATTTTTAGCCCTCTCTTAAGAACAGTCGGGGTAAGCTTTCTGCCCTTTCACCACCACAGTAAATACAGTCCGTGCAAAACAATGACCATCGCTGAATGGCTGATCGCGACTGGTTTACAGATAACACTTATCGAGAACGGAAGGAACAAAAATAGAGATGATTACTGTACTCGTAGTTACCGGTATAAGTGTTTTGAAAAAAATATGTTTTCAAATAAAAAATCCGGATTTGGCCCGCGGGCCGTAGGTTGGAGACCTCAGGTCTATGCGAACGACAGCGGAGCATTGAGATCACTTTCGAGGAATGAAACTAAAATTTCTTTCAAAATCAAAATTTCGACTTACATTTTACGTTTTGAATCTTCCGAAACAATTTTGGTTTCACGACTACCTGTCTGTCAATCTATGTGCCCGCTAATCTTTTGAACGGACATCATTATTGGAACATACAGACCGATTTTTGTTTGGGTTGGAAGCTAGAAGGTTCCCTATGAGATATATCGTCGTCAGCTCAATATATTTAAGCACAAGCTCAAACATGAAATCTTCGTACTAATCATAACTTCTAGAGTTTGTACCCGATTTCCGAAATTACTTATTGCGCCGGTGTGACCTTGGATGGCCTCAAACGAGTTTTATCGCTGCGAGATCAAAAGGCAATGAACTGGAATGAAAACTTCAATTGAGAACGTGGGTCCAATATTTTTCACTTTCAACAGTTCCTAATCGATATCATTAGGTTTACCTGAATAATTTGAGTAGTAGGTAAATAACAAAGGTATTAAGCAAATGTTATAACCTTCCCTTTGTGTAAGAGTGAAATGTTCCCTACGTTGAACCGTTTTCTAGAAACGAAGAACCGTAAAATTAAAATCTATTTCGATTGTAAAACTATTAACAGGAGTCAACTTCAACAATTACTATCTGCTAAACAATACTCAAGAACGAAAAACACTTCGTAGGGTACCTATTAACTAAAAGCCAATACAGGTGCAGCAAGCGAAAATAATGTTTGAAACTACTGAAGATAGAAACCTTCAAAATTAAGAAAACATATTTTGTGAACCAGTATTATTGGAAACCAATTGAGATTCTCAAAGCTTAATCAATCAAAAGTCTGTTGCTGGGGTTTCCTACCTTCGATAAGCAGAGGGACTGTTCGTCGTGGCCATCTATTCTCGTAGACAATCCGTTGTCAACGTCCAACAGAGTGTCGTTGAGGAAGAAATTGTTGTACGTATCATAAACCTCTGGCGGGATTTTTCGTAAGTAGTTGCTGGAAACAATAATATAGGGAATAAAGATTATTAAAACTTTATATTGACAGAATTACAGGTAGGTAAATTATGAATAATTTGATTTATACTTAATATGTCTTCTGTACTCCAGTTATTAGTATATGACCTAAGAAGTTCTGCCTCGGTCATATAAATTTAACAATATTCTACACATCTGTTGAGACAAAAGAAGTCCCACCAATCCGATTGCCCAAAAGACAAAATTCCGTGAATAGATGAAAAACATACTTGAAAATAGCGTGAACAGCTTAACATTCTGAGATAAATTTAATGGCTCTAGGTTGTACAGGAGAGAAGTTACGTTCATTGCTCACCCAACTGATCTGGTTACCCTCACGAACACTTTCAGTGGTCCCCAAAGCAAGAGGCTAATTGAGAAATAATAATTAACAGATTTACGTAACGTTGAATTTGTGGCGGATTTTCCCCAATTTTTTGTGTCACTCTTCATACTTTGGACCTCACTTATCTGTCTTAGTCTGTCGACTATAATAGGTATTCTCATACATACTCTCAAACATTTCTGGGTATTCTACAATAAGATTTTGAATTTGGACTCCACGGTACTTGGGAACCTTAAACATTGAAAAAGTTTTTCGTTCATCAAGACCTAAAGAAAGAATTTTTGTAATTTATATTTTATTTCCAATTTTAACGTGTCAGTTAATCTGTCATTCTCATATTTCAGACGACCAAAACTATGATGTGTGGAAATGATCTTGTTCGGATCTTAACAGCTCACAATACTGCTCAGTGGCTCAACATTTGCAGGTATTTACTTCAGTACATGAAATAAGTTGAACTGAGACTTATTTCAAGGAAAAAACTGAAAATGCGAAATATATGTGGGACCAGAGGACAAGGATACCTAATATCAATAGGATAGCACTGTTACTAATAATGACCTGTTTTCGTTAACTTCGGTTTTCTAAGTTAAAATAGTTTTCCACAATTTCGTTGCGATCAATTTAACTGAATTGAAGTGATTGAAAATCATTATAAATCTTCCGCTGTATTTATCTCAGAATTTTGTAAGGTTTTTGTGGCATAACCTACCTACTATGATTTTCATGGATAAAACAAGGATACAACTGAACTTCCAATGAACACACAATTTTAGGTACCCACCTAGGGTAGTTGTCGTCGTCATCACAAAAAGTTTGACCATTCGGACAAGGCTTGATGTTTAGCTTAGGCAGTGGCGGAAGGTTAATTTCTTCTTTTTCTTTCGAATCGGGAAATATTATCGTGTCACTCGACGTTTCTGGAAACAGAAAAAAAAAACGGTTAAATCGCTAACAGCTAATATTTTAGAGATTTACAAATCCAAGGGACCTATTGTTTAATACTTTACTTCAAATTGCAAAAGGTTTATCCAAATCAAATAGCGAAAGTGCAAAGTGCGAATACTGTATATTATGTAGGTACCTGCCCATTTTATAAATAACGAACGCAGACAATTAAATAAAATAATTCAAATGTTGGCAGATAATGATTCTGAAATCCCTACATCACTCTCGTGTTCATCCAACTCCAATCGATTAAATCCAAGTTATAAAATTTGTTATAATCCCAAAACTTGAAAAAGTGTGACTTTTGGAAAGCACGCGTTCCAATAACTATTCCCAACTCAGGGCTATTTCCAAGAATGTCTATTTATATTGCGAATACTGTATATTATGCAGGTACCTGCCCATTTTATAAATAACGAACGCAGACAATAAAATAAAATAAATCAAATGTTGGCAGGTAATGATGTTGAAATCCCTACATCACTCTCGTGTTCATCCAACTCCAATCGATTAAATCCAAGTTATAAAATTTGTTAATATCCCAAAATTTGAAAAAGTGTGAGTTTCAGAAACCAAGCGTACCAATAACTATTCCCAACTCAGGGTTATTTCCAATAATGATTTTTTTAGGTATAGTTGTGGGTCATGGATTTTCTAATACAAGTATGGGAACAGAAGTGACACGAAGAAGAGTTGGACGACTATAATCATGAGCATTTGAGTTGAGATTATACAATTACGACTATAATCACAGGGTCCCAAGATATGATTACAATTGTAATGACAATACATATGATTACACTTGTAATCGTATTTTGCTTCCTCACTACCGAAGGTAGGGAAGCTTTGTGTTCGTGATTGAAGTCGAAAAAATTTTTGTCTTCCAAAATCAAAATTTCCAATTGCCTTTTGCGTTTCAGAGCTTGCTGATCAGTTTTGGTACCGTGTCTGTCTGTTTGTCTGATGGCTGTCTGTCTGTGGTAAATCCTTGTCACGCCCAAAACTATACCAAGTTTCAGTCCGATTCCGATGAAATTTTCAGGGATTGTGCGGGTTAGCTCCTAGACGGTCCCCTATAATTTTCAAAGCCGTCGAATTAACGGTAGCCTGTGCGCATGCGCAAACGTTAATTTCTCATAACGTCGATTTCTCATTATCTGCTTATTCGATTTCGTTCAAACTCGGTAGGTCAGTGAGGTATGTTCTAGAAAAATGCATTTATATTGCAATTGGTCGAGTAATAAACATTGCGCATGCGCGAAACTAATATCGATTGACACTGGCAAAACTCCGAGTCTAATAGAGCGATTTCGATGAAATTTTCAGGGATTCTGCGGGATAGCATGTAGACGGTCCCCTATAACTTTCATTACCGTTGGATTTATAATAGTCAATGAGCATGCGCAAACATTATTTTCTTGTAACGTTGACTTATCAATCGTTTCGACTCGTAATTTATTCTTCAACTATTCTATATGCCGCTAATGACCCTTCTGGTTGAGATGCGGCTTAAACCTAAAAAAAAAAACTATTCTATTCGTCCATGTTACAATACGTGAGGAAACTATACTGCCCACCCAACTTGGCCGCACTTTGTGATTACGATTGTAATCACAAATTTTCCTTGTGATAATGGTTGAAATCACAATTTTGGTTTATTATTTTCAACGATGAACCTTTGCAATGTTGACAAAGAAAAACAATTTTTTTTAACCCCTCCTCAAAATGTGTTGGTTTACGTTTCAAGATGAGTAGAATCCAAAACGGAATAAAAAATAATCCGTCCGTCCACCGTCCAGAGTTATTCTCCGAAAGTACTGGACCAAAGTTTATGAAATTTGGCTCAAAAATTATACATCGGCTGGGGATGTGCCAGTAGCATCGGCATCAATTTCTATCAACCCTAAAGGGTAGTAATTAAAGGCTAACATATTCAAAAATCGAGATCTCGAAAACTTTCAAGGTAACAGTGATGATTTTTTGCCTGACAATGATAAAATGATCCCTAAGAATCGATTAAAACTATCTACAATGCTGTAGGTTGAACCGTTCATTTTCTATAAGGACTAGAACTTCGAAAAGCTTCGTGAGCTGAATCCTCTCGTCCTAGGAAGTTGAGATTTGATAGGGACACTCACTGGGAGATGCGAGCTTGCAAGCATGTAAACCACCAAACTACACACATCATTCTAAAATATATGTCCGACTAATCTGAATTTTGACATGGATATATGTCTTTTGGCTGGGGGTCAAGGAATTTTTTCGCGACACTTTTTTTTCCCGACCGACACTTTTTTTCCCGACCGGCACATTTTCTATTGATTTTCACGTACAACCAAGGCGTTACTAGGGAAGAGTAACTCCCATAGTTTTCATAGTAGGAAAATCGTTCGCCACTTTTTGGAATACTCTCATTTTACCACGACATTTCATGACCTCTAAGCCATTGTAGTGTCAAGGAATGCTGATTTATTACTGTAAGTTAAAAACTAATATTGTTTTGTAGCCATAATGGGATAATCTAGTGAAAAGAAGGCACTAAACGGTTGGTATACAATTGAGTAGTAGGTACCAACTGGTAAGCACTAGGTACTAGACATATCCATGATCTTTTGTTTTTCCCATCAAGGGAGAAATTAAAATGCTTGATTTACATTTGATTGGTTTTTCTATTGATTTTTACGTACAACCAATGCGTTACTAGCGAAATGTAACTCCCTTAGTTTTCATAGCAGGAAAATCGTTCGCCACTTTTCACCTACAGGTAAGTTAGGTATTATGCGCCGATGGTATCGGTATCGAGAATCGGGAATCGATTTTTTTAGGTATCGGTATCGGGAATCGATAAATTTTGGTATCGACTCATCTCTAGTTCCTACCAATATAAATGGAATATTATGTTGGAGTAGTATTTCGAAACTTCTCATCTGATGTTTTACTAAAGGATTGACTATTGATTACTTGATGTTATGTATTTTTGAGGTGCGAGCATCCAAACCACCAACTATACACATCATTCTGACCTACATGTCCAACTAATCTGAATTTTTACTAAAGGATTGACTACTTGATGCTATGTATTTACGAGATGCGAGCTTGCGAGCATTCAGACCACTAAACTATAGGTACAAATCATTCTAAAAGGTGCGATCAAGTGAACAATTGTGCCCAGATCAGGTAAGGATTAGTGAACCCTATTGCCGGTACCCAGTTCGAGTACGCCCCTTTCTCCTTAGTACTACGAAAATTCTGCTTGCATGGAAGTCTCCCTACTTCACGGTAATGAAGTATAGTAAATGAGCTCATTTCTCGGGCTCAGCGTCAAGACTCATTCAGCTACCTACCTGCCGACAGTCCCTTTGCCCTCCTTATTTGGTCTTCCCTGAGTAGTGGATCTATACCCAAAAAAGCCTATCTTACATAATTGAGTAACATTTAAAATTACTTTTTTGATCACTTTAATTGGATATTTTTGAATTTTTAAATCAATTTGCCAATGGATATATAGTTATCTATGGCTTTATAATGTCGGATTTTCAACATTTTGTTTAATTAAAGGAATATTATTATTATTTTATTTTTTATTTATTTATTTATTTGTTACTGTTCTCTGTACCCTCTGAAAGATTGTTCCCGAAAGCAGGACAAACCTTAACTCAAGAAGGGAATCGTTTGAAAGGACCTATTCTTTCAAAACAATAATTATTTCTTGAAGGGGCTCGTACGAAATATTTCTTCTCTATATTTCTTCTTCAAATACGAGTTACACCTAGAGTAGAGATATTCAAAAGAAATCTCGTTTTCATTGGCATTCCTTATTTACACTCATGTTTCTTGAGGCACAAGAAGAAATTTTGATAAGATTTATTCAACGTTATGGATTGATAACTAGTAAGCTGTTATAATCAACTTTTGCAAACTACATTTGCACATATTAGAGCAGGTATTATAGTCGTGGAAATTATTCTAAAATTTGGCACAAAACGTACCTAACATCGATGGAAATCTTGGAGAACATGTTATCCATACGATATCGATATATCCATTATTTAGGGCTGATATATCGGTATAATCGATATGGCGCTTCCGATATATCATTTGATTGCAACATCGAGATTTTGCTTTCGATGTTGCATCCCTATTTGCAGCCTCAGAATCAAAAGACGGTGGCCACCCATTGGACTAAAAACTGAGGAATTCCGAGGATACTACGGAGATGTTTCTCCTATAAGGGAACTAACGACCTCCCCACTATTTTAGGGGGTTGTACCTTGTAGGATGGGGAGGACGTGTCGTAGCCAGAGATGGGCATACGAATATATTCACACAAAACCTATTCTGTGATTACAAATAAATTGGCATATGCCCACAACTGTCGCGTGATAACAGGTGCATAATAACTCACGTGATTATGAATACAGTTATATTCGTTTTCATTTGTGTGAATACAGGTGTATTCATACCCACTGTGCTCGTTTTCAGCGGGGTTAATACAGGCGTATTCACACGCGTGAAATTGTATACAAATGTATTCGTATTCATACACGTGAATTCAAATATATTCGAATTCACAAGATTTATTCGTTTTTTTTAAACATGGAATCATGTTTTAGCGATGGATCCCCCGCCGAAAAGTGAGACTATAAAGTGAGATGAAAGTAGCGCCAATAATTGTGATGATTTCCGCTTACAACCGAGTCGTTGCTAGGGATATGATACTTCGTCGTTTTTCATTCCACAAAATTCGTTGACCATTCGTTCGAAAGCTCTCGATTTATCCAACCATACTATATTAACTACTGCGAAGTGCGTGGCCAACAAGCTGAGTTATGAGCATGGTTATATGAATAACTGTTTACACACAGGTGATCATTCTCAATTATTGATATTGTGAACATGATTGCAACCGCTTGTTAATTTCTGATGATTTCATTGAGCTGGTGTTTCGATTATGTGATTCATAGCAGGTGATCCGAATATTGCGAGAACGGTTTGATTTGTGAAGCGGTGGATAAATCATTTTAATAGGTAATTTCTATACTTTACACTATAGGAAGCTGTAATTTCGTATGTAGCCTCTTTAGCCTCTTTCTATAATAAAGTGAATGTTTACTCGCGAGTTTCTATTAGGAGATCATCATCTCACAAGAGCTCAATCGTCGTGATCATTTCTATAATAAAGTGAGAGCGAGGAGCTAAAACATGATTCCATGTTTTTTACATTTTAGCAGTCAGGCTCAAAGTAATAACATCCGGGGAGGGCCAGGGGGGCGAAGCCCCTCTGGCGTGGTCAAGGGGCGCAGCCCCTTGCGAGCCCCAAAGGGCCGAGTTTTTTCAATGAATAGGTTTTCTGTATTATATTCCTATTCGTAATCATTATTTGAAATGGAGGCCTCTTGGAACATCTAGAAATGAACTATTTATTAAGTCTGAAGCACCCTAAGATCAGCTGAGTTCCGGAGTTAAGCTCAAGGTGAAAGTTAAAGCGGTCGTCAAGGCGGACTTTTTTATCTTAACTATTCCTAAAAGTCTTCTTTTAGCATGGAACATGCTATTGTCGTGGACTAACAGCCCGAAATCGTTACTCGGAAGGCGAGACGAAAAAGGGAGACGAAAGTAGCGGTGGATCTAATTTCTTTGCTATTAGACCTATGAAGCTGTAATTTAGAATTTTGAGCCCCTTGTGGCGTCCTGAAACGAATCGTTAAGTCTAGAGCCTCCCAGATCAGCTGAATGAGATCTGGAGCCAGTTTCTTTGCTATTCGACTTATGAAGCTGAAATTTGGAATGAGAGCCCCTTGTGGCGTCCTGAAACGAATCGTTAAGTCTAGAGCCTCCCAGATCAGCTGAATGAGATCTGGAGCCAGTTTCTTTGCTATTCGACTTATGAAGCTGAAATTTGGAATGGGGGCCCCTTGTGGCGTCTAGAAACGAATAATTAAGTCTGGAGCCTCCCAGATCAGCTGAGTGAGATCCAGATCTAATTTCTTTGCTATTTAACTTATGAAGCTGAAATTTGGAATGGAGGTCCCTTGGGACGTCTAAAAACGATTCATGAATCCAGAGCCCCCTAGAGCAGCTGAGGGGATTAAATTGATAGACATTACATTAATTTATTTGTACAAAAGGAGCAAGAATGTATATTCCGTCCATTCTAGTTGTCTGAAGCTGAGCTGACAACAGCGTGTTCCATGTTTTTTGCATTTTGGCTGTAAGCTCAAAACAGTAATAATTGGGGGGGGGGGGGGGTTCCGGGAGGGCATCCCTTACGAGACCCTGTGGGCTGAGTTTTTTTTCTGCAAATTAGATTCTCTTCCTACAATTTTGAAATATTTCAAGTCCATAGTATGTTCTAATGATCGGTAATAGGCAAGAGACGCGTTTCTCGTAAGTAGGTACCTATATTTTTTTTTCGTAAATCCGATTTATGATATGGAAAACAACGCCGAACGGACTGACATGTTTCTCCCAAATATACTTTTCCACACCCACCACTATCACAAGGGATCTGGTAGACCAACTCTGAACGTTGTTTTTTTGGTGTAAAATCTTTAGGCTAGAGAATAGTGGTCTGTTCGTATTATGTGTTCGAAATCCAATGTTTTCGTGTTTGTAAGGCTCAAAAGTGTTCGTCGTTTGTTCTTCTACATGGTAGTCTACACTGTACATAGTACACTTCAAAGAATCACTCAAGACAGTAAACCTTCAACTCAACAACAACAACCTGTCCACTATTATTCCATGCCGTACGTGCAGGGGATGGTAGAACAAATGACAAAGATTTTTCTTATAAACTAAAAAAAAGGTACCTAATTTGCAAAATAGGAATATTTTTAGAAATGGTTAAGATATCTAATTAAAATTCAGTTAATTCCCAAAAGACAACCAAAACTTGAGCATAATTTACTTTTCTTTGTTTGAGGGGCTCTACATTTATAATTACCACCACCAGCGAACAAGATAGAACATAGGGATAAATATGAACATTGTTACCAATATAAAGATAAACAATTTTAAGTTGATTTTAACGAATTGATCATTTAAATAGTGATTTTTATACAATAAGAAAACAATTGATATTTTACAATTTTAAATTCGATATTTTGATGAGAGAGAAAGTGGCGAAAGATTTTCCTGCTATGACAACTAAGGGAGTTACACTTCGCTAGTAACGCTTTGGTTGTACGTGAAAATCAATAGAAAGAGAAAAATTTAAGTATGAGGAAAAAAAACCCGTTTTCGACCCATTTTGGCTCATAGCATTGATGCGTGTGATTCTAGAACCAACTAGACCCCAAGTGGAGTCCATCTTCGAAGGAGCGGATTTTTTTCACCAAGTTAAAAGCCATTTTTATGGCCCGGACGGCGGACGGAAATTGCAGTTTTGGAATCCACGAACCTTGAAACGTACAGTGACAAGTTTTGAGAGAAAAAAAAATTTTTTTTTTCTTCCTATACGATTACAAAGGCTCATTATTGGAAATAATAAACCAAAATGCAGAGAAAACAACACGTTGGTGTTTTAAATTTTTTAAATCTTAGTCGGAGGCTGAACAGAGTAGGAATAATGTTGTAGAGAGATGCAATACTTACTTTTTTCTGCAGCCCAACTACTTCCAGGGGACCTGCAACAGAGGAAAATGAAAATTCCTATATCAATGCTATCACGAAATTTGGAAAAATACCGCTTACCATTCTAAAATCATGAGTGTGCATTAAAACAAAATCCGAGTTAATCATTGAAATTTTGAAAAATGCATCCATTTCTCAATATCTTTGTATTATTATACCATTTAAATACGTTCATTTCCAAATTAATATTCGCCCAAACGTACTTGATTTCCACTTAAGAACCCATTACAAAGCCATTGAAAGTAACTCGGGACGAAAAGTTGTGGGGATTTAGGATAATAATTAATTAAACATTCACAACCCACGATAATCACGACCGTCTTACAATCGTTAATTATTTGGCCGTTGGTATTGTTTTAGGATTATAGGTACCTAACGGTGGGCATAGTGCAATGGGATCATGGCATTTGACAGCCGGCGAGCAATGTGTAGAACGACAAATTTACACGCATAAGTTACAGTTTAGAACATCCAGGTTTTAAATTCAAAATCGTACCATGATTAATAAATTTTATTTAACTTTAGTTTAGTTAGTAAACGTTTTTTTTTTTTTTTTCTGTTAATAATGAAGGTAAACTGTGATAGATTCACATTTCGTTGGTGATTCGTTTAAAGTTTCCTGCTTCATTTCGGTAGTAAGAAAGAGCCAAAGAGAAAGTCACAATCCACTCAAGTCTTTTTTGAACTATTTCGCATAAGCAGGGCGGGAATAGTCCTCCTAACTGTATGTTCCTGGGTGAAATTCGGGCTTTGGATCCACAGAAAATAGATGATCTATTCGCGGGACATTTCTCATCAGTGTTTGTCACCAGTAGATTATTTGCCGACATATCCTGACCAAGATGTGATATCCCTGGGGTCCCTACTGATCTCTCAAGATATCGTGTCCCATAGTGGCGTGTGTGATAGTGGTGTGTGGTCTCGGCATTAAAAATGGTATTGGTCCCGATAGAGCCCCCCCCTATACTGTTAAAACATTATTTAGTTTGAGCCGCTTAATTTTATCTTCCATAGGTTGTTGGATTCAGAAAATTGTCAGACAGATGGAAAATAGCCTATGTTATACCAATTCATAAAACTGGTGACAAGGGTTCTAAAACCATCACCGTCCGATCCCCTCATTGTCCTCAATCCCGAAGCTACTGGAAAAACTCGTTGTTGAGAGCAGCTATATACGGCTTGCAGCAATGGTGGCCACACCCATGACGTCAACTCCAAGGTACCGCCAAACCTCCAGCATGGATCGGGTAGGGATGGATGACTGTCCTATGACAAAACACTCCTCATCCACCACCTTCACCTGGTGCTGGCGACCCGACGAGACCAAGGAGACTGACCCACACTTATCTGGGTTAACCACCAATCCACACCTGGCTAGCTGCTCAGCAAAAACATTGAGGGCAATCTGCAAGCCCTCACCTAATGACAACATCCCCTGACATCTTGCCTCATGCCTCGAGGACCATCATGCCTTCGTGGCACAGCCAGGCAACATACTCAATCAAACGAGCAGGTGCCCCAACACCACGAAGACAATCAGTCAGGGAAAAATGACTTACAGTGTTTAAGGCCTTAGGGACGTCCAGAGTGGCAAGATGGAGCAGCCGTTTCTTAATACGTACCAGTGAAATGACAGTTTGGAGAACTGTAAGGTTCTCCGCTGTGCCATCTGCTAGCCGAAATGCTCTCTGGAAGTCACCAGCCGTTTGGAGGCGAGATGCCAGAATCATCTGGAAGTGGCAGAACACAACAGACGATATAAATATCGAGTGGTAGCCTCCAGGCCCACTTAATCCTTTTTTTTTTGGGATGAAAACTGTCCAAGCACGGGCTAACGTTTTTGGGGGACTTCCCGATAGAAGTAGTAGGTTGAGGATGCGCACCTTAACTGTCTTTGGTGCTTTGTTTCAGCGTCAGATGGATACACCATCAGGTCCAGCAGAAGTGGAGTTTTTGGCACACTTATGTGCCTCGTCATGAAGCACCAGCGTGCACATGATGCTGCGCAAGGACTCCCTAGTGGAAGCAGGGGGTACTGCCGGCTCACCAGGGTTGTGGCTGGGAGCACTCAAGAGTGGCTCCCAGTAGTCCAAAAAATCCTGGAGAGGGAGCCAAATTTGCTCCCCTAGCTCCTTCCAGTACCTCCACAGCCACACGAGTCAGATGCTTCCTCCACAACTTCTGGACCCGCTGATACTCCCGCCTTCTTGCTTTTATGGCCGCTCTGCGAGAGGCACCAAATTAGGAGGATCCCCTCCCCCCGCTTCCTCATCCCATGAGAATATCCTCTGTATATAGGCTGCAACCTCGTTCTCCAAGTCTTCAGGCCTCTCAGCAGCCTGCCTCCCCACCTGCAGGTAGGCAATCTTGTAATCTGCGGGTAGGCAATCTCATAACCGAGCCTCAAAACTTCAGTCTTCAAGTCTTCAATAAGACCAGAGGTCGCAGGGGAGCATTGTTGAATGGCAGGCTGCTGCCCCACACCTGTTGAAGATGCGGGAGAGGCCCCACGGCTGCCAGGATTGTATCCTGAACAAGCTCCTTATATAGTGGGGCCTCAGGCAAAGAGATTGGATGGCAGATAGCATGCACATGGGAAAACGTTCTTGCAAAAAAAACATTAATATGTCGTATCCCATTGTGCACAGCCTCTGCCTCCTCTGCTGCCATTCTCCGCAAATCCTCGGAAGCATACCTTGGCCGCTCTCTCTCTATATCAATTGCAGCATTGGCCTGTACAGGATGCTTCTGCCAGACCTGGTCACTGAGGCCACGCTTGGAACTGAAGGCTCTCTCACAATGGGCACACTGGTGGGCATTCACTGGGACAGTGGAAGAGGAGGAGGGATAGGATGATGAGGAAGAAGAAGAGGGAGAGGAAAAGCAATGCTTCCGCTTTTTATAGGTAGACCCGGAAGCAATAATGATAAAAACACCGACATGACAAGAATCTAAGATACCCAATGAACGAGCCAAGAAAACAATAAATCTAAATCATTCTTCTGATAACATCATTGACTGACCCGATTATCCATGCATCAAAAAGGCGCATCCTCCATAAATGTGGTAGGTATCTTTCTTCCCCTATTTCTAACAGTGGTATAGTTAAAGCTAAACTTGGCCCTAAGGCTTAAAGCTGTAGGCTCTAGAGATTGCATAAGCACCAGTGCAGTTATCGAGTGTAATCTAAGTGTACAATTATCTCTCTCTAGAATCATGACAAGGAATTTACTGTTTATCAAAAAATCAAGTATCCCAAAAGAAAACATTAATTCACAACAGAAATCTTTTCCAAAGTGTTCAATCTCTATGCATGAATATTTGTTTATATGATAGTTTATAATTTATTATTTAAAAACAAAAAGTTGTTTCAATTAAATTATGGAAGAATTTCCCAATATTTTTTACTAAAAATGTTCTCAAGTTTTCGTTAAATATGCTAAAAATTGGTTGTGGGAGAAAAAAATCATTGCAGAGATCAGGGCCGCCACATCTCCAAGTCGGGCCCGGGACCAGATTCTGGCCACGGGCCTCCCCCCCCCCCCCCCTCCCCTTTTTTGTCGCGCCACTTTTACTAGAGATGGCTGTGAGAATTGTTAAAAAAAAAACTATTAAACCTTCTCTAACCGAACGAAAAATCATTTATACTTCCTACCAAGGTTCAGTGTTTGAATAAGAACACTTGAAGGCTGAACTCTTACTACTTCACTACGTTTTATTCAGCGTTTAATCAAAAGTAAAGTGTAACTTAAGAATTGAAAATTCAAGTATTCATACTCTAGTAATTACCAACCAATTACAAAACCATAAAAATGCCATAAATTACCTTGAAACAAAAATTCTATATCCAATCAGTAATAAGATTTTTATTTTAACTACTTTAAATACAATTGTTTGTGAATAGAGGGCGTATTCAGAGAAGTTCCAATTTACTCATTCCTCAATTGGACGATTGTGGCAGAAATTATGATTGACTAAATTTCATATAATCATTAATCAACACATAAGTACAATTAACTTTATTTTAATGTTATGGACGGATTAAAAAGGAAAGTCTCTGTATACAAGATGGCTGAAGGAATTAATTGAAACAATGATTATGTTTGAAAGAATACATTTATTAATTTTGGGGAAAAAAATCTCCAAAAATATAATTGTTTTATTACAGTTTATCTACTTGTAATGAAGCTATGCAGTAAAGAATTAGATTTATAACAACAAAAGATACAAGAATTATTTAGTGAAAAACTATCAAAAATATGAATTAGTAAAATGAGAAATTTGTTTTGTTGAGTTATAATAGCATTCTGTAATTGTAATTATAATTGTGGAAAACTTTTTAAATATTGAAAACTGTAATAGGCTATAATTTCATGTTTTATAAAATGAAACATTTTAAAACTAATAAAGTGAAGTGAGGAAAAGTGTATTTGCATTTGAAAAATACAAGACAAAACACTTGAAACTTTCGTGCCTTTTTAAGCGAAAATTCTTTAATAACCTTAGAAAAGTCAAGTTTGGATGCTAACTTGTGCTTAATGCTGAGAATGGCAAGGGAATTCAACCTTTCTTAGCCCATGGATGCTCTCTCCCAAGTTGAGGATTCTAATTTGCAATCCAAGTTCGAAAACTCCGTCGGTTTCGAAATAGGAGGTAGTGTTTCCATTCCTTCGACAGAAAAAAAAAAATCAACATGAGTGTGGTTTAGCACATTTATTTTTCATTTGATTAGATCTAAGAAGAATTTAAACTGAAATTCGGAATGGAATCCCTGTAAGATTGCTGGGTGGCAATGGTGAAATACGACGTAGTTGATCAGAGTAAACTGCTTTATAGCTAACACACAGTAAGCTAAGTGATGCTAATTGTTTTTCTCTTTCTACATACGAAGTTTAAATTCAAAATTAAGCCGAAAAAATACGATTCTAGTAATTGCCTTATTACACTTTACAACAAGGATTTATTTATCTGCAAGTTGCGATCCTACTACTTCTTAAAATCAATAGATTTGACAGTAGAAAAACTCGGATTGTAGCGATGATAACAGAATTATCATATTCTCCGCATATTCGTATTGCAGAATCGAATAAACGTGAGGGAATTCAAGGGCGTTACCAAGTGAATTAATTCTTGCTAAGAACCTTTCAAATTGGACATGATTATTGATAACGAAGCTGAGATAAACCCTGAGTCAAATTCAGTCATCATTGAATAACCCCCAGCTCACACCAGCTGATTAAGTTTCAAGAAACATTCTATTATGTATGTTTTTTTTTTTTTTTTTTTTAATTTATTTATTTCATTTTAATTTTTTTTTTTATTGTTGGCCGCATTTGTGAAATACATGGTTTGGTACCTACTTTATTTAATTTTTGGGTAGTGGAGGTGAGGTCCTATATATTGCACTCCTCAGTTGAAAAGTTGAATTTAATTTATCCATCGAAACAAGCACTTTCGCCTTTGGTCTCTTTCCTGGGCTGTTAGTTATCATGTTGTCAAAAGCGACAACAGGTAGATTTGCAGCTCGTTCTTGAGATGTCATTAAACGGCTTCAATTTTGTATAGGGATAAATTGATATGCATCTGATGGCATATAAATACTGTTGTGATTGCGTGCGATGAATTTTGTGAATATGACTTATGACTCCAGTGAACGACGTTGAGTGTGGGTTTGCTCTCTGAACTAACAAAACTCTAAATGGACGTTAACTCCATTTTAGCTTTAAAGAAACCATTGTTGACTTCCAACCTATCTACCGGACATATACAGGGTGATTCCCTCGCAGATGCAAAAAAATTTTTGGGTGAAACTACATCAAAAATGGAGTAAAATGCCGCCAACTGCATATTTTTATCTCAATCCGTTCTCGAGATATGATTTTTTAAAGGTTTTTTCAGGAAAACCGTGTTTTTTCCTTTTAAACTCAAATTTCTCCACTTTACTTCATTCAATTTTTACTTTTGACCACATTTTCGGAATCAGCATTAAATTTACTATAAGAATAGTGTACTTGGGTTCTTAAAAAGTACCATCCAAAGGCCCTCACATCAGCTCAAACATTGACGATTTTGAAAAAATAATATTTCTGAAAATCTTTAAAACTTTACTACTCTTCCAAAACGAATCCTGGAAACTGGCAAATCTCATGAAAACTGCTTCGTTTAATACTCTTTCCAACGGTATAATCAAGTTTACTTTTATTTTGTTATTTAGTGGAGAAAATAATGTTTTAATGTTAAAAAATGTGGGTTTTTCAATGAAATTGTTGGCTTTCTCGAAATATGACCCTCCATGAACCAACGAGTATGGGGTCGGTTTCTATGTATTTTTTCACGCTGTATCGAATGGTAACATTTGTAGATCTCTCCAACTCCGTTATAACCGAGTTTTACACTTAAAATCGCTAATGTTTAGTTTGTTTGTTACGATTAAATGTATGTGTGTTATGGGGTAAAACTAGTTAATTAAAGTGTAAAACTCGATTATAACGTAGTTGAGAGATCTGCAAGAGTTTCCATTCGATCCAGCGAGAAAAAATACATAGAAACCGACCCCATACTCGGTTCATGGAGGGTCATCTTTCGAGAAAACCAACAATTTCATTGAAAAACCCACATTTTTTAACATTAAAACATTATTTCCTTCCCTAAATAACAAATAAAAGTAAAATTGATAATACCGTTGGAAAGCATATTAGATGAAGCAGTTTTCATGAGATTTTCCAGTTTCCAGCATTCTTTTTAAAAGAGTAAAAAGGATGTGAGGGTCTTCGGATGGTACTTTTTAAGAACGCAAGTACACTATTCTTATAGGAAATTTAATGCTGATACCGAAAATGAGGTTGAAAGTTAAAATTAAATGAGGCAAAGTGGAGAAATCCGAGTTTAAAATGAAAAAACACGGTATTCCTGAAAAAACCTTTAAAAAATCATATCTCGAGTACGGATTGAGATAAAAATATGCAATAGGCGGCATTTTACTCAATTTTTTATGTAGTTTCACCCAAATTTGCATCTGCGAGGGAATCACCCTGTATATCTGGTTGAGGTAAGGGTTGAATCAGTAAATGAAAAAATAAAAAATTACAATATGCCTGTAGCACTAATTGCCTGACTCATCAAGCCTGAGGCACTGATCCAATAGCCGGACCATGAGGGCCGGCAGCTCTAATTAATAACCAGAGTACTATGGCCCATAGCTTCACAATGATCAGTCCACGAGGCCTGACATCGCCAGACACAACAACAACAATAACAACGAAACCCTCCCATCTACCCACAAAACTAACAATCGCCACATCACGAGGGCCTGTAGCTTAAAATAGAATATTTAAAAAGAGAATCAAAATGATGAACTTAAAGAGAACATTTTGGATGTACAATACTGAGAAGTAAAGAGAATTACCTACGGCAAACTGGTGAGTGAAATTTAGATTAGGCAAGAAGAAAAGGGCAGGTGTTGGCAGGTTCATCAGAATGAGCTTTGAGGACGAGAGTAACGATATTTATGTGGTTTTCCTCTCTCGGTTTGACCTCTTTCCTGTACACCCATCTTCCTCTCTGTTCCTTGCTTTCCCCTCAAGCTCTATATTGTTTATTTGGTAAAACAATGGTTGCCAATTTGGTTTGGTGCCATACAATGATCAGGCACGACAAATAAAAACTTATCTAATGCCTATAAAATAGGAAAGGTATTGTCATATAGAAGTATACAATTTAAATTGGGGTTTATGAACACCAGTTACGACCGTTGTTTAATCATGGAAACTTTCAACCATAGACTGCCAATATCCATGACCTGACCTCCACTATACCAATCCTACGAAAATGGCAACAGCCCAACAGCATTCTTTTAATTTTATTTAACTTTCTATTTCTAAAGAAGAAAGCCAAACAGTTAAAGAGTGGAGGATTTATGAATGTCCTATCGGTTACCATACTGAGGATGTAACAGTCGACCTGATTGTAGACGTTGCCGCTTTGTCACCTGGCGCTCCGAGCACTTGCATCTGTAACACGATTCCTACGAGTTAGTGTAGTCAATTCGAAACACAAATCTATAATTTGAGCAAAGAATTAATCAGGTAAATATTATAGCCCGAACATCCTAAACCCGTGCTGGGGTAATGAGATAGTTGAAGGTCCGCCACATTCCCACTCAAGTGAAGATGTTTGGTAACATTGAAAAACATTCATCGATTAAACAATACTTGATTTATCTTATTTCTTGATATATTCGCCGATGTAGTATTGACAAAATCGTTTTTTTCGCGGGAAATTGCGGTTCAGCATAATGCTGAACTCAAAGCAGGGTTCATACACAACTAGGTACGGTAAGGGTCTGCTTTTGTCCATTACCTTAGCCCTTACTTATTCATAACTCAGCCAACTTGAATCATATTATTGTGTACCAATCGGTAAATCATTCGCCACTATCAATAGTTTCAAATAGGTAAGCAGACTCCATTTAGACATTTCATTCAAGTAACTGATAAGTATGTGATACATTGGCAACATTGCCGGATTAAGCCTTTCAAGGGCCCTAGGCCATTCAAATTTTTGGGGACCCCTTTTTTATTAATTGACAAAATTGATCATTATTTAAACATTTACAGACTTTCAACAACTCATTTATGTTATATAAAGGATCCGTAATGAATCGTTTTTGTTTACATAAACAAGCTCGAGCTTGCAAACGCTGTTTCAGTTTTTTAGCGCGTGATTTGAAATTCGAATCTTGAAAAGAAATAAACAATTAAAAATATGTATCTATACAAAATTTAAATATTTTATGTTTAAAAATATATTTGTATTAACGATGAAAATAGATTCAATGAATTGATTTGTATAAAAACGACATTTTAAACATAAAAACGTATTTTAATCGATAAAGTTTTAAAAAATATGAGAAAATTTGATTTAAATTGAAAAATAAATTGCAAAAAAAAATTATTTTAGATTTTCATGGGGGCCTTTGTTTGTCGGGGGCCCTAGGCCATGGCCTAGTCTGGCCTATTGGGTAATCCAGCACTGATTGGCAAGGTTGTTGACATCCATTAAGGAATTACTTGACAAATTCGAGGACTACATTGTCAAAAGTGGGTTCAACGCTTAGGTACTATTTATCAGAATAGCGGTTATCTTACTTCGTGATTGAAACGCACAAAGTAAACGAGTTCAGTAATGACACGTTAGACCGATTTTGAGGCTCCAGGGTGAAGACATTTCTTCGAATACCAGTGCAGCTATCGAATGGTTCTGAATGACCTTGGAAAAGGTAAAGCTCGAGAGAGGATATTATAAAAATAGATACAACTAGTTCCGATGTTGGATACGGTTGGAGCGAGTTGTTAGCAGTTAGCAAATACCTGTTTGGAAAGACCATTCGAACCAACGTCAACTATTGACTATTTATTATCGATCCTCGTCACATACCTACTCATTTATCTTGATCTTGAAGAATTTTGATCAAGATCTTGATTCTCTGGGCAAAGGAGTGAATTTTACAGTTTTAGAACGCATCTAGAAAAAAGTTCCAGTCATTCAGCATGATATGAGCAAATTTTCGTAAAATATTGTTTTACCTATATTATGTTACATTGTATTGAAATTTAAGCACTTCGAGTGCAAAGCAATGGTTAGTCTCCTACTAATTTTATGACGAAAAACGTATTCTAAATAATAATCTTCTATTCAAATAGAGGTTTTAAACTTATAGCTTTTTTTGCCGTTTTCATCGATTTTTAGCAAATTTTAATAAATTTTAAGTACCTACGTTTTTCAGCAAAATTTTGTACATAAATTTTTGAATGTTCTTGAATTGTTTATAGTTAATAAACTTTATTTGAGCAATATTTTGTCAAAAAATATAAATTCTACGATTTTAGGCCGTTTTTAGCAATTTTCAGTGATTTTTTAAAGTATATTTTTTGCAGCTTAAAAAGTGCTGGCCAACGAACTCATCCTTTTGTTTGGGAAGCATGATTTTTTGGCGCAAGAACGGAATTTTCGTTCTCAATCCTAAGGAGTTTTTATCTCAATCCTATGATGGGATTTTTGGGAAGCTATACTGCCTACCCAACTTGGCAGACGATATCCCTTCACAGTATGTCACGGACACTATGTAATCTGCCCAGAAGAGATACAGAAATAGCAAACCGTAGCGCAATAATTTGCAGCGTTTTATTAGATTTATCACCCAAACAACGAAAACGACCAACTAAATTCATATGAAGATATTAGAATATCAGAACAATTATATTTAACTCCCCCCCGTTCCCAACAATGTCTGAGAGACCCTTGAAAAACTAATGTATCGTCGTAGTGTATGTTCATAGTGATACACAGAAAAACATCAATAGCATTCATAGAAATGTGGTGTGAAGCCACGAATCGGATATTTTGATAATTGATTCAATTAATCAGATAATTGAAGCCTGCACGGATAGTGCATTTAATTCATTTTGATGGAAGCACTTCACGGTCACGGCTGATTTGAAACCTGATCCTGCCGTCGCCGTTGTTCCTGGAATCCACTGACACGGCCTAGGAGGCTGAATTCGTTCTTTTTATTTCTCTCACTCTCGTTTTCTTCTTATTCTAAAGAAGTTTGGACGGTGGGACATAACGCAAACAAAAGAATTGGTTTATGCGCGGGAAACGCGTGACGTCAGTGCACAGATCCAAGTCTCGAGGGGAAGCCCTCCAAGGTGAGAGGACACTCGACTGACACATCAACGTCAACAGAATTAATTTCAAAGCCCCAGATATTTTACCGGATTGGCGCAATTACGTCATCCGTCGGAGCTGTTGTTGTTATGTTATCTTGTTCTAGGGCTGTGATCGAGCGCGAGTCGATATTTTTACGATCCTCGAATTAGGATTTCATTTATAGAAAATATATTTCTTTAGCGCTTGTGTACAAGAATAACAATGATAAACTAATAAAACACTCAAACTGAACACGGTTTTATGCCGATGAGGCCAAGTTGGGTTAAAAATACCTAGGTGTATTTTGCGATCTTTGCGATCTCACAAACAACCTACCTTCCTAATGATCCTATTCCATTTGTTTTGAGACATTTTTTGATTATAGATTAGCAATTTTCCGCTTGTCGAATGAAGTAAGTAGATATTTGAGAAGAGATCACTTTTGCAAAACGAAAGGAAGTAGAGAAATACGCCTACTTGTCCTTACGAAATGGACAGATTACCTACGTTGAGTATGCAAGTATTTCTTATGGTTCTTATGGTTATGTTATTTCTTATGGTCTTATGGTATGGTTGTAATACGATAGATAGTTTATGAAAATTCTCTCATAGGATCATGACTGGAACTTTTTCCTCTCCATGTTCTGCAAAAAGTTCACTCGATTTCGGCCGAAGAAAATTTTATAGCATGTCACAGTAACGATCAGAGGTTACTGATAATAAACTCAAAGGGCTATTGCAAACGTGAAAGACTAAATTTGTGCATCGCCGGTGGAGGGCAGCGTTTAAGTGACATAATTTTTAAACCACGTAAAATGAAACTACTGCAGAATTTTGAAATTTAGAAAAAAAAGTTTATCTAACTACATTGTTTTAATATTAACCTTCCTTATGGGGGAGCTTTTAGCGAAGTTTTGAAGAAAATTAAGCTATTGCTCTCGCCTCAGAATTTGTAGAATGTGAATTTTTGAAAAACTTTTATGAAGAAATCCGTTTCAGGCTATTCTGAATCATATTCTGACGTTTAACGCATTTTTTTATGTATGTATGTATGTATAATTATATGTATGTATGTATGTGTCATTCCAGACGATAACTCTCCGTAGAATTGTGCTAGAAACTTCAAACAAATTTTAAAATGTTAAGGACACAAAACGAAAGTTCAAGTTCGTTGGCCAGCATGATCGGATTACATCTTCGGGTTGAAATTTTCAAAAATGTAGTCAAAAATTTCAAAATAGCCTGTTATTTGCGATTTGTTGTGCGAAATAATTTTTTCAGCATAACTAACATGTGGTATATGCGGAATCAGCGTAAAATTTCCTATAAGAATATGTATCGTTTTCAAAAATTTCAAAGTTGAAAAATCAGTCAAAAATCGAAATAATGCCGTTCGCTAGTTGTAAAAATCGGTAATATTTGCATGAAACCTTGTCCAAATTCAGATTGAACTACTCTTATGGAAGTATCCCTGTATAACCAATCCTAGAACCATGCTGTTTAAAACGTAGGTAGTAGGTGCTTGTTGAAAAAAAAAAAAAAATGTAATCACAACTGATGAATTTACTCTGTGAAATATTCCGTCCTTCGATTCTCTCGGTCGCTCTCTTTAATATTTTACGCTCAACTGTTTTATTTTATGTCAAGATTTGATGATGTTATCATAGGATACTGTTAAGATTTCAACTGCCTTCAATACTGACCAAATTGACAACGAAATCTATGAATATTTACCTACATTTGTCTTTAAATCTACAAGATTAGTTTAATAATAATAAAGTATGAGTACCTCCTAATTATTTTTAATAATTTGATTCCATGTTTGTCTATCAAAATCATCAACTAAAATTTCTCTACACGATCAATAGCGACTGAAATGTCGAAGATTTCTTCAAAAATTCGCTCATGGGGTCATGCTGCATGACTGGACTTTTTTGTATTTAATACTTTATATTTATTGTTGCCAATAAAGTGATATTTGATTTGATTTCAATGGTAGTAATCAACTTTCTATTGATCCCTTAATTTTTTACAGCGGTGTAATTGAACCCAAACTGGTTTAATGCTCATGAGGTCCTACTGCATCGCAAACATTTGGCTACCTGTATTATTAAAACCTTATTCAAGGTTTCCTCGTTAGTCGGGATCACGAATGAGAAGGTGGGTTCGACCAGGCCTACAATCTCTTTCTAGCAAATCCAGGTCGTGCATCAGGTGGGTTGTCAGACGGAGGATTTTCCCGGGCGCCTGCGGTTTGTTTTATCGAGGGGCTCCCCCGGGACTTCGGGGAATTTCTAACTCGCTTACGTTGAAAAAAATAAGCGGGAAGGGGGAATACGGGGGAATACCCTCGGAACGGCAGGGCAGACGGGATAGCGGGCTCGGCAGGGAAGCTGGGAATACCATCCTATCCAACTTATCTACCTGACGGCTGAAATTACATAGTTGTTACTCCAACGCGGTCAGATTTCGTCAAGGTCATCACAGAACGCGCCTTCCCGTTTTCACCGACTAAAGTTCGCTGATCCGGGATCGTTTGTGTGGATTACAGAGATACACTTTTGAAGGTATTATAGATAGAGTAGCCTTATTAATTTATATTTTAACGTGAATATGCTTTATGAATGGACCTGTGTTTTCAAGGCTGTCAGACGTTTTTTGCGTCACAATTTTTCGACACGGTACTTTTTCGTGTACCGCGAACCGCGAGCAGAGTGACCTTCACCTTTTAGTTAAACCTTTTTCGCAATGATTTAAACCTTTTTTACTTTAAATTAAACCTTTTTAACTTTGATTTAAACGAACTAAATCACTCGCGACGAAGTTGTGGAAACCCATTACAAAACGGAAGTTAGTGAAAAACGTTGTCTATTTCCTCGAAAAATAAAGAGTTACAATGTTAAATCGATTTCGACGGTTAGGCCATCATCAGTTATTGTTTGTTACTGATGATGGCCTAACCGTCGAAATCGATTTAACATTGTAACTCTTTATTTTTCGTAAAAATAGACAACGTTATTCACTAACTTCCGTTTTCATTTAAACCTTTTTCACTTTCATTTAAACTTTTTTCTTTCATTTAACCCTTTTTCACTTTCATACAAACCTTTTTTTACTTTCATTTAACCCTTTTTCACTTTCATTTAAACATTTTTTACATTGAATTAAACCTTGGAAGAGAATGTTAATTTGTGTAAAAAATAAACTCATGAATGATACGCTGGCAGTCAGAGTAGAAAGCAGGTGCCTACCCCGGTGCCGATCTAGGGAGAAAGAGAGGAAGACACATTCAGTCGCCCCATTTCGCCATAAGAAGAAGGCGATCAGTATTTACCCATGTCTGCACGACTGGGGTACCTCCTGTGTGTCAAGACGAGCTTGAGGAGATTACTACTGAAATAAAGTTTTCAACTGTTTTCTGTTGAAGTGTGAAGTGTCTTCTTTTCAACTGTGAAGTTTTCATGTGTTCATTTTGTTCAAAAATTCATTTTCTTACTTGGGAATAGAAGAAGGTTTAATTCAATGTAAAAAATGTTTAAATGAAAGTGAAAAAGGTTTAAATGCAAGTAAAAAAAGTTTAAATGAAAGTGAAAAAGGTTTAAATGAAAGTTAAAAAGGTTTAATTTAAAGTAAAAAAAGGTTTAACTAAAAGGTAAAATACTATAAATTCTCTCCTGTTCCCCCGAGGAAGTCGAAATTCGATAGGGAAACTCTCTGGGTCATTAAGAGACGATTGTATTCCATTGTGGGGTGGGGCCTACCGTACTTCGTTTAGAAGACTTGAACTTTCTATGAAATCTATCAATCGACTAATTTTTACATCAGGTTATTTTAGCCACACTAAACCTCTCTTTCTTAAATTAGGTGTTCTCCCTCCTAAACTTTTGTTAATAGGATATTCCAATACTTTTATAAAAATCATTTTCCTGTTGTTTCTTACTGTTATGGTGTGACTCGCCTTCTTACGGGTATTGCTGTCTCTGTCCCTATTCCACACAACGATTTCTTTAAAAGACAGTATACTTTTGGATCCTCGACTGTTCAATGAGCTCCCGGCACCCCTTAGAATAATGCAAACTTTTTCCAAATTTCAATATGAACTAAAAATTTATCTGAACAAGCAGTACTCCAAACATGAAATTGTGTCAATTTTTAATGTATTAGATTAATATTAATTAAATTTTTTTTCTTCAAATTGTGGTATTCTATTGTATATCTTAGTTGATTGAATTTTTCCTGCTCCAATTTCCTGTTGGTATAGCCTTTCCTTAGTTTGTAGTTTTACTTCCTTAAATTACTTTTTATGCTTAGAATTTGATATTATCTGTTCATTGTTTTGTATTCGAAGATTGATTTAATAAACCAACTCCTGATCTCCGGGCAATTTTTTAAAATTATGGAGATCAGAAACTGCCATTATTTATTGAAATATTATTTTTGTATCAATAGTATAAAATACTATATCTTAATAGTGTATTGTAAAGTGTATATTGCTTTAAATTGCAAATAAAGGCTTTAAACAAATTGAAAAGATGGGCTCTTTTCTGATCAGCTGAGTGAGCTAAATTCTCTCTTGTTTATTCTAGAAGGTTAAAATTTTATAGGGAGACTCTTTGGGATAAAGAGACGATTGAAATGATGGGCTCTTTGCTGATCAGCTGTGTGCTGAATTGTCTCCTGTTCACCCTAGGAGGTTGACCTTTCGTTACGTACCATAATAAGCAACCGAAATAGATATGAGTTCTACACCGACAAAGGAAAGATGAAACCAGATTGAGTCTCCTTTCACCCACATTTCACTACTATTAATTGTTAAAACAAAAACAAACACTTTTTTCAGAACAAAATAAATAATGAAAAGATTAATTAAAGACGTAAAGGCAAAATTTAGGATAGAAACAGCAAAATCTTAATCAAAGAGGAGTAATTGGAATAACATTCAACTAATATTTTTCACTTCGCCTTTCTTGCCATTCTACCAAAAGAAAAGTACGAGTAAATAGCAACCGAGGAACCTACCTACTAGTGCAAGCAAATTGAGAGTACAATTCCATTCACGTTCAAAAAAAGTATTTAAGAAAATTATAAAAAGCGCTGTCTTAAGCCTCATTAAAACTGGCAGACTAAAATCGTCAGCACAAGTGCCAAGGAGGAGTTTGTGCATTATCAACTGCACCATAGAAGGTTTTACTTGTGGGTCCACGGCGGTTAATGACTTTTTGGATTTGTAAGATATTGGGAAAATGTGATTAGGGACATCTAAAGATGACCAGGGAGAGGGTGGTTCTGACTGTGGGCCCAATGTCCCAAATTTCCCAATGTCTTATAAATCCCAAAATCTTATATAAATCTCAAATTATAGTGTCATTCATAAAGCAAGGGGTGTTATGACCATTTACAAAGAACACAAACTAATTAAAGGGCACTAAACTCTATAAATTCAAATGGTTAAAGCTTTTGTAGAAATGACGTAGCCAAGCATGTAGCCAGCTCCTGGTTTACTAGGAGGTTCTGCATCATAAGTGTAAACACCCTGTATATTCATTTATTTATTCAATGTATTTGAACATGTATGTTCCTTACATTCGAGTATGCTTTACAAATTTACTGATTAACAGAAATTTTATTACGAAATTCGGTAATCATTAGAAACGCTTGCATACGAGTCTGCAACACATTGGGACATTTTATGTTTTTAGTTGCAGACTCTTATGTGTTTCAGACTCGTATGCAAGCTCTAAGAGCCACTCAGCTGATCCAAACCCTGGGCATCGTCAAGTAAATGTCCTAAAGAGGCTACATACGAAATTACAGCTTCCTAGAGTGTAAAGCATAGAAATTAGATTTAAGAACCACTCATCTGATCCGGACCCTGGGCATCATCAAGTAAAATGTCCTAAAGAGGCTAGATACGAAATTACAGCTTCCTAGAGTGTAAGTATAGAAATACCTATTAAGTACTGATAGATAAAACTCGTAAACGAGTTCCACTATCTGCTTTACAAGCAGATACCATGTTACATGGATATGTCTATGATTGGGGATTTCATAACGGTTGTCCTCGAGAGTTGTAAACAAATCCTTTAAGTTTAAACAAATCCCTGGGCCGCATCCCGACTAATTCCAACAAAACAACGATTTACTTATAGAAATGTTGAAAATAACTGTGGAGAGAAGCCACTACAATGAGTTGTTGTTAACAGTCGACTATTGCCAAGAGGATGAAAATGTTTCCTATGGAGTGGAGTAAATGATGCTATTGCTTTACGTTAAGAATATTGTAACCGGCTTATTAAAATTGTTTATAGTCCAATCAACTTAGTTTAGGAATGTGGTCAGGTACGTAAGGAGGGGGAAATTGGTAGCTTGAGATGTGAACATTTATCATATAAATCAAGCGCTTTCCAACGAGTGGCGAACGATTTCTGTGCGATGAAAACTGCGGAAGTTCCATTCCCCTAGCAACGGCTGGGTTGTACGTGAAAAACACTGAAATTGTGACACAAATTTTGCGTCACGGAAATTTTTGGTTGACCCCCCAGAGCAAAGACATATCCATGTCAAAATGATTTAACCACCGCTTCACAAATCAAACCGTTCTCGCAAAATTCGGATCACCTACCATGAATCAAATCATCGAAACACCAGCTCAATGAAATCATCAGAAATTAACAAGCGGTTGCAATCATGTTCACGATATCAATTATTGAGACTGATCACCTGTGTGTAAACAATTATTCATATAACCATGCTCATAACTCAGCTTGTTGGCCACGCACTTCGTAGTAGTTATCATCAGAAAACCAACCGTAACGCTTTTTTCGTTTACGTGCCAAAGTAAAGACATAAAACGTCGATTATTTTGGACTGAAACAGGTCTGCCTATTTGGGTGTGGCTCATTGCTTCCTTGTACCCGTAACATGAATGTATAGATCATGTAATATTATACATGATCATAAAAAACTACATATCGGGAAATAGTAAATTAAGGAGTAGGTTATACTACCTAGGCAGGTAGCATAAAACGTTAAAATCGGTCAATTAGGACTCGAGATAATGATTCGTGGTATAATTTACGTTGGTGCATTCAGGGAATGGATTAATTTGGGAACAATGAAACTGGTAAGTGATGAGGTTCAGCCTGACCCGCACGTTCCCTGAAAATTTTGTCAAATCGGACGATAACATTGGAAATTAAGCTTATTAGAAGGATTGGCGCGAACATACTAACAGACACACACAGATAAACAGAGAAACACGAAACGAAAGTTGTTCAAAATGGTCAAAAAAGTAAAATTTGAGTTGAAATTTTGATTTTGGATTCAAAAAAACTTTCCATCTTCCGAAAGTCAAATAATCCTTCCGCTACCCGGAAGCAAAAGTACGTTTGAAACACGAAAAAAGCGAAACAACGATCCCTCAATGTGATCATCGAAAAACCGACTAGAGGCGAATCGCCTCGCGCCCCATACGCATTGGCGAACATCGGCGCATGCGCCGCAGTGTGTACGCACCTTTATACGCATGCGCAAACATGAATTATAGCACTATTTCGTATATTAGATTGACTACACATACCTTTATTACTGTACTCGTACTTTGTTCTTCAACTAATACTGTACGTCCATGATACAATCATACAATACGTGAGGAAGCTATACTGCAACTCGGCAGATGTTTTTTTCTGACTGATAAGTATTAGAGTTATAAACCAGAAGGATGTACAGTTTAGTTATTATTTATGGATATCTAAGTGATTCAAACTGATTTAATCATGAACTTGGAGCTTTCAAACTCAAGTATAAAATCGCACCGCTGCTTGTTGTCTTGAGTGGTCGGTTAATATTTCCAAATGAATTCCCACTTCGTTGGCGAAAGTTGAGCGTCTGACCAAGTTTCCTTATCGAGCCGAAGCGTCTGTAGGCAGTCAGATTGTCATCAGTGCTATAATTATCGCCTTGGGTGCATTCAGGCGAGTTCCAACAAGTTCCTCCGACAACGCTCAGATGATCGCCGAGTTCGGCCTTCGCACTTGAGAGAAAAATATGTTCAAAGAGTCAATGTTGACAGCGTTTATTTAGGTATTCACGGTTTAAATATTTGTATGATTATGGAAAACAAAGGTATTGCATAGCAATATGTGAAAACGAACGCAGCAAAAACGGGGCACTTCCCCGTATATCACAATTGATATAGGATAGTCAAATCGTCAACTCCGAACTATCAACCAACCATCCTTATCGGCATTTTCGGCTCAATTTAGGTAAATAAATAAACTACAATAAAAAATCCATAGCGGAAAAGAGTAAATCATTCATATTTGGTCAATTAAGAAACGAAAAAATGGTACTCAATGTAATTTACGTTTGTCAACCACAGAATGAACTGATGAGTTGAAAACAATGAAATAGGTACGGGACCATCTACAACTTAAACCAAATTCATTAAAATTTCGCTGACAATTTCATTAAAATCGGTAGAAAACTAAGATCATTACTAGTATTTCACATTGTCGCCTTTCTGTCCTTAAATTGGTTTTTTCAAGTCTTGTCATAATTTGAACTGTCCAAATAAAGAAACGTTACACGACAGACACACAAACACACAGACACGGAACCAAAGTTGTTCAGAATGGTATAGAACGTAAAAATGCGAGCGAAAATTTTGATTTTGTAGACCAACAATTTTGTTTTCTCTCCTAAGTGGAAACAATGCTTCTGCTATCTAAAGGTAGACACGGAAGCCAAATTGAGGGGGGGGGGGGGACACCTAGTGTATTAATTAATGTTAAGGAGTAAGATGGTGCTACAAGAGCTTATTTCTAACTTGAATTGATTGCCGCAACTAGGAGGTAGATAAGTGAAGTATGAATCAGTGCAGTGCAATCTAACACAATTGTATCTTACGTTAAAACCGTCCAAGCAGTTACGTGAAGAGGTATGTCGTTTGGTTGGTTCCCAACGACTGACGTGTCGAAGAAAGCAATTGATTAGGGCAGAAGAATCGGATTAAGGACAGCCTCGGTAACACGTTGACTTATCTGAATAACTACTTACTCGTTAGTGGTTATCTGAGGTCTGCCAGTGCCGTCGAACCCTGCAACTGTGCCTCAACTAAATGTCAGAGCTCGTCCATTCAAGAGTGAGATTCGTTCACATGTTATTTAGCATTATATCTCTTTGATGAAACACTAGTCTATGCAACAGCAGCTTGGTAATCAATAAAATCATTATTGAAGGGGTATTGCATTTATTTTGGTTTATTATTTTCAATAATAAACCTTTGTAATCTAACAAGAAGATCTACTGCATGTGGTGGCCGCCGGCACCGAAGAGGTGGATCCCGGTGGATTTTTAATTGGAACGTTTCAAATTTTGAATAGGTAGTCCAATTTCTCTTACATTGTTAATAATACGTAGGTATGTTTATAAGTCTGTTTGTAACTTGTGTAGTGGGTAGCGACTTTATGGAACGACATAACCTCAAGAAAAGCAAGCGGAAGTGAAAAAATCAGCTCTTGATCCATTATTAAGGGTTGAAAACAATCAGGTTTTTAGTAGAACCCCCCTTGTCAGCGATTTTGTTGTGTATATTGTTAAGATGATCAAATAAGGCTGCGCGCTGAATAATTATTTAATTAAAATCGGTCGAGATAAGAATTTTGGCAGTGGTCGCAAACTACGCGCTAGGAACGTTAATGACAACCCCATTAAAGCCTATTTCCTCGCGAAATACTGAACTATGTTATCTACAAAACTATTATTTTTTGAAAGTATTTGGCTAATTACCTCCCTTAGAGTATTTTCCCAAGCATGAGGGGTATCTAATATAATTTTTATCCACAAGAAGAGAAACTCTTGTGAATTTCATCAAAATCCTTCGAGCCATTTTGGAGAAAAGACAAAAAAGTGCTAAAAAGACATTTTTCACCTAATCTGATTTTTTAACACCCTAAAAATGATCGTTTTCAAAATAACAATTTGTTCATAACAATGATCATATCAAAATTACATTTGTTTGCAGGTAATTACTCTGAAGAAGTTTATCAAATTTTTGTTCGAATAGCGGATTATTATTTGGAATGTTTACTTATTTATTTTTTATTTTTTCATAAAACTAATAGTTAATCATCTTTTTGCTCAGAATGTGCTCAACATTCAAAACAATTTAACATAAATATAATACGGCAATTTACGGAAATTCATTCATAGGAACGTCTTGCATGACTAGAACTTTTTTCGTTACACTAAAAAAATTATATAAAACTGTTTCGCTGACTGAACTGTTTCGCTACACTAAAAAAATTATATAAAACTCGGCGCTCTGCGCCTCGCCAAGGGGCGAGCCCCCTGGACCCTTGGTTACCTCTAGTTACACACTTTGATAGATTTTATTGAAACACAGAATGTGTTTTAGCTCACGCGTTTCACATGAACCCGTGATACCCGCATGTAGGAAGACTCGGATTTTGCGGTGTATCTTATCACTAGCTGTCAAGTTGTTTTATTCATGTATCACCAGCGCCATATTTGAAACCTCCTCATCATAAGCTTTAATTTGAGCCCTCACTAGAAATATAAATATTTTACCCCCCCCCCCCTCCCCCTTGCGTCATAAGCATTCATTTATTCATATAACATGAATTATCAGAAATTAACAAGCGGTTGCAGTCATGTTCACAATATCAATGATCAATGATCACCTGTGTGTAAACAATTATTCATATAACCATGCTCATAACTCAGCTTGTTGGCCACGCACTTCTCAGTGGTTAATATAATGTGGTTGGATAAATCGAGAGCTTTCGAACGCATAGCCAACGAATTTTGTGATATGAACAATGACAAGTACCATTTCTCTAGCAACGACTCGGTCGCAAGAGGAAATCATCAGTTAATTGTTGCAACACATTTTCGTTACACATAATTGCAACAAAAAAGTTTTGTTTTCGGTTGGAGATGCCAAGGCTAAAACACATTATGTGTTGAAATGTTTTTTTCTCAGATTATTGGACCAAATTGTCTAAAATTGGCCAAGCGTGTGCACGGAATCTCGGCATCTTTGTGTGTTGAAAATTTAAATATTCATTCGTCAGGTCAAACACGTTGGATGTAAAAGGGTAGATTTTGTGATCGATCTTGACATATAGTTCCCAATGGAATTAATAATAAAGTTATAGCGTTTACTTTTTATTGAATTGATATTTTTTTCCATCTATTTCATGCAATTTTTCATTGTAGTTTATTTATTCAACTAAATTGAGCCGAAAATGCCGATAAGCAAATAATTGGTGAAATATAGAGGTTTCGTCGCACTAGGTGGTTTTACATACAGCCCATCAGGAAAAAGTAAAACGACAGAATTCGCGATTTAAAGTTACGAATCAACAACAGCAATTCGTTCATTTTCAAATTTTCAGGATGTGTTCGGTATTGGTTAGCGTTTCTCCAGGCATTACAATATTTGCGAATATTTTTCTGGGTCTATTTATACTCAATGAGGTGTAGGTAACAAGAAGCTGTAGGCGCTCGGTGGTCTTTCACTTTACCAATTAGCAAGTTTTCTCTCGGTGAGTAACCCAATGATGAGCGACCAATTAGACGAAACGTCGAATTTGCAACTCGTAGACAATCAATTGAACCCAAGATTAGCAAGCTCAGTTTTTATGATGACAGCGAACTGTCCTAATGGGATTACAGATTCGAGACGGTGCTGAGACAAAATGAGATATCAACCATATCAACACACACGCTCTACTCCTAACTTATTTCCCTCTCTCCCAAAACTTATTTTAATGTTATACAAGGGTGTGCACGTTGAGAATGGGCACAAATCAAGGGGTCGATTCCACAACTAATTCGCAACCACAGTACGCTCACACAGTTTTCTGTAAGTCGGCACAGTTTAGATGGCAGTACCTACAAGCGTCCTTGCAAGTAGCGAAGAGGATTACTACCCCTTGAGGTCAGTTATAAGAAGCAAGTTTATCCCAGCCATAGTGGGGGGTAACGTCTCAGAAGATGAACTTGAATTTTGTTCACTTCCTGTAAACAAAGGTGGCATAGCGGTAAAAGATCCAACAGTAGGTGTGATGATGACCCATGAGGTATCCAAAGAAGGGTCAAGAGAGCTTGTTTCAGCATTCCTAGAAAAAAGGGACTTTGATGTCCATGAACACAGGAGGAATGTGGCAGAAGCGAAGCGAGCAGCACGTGGACGGAGATCTGAAATAGAGGACAGAAAATTGAAAAACGCTCTAGAAAGGCTGCCAGAGGATAGCAGAAGGGCAGTAAATCGTTCCGTGTTTCATACCTCAGGATCCAAGTCCTCAGGTTGGTTGTCGGTAGTCCCCCTAAGAAAACACAACTTTGACCTCAGCCCGTCAGAATTTCGTGATGCACTGGCAGTACGGTACAAAAGAAAAGCCAACGACTTGCCTCTTGCGTGTGATGGTTGTGGAACCAGGCCATTCACCATCGAACATGCCCTTAGCTGCAAAATGGGCGGGTTGGTTACACGAAGGCATAATGAGGTTAGAGATCTGTTGGGGGAGGCCATGATGCTTGCATGGGGAAACTGTACAAAGGAACAGATACTAACCGAAATGAGTGACCAAGCTCCAGGTCTAAGAGGCGATTTGGCGTGCAGGGGGGTGTGGGAACCTCAAAGGGAGGCGTTATTCGATGTACGTGTCACTGACACCGACGCTCCCTCTTATGGTTCCCGACCTGTTGCCGCAATATTCTCGTCAGCAGAAGAAAAAAAACGAAAATATATGGTCGCATGTGAGGCCCGACGAGCAACATTTACGCCTCTCATCTGTTCTGTAGATGGCCATTTTGCACCCCAGATGTCGAATTTCCTAAAAGTCGTGGCAGAAAAGCTAAGTGACAAATGGGGAAGACCTCAAGGAGTAGTGCGAGGGTGGCTGAGGGCCAGAGTGGCCTTTGCTATCCTACGGGCCTCAAGTATGTGTCTCCGAGGAGCAAGAAAGAGGTGGCGGAGCTGCGATGAGTTGATTGGGTTTCAGGATGGAGCAGCAGCAAGAGTAAATTGAGAAGACGTTTCACCCAAACCCCACACCTCCAGGTTCGCCGATAAAATGGGACCAGTTTAAAGGCAAAATTCTGAGAGTCACATATCTCAAACACTTCCAAAGATAAGCATCCTTCTTCTGATTAATAAAAGTATATATATAACTTTAACTTTTGTCTTCCAGCAATTTTTTTTTCAACATGCTAAAAATCCTACTTTTTTTATTTTTAAGATTTTTTCATACTAATGCTTGTGGTGCTGCCTTTCAGGTTTACTGGTAGGGTAGGTTGGGGGGAGGAAACTCAAAGGCTTATCCCTCTTTTGGTAATTTAATGAGTATCTTAGCGCTTTCACCATCGGCATCATCAGAGATAAATATTAGGTTTATGTTTAGTTATATTTATGTTTGTATTTATATAGACTAGTCTTCACTATAATTTGTTCAGCAATTTTTAGTTTTATTTATTTATTTGAATTGTATGAGTACAATATATAATTCAACAGTCATGGTATATCTAATACAATATTATTGTTTGGGCATGAGGCGTTGAAGCCCGTGTCGCCCAACAAGAGTTACGCTGAGCAATAACAAATATCACTTATATTTGTATTTCAGTTATATTTGTATATTTATATAGACAACTCTTCTAAGACCGACCTGAAATTCCTTTAAATTTTCTCCCATCAACCCACCCTACCAGATTTTTTCATGTTTTCGAACTTCTCTCACAAGAACGGCCATGTTTTCCTTATTTTCCACAGTCTTCCCTATTTTAAGGATACTGTTGGAAACTGCTTTAAATTTCCTATAATCCTTTAATGAAATAAAGTTTTTTTAGTTAGTTTTGATTGGTCAAAAAAATGCCAA
This sequence comes from Adelphocoris suturalis, assembly GCA_030762985.1. Taxonomy (NCBI): domain Eukaryota; kingdom Metazoa; phylum Arthropoda; class Insecta; order Hemiptera; family Miridae; genus Adelphocoris; species Adelphocoris suturalis. The sequence continues at coordinate 60,984,600 of CM061047.1, forward strand.
GTACAAAATTAGAACAAGAAAATTATTGTTATTGAGGTTTTTCTGCCGTTTTTCTGCTTCCAGTATGGGGATTTTTCGGCAAGCGCTCTTCGGAAAACGCTTTCTCAAACTTTCAGCTTTTCAGCGGTCTTGTCAATGTTGCTTTTACTTTGCTAATTTGGAAAGAAAAGCATGTTTGTATGCTGAAAAACGCAGTTTTTTCTTTGAAATCTATGGTTTTTGTGGTATATGACCCTTCAAGAAAATAGGAGTTCGGGGACGGTTTCTACGAATGTTTTCAAGCTGGATCAATTCGTAAAGCTTGCAGATCTCCGTAATGACTGAGTTTTACACAACAATTAACTAGTTTTACCCGTAAAACACACACTGCTGAGCATAACAAATAAACAAAAAAGTGTGAGTTAAAGTGTAAAACTCGACCATGGGTAAAAGAGTATCGGCCACTTATACGAAAAGTAAAATGGATTAATGCCAATTGAACTGTAGGAAGTGGAGATACGGTGCTCATCATTGACTCGAATGGACGAAGAGGATCATGACCTAAAGGAGTAGTTATAGCTAAGTACCTCTGTAAGGACTTTTGACTTTGCTTCCCACGATATCATTCTTAAGAAAGGAATGGAATTAAAAGGAAGTAATTGGAGTTCGAGGGAGCGCTTTAAGGTGGTTCCATTCTTACCTTGACTCCCAGCTGAGTCGAGTCGTTATAGTAGATACCTTAGGGACCCACTGCTCTACCGTTCAATTCGCAACAAGAGAGGTGCCTCAGGGAAGTCTTATGGGGCCGCTTCTCTTTTTGATTCTTGTAAACGACCGTCCCTCAGCCATAAAGCTTGACAATATGAAAATAGCGAAATATGCTGATGATACCAACTTTTTTGTGGCAGGTGATTCTGCAGACAACTGTGTCAGCAAAGGTCACCAAATTTACAAGCAACCTTAGAAATGGTTGCTAATAAATAGCCTCCAGTTAAATTATGACAAGACTTTTTTTTCACCGAGATCAACAGCTGAGCATTCAATTCCCTACCTTTTGCGATCCGATTTCTCTACATTCTTGCGCTTAGAAATTCGAAGGTTTTTTCCGATGTTCAAGCCCTTAGGGAAAGCGAACTATTCAACGTACAGCGTTGCAGGTGGTTTTAATCGATTCTTTGGGATTAAATTTATCTTTAACAAGCAAAAAATTATTACTGTTACCTAGACCTGTGTCCATATCCATGCAGGTATATTGATGTCAACCTATGGATCTGCAATTTGAAATGGACCTCCTTTGTAATATCAAGAATTTAATATCAGGGCACACTGATAAACTGTGTGGCCTCTGAAACTGAATTGGTTTTTACCGGCTTATGATACTCAAACCTGAAATGCAGATCCTTTTTGGAGATCTGGAATACAATTACAAAGTATGGAGGGACTCAGATCACCTTCGGAACCTGTGAAGCTAATGTCTTTCCTAATCGACTCTTGGTGCTGTTATTTAGATGGAGTTAGCTAGTTAGCGCCTCTGAACCTATAGGTACTTTTTCCTGACCTATCGACTTTTTTTTTTTTTTTTTTTTTTCTCCAAAATTTATTGTGAAGCGTAAAATTGAGGGGCCTTGGAATTGTAAATGTGTTAACCTTTAAGGGAGGTACGATGCGCGATGTTCTGATCATATATTAATAATTATTGACCAATGATCTGCGTAGAAGGGCTATATGAAACAGAAATAATAAACCATTGTGTAATAATTTGCAGCGTTTGATTTTGCATCTAATCATTTCGCCTCGTACTTAGTTCTTCCACGAATTAAATTCGTCCGTGTTTCAAAAATTTAGGAAGCTGAACTGCCCATCAAACTTGGCAGACTTATTTTTATTTTGTTGGACAACATTTTGTGTTTATTTATCTTAATTGTATTTTTTATTTTTCAATTTTGTCTTGGAATGAGATTATAAGGCAAAATCGATTATTATTCTCGAGTATAACTTCTACAAACTGTACGTAGGAATTTATTTTCAAAATATGGCTTACTCCTTATGCGATACAATTTATGGTAAACCAACCATGGAGGCATTAAAACTTCATTATGGAGGAATTTATAAATATTGAAAAGTTTATACAATCTGCGATCGATGAGGGAGTAAGAAAAATTACGAGTAGATTATCGTTCACATCAAACACTTCCACATCCCGGAACAGGGAAAACGCTCGTAATAAATATTCTGCAAACCAGATAATAAAAGGTTATCTAATGACTGTAATGACCTTTCTTGGCGGCCTGCCGATTTGGGAATCTTGAATGACGAAACAGCCCACGATAATACCTGGCTATATTTGCTCCCCCCACGATTGTCAGGTGTCCGGTTTTGGCCTGGACAGTCCTGTTTTTATCATGGTGTCCGGGCAAAAATAGCTCTGAAAGCTAAATGTCCGGTTTCCATTGAAATGGATGAAGATATGCAATTTGAATCCAACTCACAACCAAGCAATTTCGAGAAAATTTAGGTTTTCTGTGTTTGGCTGTTCTGTACAGGCTGATGAATTATAATTTTGGAAACGTGTGTTATATGAAACAGGACTACCATTCACGATTTACTAGTATGGTAACAAATGGTTAAGATAAGTCTTAATATTTGTTTAATAATATTTTTAGTGTGGTTCTTTTCGGGTAAATTGACAAATTGCGGGTTGGATCTTTTTTACAATTTCAATGAAACGAGGAGATGTAAATAATTCAAGTACACAAACAGCGTCAATAATTCAAGAACATTTTCAGTATAATTTTGTACATCAACTGAGCGCAATGGGGCTCCGAACTAACATGGTCCGCCGCTAGGAGCGGTAGGGTGGCAAAAGACCTAAGGAATATGGGCAGTAGCCAGCTTTGGGATCATGAGCGGTGAAAGAGGTCCAAAAAGGCGACTGCTTTGGAATCGCAACAGGCGACGGCCTTGGGATCATGTTTGGTAAGGTGAAGAGTTGCAGTCTTTTCAGATTCAGAGATTCACTCAATAGTTAGTTACCGACCGTTCACTCAAAGACAAAAGAAGAATACACAAGATTTTGAATGAATGTTAAGACGCTGTGCTTGTCGCATGTCAAAGCAGATTTACAAATCGCAGTAATGCATGTGAACTTCGAAAAGAGTACCATTTCAGAAAGTTATCCGGATTTTACACTTTACCAGTGAACTTTTCATCTTTCGGAAACAAGCTACCGTCGCATAAAAGGGAACAAGGTCCTGCGAACGCACTATAGGAAGAAACCTGAAGTGGAGCTTCAAAGCTTTTTCGCATTAAGCTTTCTTCACTCAAATTATATAGTGTGCCTTCACAACTCTAATGTATACTGCTCCCGTACAGGGTATAGCATTTAGTTACTATACGTTTATACGAATTATATAGAAGAGGACAGGTTGCTTTTCCCACCACACTAGGTCTTTGCTCCAAACGAGAGCAACCAGAGAACAACGAACGCCACTGAGAGTTTTAACAGAGATTTCGACAAACAATTTTACACTCCCCTCCCCATATATCTTCTGATTTCCAAAACTCACTACTCAGGTATTTAAGCCATTAAACATAAGTGTTTTTTCATGATCCCAAAACCGTTGCTTAACGATAATTCAATCACCCCAATCCCGTTGTTTTCGATCCCAAAGCCGTTGCGTTTTATATCTTTGATCCCAAACCCGGATCCCCCGGAATATGGTGGTTGACATGAATTTTCGCTTTAAAATTCGTTCCCCTCACCATCAATCTTGTCAATAGGTACTGATCAAGAATGAGAATTATATAATTAATAAATAATTGAAATAAAGTAACACACAAAAAAAACCCCAACAAAACACCAAGAACAACTTGTGTCCGTCACGACTTCCCATTTCGGCAACGAAAGAATAGCAAATCGGTAAGTTCATTGTTTATGAGTGACACTATCTCGAGCTTCTCATGTTTGGAGCCGCACAACATACAAATAGCAAAATATCGCGTTTTTGAGGAAATTCAATTGCCACATAAAAATGCCTATATGATTTTGGGGTATTTTCGCAAGCTGAATCACGTAGTGGTGTTCATTTATAGATATTCGCCATACCAACTTGGAAAATCACCAAAAAAAAGACGAAATTCTAGTTGACATTACACTGTGGGATTGAACTGTGCAATTCCGGTCGTGTTTAGGTCAATATCCTGAAAAGTTATAATCACATGTCCAGGCACATTTTCTCCAAAACAGTAAATACGAGAGACGCAATTTTTAAAAATTTAATTGTTCTAGTCGTAAGCAAGTCGTGCGTGTCATTTTGAAACTTCTAAACCCAATATAAACCTGTAAAAATAAATAAATTTAAAAAAATGGCGGAACCGGATTTTGTCTCTCCCACAATTTCCACACCATGAGTTGTAATGTTCGATTGTTAATAACTCCATTTTATTCCAAGATAAATTCGGAAAATTTGGTACTATTCTTCTTAGAAACCTTTCAAGTATTGAAGAGAAGTAATTTATTGTCCACAGATTTGGGGTCACTCCCAGGCCCTTTGTAACAAATGTACTTCGTTTTAGAGCATGTTGAATGCATGTCGTTTAATTGGCCTAACAGGGACACCGAGTGCTGTGTTGCCCAGTACCCATGACGAATCCAGGGTCCTTGGATCTTTTTATATTGACTAGGAAGGAAAGACGGATATATTATTTATTACGTAAACTATCCAAACAACTTGGATTCTTCTGACATTGTACAGACAGCACCAACCGTGTAACTCATAAGTGGACCATGCGGGTTGGATCTTAGTTGAAAAATAATTGTTGTAACTTTATGGCAATGCAGGGTTTTGCAGTAAGGGACCAAGCTGGCTGGATCGTTCCTTTTCATCCCAGATTCACTATGCTATGGGGTCACACCACTTGGTACCTTCTTGAAAAACGTAGGAAGGCCGTTATCAATTTTGTTAAAAGGTTTTTTGATATTATCACCTTTTAAAAGGTTTTGGATCTCTATTCCAAAACACGAACCTTCTCCAAACCTATCCAGCGATACCAAAAACTCAATACCTCAAAATAACTGGTTTTCAGTTTTTTAACCACGCTCCTTCTCTTCTGGGGTGCTCTGTCGACTGTATTCGTCAAGCTGGAAAACATAATAACACTTCTTTCACCACCCTTGCCACAACTGAGAATAGGTTTTTTCAAATGCCTACTAAAATGTACCTATCTACCAAATTGAAACGAAATCCCAATTTTTACCAAACCGTTCAAAAGTTTATTACTTGAGGCAGTTGAGATTTGACAATCTTCAGGTTTTTTTTAGGCAAGTAAAACTTGAAGTTTCATGGATTTTCACACTGTAAACCTCCCAATAGCGAAAATTGTCAGCTATCAAGAGACAGTCTCGAGAGAGTTCGCTATCGAGAGATTTTACTGTACAACTTGATTTTTTAATTTTTATTTTGCCGTCATATTAATTTGTTTGGCGATTTTCAGCACTTAACAATAAAATTAAAATAATGGTTATAAAATACTCAAATAAAAATGAAGTCGAAACCAACTAATGCACCTGCTGGCCATAATGAATCCATCCGCCCAAAACGGTGGCTCGATCGGGGAAATAGCCTATCATTTCATTCGTCTTTTGATGACCCAGAGTGGCTCCCTGTAAAAATTCAGCATCTTACAGCGAAATGGAGAGAATTTACCTCACTCAGCTGATCAGGAAAGAGACCATTTCATTTGTCTCTTGATGTCCCAGGGAGGCTTCCTGTCAAATTTCGACATTCTGCAGTGAAAAGGAGAATTCACCTCACTCAGCGGGCATAATGGCCAAGCCGATATTTTACATAGCTGTCAGAGGGGATGATCCAACTCGCTAATTGCTTACCCGTTCCTAAGCGGTTTTAATGGGGAGGTTCCGCTTCATACCTATATATAGGTACAACTCTGCTCCGCGCCGACAAGAGACCAACTAGGCGCCATTAAAAAACGATTGTTAAAGAAAGACGTTGTCTAATTCCACGAAATAAAGAGTTACATTGTTAGATCAATTTCGACTTTTAGGTCATCATCACTAAGAAACAATAACTTTATTGTTTGTTACTGATAATGACCTAACCGTCGAAATCGATCCAACATTGTTACTCTTTATTTCGTGGAATTATACAACGTTCTTTTCTGACTTATATTTTTCATTGAAATTCAATTAATTTATTGAAATGGGTTCCCACTACTTTGTCGAGAGTGATTTAGTTCGTGTGCGCCACTGTTAGTATGTACAGCTAGCTACCTTCTAGACAACCAGCGAGTAAGTGCCAAGTGGGTACCAGCCAGTCTCCACTGTGTTTTTACTCTTACCATTTAGTATGGCACCCTGCAGACTTACATTGATGCATTCCAGGTTTCAGCCACAGGTATCAGGAATGTGCGCGCCAACTCAGTAGAGTGGGCACCTGCGCAGGGAACCAAGCAGTATACTGAAGAGAGTATATCAAGGACTTAGGTCGTCCCCCAGAGCCCAGAGGTGCAATGGGGCCTAAATCTTCGAAAGAGAGAGAGGAGAGTGGCAATATCCTGAGAGAGGAGATACTGTTGACGCCAACTAGAAGCGATTGTTTTTTTTTATTACCGATTATTATTCCGACGATGTGGCCGGGTTCGTGAACTCTGTGCGCGACTTCGAGTCCACTGTCTTCAGTTATCGCTCCCCCCCCGAAGCCGTCCCTTCCACGGTAATCCAGCAGCTATAATTAACGGGATCAGTCTCTCTCTGCCATCTCGACGAGAAACCCCAAGCTCGTATGCATCTTCCTTCACACTTTTTCTTTCACCTGTTGGGTCATCAGCATCCTTAAATATCAGGATCATCAGCATTCCTGGAAACAGATTCTTATGGGTTCCTCCTTCGTGGATCTATTCCTCTCAACTGTTAATTACCGTTCTGCAATACATTTCGACGTAAGTTAATTTATCATCAGCTCAACTCTTCATTTAGTACCTCGATGTTTCACCTGCTCAACCGCCATGATGTATGAGTTTCTTCATCATGAGGTAGCTACCTACTTACCCTCCTAATGATGGATTATTATTTTCTTACAGTCGAAACACAAGACGTGTTACCGCACTCTATCGCACTCTATCGCACTCTACATATTTTCATTGTTTCTGGACATATCTACTGGAATCGGCTTTTCCTGATATCGTATACATCACTCAGAATTGAGAACCTGGCTTCGGGGGCATTCAGTTCTGCTCACATCTTCAGCGCGTATGCACTCGTGTCTTGAGTCGGATAATACGGTCAGAACATTCCTTTATATTCATATAACCTATCATTTATACGCCGAATTAATATTTACGCCATATGGCCATTACTCAAAATTGCCATATACTTTGCTTGCTTATTTTGTTTCAATGATGTGTTAGGAGGAGCTCCTGTAGGAAGTATTTTGGTCATTTTCTTTTCTTAGGTTCATTTAAGATTTCGGCAAACGGTATATATATCTATGCTTTTCACATGTATGCGTCAACCACGGTAGAATAAAAGGTTCATGTTTGGGTAATTGGTGTGTTATATTACACTCCCCACCTCTGCACGTAACCATAATTTGGTAGCAGAGCGTGGTTTTGTCGCATATAATTATATTTATATTTTTATCTACATTCGTAATCAAAATAAAAACGAATTTGATCTAAATTCGTAAATAAAAAGACTTAGAAATTGGGTACATAAATATTATCCATATATATATATATTTAAATTTTTTGTTGTATGTTTGATGAAATTTATGGAATTCGATATCAGTCAGGAGGTATTTTAGAAGTAGGTAAAGACATCTATTTTTTACTGCTGTTGTAGCTATAATTGGGTAATAATATTTTCTCGGTTATTATCGACAATATAGGCATCGCAATCTCAGTTCGTAAAATACGTAGGTACCTACAATATACTAAGACAAAGACGAAATTTGGCATTTCGTTCAATTAAATTACAAAGGTGCTTAGGCAGGTACTTATAGTTCGCACACGATTTTAATTTTCTATTCAATAATTCCTATTTTGAAAATATTCATGACTGTTTGTCAGTTCAATGCCTTGTGAAGTACGAGTATATATTCGAATTATCCATGTTTTAATGATATCGATATACACCATTTATATTACCACAATTATTATTTGATAGGTAGGTACTATTGAGAATAGTTGAGGTTGGGAATTCAATGGATGTAATTTTCTGATTTTCCTCAACGCATTTTCCTACAAATCCTATACATTTCATTCCATTCCCATCTTAATCCTAACGCTCTACCAAAATGCCTAGACGATGATCCTTCATCAACTACAGCGTCATGGAGAAGGAAATTAAATTCTTATTCGTCGGAAGTAACAGCGATCTGTCGTCAAGGATAGTGAGATCGAAGCTGATTACTTTTGAGGCATGTTTAGGGCATTGGATTGGTATTATTCTAAATTGTAATCTGCATATGAACCATTGACTGATTTACATGCTCCAACAGGGGCCAGCCCTCCAGAAATTTCTACTGAAGCAGACAAGGAGTTATTGAAATCCACACGTAGAGCCTATTACGAAGCTAATGTCTATTTTGAAAAACTCAATAAGGCTTTGAAACCAGGTTCAGAGCAAGTTCCATCAGGATTAAGTACAACTACAATTGTAAATGAAACTAAATCCAATCTTCCAGTTATCTCGTTACCAGAATTCGACGGTAAAATCCTAAATTGGCCTAAATTTAGAGATATCTTTATGTCAATTATATCCAAAGATGACTCAATATCGAAAATGCAAAAGTATCATTTTCTAATCACATCTTTGAAGGGCCCAGCATCAGAAGTTATTGCACATATACCAAAATATGAAAATGGTTTTACGTTGGCGTGGGATGCCCTTAAAAAGTCTACGATCAAGATCGACTTTTAGCCGGAGCTTATTTAAGCCAATTAACTTCGTTTAAACCTGTTTCCAATAAACCTACGAAAGATGCGTTGAAACAATTTATCATGAAAATATCCGACAGTGTTTCTGCATTTAAACAATTAAAGATAGAAAATGAAGGTGACTTTATATTGTTTCACTTAGCAAGTCAAAGATTAGATACATATACTCGTGAGCGATTCGAAGCGGCTCATAAAGGAACAGCGTTTCCAACCTTCGACCAATTAACATCATTTATTCGCGATCGAATATTAGCTTTAGAGTTGGTCGAGTCATCAAACCTGAATTTTGTACATCAAACAAATACATATAAAACCAATTCTAAATCTACTTCTAAAGCATTTTTCGCTAAAACTGGTAATTCGAAAGAAAAGATTGGAAAAAATGACAGTGTGGCTTGTGTTGTTTGTCGAAGTACAGACAAACATTCTTTATCAAGTTGCGCTAAATTTATCAGTTTAAATCCTAATGAACGCTTGACTGCACTTCAACAGTTCAAAGGTTGCAAAAACTGTCTGTCTTATTTTCACAAAACCCATCTGTGTAAATCTAAGTGGACTTGTCGTTATTGCGATCGACGTCACAATTCTCTGCTTCACTTAGGTAGCATCGCTCCTAATCCGAGTAATTCTTCCAACGATACGTCTAATGAGCCAAAACCTACCGTTTCTGGAATTTCATTGAATTATACGGCATCCGCAGCGAGTCCTAGAGTGATTTTAGGAACAGCCATCGCTGAAATACGCGATGCAAGAGGATGTTTCCGAAAAATTCGGCTCGTAGTTGATATTGGTAGTCAACACTCTTTTTTGACACAAGGTTGTTTACGGAAATTGGGTTTATCTACTTCGCCTTTCTCCCGAAAAATTTCGGGTATTGGGGAGACGGCCTTTGAGGGAGCAAGAGGAATAGTAAATTGTACTATACTGCCTTATCAAAGGGATTCTGACGGAATTCATACCAATGCTGTTGTCGTTAGGCAAATCACAAATTATTTGCCCCAAAATACACTTCCTTTAGAACTTTGTCGAAAATTTCATACTTTTGATTTGGCTGATCCGAAATTTGGGATCCCAGCTCCAATCGATTTCTCATTGGGTGCTGAACTGTTTGGCGAAATTTCGACTGGACCTGTTGTCCGTTTCAACGATACCTCTCTTATATTATATCCATCAATATTCGGCAACATAGTTATAGGAAAATTTGATGGTCCTCAAAGTTCTGACTCAACTTCGTTGTTTGTGTTTTCGGAGCATGACGATCTACATAAAGATTTAAAAAACTTTTGGGCATTGGAAGAGCCAACTGTCGCTATACCAATGAAAACTAAGGAAGAAGAGAAGTGTGAAACTCACTTCATGCTCAATCATTACCGTCTTTCAGATGGGAAATACGTTGTAAAATTACCATTTAAAAATGAAAACGTACCTTCATTAATCGATTCTTCGTATTCAGCGTCTAAAAGATTTTTTAATTGGGAATCAAAATTAAATCAAAACTGTGAACTTAGTAAACAATATCTCAACTTCATGGAAGAATATAAAGATTTAGGACATATGAGTCTAACCGAATCTCCATCGAAGTATATAATTCCCCATCACTCTATCACTAAACTTGATAGAAACAAAATCAAACTCCGTGTAGTTTTTGATGGAAGTGCCGAAACATCCAATGGTTCACTTAATGACCAACTTATGATAGGGGAAAAGCTCCAAAAGGATATTAGAGATATTCTACTAAATTTTCGATCTCATGCTATAGTTTTTGTGACTGACATAGTCAAAATGTACCGAAACATACTTATCGATCCTGCTGACAGGTCCTACCAACATATATACTGGAGATCAAAACCTTCGGATGCTCTTCAAGTTTATGAGCTAAATACCATTGTTTATGGGTTGACATCCTCTCCATTCCTAGCACTTAGGGTAATTCGACAACTCGCTATAGACGAAGGTGAGAAACATCCCCTTGCGGTTAAATGTTTAGAGAGAGACGTTTACGTAGATGATATAGTTACTGGTTGCAACTCAATCTCTGAGGCGTTATCACTTCAACGCCAACTTATAGATATAATGAAACTTGGAGGGTTCGAGTTAAGCAAATGGGCCAGTAATAGTAAAGAGGTCCTCAAATCGGTATCAAACGACATTTCCGAGGATCCTATATCACTACAAACTCCTGATGAATCCAGTCTGAAGATTCTGGGTCTAGAATGGGAGCCCTCAACTGATACTTTTTCGTTCAAAATAAATTCTTACCAGTGCTCTTACACAAAAAGGTCAATTCTTTCCATGGTTGCTAGGATATATGATCCTTTAGGTTTTCTAGCGCCTACTGTATTTTTCTGCAAAACATTTATTCAAGAAATTTGGAAAGAAGGCCTGGATTGGGATCAACCATTGACGAAATCATTGGAGTTTCGTTGGAAGGTCGTTCTTGATCAACTCAGCTTCTTATCAGAAATAAAAATCCCAAGATTCGTCGCTTTTATTCAACGTTGTCAGTATCTGTTTGTTTCATTTTCGGATGCATCAACGAAAGGATATTGTGCTGTGATATATCTTCGTACAATCACATCAGATTCTGTCAAGGTTTCTCTATTGATTTCAAAAACAAAACTAGCTCCCTTGAAGACTATATCTATTCCACGTTTGGAATTATGTGCAGCTTATCTGCTTGCAAAACTGTATCATTCAATCCAGCAATTTTCCCTCACCTTAAACGGTGAAACATTACCACCGGTGTTTTTCACAGATTCTACCATTGTACTTGGCTGGCTTAATATGGCACCTTATTTACTTAAAACGTTTGCAGCTAATCGTGTTGCCGAAATTTCCAAACTCACACCCATTTCCCAATGGAAACATGTAATTTCGGAACATAACCCTAGTGATAGAGGTTCCAGAGGTCTTTTACCACTAGATCTTCTCAATGACGACTTGTGGTTGAATGGCCCACCTTGGATCAAACTTCCTCAAGACGAGTGGCCAAAGTCACACTTTTCAAAACCCGATGAGTTGCCAGAATTAAAGAAAGTAACTTCTGTATTAGTTGCTGTCCACTCTGCTGAACCACAATTCATTAAATGGATGAAAAGATTTTCTTCGTTTTTCCAACTTTTGAGAGTTATAGCCGTTATAAAACGAGGTATCTCTAATCATAGATGCAAGCCTCATGCTCGAATCGGATCTCTCCAACAGTGTGACATTGAAAATGCACACCACTTTTGTATTAAAGAAGTTCAGCGTCATCATTTTTTGGGAGACAACGAAAAAAATATCAACGATTTTTTTAAGCGATTGGCAAACTTATCTCCATTCTTAGACAGTATTGGTATTTGGAGAGTTATAGGCAGATTAACACATTCTGAATTACCTTATTATAGCAAGCACCCTATTATATTACCAGCTTCGTCCCATCTCTCAATTATATTAGTGGATCATTACCATAAGATACTATTGCATCCTGGGGCTTCCACTTTACAAGCAATTATCCAAACCAGATTCTGGGTTCCGAATTTGAGAGTTTGATTAGTAAGCGAAATTTTATGTGCTTAAGATTCTATAAGCTTAATGCCAAATCTAAAATACCCATCACGGGTGATTTACCTTCATATCGTGTTCAAGCTAAGAGAGCATTCGCTCACACTGGTGTCGATTTTGCTGGACCGTCTGCTATGCGATACTCACTTAAAAGGAAAGCTGATGTATCTAAAATATACCTATGCCTTTTCGTATGCATGGAAACTAAAGCTCTCCACTTGGAAGCCGTGACTCACTTGAGCACTGAAGCCTTGTTAGCCACATTTGATAGATTCTGCTCCAGGAGGGGATTGCCTCAAGAAATGTATTTAGATTGTGGCTCCAATTTCATGGGGGCATCGAATCATCTCAAGGAGCCTCATCAGTGGTTCACTACCATAGATAATCAAAGAAGCCTCAACAACCATTTTCTCAAATTAGGAATCAAATGGAACTTTAATCCTCCTCATGCTCCACATTTTGGAGAAATTTGGGAATCCGGTGTCCGTTCGGTGAAGCGCCATATGAAGACTTGCGCTGGTGACATACCACTGAAATTTGAAGAGCTGTCAACTTTTTTCGCGAAATTCGAAGCAATTCTCAACTCGAGGCCATTGTGTCCTTTGTCTTCAGACCCTGAGGAAAATGATTATCTTTCCCCCGGCCATTTTTTGGTGGGCGGACCACTTGTCACCTTGCCAGAACGTTGCCTCTTGGATTGCAGGGAGAATCTTTTATCTAGATGGCAGCTGGTGAAACGCATGTGCCAACAGTTCTGGTTACGTTGGCGCAAAGAATATCTTATAACACTCCAACGTCGACAGAAGTGGAAAACTTCTTCTCCGAATTTACAAGTGGGTAACCTGGTGCTCCTCAAGGATTCAAATTCTTCAGTCATGGATTGGCCTATGGGCAGGGTGATTGCTACTCACCCAGGTGCTGACAAAGTTGTTAGAGTGGTGACCATCCAAACCGGAACTTCGACGTTCAAGCGTCCTGTTGCAGAGCTAATCCCACTCCTTCCATTAGACACTCCTTCCTATGAAACCTAATCAGAAAAATTTTATTTAAATTTTTGGTGGGCGGTATGTTGACGCCAACTAGAAGCGATTGTTTGTTTTTATTACCGATTATTATTCCGACGATGTGGCCGGGTTCGTGAACTCTGTGCGCGACTTCGAGTCCACTGTCTTCAGTTATCGCTCCCCCCCGAAGCCGTCCCTTCCACGGTAATCCAGCAGCTATAATTAACGGGATCAGTCTCTCTCTGCCATCTCGACGAGAAACCCCAAGCTCGTATGCATCTTCCTTCACACTTTTTCTTTCAGCTGTTGGGTCATCAGCATCCCTAAATATCAGGATCATCAGCATTCCTGGAAACAGATTCTTCTGGGTTCCTCCTTCGTGGATCTATTCCTCTCAACTGTTAATTACCGTTCTGCAATACATTTCGACGTAAGTTAATTTATCATCAGCTCAACTCTTCATTTAGTACCTCGATGTTTCACCTGCTCAACCGCCATGATGTATGAGTTTCTTCATCATGAGGTAGCTACCTACTTACCCTCCTAATGATGGATTATTATTTTCTTACAGTCGAAACACAAGACGTGTTACCGCACTCTATCGCACTCTACATATTTTCATTGTTTCTGGACATATCTACTGGAATCGGCTTTTCCTGATATCGTATACATCACTCAGAATTGAGAACCTGGCTTCGGGGGCATTCAGTTCTGCTCACATCTTCAGCGCGTATGCACTCGTGTCTTGAGTCGGATAATACGGTCAGAACATTCCTTTATATTCATATAACCTATCATTTATACGCCGAATTAATATTTACGCCATATGGCCATTACTCAAAATTGCCATATACTTTGCTTGCTTATTTTGTTTCAATGATGTGTTAGGAGGAGCTCCTGTAGGAAGTATTTTGGTCATTTTCTTTTCTTAGGTTCATTTAAGATTTCGGCAAACGGTATATATATATATATATCTATGCTTTTCACATGTATGCGTCAACCACGGTAGAATAAAAGGTTAATGCTTGGGTAATTGGTGTGTTATATTACACTCCCCACCTCTGCACGTAACCAGATAACACTCTTACTAATAGCATTTATGTGCTATGTTCGGAGTAGATTGGTTTTCCGGTTCTCGGATCCCCATCTATCGCCAAACGCAGCCTTTCAAGAACACGAGGATGAAGTTCCGCACGAGAGCGACGGAAGCGCATTCTCTTGGATTCTGACGGGAACTGTCACAAGTAGAAGCTGTTTTCGTAGCAGCCTGTTTCAGTAAATACCAATGGAGTACCATTTTATTCCTTTTTTATACGTAATATATATTATTTTTTATTCTATTTTTTAAATTTAATTTTACTTTGTTTTTCCCAAGGACACTGTGACCCACTTGGAACCTCTCCACAACCCAACAGCTGGGAACCATTGGTTTAAATCGCCTTTTCCCAAACACCCTCCGAATTTGAGCGAGATCGGACGAATAGACCATGAAATATTAAATCTAATGGATTATTTCCATAAAATAACCTTCAATTATCTAAAATTAACATTTACATACCTTTCGGAGGAATAAAGTTCAGAGTCACTAGCATTCGTGAGCAGTCGAATGACGACGGATTCCTCCGAAAGGTACGTAAATTTTAACTTTAGGCTATGAGATATTATGCTTGATGAATTTTTTTTGCGCAAGCGCATATTGAAAAAAGTCAGCCAAAATGTGTGGGCAGTATAGCTTTTTCACATATTGTAACATGGACATATTGAATGAATTAGTTGAAGAACAAAGTACGAGTCGAAATTATTGAATGCAAAATATATCAGTATCTAATACATGTTAATACAGGCTAGAATGCTAATTGGGGCTATAATTATTCATGATTGCATGGGCGGAAATTGTCTAAAGGTTAACCCACACAATAATGAAAATTTCATCAAAATCGATTCATTGTTCTTGGAGTGTCATCCAATATTGGTTTTGCGTAAACGCAATAGTTACCTATCATTCAAGAAAGTTCGATAAAATACAGAGGGCATCACTCTGGGCTCAACAACCTCTCAAGTTTGAACGAAATCGAACCATTAGATTGATGATAAGATATTGAAGTTATAGGAAATTAACGTTTGCGCATGCGCACAGACTACTATTAATCCAACGGCGATGAAATTCATAGGGGACTCTCTAGGAGCTAAATCCCTGAAAATGTCATAAAAATCAGTTCATTTTTCTTGGTGCTTTACCTGTATCGATCAATTTTTGTTTTATGCATGCGCTATCTTCATTAGTACAATCGTAATATAATAATTCATAGGGAATTTTTCTTTGGAGCATAACCCATCCACTCCCCGCGTTCGAACGAAATCGGACCAATAGATTATAAGAAATTGAGGTTATTAGAAATTAACTTTTGCGCACGTGCACAGACTATTATTCATGCGATGGCAATGAAAGTTATAAGGTACCGCCTAGAAGCTAACCCGCACAATCCCTGAAAATTTCATCAAAATCGTTCCATTGGACTGTGCCAATCGATATTAGTTTCGTGCATGCGCAATGGTTATTACTCCACCAATTGCGATATAATTTATAGGGCATTTTTCTAAAACATTTCTAAAACATATACCCAACCACCAACCGAGTTTGAACCAAATCGAACCAACAGATGATGAGAAATTCTCGTTTGCCCATGCGTACAGGCTACTGTTGTTATGGAGGCATTGAACATTACAAGGGACCGTCTAGGAACTAACCCACACAATTCCTGAAAATTTCATGGAAATCGTACTGAAACTTCGTATAGTTTTGGGCATGACACGGATAAACCAGAGATAAACAGAAAGGCGGGCACGGAGCCAAAATTGATCAGCGAGCTCTGAAACGTAAAAAGCAAGTGTAAATTTTGATTTTGGAGGACAAGAATTTTTTGACATCTTTCCCGAACATAAAGCTTCCCCACCTCCATTAGCGTGGAAGCAATGCATCTGTGGATCGAAGGTCGTCTACAGCCTAAAACGCATTCCCTCATATTTCATCAAAATTTTGTGTATACTCGTACTTACTGTAGGAATAAGCTTGTAACAAGGATTTGCAGACTGAGAAATTTTGATTTTGGCGAAAAAATTTGATTTCATCCGAAAGTGTAAACAATTCTTTACCTTACCTACGAATAGCATTTACATGTGTTTACATAATGTAAACAATACCTAGGATGCAATAATCAAAACAATTAATTACAAATTATTAGTAATAAGGCTGAAATGAAAGATTGGTAGTGTGGAGAAAGGAGACAGCTTATACGCTTTTGATTAGCCTTTTCCCGATTATCTCCATTTAATGGGAAGTTAATAGTTCAAGGCAACCAGCAGGATGAGGGAGATAAGATGGTTTAGCAGAAATAGCGGTGCGTACCTGAATGAAGAGAGTGACGAACCGGAAAGGCACAGCTGGACAAGACAGACTATCGTCAGGTAGGAAACTCAAACTGGTAGGAAATTCAGGGAAAGAACAGAAGAGCATCAGGAGGATTTCAGGGAAAATGTGGGTAGGTCTACATTTGCAAAACATCTTCATGAATCCAATCATACTTACAATTTTGATTTGACAGATATACAGTTTTTAGAATTTCTTCATTTTCGTCCAAAAGGAGGTATTTTGAATGTACTTGAAAAATTTAAAATTATCAAAAGTGACAGATCCGGTAAATGTTTAAATGAGGATATCAACTGATTTAAATCTGATTGTGGTGATTTTATATTATAGGAAAGTTCACAACCTAATAAAGAAATTCAAACGCCATCATTTCCCCCTGTCATCTTACCTTGAGAAAATGTACGAAACATATTGGTTAGTAATGCATGCATTACAGGGACGTCCCTAAGAATGGATTGCATGTAATTTTGGTTTTTGGTGAAAGTTAATATAAGAGAAAATAAAATATCATGACTTCTCGAAATTACCCCCCCTCCCCCCCATCAGCCACCCCCACTGATAGTAACTTTCCATCATGAAACTTCCAGCATAAAATTTGGAACCTGACATATTTCCAAAACTAGACCAATTTCATAGAATAGTTAAGATATCATGAGTTATTACTATTACCCCTCCAT
Organism: Adelphocoris suturalis; assembly: GCA_030762985.1. Lineage (NCBI taxonomy): Eukaryota > Metazoa > Arthropoda > Insecta > Hemiptera > Miridae > Adelphocoris > Adelphocoris suturalis. Next base: position 61,002,185 of record CM061047.1, read on the forward strand.
TGATCCCCTTTCATAATGAAATTTGAAACTCTTAATATACCTTCAGAAACTCTATATATTTATATATATATATATATATATATATATATATATATATATATTTTTTTTTTTTTTTTTTTTTTAAGCCACTGAGGCCGCAATGGCCTATTGTAGCTTATATATATTATTATTATTATATTTTTTCGGCAAAATATTACTCAAAAAGAGTACATCAATAATTGCTAACAACAATAGTTAACAATTAAGGCTCTGAATTATGATAAAAATACACTTCAATTTCTATTCTTAAAAATTTTCATAAAACTCACAGTTAGTCATTTATTTTCACATAAAGTGCTCAAGTTTCCAAATATTTTGCATAAATATGATTTTTTTTAAATACGAAAATTTGAGATACAATGTTAAGAATACAAGATCTTACAAGACAGGTTCTAAAGAACGGTGTAGGCATGTTGGTACTCAATGGCAAAAACATCTGGCACTGCCGTAAAATATCGTGTATCTTTCATCATCTCTAATAAACTCATTAGGAAGGGTCCCTAGACAGGAAGGTCATCAGTGCCACTTGTCCAAACCGTTCAAATGACGTATCACGTGCGCATATTTGCAAAGTGTGACGACTGCCGAATATCCCACTTTTCACATCCACCGCCCGACGATTCCACGTGACGCCCGAGTGATTTAGAATATAAGTTCATACACACACAATCTATCAATAATAAACTAAAATCGTCTGCCAAGCTGGATGGGCAGTATATCCTCACGTATTATAACATGGGCGTGTAGAGAATAAGTTGAAGAACAGAGTGAGTTGAAATGAATTGAATGCAAAATTGAACAGTAATATATGTGCAGACAAGCTAATATCCTAAATAGGGCTATAATTCATGTTAGCGCATGCATAAATCCAACAACATTCACCATCTAATTGTTTTAATTTTTTTCTCTGCCATTTTTGCAGATGATACTGCACTGCTGGCTGTAGGAGAAAATATTGACGCTTCTATTCATCAGCTCAATCGATCTATTTCACAAATCCAAAGATGGACTGCCAAATGGTGAATTAAAAATGAATGAGGCAAAATCGGTGCATGTTGATTTTAAGAACCTTCAAATCAGCTACTTGCCAGCTAACCTCAATGGCAAAGACATCCCTTATGCCAATGAAGCCAAATATCTGGGGATGACGTTAGATGCAAAGTTGCGATAGAAATCGCACGTAAAGAAGAAACAAACAGAACTGGCTCTCAAACTCAGAAAAATTTCCTCGGTTAGTGGGCAGGTGATCAAAATTGTCTGTACAAAACAGTTGTACGCTGTACAACCAAGTCCTAAAGCCAGTATGGACATACGGAGCGCAGCTGTGGGGCTGCACAGCTCAGAGCAATCGGAAGCTTATCCAGAGTTTTCAAAATAGTGTGCTCAGGAACGTACATTCAAAATGATAGGCTTCATCATAACCGTCACCATTATTGATGAAACTATCAAGAAAATTACCATCACCCATCAAGAGCGACAAAGAGGCCAAGCTAACATCGACGCTGTCCATTTGCTTGACGTGAGATAAAGGGAGATAGGACATGGGCCTTATCAGGCAAAGTCGTAAGTCATTGGTCCTCCCGACTGGATCGGGCTCTCACAAGTGAATTGAATTGCTTAATGTAAGCGACCCGCTGAGAAGACTGAAGAGAAGAAAACCAAACGAACTAACACCGAGAATGGGAAACAATGAAATAATTACTCAAAACACATTCTGAATTTTTGTTTTGGATTGTATATCAAAATCAAACTGCTAATAAGTTGTAAACTTGGTGTAATAAAAGATGAAAAAGAAAAAATATATACTTATGGATAGCCCTTCTGCGCAAATCACTGGTCTATTGTACATTGAGTGAGATCGGGTGACTTCAGGAATCGTTTCAAAATGCCTGAAAACAGATTTCAATAAAGAAAATTTTCAACAATTTTGATTTAAAAATTTTCTGAGCCATTGCAATATAGTTTCAGTTTTCACAAAAATTCGATAAATGCGAGTGAACATGTTGATTTTGGAGACAAAACATTTCTCATTTCCTGAAAGTGAAAACAATGCTTCCGCTACCAACTGTAGGTACACTCGGGAGCAACTTGAATAAAGTGCACACAACAGTCATCATTTGTGAGCGTTAGTGCCTTTCATCAAGCGAGTGGCAAAAGTGGCATGGGAAGCTCGTGGTAGAGCGCAGCACATATACAATGACCTAACTGGTTTGCTATTTCTTGTTTCCTATTAGAACAGTCCTGAGAGACAAGTTTTTTTTTTTTTTTTTTTTTTTTTTTTTTTAAATCGGTGTTTTGTTTGTTTGAAAGTACCTTTATTATAATAATTCATTTAATAGTAATGTCATTCTCATTTTTTACCAGTATTGATGAGATTGATGGTGAGGGGAACAAGTTGTAAAGCGAAAAGGGGTGACGCAAGGTATCAACAGGGGAAAAGTCTTGTCAACCACCATGTTCCTTAGGTCCTTCGCCCCCTACCTCTCCTAGCGGCGGACTTTGTTCGGAGCCACATTGAACAGCATCAGCGTTAGCCATATTAAATCGGGTAGGTGGTAGACGCAAAACCCATTTCGAATCCATTAGTGAAAGATACACAAGGTTCCGCGTACGCCAGTAATAGCCGAGGTGGTGTCGGCAGCAAATAAACAAGTCGGCAATCCTGCAAGGCTCAGAGAAACCGTTCGGCTACGTGAACAGAATCTCAAGTTCGACCTCGAGAAATTAAAAATACAGAGAAATTCTTCAATTTGCGATTTTTGGTGAGTTCATATATACATGATTTGGAGATTATTTTGGTTTCTTTATTTCAATAATGAACCTTTGTAATTTACATGTGTACTACGCTTTTGTTCATAGTCTTCTCATTTAGTGTCTTCCTGTGTATGGAGGAGCTTATAGATCCCATTTTTGTAATTTAGAGACTGTGCTCTTAACATTGTAATTACAATTATTTCAAGACTTACGTGCCAAATGAGTGTGCTTACTGTTACCTTAGGATTCTTGAGCCCCGATATTTGTATCTACGTTGAGTCTCTTCTCCTCTAATCCAGTCATTAGGTGGTTTGGACAGGAACAAAATATCTGGCAAAGGTTTTATGGCGGATCTATATGTTTTTGAAGGTGCTGAATTCAGTAATCGACTATATTCGGATATGACTTCACCATAAAAATGGCGAAAAACCATGAAATTTTGGATTTATTTTTAGTTTTTCGCTTATTACTCCGAAAAGACGCTCTCAAAACAGAAATCATTCCATTTAAAAGAAAGCTGATAAATTTTCTATAAAAACGAAATCAGAATTGGCTCTGTAGCTTTCTTAGTTCGGCAGCTAGAGCGCGCCAAAAATTGGCCATATTTTCCAATTTATCCAAAATCTTCGTATTTGATCCTTTCAAAGACTAATATACTCCGCAGTTGACCCTCCAACACCCCTCAAAAGACACTACCACACCCCGGATCACTCTAAACCCCCCCCCCCCCCTCAGGATTCCACAACCTGCCACCCTCATATAACGGAGTTTCGCAAGTTGTTCTGTTTCAAATCATGCTCTTGGTCGAAAAAATCTAACCATCCACTTCAAATAATGTGGTACATTTCAGAGACCCCTCTCCCCACCCTATCAATTTCATTGTTCACAAATTAATACTTCACTCTGCGCATGCGTACGCGTAAATTCCATCAAACGTTATTTATTCAGGTTATAGTAGTCTGATCTCGCTCTAACTTGGAGTATGGTATCGAGAAGAAAATGTGAGTAGGTATTCCATACCAAATTCAATATGATTGTATCGTTAGTAGCTCCTGTGTATGCGAAAATTTGCAATCCTTGTAGCAAGCTTAATTTCCACAGATTTCATCCAATTTGTATGCATTTTTAGGGTATGTGCGGGTTGGCCAGTAGATGGTATCCTATTAGCTTCAATGTTACTAAATTAATACTTCATTCTGCGCATGCACTAACGTAATTCCATGCATCATTTTCTCGTGTCCTTATCGTCTAATTTCGCTCCTTTGGATGATAGAAGAGAAGACGATTTTATCGACCAATATGAATTTTAACATTATTGTATCATTAGTAGCTGCTGCGCATGCCCGAATGTGTAACCCTCGAAACGTAGGTACTTAATTTTCACAGTGTCTTCGATTACGAATAAACCGTAGGTGAAATTGATAAGATGTTATTCTTATTTTTAAATTAGCATCCACTAAAATCCTAAAAATAATAATAATCAAAACTTGGAACACTTGCCTAACATCTCGTAGCTAAACGATTGCATTACAAATGGAGTTACAACAACAGTTTCCATCCGATTTTGATTATATTATAGGGGTTTGTGCGGGTTAGGCTGTAGAAGGTTCCCTACTAATTGACATGGATATGTCTAAGGCGAGTGGTCTATCTGTGGAAATGTAACACGAAATGAATGCAACGTTTCTATTTCGGTCAATTTTCACGTACAACTAACCCGTTGGTAGGGTAACGCAACTTCCGCAAATTTCATCGCACAGAAATCGTTGGTCACTCGTTGGAAAGCTCTTGATTTATGTGAAAACTGTACACATGCATGTAAAAATTCAGATTAGTTGGACAAATTGACCATTCACCCTCGTCAATAGCTACTGTTTCCTCATGTACGCATATTTCGCTGTACATATTTTTCGTGCCGCTGTTTCTAAATGGACGATAAATATACACTATAAGGATAGGGGTTGACTTTTTCTTTTTTTTCTTTCGTGTTTGACAGCAAAGGTTTATTATTGAACGTAATGAACTGAAGAATATTGAATTATGAATTAATGTTTTGCCCGTTACACAAACTTATTGGTTGGTTCCAATACCAGTCGAGATCCAAAAACCGATTGCTCCGTCTCAAGTGGCTGGAGTTAGAAATTTAGGCCGTTGGTTGTGGTGTTTGGAAAAAGTTGACGGTCGTTGAAACGAAAATAGGAGCAAAATCCGACGGGACGGGAAAATCACAGTTCGAGAGAAAAGGCGGTAATTAGTTTGACGGCTCGCGCGCATCTCAATGGGGCGATTCCGCGAAAATTGGTCCGACCGACCTTGTCAAGATGAACTTCTGTACGCCATTATAGAGGTCGTATTCCTACCAATAGAAGACTATTACGTTTGGGATCTGGCAGAAAACATCAAAATTAAGATATTGTCACTCGACCAATTATTTTGGTTTCGTGTCAGTTTTACTCTGTATCCCCTTTTCCTAGTTATAGTGCGATTTCGATGAAATTTTCAGGGAATGTGCGTTAGATAGCCCTCGTTGAATGTAATTGCCACCGGATCAATAGTAGTTCCGAGTATGCACGAGTTGGCTCCTCTGCGTATGCGCAAACGTAACAATCATAACATCTACACTTAATTATTATCAAATTTTGATGGAATAGTCAGGGATTTTACGAGTTGGCCTAAACAATACCCTATGAATGATATTACTTTCGGTTCAAGGGTAGCTCCTGCGCATGCGCTAACTTAAAATCCTCGTTTTTCTTTTAATTTTGGAGAAATTTTACACAGTATGTAAGAGTTGGCTCGCTGGCTGACTGCCGGTTAAACCTGCGCATGAGAACTTCATTTTCAAGGTATGGACTTCCCAGTGCCTACTATTATTCCTGATAATGCTTCCATATTCAGTTCTGAAAAATACAAAAGTTCTGCTGTATCGAATGGAATTGAATTAGTGAAAACCACTCTATACCACAGCCGCTCAAATGGATTTGTTAAAAGAGTGATCCGTGCCTTCAATCACTGATACGAAAAATCAGGGGATCAATTTATTGACCCGACCGCCGCCTTCAAGCAATGCTTTTTGTTTATCAAAACAGCATTCATAATTCTACTGGAAGAATGCCTAGTGAGATGTTTCTGGGTTGCCATCCTCAGACATTTTTGAAAATTTTAGCATCCGATCGCCGAGACTACGTAGATAAGAAAGCGTTAAAGATGAAACTTACTCACAATAAAGAACTGCAAGAAAGACATTTTCAAGAAGGACAACACGTTTGGTATAAGAGGAAGATAGATCAAGAACGGAAATTTTGAAAGTGATGTTTGTAACCAAAAATAAAACTACAGTAGGTAGATTGAATGGGAAAAGAGGGAATTACCTCCTTATTATTATCAAACCATTTCATAAAAATAAGAAACAGCTCACAAATAAAGACCCCCTTCATTGTTCAAGATGTGAATGGAGTGGACATGGTGATGACGAATAAGGATTTCGTGATGTACGTACCACTAATCTTCCAGGAAATGTCATATTACTTGCTCCTGGGTTAACATGTGTAAAATAGGTACCTAGACCTATTTTAGCTATAACATCAAACAAGTTGATAATAAAATATAACATGCTATCAACCTAGGAAGTAACCGCAGAAGGAGTTCTCCAACATTCGCGCTATTGCACTGCTGTACAAGACTATCGTTCTCCCAATTCTAGAATATGCCTTCTCAATTTGGTCTCCAACGTATAATGTATACAAATATACACTAGAGAGGGTTCAAAACAAATTCGTTCGCTACGTTGCCTATAAACTCTGCATACCTTTGCACGAGGTGAATTATGAATCTATAATGAAGATGTACGGCCTGATTCCCCAAGAGAGACGGCGATGTGTAGCAGATGTCACCCTTTACCACAAGTTCATGAACAACCAGATCTCGTGTCCGGCTCTGCTCTCAAGAGTTGGCGTCCTGGTGCCTCGAATTTCGGCTCCATCGACGATATTTTCTTCGTCCCGTTCTCCTCGACTAATTATTCGATAAACCGCCACCTACATAGGCTCCCTCGTACTCATCGAAATGAATCCTTAACTGGACTTTTTTAATTGCTCCACCCTCAGAAATCTGGTAGCATCAAAAGTCTTTTAGCCAGTCTCATCATCATTTAGCCAATCACTTTTCCACACTCATTAATTCTTCACTGACTCTTTTTCTTTCAATTTTTCCTTATAACTTTTTTTATATATCGAGTTGTAGCCATTCTTTTCCCTGTTGTATATTCATAATTATTATTACTCTTCAATGTAATTGGGCGCTACCCGTATTGTAAAAATAAATAAATACGTAACAGACGAACCTATGTCGCAGAACTTTCGCGAAGTCACTCATTGGAAAAATTTAGTAGGTACTTACTTAGATACCAATGAGCGTTACCCACGAATTTATTTTATATTCTTAAATGAAAATATATTCAATTCTAAGATATTTGATACCATCCGCACTCTTCTACAATGAGTAATGAATTATCTTCTACATATCTATCTATATATTTTTCAAAGTTTGGTGCACTGGTGACGTCACACTCGGCAGGGGGTCCCGCCCAGGCGGGAGGGGTGATTTGACGTCACCAGTGTGCGAAACTTTGGAAGATCATGGAAAGAAAACTACCCATAGAAGGAGAGTAAGGTTGGTGACAAAATTCTTAGAATAGAATCTTCCTCCATTTAAAAACTGTTCAAGTACCTTTTTCACACACCTAGTTCGCTCATTCCTTGCGAACTACGCCATTCGTGACAAAGTTGTGAAACCCAATTTTAATTAAGAAAATTGGCATTGTACGAGGAGAATATGGAAATACATTGTCTATTATAGGTACAATGAACAGTTACAATGTTAGATCGAATTCGACAGTTAGTTCTACCAACAGTAACTAACAATAACTGATAACCCAGTAAACTTGTCGTCTGAAATGGTGGGTACCATGCGTCAGATCCGGTAGTTCTGATATTTTGCTAACTTGTTTGTGATGTTGGCCCAATTAATGATCCAAGTTTGAGACCTCGAGCTCCGAACAAAACCTAGTCAAAAATCGAAAAACCGAGCAGTTTTCGACAACTTCAGATTTTAGCAATTTTAAGACTAAAGGACTAGTTTTTCGGTAACATCTACCAGATACGTTATTAAAGTAGACTAAAATTTTTACATTTTGAGACATTTTGTATAAGGTTACTGGACTATGAACGCAATTGGGAACTTCCAGTCAGGTACGCAGAAAAAGAAAATACGTCTGCTAATTTGGGTGTGGCACAAAGCTTCCTCGTATTCGTAACATGAATGTATATAACATTAAAATGTTTTAAATCATCTTTAAAAATTCCATTTCTGAAAATTGTAAAGATTACGTAGCGTAAAACGGTAAAATCGGTCAATTGGGAAACCAGAAAATTATGCTTAAAGCAGTTACGTTTGCGCATGCGCAGAATGAAGTAATGATTGGAGAACAATGAAATTTATATTAGACCATCTGCAGCCTAACCCGCACATTCCCTGAAAATGTCATCAAAATCGGATACAAATTGTGGAAATTAAGCTCGTTTCAAGGATTACTCATGTGCGCAGGCGTAGCAGCTATTAATGATACCATGGTTTTGAAACTTATATGAGTTCATCAAATCGTCTTTTTCCAACTATTGTCCAAATTCGAGCGAGATCGAACGAATGGGACGTGCGAAAATGATGATGATAGAATTAATGTTTGTGCATGGGCAGAGTGAAATATTAATGTTGGAACAATGAGACTGTTAAGGGAACATCTGCTAGCTAACCTGCACATTCCCTGAAAATTTCATCAAAATCGGTGGAAAATTGTGGAAATTAAGCTTGTTACAAGAATTTGAGGACACACGACAGACAAGCAGACACACACATTGTTCATTTCCCGTAAGTGAAACAATATTTCCTCTACCTGCTTAGGTAGGTCACTAGTCGAACATAAAGGGGGTTTACAGTTTTAAGGGGGTTAAGGTAAGCAGTTTTGGAATGGACATTCATATGGCCTCAATGTACGTTGTTATGGTTTTTATATAGGGAGTACCTGATATCTTGACTTCCTACTTTTTACAATAGTAACTGTCTTTACAAACCACGGGTCTTTACAACAACGAGTAAGTAATGCACCCATCCAATTTTTCGAGTGCTTTTCAGGTTTTTATGTGACTCTCGTCTCATGAATGGAAGCTTCATGCTTCTGGAAACATAGGTGGTAATTTCTTGTTTCTTCTTTATTTGTACAGCTTATTGGTCATACATTCACTTGCGAAGGTAGCCGTCAACATTGAACGCGCCTCCTATTGAACATTATGACGAAGGATGACCGCCCATACCTGCCACCAATACAGAAGAAGAAGTCTGCTATTATGACAGGAATAATGCCTATACCTGTTGGTGCAATTTCACAACAAAAGCTAAGTCATTGGTCTCACAAAAAAGTCTAGAGGTGAATGGGTTTAAAGAGTTGTATACCTGCTTGATAGAATCAAAAGGAAGAAGCTACGTACCTTCTTCAAAGGATAACGTTTGAAATGGGTTATATTGGCTGATTTTTGTAGGTAGTAGATAGACAGATATCCGATTGTGACCTGCATATCTCTTGAACTACGTGAAAACTTGAAAAAAGCGAATAGTTTTAAAAACTGGAGTTCTCAGTCCAAATTTTTGTTGAAACTATGTTGTATCTGGCGGTGAAACTCGTTTGGCCACGAAGGCCTCTGAAGGGGGCCTGGAGAGGCGACACGATTGGCCACAGGGTTCTACGCAGTTGAAACGGGGTCATAGGTACACGTTTATAACACATTTCTGGATCTGATGAATACAGCACCAACAGAAGTTTCCTGTTTCAGTTACTATGTGTTGGCAACATATATCGAGGAGGACTGTCGTTTCCCACCGAAGATCTGGGCAGCACCACCTTCCGTTGATTGCCCTCGCACTACAAATGGAGCCGAAACCTTTCATCGAGACTACAATGGCCAATTTTATTCACCCCACCCAAACATGAATACCGTCCGGGTAGTTCTTGGAGAAATTCAAGAAGAAACAAACCTGAAACTGCAGATCATTCGTAAAACCTCACACACTGAGACTTGAGTTCGTGGTGTCGGCGTTTCAAAATTAGAAAAAAAGGATTCCCTGTTGTACATAACCACAGTTGTTGAAAGATTTGCCACGACAAAGAACAACACCAAAGAACATCACGATGATGGTGACGACTGAGGCTGACTGCTTCAAAACTACTTATGAAGACATAAGTGGCTCTCTGATAATAGTATTTTTGTGGCCAAACGTGCCATTTATCTTGTGGCTAAACGTGTTGTTTTCACTCCTCGGTGGCCAAACGTGATAATCCCGTATCTGGTTATTCCAAACTTACGGTAAGTATACTAAGCTTAACAGAGCAATCACATAGGTTTTGCATTAGTTTCCCTTATTTATGCCTTCAACTCAATTTTATCTTTTTTAACTGAACTCAATGTCAGTATAAAATTATTTTTCTGAAGTAGGTATTCATCTTGCATTCCGAAAGTGTAGGGCCGCCGGAAGCACGAAGTTGGATAACGAAGGCCAACGGACTCTACCTTCGGCTGGCTGAGCGTTTAAAGGATTCATTAGAATATTCAATATGTTCAATTTAGGTACAGATTGAGAACAAGAGGGAACCAAAAAGTCCAGGTACCAATATGGGCAACTTGTTTGGTGAAACTATAGGAACGTATTTTAATAAATTTTAACATTAACTAATACAGGGAAGTAGGCATACAATAAAAAAAAGTTCCATTTGATCGTATGAGCAAATTTTCATAAACTATCTAAGCATTATAATATGATAAATTGAATTGAAATTGGAGCAATTTCAGTAGAAAGAAATTGTTAAAGACCAATTTTATGGCAAAAAAAACTCATGCTAAACAAAATTCGGCGATTCAAAAAATTTTTGGATTTTTAGATTTTATTGCAGTTTTTATAGATTTTTTTTAGCAAATATTTATGACATTTAAGTACGTTGTTAAGCATAATTTTGAGCAAAATTTTTTAAATGTCCTAATTAATCGTTGAAAATTATTTTTGACAAAAATTCTGCTAATAAAATATAAATTTTTACGATTTTTGGCAGCTTTTAGCCATTTATAGTGATTTTGTAGTATATTTTTCGAAATTTTACCAATTTAAAGTGCTCAAAAATTGTGCAACGTACTCATCCTTTCTTTTGGAATGCTTGATTTTCTGGCGCAAAAACGGTATTTTTATCTCAATCCTAAGGAGAGTTATCGTCTGGCAAATATATATATATATATATATATATATATATATATATATATATATATATATATATATATATATATATATATATATATATATATATATATATAAAGCGCAAACTTTAGGAATCGTTTCAGAATGGCTCAAAACGGATTTCAATGAAGACATTTTTCAAACATTTTGATTTTAAAATTTTTCGAGCCATTGCAATAGCTTTATTTTTTACGAAAATACACATTGCTAACTTCAATTCGCTACCATTCATTAAAACTCTTCTTGAGATAAATATAAAGCTATTGAGATAAAAAATAAAGCTATTGCAATGGGTCCAAAAAATTTAAAATCAAAATTTTTGACAAATTTCTTCATTCAAATCCGTTTTGAGACATTCCGAAACGAATCGCAGAGTGTAATGCTTTTTCATGTATATTAGGATTGAGATGAAAATTCTGTTCTTGCGCCAAAAAATCAAGTTTTCCAAATGAAAGGGTGTGTTCGTTGGCCAACAATTTTTGAGCACTATAAATTGGTAAAATTTCTAGAAATGTGCTGGAAAAAATCACTAAAAATGGTTAAAAACGGCAAAAAATTGTTAGTTCTATATTTTTTTAGCATAACATTATTGTAATATTATTACTCAAATAAAGTTTATTAACTATAAAACGGAACATTCAAAAATGCATTTATAAAATCATTCTGAAGAATGTACTTTAATGTCATCACAATTTCCCAAAAAATTATAAAAACTAGTCAATAAATCAAAAATCACTTTTTGAATAGCAGATTATTATTTAGAATACGTTTTTGCCAGAAAATTAATAGTTAATTCTTTGCATTCAAAAAGCTCAAAATTCAAAACAATTTAACATTACAAATTCAATAATTCGTCAGTCTATCAACTTTCAATTTCCTAGGGTGAGCTGGAGAGAATTTTTTTCATTCCTCACAGTAAATATTTAAAAAAAAAAAAAAAACTCCAACCAATTTCGTATGTACACGTAGGTAGTTCTCAGATGGAAACCGAATGAAGGGAAAGTTGGCAGCCATAGATGAAGTGTGACATGTAATGAATTCAGACTTTCCAGCAAGTAGTGAACGACTCATGAGGGTGGAAAATGTGCAAGATACAACTTCCTAGCAACAATTGGTTGTATGTGAAAATCATGAAAAGCACTTCCCTTACACTTCCAGTGGTCTCTTACATTGGTCTCTCAATTTATTTTACTGACCATTAAAACTAGAGATATCCATATTTATGTTCGCATCCTTATCTTTCGATTAAAGTGAATACCTGTGTCATCAGTCACTCCTATATTATGGTTTCTGGTTTTTACCGCCCATTGGATAGTGGTGGGCAGAACAGGTTTTCACTTAGCAACAATTCTAGAAGTACCCCCCCCCCCCCCCCATTTTTTAGGACGTCCCTCTGAACACGTCTTACAGGCAATACTTCTTTAATAAGAGGGACGCCTATTGGAATTGATCCAGGGGGGTTGGGGACCACCCAAGCACGATAAAAAATAACCGCATACAAATCCGTTTCAGACCATTCTAAGACCAAATCCGTGAAAAAAACCATAGGTCTGTGTGTGTGTGTGTGTGTGACAAAATTTTGTCAACGCTGCCCAGGCCACAATTTTCAACTGATTTTCGAGATCCTTTCTTTGTTTGAACCCAATTTCGGCCTAGTTGTGCAAGGAACCTCGGAAATTTTAAATTCCGTTACGGAAGAGGAGGTTATGGAGGAGGTAAAGCAGAAAACCGTTTTTTTTTTTTTTTTTTTTTTTTTTTTTTGACAAATTTTGTCGACGCTACACAGGCTATGATTCTGAACCGATTTTCGTGTCTCTTATTCGGTTTGATTCTAATTTTAGTCTAATTGTGCAACAAACAGGAATTGCAGATTCGCTGTCGAGGTCAGGGTGGACGGAATAATTACCGATTCTTTCAAGCGCTGCCCAAACTACAAATCTCGACCGATTTTCGTGATTTTTTTTTTTTTTTTTTTTGTTCAACTATGAATTCGGTCTAGTTTTGGATCGCATATTAGGAGCTTCAAATGTCATTATGGAGGGGGTGAATGGAGGGGGTAATAGTAATAAATGATGTTATAAATATTCTCGTCATATTTTCGTGTTCACTTTTTGTTCAATTATGGATTCGGTCTAGTTTTGGAGAATGTGTCAGGAGTTTCAAATTTTATGCAGGAATTTTTATGGTGGAAATTTACTGTCGGTGGAGGGAGTTAATTGAGGGAAGGGTAATTCCGAGAAGCCATATTTTTGTTTTTTCTCTTATTGAAGCTCTCACCAAAATTATATAAAAGCCATTCATAGGGACGTCCCTTAAATGCATGCATTACTTACTTACCAATAGGTACGTAAGATAAATTACGCATGGAATGTTTTAAATGACAAAGATTAAAAAGCTGGGAGTCTGACGATTTCAAATCGCATATACTTTTGAAATTGGAAAAAGATGGTTTGAAGAGGAGAAATCTCGTTTTGAAATTGGAGGGGCTCTATCCTCAAAATTCTCTCTTGTTCACCCTAGGAAGTTGAAATTTAATAGGGTGGCTCTTTGGGATAATAAGAGACGATTGAATTTCATATTTTTGATTTTCAATTTTTTTTCTCTCTCTATTTCCTGATCAGTCCGGGCCTGATTTTGCTACTATTATGCCGTAATTTGGCATAACACAAACACGAGTGTGTTACGAACACAGTCTGAATATGGTTATTTCAGCAGTCTAAGCACTGACGAACCGGTACTGGTGGGTCCGTGCAACGCACGGGTGACCGGCTAGTTTATTATAAAATTGCTATTATATACAAGTGACCATAAAATCTCAGTTGGTATATACAGGAACATTGAATTTAAAATTAGGAATTACCAACTATCTAAATATGTAATTACGTAGCAGAATTGGAAGGTAACGATTACTTTGAGTAACTTTTTAAATTAATTTCCTATTTTAATGGAAATTTACCTTCAGCTGACACCAGTTATAGTCAAAAATTGGAATGCAGGTTTTCCAACTAAAAATTTCATCCGAAGTAATTGCAAGTACCATACTAATTGTTGTACTGGTAATCAAAATTGCAATTACATTTTCTGATTACAAGTAATGGTAATAAAAAACTTATTACCATTACTTGTAATCCGAAAAATTAATTGCAAGTTCGATTACAATTACAGGAATTGGAATGGTAATTGCAATTACATTTCTACTAAAAGAGTAGGAATTCATAAAGGGAATGGAGATTCGTTTTTTAATAATACTGGTACGTAATAATAAAGTAATAAGGTACTGGTAATCCAACCTAAATAAGTGATTGAAGTAAGCTGTGTTTACTTACCATTGCGATGACAAAAATAAAGCGTCCGATACGAGACATCACGTAGTAGATTGCCGATGAAAAAACGGATGTTTTTTTCCCCCCGAGAGAAGGACGTCTGTCGGCGTGTTGTTGTCCAGCAACAGCTATTTTTGAAGACTCAAGAGTTATCTTTAAGAAACACCTCCACCACCGTTTTTATTCCGGTTATCAATATCGCTGAAAACAAAATGACACAGAGGAGAGGAAGCCGCGGAAACGAGAACCGATCACCGGCGGATCCTCAAGGGAACTGACGAGATTTCATCGACTGCGACTGGTCTCGCAAAAGGACCTTTCGGCAAAACGCCCCCTCCACTCGTCGATGCTTTCTCTCTCTATCCCATGATCTTCCCTTCAACCCGAGGCGAATAGGAATACTATAGGAAGCGCAGAGTGGGCTAAGCCTTCTCATAAATGGTACTAAGTGGATTGATGTTTATTTTGGTTTATTATTTCCAATAATAAGCCTATGTGATCGTATAGCAAAAAACTTTTATAACCCCCCCCCCCCCCCCCCTCAAACTTTGTCACTTTACGTTTCAAGGTGCGTAGAATCCAAATTTGAAATGTCCGTCCGCCGTCCGGGCCATAAAAGGCCTTAGAATTGACTTAAAAAATCTTTCGCACATAGACTCCACTTGGGGTCTAGTTGGTCCTAACTTCTCGCCAGCTCGATCGCTCCACTCTCATGGGTGCTGTGAGCCAAAAATAGGTGAAAAAGTGTCTTTTTTTTTTTTTTTTTTATTTCAAGTTGTATAGAAATTTATGAGTGAAAAGAAAATGTTAGCTATTAATTTTATGGAAAAAAAAAGTATTCTAAATGATACTCTTCTATTCAAAAAGAGATTTTGGATTTTAGGCTATTTTTGTATGTTATAGATTTTTTAAAACAAAATTTAATGAAGTTCAAGTTTTTAGCATAATTTTGTACATAAATTTTTGAATGTTCTATTTCATAGTTGATAAACTTTAATTGACCAATCTTATGCTAAAAAATATCAATTTAACAATTCTTAGCCATTTTTAGTGATTTTGTCAGCACATTTTTTGAAATTTGACCAATTAGATGATATCAATATACAGTATAGGTAACACTTTTATGTGTTGGAAAGATGACTTGGTAATAAATTGTTTTGTTTATCACCAATATTAAAAAGCGTAAAATTGTGAGATTCCGCTGCAGTAATGGATTGAACCCATTTGTGAGGTCCGAAGCTCCGAGTTCCGATACTAAATATACTATTATATATATATATATATATATATATATATATATATATATATATATATATATATATATATATATATATAATATAAATATAATAATACTATAAGCGGAGTTTAATAATTATGGACCAGAGATCTACGTAGAAGGGCTGTCTAATACATAAATAATAAACCTTTGTGTAATAATTTGCAGCGTTTTTATTTATTTATTTTATTACCAGCTGGTTCACCCGTACGTTGCACAGGTTGACTTGAACATTATCAAATAGCCTGTGACCCAAGTTAAAGTAATTCTGATAGATTTGCCCACTCAGATCCCCAGTTGGTTCAGTGACGTTCAAAACGCTTTAACATCCTCCCCCCTCACCTCCCCACTGGGTCAGATTTCAAAAATTTGAAAAAATTAATCTTTGACTTGAATTAGAGTAATCCAAACACATTCGACAATCAAATCCCCAGTTCGTTCAGTGATGACAAAGATACCCCATTCCCCCTCCTCCCCTAAAACACCCCCTATGGGGCAGATTTGAAATTTTAAACCTTCTCTGGACTTCCACAAATAATTTAAGACCAAAATTAGCCAAATCGGTCTAGCCAATCTCGAGTTTTAGCAAGACTAACGAACAGTAATTGATTTTTATACATACAGATTACTTTTAGGGAATTTTTGAAGAAAATTAAGCTATTGCTCTCGCCTCAAAATTTGTAGAATGTGAATTTTTGAAAAACATTTTATGCAGAAATCCGTTTCAGGCTATTCTGAATCATATTCTGAAGTTTAACGCATTTTTTTATGTATGTATGTATATATGTATGTATGTATGTGTCATTCCAGACGATAACTGTCCGTAGAATTGTGCTAGAAACTTCAAACAAATTTTAAAATGTTAAGGACACAAAACGAAAATTCAAGTTCGTTGGCCAGCATCGGATTACATCTTCGGGTTGAAATTTTCAAAAATGTAGTCAAAATTTTCAAAATAGCCTGTTTTTTGCGATTTGTTGTGCGAAATAATTTTTTCAGCATACCAACATGTGGTATATTCGGAATCAGCGTAAAATTTCCTATAAGAATATGTATCAAGTTTTCAAAAATTTCAAAGTTGAAAAATCAGTCAAAAATCGAAATAATGCCGTTCGCTAGTTGTAAAAATCGGTAATATTTGCATGAAACATTGTCCAAATTCAGATTGAACTACTCTTATGGAAGTATCCCTGTATAACCAATCCTAGAACCATGCTGTTTAAAGCTAGAACCATGCTGTAGATAGAATTTGATTCCATGTGTGTCTATCAAAATCATAAACTAAAATTTCTCTACACGATCAATAGCTACTGATATGTCGAAGATTTCTTCAAAATTTGCTCATGGGGTCATGCTGCATGACTGGACTTTTTTTTGTAAAATACCTTGTTTAACGTGCGTCTCACTGAAAACTCTTTTAGATTGCAGGGGTTCAGAATCCGATCCGAATTTATCCAGCAGAATTTATCCGATCACTCCAAAAAGTTTAAAAGCCAAATTTTCAAAATTGTATAAATAAAAATCCGTTTTTCATGGCATCCTGAAACAATCCCTGGATTTTGAAACATTTTCACACACACACACACACACACACACACATTTTTATTAATATTTTATTTTAATTATTTATTCAATTATTTTTTAAAAGAAAACTTTCTTCAGAGGCGGAGAGGGTACACCATTAAATTGAAAAAATTAAATAGGTAGAAGAAGTGGGGGGGGGGGACGTCCAGGCTTACTCGTCACTGGCTCTAGGAATGAGGGAAGTTGTCCGAATCGAGTAACACTGTGGCACTTTTCCCGGAACACCCCGCGCCATGACTCGGTCGCGGCCATGACCTTGATATTATTGGTCGCGACTTCTTTTAGCTTGGATATCGCTTGTCATTTCTATAATAATTACTCATCTTCGCCCGCCAGGTCCGCTCCATGTCCACGGTGCCACTGAGAACCTGGACATCCAGGATAATGGCAGACCCATCGGGCTTGACAGCAACGATACCCAGCTTCTTGCCCGGGACACCATGCATGTAATATAGTCTATCCGTTTCAACATCCTATCTGCTTGATAACAAAGCACCTGCTATCTGCTTGGCAACAGCATCGTGACGTATAATGCTGCCACCGTGAGTTTGCACCACATGAAACAGGGTACTATATTTACCCAGCCAGAAACGGCAAAGGGTGTCCACTGTCATGCAACTACCCCTGGAACACCACACCTAGATGGCTAATGTAGCCACCCAGACAGCGTGAAAAATGGCGATAGAAGCCCTCTGAAGCCCATTCTACTCACTGGGAAGAAATGTGAGGTTCATAGCACTGTCGGACACCAACTGTCTCATGCAGTGCAGCAGCGAACCCAGCAGATGAGATGGATTTTGGACCAGTTAAGAGCACACAGCAGAGCGAACTTCACAATCTAAAAAAACTTAACTCATGCACATGTATGCGTTTACGTGTATGTGTGTGTTTTTCAGTGGGAGTGCTCCGTGGTATCACCAACCGCGTCCTGAAGGGTTCTTACTTAAACTGGTGATCATTTTATAGGGGCACTTCCTTTCATCCCATTCTCCTCATCATCCTTCTGCAACTTACCTCATCCCTATATATATGTATGTGTCATTCCAGACGATAACTCTCCTTAGGATTGAGATAAAAATCCCGTTCTTGCGCCAAAAAATCAAGCTTTCCAAATGAAAGGATGAGTTCGTTGGGCAACAATTTTTGAGCACATTAAATTGGTAACATTTAAAAAAATCACTAAAAATGGCTAAAAAACGGCCAAAAATCGTTAAATTTATAATTTTTAGCCGAGTTTCAAGAAATTACCAACAATTAACTGGAGAATTAAAATTTTTTTTGCAAATAATTATGCTGAAAAACGTACTTACATTTCATTAATATTAGCTGAAAAATCTATAAAAAAATCTAAAAATCCAAAATCATTTTAGAATCACCAAATTTTATTTAGTACGAGTTTTTTTTTTGCCATAAAATTGGTTTTTAACTATTTCCTTCTACTGAAATTGCACAAATTTCAATACAATTTAACATAATATAATAATAGATAATTTAAGAAAATTCGCTCATACGATCATGCTGCATGACTGGAACTTTTTTAGGTTTGAAGTTCGGTTTGCTGCGCGCTCTTGGCTAGGCTTCCCACCTGGTATGCCGTGTTTACATCCGTGCACTGGCGAAGGCCGGTGGACTCGGTATTGTCTCTCTTTCAGCCAGCATCGCATATTTACGCCGCAAGCGCCTGCTCGCCCTTAGCGGCTCGACATGAGAGGTCGCTCGCACTGCTGCTGACCTTGACTCTGTCAGGCAGCAGTTGTTGTGATGCGACTAAGCAATACCAAACGCTCCATAATCCAGCTCAATTCTGAGTACGCTGCTGCACTGCATGAGTCAGTTGATGTCCGACAAATGAATCTCTCATTTCTTCCCAGTAGGTAGAATGGGCATCAGAGGGCATTTGGGCCCTTTGTATATTTATGTAGGTACATCTAGTCTTTCAACATCTTTACATGTTCATTTAACTACGATGTTTTATCATCATATATGTTTATCAGTAATATTTATGTGATTGTAAGCATCATCTAGTCGTTGTTTAGTTTTTATTACGGGGAATTTTTAACCCCCGTAGGGGTTACAAAGTATTCATCGCTGTATCCGTTGAGGCAGAGTGCGGCGATGCAGGTACTGTATCCGTTGAGGCTTTGCGGGTTATTATAATTATTTCTCCCCCTCCGATCTGCCAGAGGAGTCCGTGATGGCGATCTGATTAGGGACTGAATGCAGTGACGGATTAATAGAATTTCGTGGGTGGGGGCGGTAATCCTCTACCGGGAGTACCCCCCCCCCCCCCCCCCTCCCCGGGAAATTTTTTTAAAAAAGACCTTGAAAAACTAGCAGTTTCAGAGGTTTTAGACCCACACTTTATATTAGGTATGTAAAATTAACGTGAAAAACATGATTTTTATTTGCACAAAATTAGCTTGGTTACCAAACATCCATTCCCACAATAAATAAATAATAAAATCAACAAAGAATAAAATAATTATTCATAAGTAAGTAATTTTTTTGGCAAAATTATGTCGAAAAATGCAGGGAATGAAACATAAAACGCTGGAGATATAAATCAATACTACATAATAACTTCAGTCCTCGTGATGTAATGTTATTTATAAAGTATACATTTATATCGTAATCACAGGATTAAATAATAATACACTCTTTATTTTTTCAATTTACTTTAGAAACAAAAACATTTAATAAACACTCACGTTGAAATTAAATGAACAAAGTACATTTTTGATTAAAGATGAAAATACAAATAAAATATTACGTTGTAAAACATTTTTTGTCTATATTACTGGTAAATGTGAAACAGTTAATAATTCACTTCAATCGAAAAACACTGGTTGCAATCATTTAGGAAAACACGATTCGTTTCCTTCTTCGTCAAAACAGTAGGTAGGTTGATTATGTAGGTATTATGGCTATTGATTAGGTATGTAGGTATTGTTACCGTTACCGAAAGCGGTAAATGAGAGACAAATACTGTAGGTACCTACCGTAACTTGTTGAATAAACTGATGAACACAAACTTATCCCTATTAATAAAAATTGTATTCCTGACCTGCTGCCTTATATATTGGAAAGATGTTTTCTTCCATGCTCGTTTCTTTACGGAGCTAAACTCAAACACTAAAAAAATCTTTAGTTCGCATTTAACCTGAAGTTTGGTTTCTACTGTACATTCTACTCACGAAAGAGCGACGATGGACGACAGCACGACACTCAACACCACCTTTGCCAACCTGCTTTGATTTTTCCCTTAAGCACTTCTGGAAATCTCCGAGTTTACCCACGAAAATTCTGACACTACCCACGTAAATCTCCAATTGATACCCCATGGCACCTACGCAGTTTGCGGGCCTACTAAAATTCAAACGAACAGATTAGTAAATTGGCCGTGGTAGATTAGTAAAACCGGTACCTATCAGCCCAGTTTCCCCACAGTATAAAATTCCTTCATCTACACTTGTATTTGTGTCAACCTACAAACGCGACGGCATGATTCTTTGCTGGCGTATCCTGGCAATAATTTTTTTCTTCTGCCTCTCGGAGGGGGGGGGGCGACCGCCCCCCCCCCCTTTAATCCGTCCCTGACTGAATGTCAGCATGGCTCTCCGTAGAATCGGGGCCGTTCCAGTGTCCCTTTGACACCTAGTTGATTGCTACTAATGACCCTTCCGGTTAAGACGTGGCTTGAATTCCAAATCTATAAATAAGTAATAACAGTATTTATTGGATTTATACATTAATGGAATATAGAGGAGTCATTAGTTCACTAATTCGCAGCTATTCATGTAGTACTTTATTCAAAAATTATAAATTCATTATTTATATCACAATAATATAAAATTAAAATAAAAGTAATATATTTAATAAGTTTGTTTGAAAAAACAAAAAGTTGATAAAACAAAGTTTTTTCTTGAAACACCGCAAAAACTACATTGCGACCCCTACTGTGGGGTACAAGGGGTGTCTAAAATTTTATGGGCCAGGCATTTATTTTATTTCTGAAAATATCATAGAACTTTAAATATCTCCAAAAATCCGATATTTCTTAATCAACGAACTTTTCCGCGTAATTGGACCGGTTTTTGCGCACGCGAAAATTTGAGTGATAGGTCATTTTTTCATGAATTTTATGTAGATTCCGAACTTGTAATAAAAATGAGTGTTCCTCTTTGAAAAACGCAATTTAAGAGTCGTTCATAATCAAAATCCAATATCACCATTGGATAGTGTTTGAATAATAAAGGGGAGTTACAATTTAAAATTTTCTGATTACTTCAAAAATATAAAAATAACGGCTCGCCCATAAAATTCAAACACCTTGTATATATGTAATCAAAAAATCATTTCCTGCCAGTTTGCAAGATAATTACATTTTTCTCCAGCCTCTCCGTACAATCAATGCACTGTGTGGAAATGTTTCCCCTGAAATTTGATGTACATTTCGAATTTTCAATAAAAACTGCCAAGTTGGGTGTGGCACAAAGCTTTCTCGTATCCGTTAACATGAATGCATAGATCACTGAAATGTTTAAATAACCTCCAAAGATTTCATAGCGGGTTTCTTTGGTTGGGGGAAATAGCAAATCAAGATGTAAAGAAAAACGTCAAACTCGGTCAATTAGGAAACCAGAAAATGATGGTTCGTGTAATTTACGATTGCACATGCGCAGAGTGAAGTATTTATTTGTGAAAAATTAAACTGAAAGGGGACCTAACTCGCACATTCCCAGCACAATAAGTAGGTAGAGATTCATATAAGAAAATTTGATAGAAAGCATTTATATTTTAAATATGTTGCTTGTTTTATTTGCATCACTATTCTTTGATTATTATTATTCTTTGTTAAATTCCGATGAATATACAAAAATATGAATTATGTGAATGATAAGTGTTGTAGATTAGTTTAATTAATAGCGATAGTTTAGTAGGTATATTGGAGGAGATCTCTCTTTTAACGAAAAGTCATCTTAAATAATAGGTAGGGACTCATTGATATCAACAGTGAATAACTCATACCTACTGTTACCTAATAAAGATAAGGCAAACAAGAGAGATTTCTATTCACTCAGCTGATCAGGATGGAGCCCGTCATTACATTCGTCTTCTGATAGCCCAGATAGCCCTATCAAATTTCCCTGTTCAACTTCCTTGGTTGAACATTCCAACAATTCAAATCATTTTAACTTCGTTGATTAATTTCGTAATCCTATTCATTGCACGAAACCTTGTGACAAATTTATTCAAAACGCCAAACATGTACCAATGCTTCACGCTAATAAATACATAGAGGTTTGTACAAGAAAACTAAACTTAAGCCTGGTTACTTGATGTAGGTATATGCTTCTGCGCTACTTTATGTACCTACCTAAATATAAATAAAACTCCAGTAATATTAAATTCCTACAACATCACCGGGTTACTACAGCAAACAGTAGCCTCGCCAATCATCAACTCTACGTCAATTGCCTGGTTAGGGTAGGTAACAAGATTGTTTATCAGTCGTTGAGTTTAATTTTTCATCCAAAATGTTCAGAATGACCCTCAGGCTTTAGACGTGTTTATGTCAAAAAACTTAAAGAAACGCTTGCATACGAGTCTGCAACACATTGGGACATTTTATGTCTTTAGTTGAAGACAAGTATGTGTTGCAGACTCGTATGCAAGCTCTAAGAGCCACTCAGCTGATCCGGACCCTGGGCATCGTTACGTAAATGTGATAAAGATACTACATACGAAATTACAGCTTCCTAGAGTGTAAAACATAGAAATTAGCTTTAAGAGCCACTCATCTGATCCGGACCCTGGGCATCGTCAAGTAAATGTCCTAAAGAGGCTACATACGAAATTACAGCTTCCTAGAGTGTAAAGCATAGAAATTACCTATTAAAATGATTTAACCACCGCTTCACAAATCAAACCGTTCTCGCAATACTTGGATCACCTGCTATGAATCAAATCATCGAAACACCAGCTCAATGAAATCATCAGAAATTAACAAGCGGTGGCAATCATGTTCACAACATCAATTATTGAGAATGATCACCTGAGTGTACACAATTATTCAAATAACCTTGCTCATAACTCAGTTTGTTGGTCACGCACTTCGCAGTAGTTAACATAATATGGTTGGATAAATCGAGATCTATCGAACGAATGGTCAATGAATTTTGTGGGATGAAAAACGACGAAGTACCATTTCCCTAGCAACGACTCGGTTGTAAGCGGAAATCATCAAAATATTTTCGTGAGCAATTTTCCGTGACGTTTTTTTAGTTTATGTGCCATAGCAAAGACATAAAATGTCAATAAGGATATAATATACAAATATAAAAATAAGGATATTTAATATACAAATAAATCAGCAACAACGACCGCTGAAATAGGAAGGGGAAACAGATCGAATAGCGGAGGCCTTGGTGGACATCCTTTCAACCTCCTCATCAACCTGTTGAGTCACCACCTCGTTCTCCCGTACTTCACAGGAAAATCGTTGCTGACCTTGGACGGGTCACGAGCGCTCCGTCAGTTCGGGAGACTATTCGGTTGCCGTGACAACACGCAAAATATAATAATATTGTGGCGATCTCTTGTTGTGAGCGTCCCTAGATTTACGTACATCTCGACAAGTCAAAGAAAAGTTTCGGACCACTAGTACACTAAACACCTTATTTTGCATAAGTGTATTTGTCCCGGAGCCAAGGCCGAAAACAGGTAGGAATTTGAGAAAAAGGTTTGAGATTAGATTTTGAAAATTTAGTCCGTTCTGGGTGAGAAAATCTTTTTCTGCCGTCTCAAACTTAGTGGAATACCAAATGGCGGCCTCATAAAGATGGCCGAATTTGCCCATTTTAAAGATTATCTCTACTAATTCCTAAACCGTACATCCTACAGAAATGTTAATACGTAGCAAAGTTGTAGAGCATAAAAAACAAAACGATTCGATCCAAAAACATCAAGTTATCTCCCAAAATAAGCTAATTACAAACAATTGAAAGTTGGGCTAATTTTGTGCCAGTCCCCTCCTCTCCCTGTCAAGACTTTTGACCTTCAAAAACCACTAGCGACCTCAATATTGTTCTGATTCAGGTCTGCCAAACCCCGTTTGATTCAGGATTTAATACTTCCCAAAGTTCGTATCGAGTAAATTTTTGCTCAGACAATTTCTCAATAATGTACAAAGTAAAAGGCCGTTTTACGAACTTTATGTGTAAATTGACATAAAATTCATAAGTTCGGCTGTAAGTCAATGGGGGAACGTCTCAGCTAAAACTTGCTCGATTCGAACATTGGAAAGTAATCCTGAAAATTTTTTTGTTTATGTTTGTTTGCCCATTTTTCAAAATGTAGGACGGTTTTTTTGAAATTCTGATATAACTAAGACAGAAGTGAATTAGTTCAAACATTAGTGTATGCCTACTAGATGCAAATATGCGTTAAATGAGACCTAGTACAACTCAGAACTTTGTTTTGTAGGTGTTGGAAAACACACATCTGACTCTTCTGCAAAGATAAGTTACGAAATCGTGTTTTCTTCTCCTACGAAAAAAAAAAAAAAAAAAACATAACCTTGCTAAAGGCAAAAAGATTCAAACGATTTTAATCTGATTCTTTTTGTAGGCATCCCATCTATGTATTCCTGGTCCCAGATCTGAGTTACTAGGAATTTATAGTAATAAACATCCAAACTACTTATTTTCATGCTAAAAGTAATAGGTACTCATCTACCTAATCAATAATTGTTTACTTACCTCTATTTATATACGAGTAGAACATTGTGAATGATTTCTCGTGTCCCAAGCCAGACTGAATAGCAAGTTCACTCGTTGATCTGTTGAAGTGAACTGGTAGCAAGTTGTTATTAATCGTTTTTCCGCATTCCTCAGTATACACTGACACGTCAGGTCGTAAACAATTGATAACGGCCTTGAGTTCCACTAGTCCAGACGTATTAGATTGCATGTCAAGACCTGCTGAGGCCATGCCTACCTTTCAACTCGGAAATTTAATTATGTCAAGCTGGATTAGGTTTTTGAACCACTGTGCGCCACTGTGGGCAAGATCGCAAAAATTCCTGACCAAAACTCTAAATGTAGGTAGGTACTAAAAAAATAACATAATAAATAAAATAAATAAAAACGTAAATATTTTCAGAAATATACGTATGTAAACCCCATTTAAGTATGAAATTCTTGAAATGAAATGAATATGATGCGTTAATAATAAAAAATCAAGTGATCATCGTTAAAGTTCAGAGGAACTTGATACAAAATATACATTACCTAACAACTTCTGGTATTAAATCTAGAGGGTTATTCCCGCGAGTAGTAATAGTAAAATGATCATTTGCGTACCAGTACTGTTTTGACGGCCTGATGATGATGATCTGCATCGAAAGCGCTCGCCCCTGACACTTGACTTGCTAGTGACGACGGATTCCTCCGAAAGGTACGTAAAAGATCCTTAAATTTGTAAACGTAAATTGCTAAATTTTAACAACTTCTGAATCGGAACGGTGAGTGACCGGATGATACTTATTACAAACTAGCTGTGCCCGCTCGCTTCGCTCGCTCGTCCGAGACATGAATGTATATCACATTGTACCATCACATTAACGTTTAATCAATTGTGTCAGTACTGCCAGGGAAATACTATATTTTGTTATATCTACCACACCCAGAAAGGCTCTGTTCCAAATTTCGGCAAGTTCTTCATGATTTTAATTCAGGAAATATAATTGATTGTAGTTGAATAAATTTATCCATTATGAAATAAATAAATTGGGATTTCTTTTGATTAAGCATCTTACATGGAAGTTGGGGCGACTGTTAGAGAGGAAAGTGGTGTTCAGTTCTCGAGGCCGTTGATTTGTGGGTTCACTTCAACTGCCGACCGTAGTCGTAATGAGACTGCTCGTAAAATGGCAAACTGCAACTTCAAATCTACGAAGGTGACCTCAACGGATCGAGGCTTGTCCCATTTATCAACCTATTTCTCCACTATTCGCTTCTGGAAAATTTGGAATTTCCTGTGAAAGACACCTTCACATGAGGTGAGAGCGGAGTGAAGGACCCATGGAGATCTTCCGCAGCAGCATGATATTTTCTGTGCTTTGCACGGACGGCTTCTACGGCGACTGACAATCCAGTCATGGGTGGAATAGGAATTTTAAGTTGGATAATAACAAAATACGCTTAAGAGCTCTCAGCTAACTATAGAGGTTCTCCAAATTGAAGTTATATACTATTACCCCCAGAGAAGCCCCGTTCCAAAGTTCAGCATTTTTACTGGAATAGGAACAAAATTAGCACTCAGTTGAGTAGCGTGGTTTCTCTAGCTGTAATATCGTCATCACTTTGGCAGACTATCGAATTTTTTTTTTTTTTTTTCACTCCAGAAAGCTAAAGAATCGGCGTTTTTAAGTTTCCAGGAGGGCATGTTTGATTCGACCCCTTTATTTATTAGTTTATAAATGAGGTTTATTAAATACCTAGCTGTACCTACTTGGAAAACTGTGCAAGATAATGAGGCAGGATTTTGACAGTTGATAGACGTTGCCAGTAACATCTTCATGGTCACTGAAACAAAAATCGTGAAATTCACCGATTTGTTAGTTTGCTGGAGTGAAAAAAAAAAAAAAAAAAAATCGATAGTTTGCCATAGTGGAGACGATATTATACTCTTAAGCCTAGTACGCACTGGGATTCATTGTTCGGACTCTTTGTTGCAGACGCTCGGATTCATGTCTCAGACTCTTTGCCCCGCGACATTGTCGCTCTGCAAATCGTGTACGCATCTAGTTTGAACCTGAGCCATGTCGAACGAGGTCGCGTTTTCGGGGATTGCAGTAGCACTTTACATAGCTCTACGGAGTAAAAAAAAATGCTACTTAAAAAAAGCCAACGCGTTGGTGGATGCGTGGACCCTTCATTAACACTCGGTTTTTTTAACGGTTTTTTCCATATCGTGAGGCCAATATCATCTTTTGTGGAGGGGCCACAAAGCTGCTGCAGCCTGCAGGACATCATAGACAAGGGGGGAAGAGGTTCCGAGAGTGTCTAGAGTAGAGATGAGAGTGTGACCTGAACTGAAGCAAACTGTTTGGAAGACTAGAAGAAGAAGGCAAAAAATTATTACATGATGTTTTATTATATCTGCATTAGATAGCCCATTTGCGCCAACCGCTAAGAAGGGTATAATGGTGCTTCATGGGTCAATTCCAGATCTCATTTCTGATCGAAAGTACTTGTTAGAGATTTATTTTAATGCTTTGTTTTTCTGAGTAATGTCATTTTTAAGATATGTTTTCTACCTTCAAACGACCATAACTCCACTTGAGATCACTGTAAAATCAAAAATATGACCACCGTTGGAAACAGCGTTAATTGGATAATCCAGCTATTTGATGTCAAATCGATTTTATATGACGACTTAATAAGTTAGTAAAAAGTTCCAGTCATGCAGCATGATCGTATGAGCGGATTTTCGTAAATGATATCTTAGTATATTTTGTTAAATTGTTTTGAAAATTTAGGATTTTAACTAGGAAGAAATGTTCACTACCGATTTTGTGGCAAATGAACTTGTCCTAAATAATTTTCGGTAATTCAAAAAATGTTTTAGCGAATTTTTCGAAAAAAATCAAGCTATTTTTGATGTTTTGCTGTTTTTATGCATTTTTGACAAATATTAATGAAATTTAAGTACCTACTTTTTTCAGCACAAATTTCTTGTTTTTCTGGTTTATTGCTAATAAAGTTCTTTTGACTAAAATTCTGCTAAATAAAAAATTAACAATTTTTACCCGTTTTTAACTACAAGCATAACAACGATAACTACAAAGCGATAACAACGAAGATGCACCGGTGAGAGGCCCACTTTGTTCGATATTCACGTACGCACTGACTCTATGTTGCGCGACATTGTGTAAAGAATCCCATTCCGAATGGGACTCAAAAAATACTAAAACGCTACACACGAGATGCAAGACTCAATGTCGCGGAGCGTCCCGGATGCAAGAAAATGAGTCCGAGACGCAGCTCCGCGACAAAGAGTCCGAACAAAGAATCCCAGTGCGTACTAGGCTTTAGGCACCACACGCACCAAAACCCCGATCGAAATTTCTGCATCTCAAGTTCAAGTCTGCAAGTCAAGGAGGGTCAGAGCTCACTTTGCTGATTAGAGTGATTCTTTTAGTTATATTTAAATACTCTACCAAAGGTCCAAAGGTCAGCATCTCAAGTTTAATTGGAACAAAATTAACTACAGATTCTACTTATTAGAGTGGTTTCAAAAGTTTTAGTTATACTCTACCATAGAGAGATCCTGTTCAAAAATTCGGCAGGCATCTAAAGCTGAATAGGAACAAAATAAGCTACAGGGCCCACTCAGCTGATTAGAGTGGTTTCTCAAGTGTTGTGATGTTTTGCCCTACCACACCCAGAGAAACCCAAATTTCAGTATCTCAAGTTGTATTGAAACAAAATTAGGTACCGTAAACCGGGGTGAAGGCGATATACTGGGGGGAAGGCGATCATTTTGATTTTGCCCACTAATTACTCTAGTGCTCCTAGCGGGTGATCACTGATGGCTCCAAGGAATGTGCAGACCATATCCACTATTGGCTATCAACACGATGATGAAGTTTTTAGTGCGTTTTTTAACCTTATTAGTGCCTTATCAGCCAGTTTTGTGAATCACGTTTTTGTGGCAAGATTATTCATAACCAAAAAACCTCTGAGGGGTTTAAGAGTTCAACTTCTGCAATTGTTTTTAAATATTTTCTTTCTTTGAAGGTAAGAGAAGAGAAAACCGTTGCTAACATAATTTTTGGAGTAACTGTGTTGTCTATGCAGTACCAAATGAGTGCTTTTTCATTTTACAGGGGTGAAGGCGATCGTGCCTCAAAAATACATTTAAAATTCCGAGGTGATGTTCTAGTTAACTCAAAGCATGGTAATATATTCTATACAACCGTAGAGTACTATTTCTATTCTTAGCCTCAGGGCCAAGCCCATAGATTACTGTATACCAATTTTTTTTAAAATACTCCTGTTTTTCCTTTTCTTAACTTAATCTAGTTTGCTGAGTTTGATTATCTTTGAAAATGTTTTGCTAATAATACCACTTATGTTCAAATTCTTCCTAGCTAATGGACGTATTCATAGCTTGCAATAACTCGAAAATACTGATAATGTTGACTAATAAGTGAAGTTCTAGTTTTAATCATTGAAGTTCCTGTATTCTAAGGTGTTACCATGACAGGTAATGGTACCTACTTACCAATTTCTATTCCTACCTATGAATACTAGTTATTATCTTTACATGAAATGTTTTAAATAATGTGATATTAAAGTTTAAATAAATGAAATCTATTTTCAACCATTCTGAAACTGATGTCTCGTGACGTTGAGTCATCTTCCTACTAAATAATCTACTTTAATACTCCAAACCAATTTCCCTGCCCTTGGATGTTTATTAAATATTTTTTAAAAAGTTTAATTCTGATCGACTTCAACTTTCTAGAAAGGTGAAGGCGATTTAAAGTGTAAAAACATGAGTGATCGCCTTCACCCCTACCTATGGGGTGAAGCCGATCAGTGTTTAAATAAATAAAAAAATGGTAAATAACATGATCAATTTAATGTAATTATGTCATTGCGATTGTGAAATGTGAAGGAATATATATTATTTTTTGTAGAATTTTTGTATCCATTTAATAGGGAGAAATAATAGAAAAACTTGAAATTTTGATCGCCTTCACCCCGGTTTACGGTACAAAGCTCACTCTGCTGTTTAGAGTGATTGTTCAAGTTAGTGACACGGAGGTGATGGAGATGTAGAAGTTCCCCCTTCAAGGGGGAGAGGCGATTATTCTGCTACACCCAGAGGATATCCTGAAGGCTGCAAGATTCGAGAAGGAGGAACTACTCCTATGCATCACACTCAAAAAGCAGTGAAATAGTGAGTGAGTGTGGGGGGGGGGGGGGGGGGGGGGGGACATTCAAAAATAGAGGAGTTGTAGTTTGAAACCACACTCTGCTATCATGAGGAAGACAAGGAGGTGATGGAAATGTAGTAGTTTCCTCTTAAAAGGGGAGAGGCGATTAACCTGCTACACCCAGAAGATTTCCCGAAGGCTGCTGCTGCTGTTAGCCCAGGAACTATCCCCCTAGATATAATATTTGCAAGAATCGAGAAGGAAGAACTAATAATGGTGGTAAATTATTTCCGTTTACAATAACTAATTAAAATACAAAAAAGCTAATATATTGGTTATAAATGGTAAAATTAAAAAAGAGTGGAAAGCCGCATTCAGAAGGGATGAACAGAAGGACCGGGAGACTCTAACCTTGATGACTCATCGCTCCAGACCCCCGGCCTGTAGTGTCTAGCGGGCGCTGGTCAGACCAAAAGGCTCGTTTATATTTGATAGACCCTCGTATACATTCTTGTAACGGAAACGAGGAAGCTATGTGCCAGACCCAAACTCGACGCTTTTTCCCCGTTTGGATGGTTGGGGTGCAGCCTTAAAACTGTAGTAAAACAGTTTCAAAAGAGAGACAAATATTCGAAAAAATCATTGATTTTTTATTACTAGATTGTAATGGTACCTGTGGTGAACTCACCATATATCACCGGCCCTTTTCAGGGCCACCAAAATTAAGTTCACACCTAAAACAAGGTAAAACAGACGTCAGGCTACCTCAAGACGAAACAAGATAAATCGCCGAAAAGATTATACAAATTACATAATCGCAAAGGCAATAAACACGTCAGAAGGTAAAATACGACAAGCTAAACGCTCACTGCACGAGCGAGGCTAAGCAAGCCAACGACCTGACACACCAAAAATTACCTTAAAACAAATGACATTGAAACAATAGCCAAGGGCAAAGAAAGCCGCACACGCTCTATCGAGAAGAGGGAGAAGAAGATGTTTCACCCCCGCGACACCTCAAGCGCACTCGATCAAATCGGAACAGCCAATCAGACGCAGCATCCGGCTCCCCGACGAGTATAAATATAGCAGCTCCAGCCACTATATTTCATACCGATCTCTACCTCTGATCTTGAAGCTACCTTCCGACTCTTAAAGAACCCCTGCCTTCAAGCCTACTGCGATTGAAACTCCGTTGGGATTGACTGAGGACAAGGCTCTCAAGCCAGTTGGCAACGAGATTTACGACACGAGATTACTCTGCCTTCCAGACTACCAGAATTCAGAGTAGATCGAGCAATACAAATACACTTCGTATTGTTCTCAATCTAGTCTCGTTTCAGCCGAGACGCTAAACAAGCATTCCTATACGGACGACGCTGTTTAGTTCCAGAAAGTCTTGCCACCCGGGCTCGTAGATTTATTTACGAGCCGCCCGCTGGGACAAGCCAGATCTCAAGCAAGCCCACAGCGGCCGATCGTCCGATTTTTTGGTGGACCTACTATATCGAGCGAGCTCCACTCACTTGATATGTAGTCGACCCCAGGAGGACCCTTCGAATTTATTCGAAAGCGAGTCCTCGAATTTAGTTCTTTCCAGAACTAAATAAACCCTTCCAAATGGAGCGAACACCTAGTTTTTGCCTTTTGGAAGGTATAAACGAAGCCAGTACGGCAGAAACTCCGGTTTCCATATCCTACAAAACACAAGGATATGCGAGATAAGTACGGTACTTCTTCGTACCTATCACAAGATCCTTTTCAAGGGTCAAGCCCGTACAACCACACGTACAACATGGCTCGTGACGTTCCACTGGGAATACCAACTGCCAGTAAAACTTACATAAATCCACTACAGTACCTATACAACGGAAATGGAAATTACCACACATCGCATGCCATTATGATAGCTAATCCAAAAAATATATCTAGAAATCTACGCTGAATTTGTATTATTGGCCTTTCTGTTATCACTTACTTATGCTAAGATGAAGATAGTATCGAGGTTGAATAAAACTTCGTTCTTATTAGTGGTTTTTCCCCCAATATATTTCTCATACTTTACATGGTTCAAACAACTTGGAACAGAACAAAAATCATCCAAAAAACAAATTATACAACGCAAACATCATAATAAACCCTAATAAATACGTAATATCACCCCCAAATAACCAAACTATTCACAGTGGCGAGGGTTTTATTTCATAATGAGGAACGACGTTACAGACCTCACCAAAATATGAACGTTCGAGTATTTTTAATCCCGTTCACTATATTTTATTCAAATATAATTCAACATCGCATCTGAATATCAGATAATAACGTAGAACTTTTTCTCACAAATCTCACACACCACCTACTTCGTACAACTCAATACAAAAAAATCCAAGTTAAACAAAAGAGAATCGATTTTTTCATTGACAGTCTTTGATAGCGTTAATCGGAAAATTTTCGATTGCAATAAAAATGTCGTAGTACAATAATTGTTACTATGGAGATTACATTTCCACTTATAAATTAAAATATATGAAACGGCGCCGCAAGGAAAGAGTGGACAAAATTCAATGTTTTTGACCTAGTGAGAGAGAGGAAATGAGGAATTCTCGCGCATGTTATACAATTTCCACCTTCATCTCATCCCATCGGAACTATCCATCAATTCACTGCACTTCAGTTAGTAAAATTCTATGCAAAAAGTATGCAGTCAGAGCATTCACAAATGATGAATAGGAGAGGAGTTAGCATTATTGCTTCCACAGCCGATTTGACTCCTCATGCCAACTTCCAGTGGTCTCCAAGAGACTGTGTACACCCCCTACCAGAGCGGATCACCCTGCCCGATGTGACGTCACCAGTTCAGGAAATTTTGAAAAATCACAGAAAGAATTCACTCATCGTAGAAGCGCAGATGGTGTCAAATGAAATCTATTCTGTGAAAATGAAATTTTTTTCATTTTAAAATATAAAATGAAAACGTAGGTAACACTCATCACAGAACGAATTGAAAGCTTGTGCCGCTCGGAAAAATTGGCTTTACATCGATTCAATCATTACTGAATAATACATTATGCGCACATCGCGGGATATCAATAGTATTTCAATGTTACTTGCTACAAACGAATCTTTGAGATTTCAGATGGTGAATGTTATACGTAGATGTACAAGAACAGATGTAGATGTACTAGGAAACTCAAGGAAAAGGAAGGGAACTTGGGCCCCAAGCACGGAAGCTATTGGCTTGTACATTTCACGTTTGATCAAAGAGAGACTCAGCTCAGTAGCGATGGATGTGAAGCCCTTGATTTATTATTCACAGTAAATAATTAGTAAGTCAGTATGGTAATACGTTCAACTTGAATGTTAGTAGCCGATGTATACAGACAGATTAAATCTCTTCAAGGAGTCTCTCTGGATGGGTTGGGTTCGTGCAATTAATTTTGATGCATACGTCAAATTACTCTACACTTTACTAAGGGATTGATGCTGGATGTTTCGCGGCAACTCGATCATGATTGCATTCAAGGTCAACTGGAAATTTCTCTCTAAGACAGATAAGGAAAGGCTAGATTCAAGTGCTGGACGTACTGACTCGAAATTTTCACCAACAGGAGAATCGTTATGAAATAGTAGGTACGAACATAAAGAGAGTAATATTATATTACCGTAGTGGGGGGTATGGTTCCTACGTAAGTACCCCAGATTATTTCTGTCTTTTGAAACTTAATTCAACATATATGGGCTGAACGAATACCAGCACATTAGCCAAAATTCAGTCGCAGCAATTCAATCGAACAATATAAAATCGACCAGATTTGAAGGAGACCTAATTGAGAAGTCGGATTTGTAAATAATAACATTTGGCATCTCCAAACGGGAATGAGTGTCACGAAAAATGCTAAATGCCACCACATTAAATTGTTTAGACCAATTTTAACGCAGCGAGAACTCCTCATAAACATAGATTTTGAACATACATCAAAGTAGAGAT
Source organism: Adelphocoris suturalis (assembly GCA_030762985.1). Lineage (NCBI taxonomy): Eukaryota > Metazoa > Arthropoda > Insecta > Hemiptera > Miridae > Adelphocoris > Adelphocoris suturalis. The sequence goes on from CM061047.1 coordinate 61,036,432, forward strand.
TCTTCTAATGATTGTTCTCAATAAAGAAAAATTATTTAAATCCTAAAAAAAGTGTAGATAAGTTTTGAAATTCGAAGAGAACTTGATACAGTAGACACCAAACATAACGAAAATATTAAAGACCACGCAGTGACAGCGGCGGATACACGGGATTTTTGATGTAAGCAAAATTAAGATTGCAAAAGGCCAAATATAAATTATATCGAGGGCATTTTCGGAAAGCTATTGAACTCATCATCACTGATTGCTGATCACAGATTATTCCTGAGCAGGTAATTCTGATTGGTTGCCAACATTTAGGCAGTATTCCCCAACTGCAAATTTACTTTATGTTGGAATAATTACGGTACCAAAGTGTAATAAAAGAGAATAAATCAAAAAGTTTGTGATATGAGCAAACAGGTAGAGTTTTTCATGTGAATAACTTGAATGTATATGTCCAGTTAGGATGTACAAATCACATCCTAACATGTACATGACACATGTTCATGAGCTTTTGCTACAATTGAACTCAATGGATTGAAATTTATAGGGTTCAACTTTGAAACACGCAATTAATTAACAATAAGCAGTTGCAGTTACGATATAGTGAGCAGAGTTGGCGCATGCGCAAAGATTGTGTTAACCACAATGGCATTCATGGGGTCCTGTCAAGGTATCAATTATCACAGCCCCTAAATGTTCAAAGATATTGGACAGTTCGTGTGTGAGATATTGGTTATTTTATATGTACATGTATAAAAGTATGTACATATAAATATGCATATCATTGAAGGTAAGTAATGTACAGCTTAATGTTCTGAAAATACGTCGGACCCGATCGGCATAATCATGCAACGTAGGAATTGCAGCGAGTATTGTGATTAAAACCCGAGAAATGTTATTTTGTGGGCCTAAAAGCAGAGAATTTAGCAAAACAGTTGGGCCACGAACATTTTCGCGCTATTGATGGGTGATTCAACCTTTCATTTAGGCCAAAAAGTAGGTTTAAAAATGCATTGTTCGTTTACTGTTATAGGCCGTTTTATTTTATCGAAAATGTTAGGTCTCGATGTAATTATAAGCAGCGTCCAATGTATATCTATTGCATAATTGCGCATACGCATAGACTAAATGCTCCATTACTAAGAACAATAAGAAATTAATAATGTATCACTGGAGACCGAAACGATAGAGAGACGATTTCCTTGAGGAGGCTAGTGGTTTTATCCCCTAAAAAAGGCCGGTTCCGTCACTGCACACTGTAACTGTTGGTACCTATCTATAGTGCTTGGGCCAATTAGAATCTACTGACTAACGATATGATGTTCAACTGTATTGAAAAAGGTTTCTTCTGTCTTGATGTTCAATTCCATTTAAGAAACAACAATAGCTTATAAAAGGCCACGCCGTAAAGTTACAACAACATTGTGGGTCTATGCAGTAGAGTGCTACACTCATTGAACTGAAAGAAAGATTGGCTTTGACTTGAGGGCATTCCAAGCCAACTTTTCCAGCTAGCTTTCTATGAAAGGAGATTTGAACTAGCAGTGATTTCGTTACCTCAATAAGGCATCGCAAATGTTCTATTTATTCACGTTTTCAAGTTAAAAAAACATTATTGGAGAGAGACAAAAGTTTTAGATTCCAATAAAGGGTTGTCTAGGGACCTCGCCAAAATAGTGAAGTTTTCAACCCATTCAACTACGACTTACAACTTCTCCATGTAAACTACCATGCTGACTCGATAAACAAAACGATACGAAGTTACTGTGTCAATAAGCAATGATGATAAAGTTCTGAGCTCATTCTGCACTAGTAGTTTCAACAGACTTTCGTATGCCAAATATGCTTTCCTGTTCATCAAGCTTAATACTTCTTCCCAGTCTTTCATTTTTGCAAGAAGTCGACGGATCAAAAAATGTCACCATGAAAATCCTTGGCGACATAACATAGTACATGCGAAATTGCAACACAACATAAAAATATTGCAAGTTCAATTTCAACCTACCCTTCGGAAAATGTGTACAGTTCAAAACCAAGTAATTGCAACCTAAACTAAATACCTGAATATTACATTTTGTTTTGGCACGAAATTGCGCGGTTTAGACTCAAAACATTGGAAATGCAGTAATTCGAAGTGATATGCCTCTTCAATGTTAACACATGACTGTTATAATTTACAATGAACCGTGACTCTAAATAGGTTAATAAATGTAGGTACATACTCCCAAATTCATTATAATTATAAATGCGCGATCTCGAAATCAATGGGAAAAAAATGAAAAAACGTTAAACAGGGAATTTTTCAATGTTTCCCATTGATTTATTTTTAAATAATAAACTAAAATTTTCCTAAAAAATCCAACAAAATCTCATGCGCATTATTCTAAGAAGAATGTATTGATAAAATATTATACATAGAAATTTACCTAGGTTATATATCTACAAATACGATAAGCAACCTCATTTACATACGTCCCTATTTTAATAGATCTTCTTTTATTAATTAATGTTTTTTTTTTTTACATATTTAGTAGGAGATATTTAAAATTACTATCGTACATTTTTACAAGACGAAATAAATTAAACTGATTAACGAACTTAGGTAATTGGTACGAAAGCAACTGGCATTATGCTCTAAAGAAAAAAGGTGCGATTTAGATAATTTTCAACCTTCAATTACAGGAATAACGGAAAAGTTCTTGGTTGACCATAATGACTATACAAATGTGATACAATATGAAAAATATTACCTATATAATATAACAAATTAATGTTCGTTAAGCTAACAATTTTAAATTACTCAATGTACGTCATTTAGGAGTTGAAGAGATGTTACTCGAACAGGCTCTGTTTAATTGAAGGTTAAAAATATAAATCTACCTAAAATAATAAAATTCGTACATTATTGACAACATGAACGCCAACAAACGTAAGAACTTTGAAGAATAAATTATAATCGGTAAGTAGAAGTACTACGAGTACATACTTCCAAATAAACTCCAACTTAAGAAATATGTTTTGAAGAATGAATATATATATATACAAATAAACGTCTGCATAAATTAACAAGTGTTTACGTGGAAAAGCGGAATATACGAGACAAAAGATCAGAAGAAATGAAATAGGGGAATATTCAATACTAGCTAGAGGAATAAATTCATCTATTTTTAATGGTTGCATTTATCCTTATTAATTCGAAGTTAATTAAGAAGAAACTGCCGTCAGTCTTAGTCAAAAATTGTATATTCTGTAGAGAGAACGAAAAATGATCATTTTTCAAAAAATATAACAGGCAAGTAAGGGATATATGGTATAAATCAATGAAAAAATGAGACAAATCAGGTAATAACATGTGGGAACAGTAAAAAGTGAGAATTATGTTGTGTTTTAAGTCACAAAATTGACAAATAAAAACCGAATGTGCAAAAAATGACAAACTGCTCTGTAAGTGCACTTGAAGAAAAATTTTGTCATGAATTCTCCTTGCTCCACTGAACAATGGACAATAATTCAAAACGCATTAAAAATAAGGACGAAAAAAAAGAAAAGAATTCATCTGCGTTAAACATTACCGACTAAAATTAAGATAAAAAATCACAACTTTTTTTGTTTGTTTAAGAAGTATTATCCCTAGGTTTATTTTTAATATTTTAATTACAATATCAACTATGTTGAGCTACCTCGTATATCAAGGATATAAACATAATTTTTAGTTTTATTTCGTAACAATATATTTATCATGTTCCCATCGGTCATTGAGACTAGCGATCCAGGAGTTTCATAGAGCGCACCACATGCCATAACAACATGTCTGACCCCCCCCCCCCCCCCCTCTCCCCGCTCTCCCATCCTCTCATCATTAGGGTTTTTTGTTTTATACTTTTTTATACTATTTACAAACAACGATTTGAGTTTGTAATCATTATAATAAAATTGTACTTGGGTTTATGCTCATTAACCAAATCTAAAGGACGTTAATACTAGAATTTATTTAAAAAGGCATTCTGCCACAAAATTATTTATTCTTTTCACAAAGGTACCCATTATTTATTGATGACTGCAATGTAAAAAGTATTTTTGTTTACAATATGTACTTTAATGAATCATTAACAAACAATTAACAATTATATTTGTCAGGTAATTTAACCCCCCCCCCCCCCTCCCAGTGAAAATCAGGCTCACGAACTGTAGATATAGTAGAGTTTTGTGCTTCTCGTATTCATTTTCTTGTATACGAAAATGGCCTTTCCAAAACGAGAAGAGGTTTTCGATACGTGGAAACGCTTTTCGGAACGGGAAGAGTCAGCTTTTTTGGAATCGCAATTACAAGAAAACTTGACCTTTCTCTAGGATAACACTCTAGAATAACTTAGCAACTATCATGCAGTTGGCATGGACACACACACACACCCGACAAAATCGCCTGACTTTTCCCCATGCCGTCTTTTGTTGTTGGTTTAACCTTTGTATTTGCCTTTCTTTCGTGTTTTTTCCCCGCACCTCGACCAGAAGGGTCAAGCGGCATTTTGCTCTTGCTTTTGACGTTTAATCGACAATTTCAGCTTTTTCATTCTCAAGATTTCATTTCAAGGTTCATTTTACACGTTGTAAAGATTCGCGTTCTTCACGGCTGAATCTTTTTTGTATGATGTAGAAGTAAGTGGTCGTTGTTTCTTACTTCATGTTATATTTTGGAAATTGTCTACTGTGACAATTGAGTTTTGAGCAGTGATTCACTACAAGAGTCACATTAACGTCTCTATAAGAGTTCTCTTTCTCTCGATCTTACAAAAACGCTACGAGAAATCAATGCGAAAAGGTTAGCATTCATTGTGCTCGCTCTAACAGCTTGTTAGAAAAAAAAAAAAAAAAAAGAGAGAGAGAGTTAGAAAAAAACTCTCCATTCCCTTTGTTTTTATTTTAAACGATAAGACTGTGAACAAATGTAACGAAACAAAGGTTTCAGTAGAAGTTATTTTCGCAATAAACCATCCACTTGCAAGTCTCCAACGAAATCAAGATGGGACCTATCTTTATTTAAATTATTACAAATGCTTGCGCGCGCATGCGTTCGCCTCCTTGGAAATGTCGTTCTGGAATGAAAATTGTCACCACTATCATGGCAAAATATTGAATCATGGATATATAATCATGTATTTTCGGGCAACTGAAAGATGATTCAATGTGTTTCTCCGAGATAAAATTAATAGACGTAGAAACTCTCTTTTTCATATAGGTCTTAAATACTCCAACACTAATTAAGAGTGTGACGAAATCGTAGCAAAGACACATATCGACGTCTAAGAATCACCATGACATTCTAAATTTTCAACATTTCCTGATTTTGTTCTCATTCTAACGTGGGATTTCGCCCCAAATCGATTGGTATCTACAGTTAGTTTTTCGGTTTAATCACTGGAAACTTAAATATCGCCTGATTCATGATGATGGCAATGTAAATCCCGTGGAAACGCAAATGTATTCGGTCTCTTGGAAACCTAGGGGAATTTCGTTTTCGTAAAGCTGTAACTGTAAATATTATTCCTTAGCGACCAAGCGGATTCACGTGATGCTCCATTTCATTTAAGAGTTTCTATGCCAAAGCAAAGGTATGAAATGTCAAAAACAATATAGATTGTAGATAAAATCTGAAAAATCGTATAAACTAAATAACATGTTTTATCCAGCATGGAAATCCTAGCCGCGCCATACTTAAGCATATATCAGAACAGTGTGTGCGGTACATTCACTAAGCTCTTTTATGCTCAGATAGGAAGTAAAATTTGAGTTGATAGACAACGAGACATTACAGTAACCAATGACTATGAAAAAGTAGTCACATTCAGGGACCTTGAATCCAGAATCGGATAGGGATGACTCCCAATGAAAGCTATAAGTACCTACGTGTGAAATCACGCGACTATCGATTTCTAATAAATCGAATCAGATGCCAGCTGCTCGTCTCAACCATTTTTCCTCTCAATCGAAAGTTCACTTCTATTGTGTGATTTCGCTCTCTTTGAAGTATTTTGCTTAAATACGTTTTGAAAATCTATGCTAACTGGTGCGGTAATGGGGAGTTTTGCTTGCGAAAATGGTATTTCTTTTTATAGCTTACCAGCAATGATAACAAATCAGTGTGAAGACTAAATAAACGTTCTGAAAAAAAAAAAAAAATAAAAAAAATAAAAATAACTGAGTTGCTGGCGATGTTGAACCGTGATTTGAGCTGCCAAAAACTGTATAACCTCTCAATAGTAGCAGGTAAGCGTTACGTCATTCTATCAGAGGTATTTTATTAGTAATTCGATAGCAATGATGAAATAACATGAAACTTTTTACATACATCAGAAGTTCGATTCACAAGAAGTTAATTTTTGAGTCTATGCAAAGCATAAACTAGCATACAACGTTAAAAAAGCCAGTTTTCCTAGGTGAAATATCGCTCAAGACCAAGATTCCAAGCTCAGCCTTTAAGAGATCACCTCCTCATTTCCGAAACTCTTGGCTGATGGTGTTATGCCCTTTTCTATTACTTCCCATGTTCTCTACTTGACAATCAAATTAAGATTTCCAATAATAATCCTATCTGAATACAATATTCCATTGATTAAGTATGTTCCAAGACAGTTTAGTGTAGTTCATATTGAAAGAAAATATGTGGGAAGAGACAACGATAATGAAAAAAAAAATCAAGAAGAGAATGAGGAGGTTGATGAGGATTTTGGGCAACCTCTGAAGCGTAACTACATAATCACAGCCGCAAAGTGTGCCTAGCTACCAAGAGAGTAGTGTTTATCCCAATCGAATTAAACTTTCTGGTTTCAATTTCCTATGGCGCCAATTTAGGATTGTCCACTGAACAAAAACATACCCAAATTACAAGCATTCTGGAGAACAACCAAACAACATGTACGATATGGTGTCAATTTTGGCGGTGACTCCCAGTGACGAGACCTGTTTTTTCCAAATTTATTATTGGAAACCTATGGCGCGTGGATTTTTTAAATGGAATTCTCGATATTGGTGAAACATAAAACGAAACTCTATCTCTTGGTGGTAATATCACCTAGAATAAATCAGTTAACCCCACCACCCACCAGTCTTGCTGTTACCAGTACCTAGACATATCGATCCACTATGAGTGTATTAGATGGTCAGCCTGCATAATTCGATCTATTCTGCTCAAAACACGCGTAAATCAAGGTTTCGTTATCATATTGATTGGTATTTATCTTTTTTCGTTCGTACCTTTCGATTTGAATTCTCAATGTTCAAACATCTCTAAAACCATTAGAGAAGGTATGCGTTCTCTACATCAGGTTATTTTCATAACTGTAAAAAATAAATAAATAAATAAATCCCCAAACCATGATAATTGCCCTTTGGCCCTTTGAAGTAGATCAACACGGAAGGAGGCTGGTCGAAAAAGATAAACTTAGCGTTAATGAGCACAAACCAAGAGCTAAAAGCCATCCCACCTTACACGCCTCATATCGATTGTAGCTAATTGGAATTTCAAATGAAATCGTCATCGTTCAACTTTTCCATGTACTGTTATGGTTGATGCTCTCTGTAGTAGGGGTTGACACCTTTGATCGGGAGGGGGTGACCTTCCGTGTTGTAGACCCACTCGTCCAAAGATATCAGGCTGTCATCGCTGAAGAGAAGGTACAGGTACTGCAACAATCATTAACAACTTGTTACGTACCAAATTATGGAAATAATACATACCTAATTCCTAAGCAATAAATTCATGACTACAACTTACTTACATATGTATAACTACATAACAAGTTTAGTGGGGCGTAACAAAACAATGTTCACAGGAGAGATTTGATCCCTGCATATCGTGTCCTAGGCCCTAGTGTTGAATTAGACTGATTGGCGTATTGGTTTATTATTTTCAATAACGAGCCACAAAGGTCGAGGGGGGGGGGGGGGGAAGAGAGGGCATCCGTAAACTTTAACGAACATAGTAAAAAAATGTTGGTTTTTGCCATTAGCGTTAGGTAGAATGTTCTTCAAAACTCTATCTTCCGTAGATGTTTGCTTCTCATCGGATGGAGAATCAAGTACTGACCTTGAGTGTTTCTGCGATGAAGAAACTTTGTTGAACGTCATCCTTGACAGGGTCGTCTTGGTACACATTCTTGATTCCCGTGTACCCTGATGATGTTCTACAATGCTTCTCTAGAGCCTGAAAACAACCAAAATCACATTAGGTAATGGTTTTCTCAATTAGTTCCGCTATGCAGAAAATAACCTACTGTATCACTAGTTATTTATACATCAAGGTGAGCCGATCCCAGTCTTTGTAGTAGCTGATAGTACCGGCTTCAGTTCTGCTCGAGGAAATGTTCCAAATTACCAATCCAGGCGGAGCTCTGAGAGATTCTACCATAGAGAAGAGATTTCCTAGTAGGTCGAGTGGTATCGATATTGATATGACGTGTATCCTACACCTGAACCCTACCCTCTCTTCTAATGTCACAACCTCCACCACTCCTCACCATTCCCTTCCCACCAATAGTAGCAATAGGTCATGACTAGGGATGAAACACCGAAGGCACAATCGATTTTGACATCAATTTTATAATCGGAAGGCCAGAATCGATTTTATCAAATAATTGGTCCTAAAAATGTTTAAAAAATTACTAATATGCAAAAATACTTTCCTATGTGCAGTAATACGTTATTATATACCTATAAAATGGTTGAATCATGGGATCATTGCATTGATCAATCAATAGCGATTCAAGCAATAGCATTACCTATTTCAATATCAATGCTTAATAAGTAGTACAATTATAAAGTTAAGAAAAAACGACTACTGCACAGACTACTGCACAGAAATACTGCACAGATTTTATGTCTTTACTTTGGCGGATAAACGAAAAAAGCGTTAAAACATTGTGATTATTATTATATACCTTAATTAAAAAGCAGTGTTAACTTTGAGGATGAAACAATGAAATCAGTCATTTAGTTAACGTAAAACGCTTGCATACGAGTCTGCAACACATTGGGACATTCTATGTCTTTAGTTGAAGACTCGTACGAGTATGTGTTGCAGACTCGTATGCAAGCTTTAAGAGCCACTCAGCTGATCCAGACCCTGGGCATCGTCAAGTAAATGTCCTAAAGAGGCTACATACGAAATTACAGCTTCCTAGAGTTTAAAGCATAGAAATTAGTGTTAAGAGCCACTCATCAGATCAGGACCCTGGGCATCGTGAAGTAAATGTCCTAAAGAGACTACATACAAAATTGCATCTTCCTTGAGTGTAAAGCATAGAAATTAGCTTTAAGAGCCACTCATCTGATCCGGTCCCTGGGATTGTCAAGTAAGTACTGACGGTACCTATCACACTTTTCTTGACGGGTTTTTGCTATCTTAAGTAAGGATTAGGAAAGACAACAACTAAGAAAGGATTAGGAAAGACAACAACTAAGTAAGAATTGGGAAATACAACGACTAATAAGGATTAGGAGAGACAACAACTGACAACATCACAGTATTTTACCGTTTACAAGATTCATTATTAGGTACCTTTCTCAGTTCTAGATAACAATCTATTAAAAAAATCGATTTTTATGGCTCAAAAATCGATTTTTTGTTGATAATTTGGTATCTTAAATCGATTCTAAAAAACCGAAAATCAAGGGGGTAAAAATCGATTTTATGATTAAATAGATTTTTATCTCTAGTCATGACGTCATGTGACATAGCTGGAGTTCCAATTGTAGGAACATAACTCCAATTGAAACTGCAACGGGATTGCTATAGATCGATAACACTTTAGAAATATGGAGGTGTGAGGCATAAAGCGCGCTCTTAGCGGAAACATAGAATCAATATATCGCTGTCAGTATCTTGAACGGCCTGGAGCAGTTCCACCACGAGATAAAGTACCACATTCCTGATTCGAGAATATCAGCTTAACTCTACTTCTAGATTCAAGCAACTCTACATCTTCAAAATTATAACAAGACATGAAATCAGGGAATGGGTGTGCAAGCAGTAATCAATTCGCTTGACGCCTACAAGCAGTTGATAAATCGGCATGTTATGTGAATTCAATTTTAGTACCTACTAAGTTCGAAGTACTAACGAAATTAGCGTGGAGTCGAGAGGATAATGTGCTGCTATTAATTTATCAGAGACATTTGAAAACGAGACTAAAAAAAGTGAAAGCAAAGATGGAAAATATTCAGTGAAACGGTACAAAATGGTGATTGGTCAGCAAGTTCAGCCATATATTTGTGTAGGCTGACACTAATAGAACGATTGACCCCAGCCAATTACCAAGCATTCACAGCACTAAATAATCGTAAGTTCACGTGGTAAATTTGAAAAAAAAAATATATATATCTATATATCTAGCTGACTAAAAGCAGTGTTGAGCATAATCTTATCGTCGAATACGAATACGATTGTAATTGCGATAATTATTCGTTGATTCTGAGTCAACTGCGACGACATTCGTATTCGTGTAATCGTATTCGTCTGTCGACGATTATACAAACACAACACATAAAAATGTGTCACGGTCATCAATTTCAATAGGGCGTCCCTCCTATAATATGCGAAGCCTTTCTAATATTACCTAGCTTCAGAGGGACGTCCTATTGAAATAGATTTGAGACAAATAGGCTGGGCTCCAATCGTTGAATTCGCTTTAAGGACGTCCCTCTGAAGCTAGGTAATATTAGCAAGGCTTCGCATATTATAGGAGGGACGCCCTATTGAAATTGATGTGTAATCGCCGACAGACGAATACGATTACACGAATACGAATATAATCGCAGTTGACTCAGAATCAACGAATAATTATCGCGAATACAATCGTATTTGCATTTGACGATAAGATTATGCCCAACACTGACTAAAAGGCACTTTACCAGAGGTATTTTAAACCACGCAGCAACCCGAAATACAAGATTTTACTGAGAACCTACATAATTCTAACAAAGAGTTAATGAGTAGGTAAATTTGTATAGCATCGCTTGGTACGATTTCGACCACATCTGTTCTACTCCCACCGGAACCATTGACTGGAGGGCGGGAGGGGAGTGGGGTCAGTTTGTTAAGGTTAGGCAATGACCCGCAAGACTGAGCAGTCTTGAAGGCGAGATCGCTTTTTGCCCCGTGTTCCTGTACAGCCCACCCTGAGCAAGTGAAGCGAGCGAGAAAACTACACTAGTGACAAATCATTATAATAGAACAAACTAATAGTAATTGAAAACAATCGCTTACTTGGACTGCATCCCAGCCCCAATCCCTGTATTTTTGGTTTTTCGTCAATCTCCACAAATAGAAGTACGTTTCGATTACTTCAGGTCTGAGGATGTAGTACTTGTCATTTGTTCTCAGAGCTTTCGCTTCAACAGCTTCTGTAAATCTATTAAATAAAACCAAGTGATTATTATACATAACCTTTTTGGACGACACGTTTACAATCAGAACAAATGCACAACAATTTTCAAATGAAGAGAAAGATAATTCACTAAATCAAGGCGGCCAAGGTCCGCTCCATGGATACTAACTTTCACGGTCAATTTCTTGTAAATCTTGTCCTTTCTTGGAATGAGTGTGTGTATGCGTTAAAAACATCTTTATTGATTGAGACCATTTAAACCACTTTCCTATACATTGCCCATACTAGTTACAATAATTCAAAGTATTCTAGGGAATTACATTAATTCACAAACATGAAAAACAAGCTGATTACCCAGGTGTTACCGCAGTCGGGGTCAGGGGCGGCTACTGATAGGAGCATAGGCGCATGTGCACCCCCAGTCAAACCAAAATAATAATAATGTTTCAAAATTTCTCCACTCTCATTTGAAGTTAGCTAGTGACAGAAGACGGGAAATCTAAATCTACGTGGGAAACTGGGGAGAGGCTGAAGGGGGAAGCTCACCTAACCTGACCAATCAGAAGCGAGTGGGAGCAACACATCGCTGTTGGTCAACCTCAGACTTGACCGCCTATCTCCGGACTGAGGATTTTAAGTTTGAATTGAAGCGGTCATGTTAGATTGACCAATCAGAGAGAGTTTTACATCCCGAGTTGAGCATACTTAGGGGCATGCTCTTCCGCTAGGTAGCGACTTTCCGTTCTCCTTATCATTTTTATCAGTCACACTTCTATTTTTCCCGGTGTTATTTCATTTAGTGTTACGATTTTTTGAAGTTATTGAGTGTTGAGTAGATACTTTTTATGATGAATAATTCAGTTGAGTTCATCAAGTTGAACTGGTCCCATTTGTCAATCGAAGAAAAGTGCAGGATTCGCGATGCTGGCCACCCCTTGCTACAACTGGGACTAACGCAAACTTTGAAAATCAAAAATCGTTCTGATTCGGTCTGTAAGTTCAACCCCTATAATGTGATAGATTTTATTTTTATATTCCCCATTATTTATCTAGATGATGACTAACCCTTCTCTTTCCCCATGAACCTCTCCTTTCCCTTTCCTTCCCCTCCATGGCAAGATTTGCTTTCACCTCCACGATGGTTCTTGCTGGGCGGGTATACATTTCAACTATTGCAATCATTCCTTGGGTTAACTCCTTTGATGGTTAAGTATTTCAGAATTTCTGTCTTCCATTTGAGAACATTTCTCGTGTCTGGTGTATGTATTTAGTATAGTATAAAAGCACCTCTACCGTCCCCACGATAGCCCTTGTTGATCTCTGTGCACCTCCTGAGCTTCAAGACAGGAGCCGCCACTGGTCGGGGTGCAAAAATAACTTGGTGTAAAGTAGGTGAAATTCGTACTGCCTACTCAAATCCGTACTGTAGCTAAAATTGATGTAGGATTTAATTAACGTAATAAAATGCATAATAAAAATTTAACGAATTCAATGGTTTATTTGGATAAAATATATATAAAAAGAAAAGAAAAAATTCACATCAGGATGGAGCCCATCATGTCATTCGTCTCTTGATGTCCCAAAGAGTCTCCCTATCAAATTTCAACTATATAGGGTGAACGGAAGAGATTTTAGCTCACTCAGTGGATCAGGTAAGAGTTCATTCATTCTATCCGTCTCCTAATGTCTCAGAGAGTTTCCATATCAAATTTCAACTTCCTAGGGTGAACGGAAGATCTCACTCGGCTGATCAGGGCGGAGCCCATAATTTCATTACTCAACTAATGTCCCACAGATATCCATCTCTGGATAGAAGATAATTTAGCTCATTCAGCTAATCAAGGAAAATCTCATAAATTCAATCATCTCCTGATGTTCCAGCCAGTCATCCTATCAAATTTCATCTTCCTAGGGTGAACCATAAAGAATTTAGCTCATTCAGCTGATCAAGATGGAGCCTGTCAATCCATTCGAATTTCAAAGTTCCAGAGAATTTCCCTATCAAATTTCAACTTCGTATGGTGAACTGGAGAGGATGCAGCTCACTCAGTTACGCAATTTTAATATAGCCAAGTTAAACTAACTGTGCTCCAAATTTTATCCAAATCCGTTCAGCCATTTTTCGGTTATAAATTCTGTAACATCAAATTTTACTTTGTTCTATGCATCTTGCAACGTGTATTACGTTTATAATAAATTCTTCAAATAAATACATCAAAACTTGGAGGTAACTTCTGTAGTTTAACCATATAAAGTTAAATTATAAGCGAAAATGGTCGAGCACCATATATAGAGAAGTATATTAGCAAAGATGTCGGATGGTGGGAACAGTACTCAAGCAAATCTAAATTATGGACCCAGTGTACATATCACTGTAAAAACTGTAAACTAAAAAGTTATTTTTATTTTGAAGTAACATGTGATCTAGCTACATTATTCTTCAGCAGAAGGCCAGATCAGAGTAAACGTATAGAGACATGGGCAGGCGAAGTTCAATTATTCCAAAAATTGTATTCCGGATCGGAGCCCCCACACAGAGCCTTAGGTCGTTTGAATGTATAATTTGGGTATGATATGAAGCTGAACAGCTAATTAGCCTTCTAGAAAAGAAATTGAAAGATAAAGTGAAGGCCCATTCACTTGAATCAAGAGTACTTGATTGGCTGGATTCTTAGGGTGTAAGCTTTACAGTTGAGCAAACCACAACACCCAAGCAAACACACGTAGAAGGAAAGAAAATTTAATTTTTCCTACGGAATTAAAGGAGGACTCAAAACTTATGACATGACTTGAGCAGATCTCACTTGCAACCTTGCGGTACTCAGAGCAAGTCGGAGAGCGTAATGGAGAACTTTTTCGTTCCACCACAGAACATTATACCAGCAGATGGTCCTCCGGAGAGGCGACGAATATATTAATTGCAGTACTAGCATGAAACAAACATGAGCATCATTGAACTAAACCACAGCATCAGTGTTGGTTGTTAGGCTCACTCCCCTCCTTCCTAGCTTCTAGAAGGTGCATTTGCTTCCCCGCCTCTATTCTTGCCTTTTTCCATGCATCATGGAGTGGCTGGGATGGATTGAATTTGGATAGAGTATGGGATAGAGTTACCTATTGTACCTAGATATTCTGTAGCTCTCCTTTTTAGTCATGGGCATTGTACCAGATTCAGGCTTACCCATTCATTCTGACAGCAAGATAACTCTCTCTGAGCATCTAAAACTTCTAGGGCACAAGGGAATTTCCCCGAGGAGTATTTTAAATACAGCGGAAGTTTTCCCTTTAAGTGGCCAGTTAAAATCATGCCTGCTTCCCTCAAACTTATCTGATCAGAAACAGAGATTACGATGAGGACACATACGATTATTGATTAGTCGAAGAAGAGTTATGGTATTCTAATACAGTAGCAGGGTAGGCGATGATTTTTTGTGGTACTTGTGATATTTTTGAAGTGACCTCCTCAAGAAACGATTGAGGTATTGAGTTTGATCTCATATTATCTCTCTTTTGATTGTTGACTGTAAACCGGTATCTGGTTTTTGTACAGCTATCTGCTAGCACATTTTATTTGTGGTTGGTTTTTCGCTCCTTTTCAGTATTCAATTTTCTGTTTTTGAGCCAGTGCAAGCATGTGAATTATTGTGAGAAGTCAAGAAAGCCATTCGGTTCAAGATCTTACGGAAGAAAGAATGAAGTTATCATTGGCTAGAATTCTGTTGAGCTCCTGCCATTAACTGCCCCTGCTATTAAAAAAAAAAAAAAAAAGACAGGTGTCAGGCTGTCCAGGATGAGGTAAGCTGTTTTGATTTCCTAATAACATTTTATCCAGTTGTGAGAAAACAATGGACAACTGTTGTTTATAACCTGACAAGTTTCATGAATGCTGTAAATAAACCCATGGGAGAAACGCTTAAATATGAGCTCAACTTTTATGACATTAAGAAGGCCATTTAATCTTTTGTTAAACAAAAATTGAATAAAAAGGGTTATCCATTGGGCTAAAAATGTTGCATTTACTATTTTAAAATGCAACTAAAACATTCTGAGAGTTTTCTCTCCATCTGCACTTTCCCATTGCTTTTCATGATTTTTCAATTTTTCAAATGTTCAGGAAAATGTCACGCTAGGGAGTGGAGGTTCCCGTAATGACGTAGCTTTTCGTAGAAACTTTGCAGTGAGTGCGGTTGGTGTCTGTATTCTTAGAATTTCATCCGATTTCATTTTTAGGAATACAAAGTCTATATTTTTGTTCATTGCTCGATGGGTGTCTACCTACATGTCCAGAGTTTTGCAAATACACAGCTTGAGAGACCACGCTGCGCCACTGTTTACATGGTTACAACACTTTTAATGCCTTATTGTTCTCATATGAAATGGAAAGCTCATTTGCTGAAACCCTCTATTTTTTCAAAATATTGCTTAAGATGTTATTGTTGACCGTTTTCTTTGAAGGAATTTTGTTAAAAGTTGCCAATATTTTCTTCCTTCAGCCTCTTTTACTGTTGCTCCCTAAACGGAACGTTGTTCCTCAGTTACAGGAGTTATGGGGCAAAGCGTATACTCCTATATTTTTTATAGAATTAACGTATTGGTTATAACTAATTGCGTAGTCCTTGTTCTCTCTCTATTTTCCGTTGTTAGCGAGTATATTTTACATACTATGTAAATTGGGACATTTTATGTCTTTAGTTGCAGACTCGTATGCAAGCTCTAAGAGCCACTCAGCTGATCTGGACCCTGGGCATCGTCAAGTAAATGTCTTAAAGAGGCTACATACGAAATTACAGCTTCCTAGAGTGTAAAGTATGGAAATTACCTATTAAAATGATTTAACCACCGCTTCACAAATCAAACCGTTCTCGCAATATTCGGATCACCTGCTATGAATCAAATCATCGAAATACCAGCTCAATGAAATCATCAGAAATGAACAAGCGGTTGCAATCATGTTCACAATATCAATTATTGAGAATGATCACCTACATGTAAACAATTATTCAAATAACCATGCTCATAACTCAGCTTGTTGGCCACGCACTTCGCAGTAGTTGACATAATATGGTTGGATAAATCGAGAGCTTTCGAACGAATGGTCAAGGAATTTTGTGGGGTGAAAAACGACGAAGTACCATTTCCCTAGCAATGACTCGGTTGTAAGCGGAAATCATCAGAATATTTCCGTGAGCAATTTCCGTCATTCAATTCCATTGACGTTTTTTTAGTTTATGTGCCATAGGAAAGACTTTGTGGAAATTTCCAAACCTGTGAAGCCAGCTGCACTGTGCCATTTCTCTCACAAAAGTTTTGTTAGATGATGTTTTTACTGATTTTATTGAAGGAACGTTGTTGACAATTTCCTCTGATTCTAGTTAAGCTTTAGGTGTTTTTTCCCCTCTATTTGTTGACGTTTATGCTTGAGTTTTGTTTACTCCTAGGATGCTCGGAGTTTTCTACATAATTTTTTGCCTAAGTGGGTTCATGGCAGCAGATAGAACCGGTTCAATAAAAAGACGCTCCCTTACTGGAGAAGTAAGGATATTAACTTTTCATTTTTTCTCATCCCACATCACTGCAGTTATAGCCACCGTTTAGTTTATTTTTCAATTATTTAATTGCTTACTTGAACGACTCAGGCCCTAATTTGACGTTGGTCCTGATGTAAGATTCGTGACACGTGTTCGCAATGCCTTCCGCTACTTCGATGTGCTTGGTCGAAACAGTGTTCCGCAGCGTTTGAGCACCGAGCGCCAACAATCCACCTGTAGAAGTGAAATGAATAATTTCTATGAAAGATGAATGAGCGAATCTACATTAAATAGCTGAGATCAACTTGTAAGTATTTAGAAGAAATTAATATAGGTACTCAATAAATATTTCATTTTAAAGAATTTGTAGAATGGACTATTGAAATTGTTAAATAAACTTGAGCATATTTTTAAAAACATGAGTGCAGTGAAGGCGGCTCATTGTTATGCAAAGCTCAATTGCAAAGTTCAGTTAATCAGAGCTTGAGAGATTTCATGAAATACACGCAACCTGAGATGAACAGTTGATTCGAGACCTCATTTTCACTCAGTCTCACTCTAATCAAAATTGAGCAGCCGAAAATGGTGAATGTGGATTTTTTTTTTTTTTTTTTTATAATATGCATTTTATTCAGAAAAAAAAATTACAAAAAATTTATTATAGATTTGTACAAAAATGCTACAATTCCCAATAAGAAGAATCTTGTGCAGGGAATTGGAGCGTCTGTTCATTATTCAGCTCTCCTGTTAGTGACTATTTAAATAATTAATTACAATACAGAATTTTTAACATCAAGTTCTAAAGATAAAGTATGTATGTATATACGTCTATTATACTCTATTCTCCATTGGTTTTCATAAATAATAGAAAATTCAGAATTTAAGGAATAAATAATAATTGAAATAACATAAATGATTAGACAAAATGAAACAGTTAAGCCATATAGTGCTTCTTCAGATCTTCTTTGAATTTACTAAGCGATACACTGGTTGAAATAATTTCGCAAGGCAGGTTGTTGAAAAGGATGATCCCTCTATATAGATGAGAACGTTGTGCAGCGGAAGTATTAAATCTTGGTATAATTAGGGTAATCTTGCTTGAACTTCTTGTGCCAATATTATTTACTACTTCAAATCCCCCTTTTAGAAATCGTTTGTAAATGTAAATTATAGTAGATTTATCTATTAGTCTAAATAAGTCTAGAACTTGAAATTCTTTAAATAAATCCCTTGTTCTAAACCTAATGGGTTTTTTTAATAGGACCTTGATCAGGGCTTATGTACACTATATACGCATTTCAGGTCACAAAGAAGTCTGCGCTGATTACGGATCCGAAGCGTTATTCTTACTAACAGGCGAATTCTAGAAGAAAATAAAGTCTACTTGCAATGGATGTCAAAACATTGGAATTTTTCGATATGGAGTATGGGTTAGCTTTCAACCGTGGAAACGCGAATGGCAAATAATATATAGGTACGTACGTTTTTTCACTCTTTGCGATTTCCAAGGAAAAGTTAGATTTGATGCTACTCCTAAGTCTTTAAAACTCGTGGAATTGTTTTAGCTCACCTGAAAAACAGGCCAAATGGTCCATTTTGTGTTCGACGCGTTCATACTTGAGTTCAGAGAAATACATAAGACCGCTCTGAGACCTCTGGAGCATGTGGGTGACGACGGCATCCATCGCGGTGTCGTACATCTCTCGGGCTTCGTGATCCTGCTTCGCCGACTGAATCCACGCCTTCAGGAGGTACTCGTAAAAACTGTCACCCAAGGCTCCCATAGACATATGTTCTAAAAAAAAGAAACAGTTTTAACGTATAGTAAAAAAAGTTTAAACCTTATTTATTAACAGAAAGCTGAATGTCTCAACTCAAGAAAACGTAAAGGCCAACGTAAAGAAATAAGCATAACTCTCAAATAATACAGAATTTGCTGAATAATATCGATCAATAAGTGGCAGGCGACTAGAGACATCACACAGAAATACTGCAACAACAATTCAATTCAATTCAACAGTGGGAGCCAGATCCAGTCGGGAGGACCAATGACTTTCGTCTTAGCCTGAAAAGGCCCATATCCAATCTCTCCTTAGGATTCTTTTATCATAACTTTTGTTTATATATCATAATCTTATTTAAACATCCTAGATTTCTAATTATGTTTTCAATATTAAAGGTATATACATATGAATATAGTTTGGTAAGTTGTTACCTGGGATTGTAGGTTAGGGATACTTATGTTGCTTTTAAAAAGGTTCCTTGAACCTCCCTGTGTACCTGACGTATGCAAGAATTGTACTCCAATCACTATTGTGAATGCAATTTACAACAAATATAGTGTTATCAAAACTAAGAAGTCTAGACCTACAATATACAGGACATTCACATAAATAATGTTCCATAGTTTCTATGTCAGAGCCCCTATTACCCCTCTCAAATTCAGTCTGTTCAGTCCTAATAACCAAACGTATAGGTTGAAATGTATTTGGTTGTTCCTGTATTTTTTGAATGTTTGTAAAGACTTTCTTTTTTAATGATTTTGGAGGTAAATCTGTTCCAAATGAAATTTTTTATTTTTGTTTTAAACATTTTTAAGAGTATTCCCGGTTCTGGTCCAAAAATGTGTTATTTGTGCTTCTTTTCGCTAACTCATCTACTCTTTCGTTACCATAGTACCCTTGATGTCCTGGAATCCATTTAAGTGAAATCTAATTATCCTTTTCCTTAAGCTCCTTACTGAATCTATTAATTTCTTTGATTAGTTCACTTTTAATCTCTACATTTCCCAAAGTTTTAATACTTGATTGACTATTTGTGTATATTGATATAGGTTCCGGTCAAAAAAGGGGTTATTTGTGCTTCTTTTCGCTAAATTCATCTACTCTTTCGTTACCATATCACCCTTGATGTCCTGGAATCCATTTAAGTGAAATCTTATTACCCCTTTCCGTAAGCTCCTCACTGAATATATTAATTTCTTTATTAGTTCACTTTGAATCTCTAAATTTCCTAAAGTTTTAATACTTGAGTGACTATCTGTGTATAATGATATAGTTTTATTTATGGTATTTCTAGTTAGTAATTCTTGTACACAAAAACTAATGGCTATTCTATTCACTACCAATATTTCGTTCTACTATTAATATGACTGTGTACGTCCATGCTAGTATGGACATTTTCCCAATCATGCAGCATGATCGTATGAGCGAATTTTCGTAAATTATCGTATTATTTTATGTTACATTGTCTTGAAAATCGCGTACTTAGAGTGCAAAAAAAAGGTTAAATATCAATTATTAAAAACAAATCGTTCTAAATAATATCCAACGATTCAAAAAAGATGTTGGATATTTAAAAAGGATACCTTATCCTTTTACAGTTTTAATCGATTTTTCAATCAAATTCAACAGTTTTAGCATAATTTTGTGTTTACAATTTTAATGTTCTTGTTCACCGTTGATAAAAATTTTTGACTAAATTCTGCTAATATATCTACATATAGATTTTAACGATTTTTAGCAGTTTTTAGCCATTTGCAGTTTTTTTTTTTTTTTTTTTTTTTTTAAGCATACCTATATTTTTTACACGAGCAATATAATGTGCTCAAAAAACTCGGAAACTAAAACTTCGATGTGATCAAGGAACTCGGTTATAACGGAGTTGGAGAGATCTAAAAATGTTGCCATTCGATTTGGCGTAGAAAAATACGCTTAAACCGACCTCATACTCGTACGTTCATGGAGGGTGATTTTTCAAGAAAACCATCAATTTGATGGAAAAAACCACATTCTTCAACATCAAAACATAATTTTCTCCACTAAATAACAAACTAAATGTAAAATTGACTATACCGTTGGGAAGAGTATTAGATGAAGCAGTTTTTATGAGATTCATCAGCTTCCAGGATTTTTTTCGGAGAGTAGTAATGTTTTAAAGATTTTCAGAAATATTATTTTTTCAAAATCGTCTATGTTTGAGCTGATGTGAAGGTCTTCGGAAGGCACTTTAAGAACCCAAGTACACTATTCTTATAGGAAACTCAACGCTAATTCCGAAAATGAGGTCCAAAGTTGAAATTAAATTATGCAAAGTGGAGAAATCTGAGTTTAAAAGGAAAGAACACCGTTTTCCTGGGGGAAAAAAACCTGTAAAAATCATATCTCAAGAGTATGGATTAAGATAAAAATATGCGGTTGGCAGCATTTTACTACATTTTTGATTTTTGAAAATTTGCTAAAAAGCAGTAGAGAGATTCGACCCAAGCAAACTTTATATCTGGCTTAAATTAGTGGATGAGTAATGGCCCAAAAACTATAGCAACCTACCTCGACAGAATTCGAACTAATGCATTTTGCTGTGCCAGAAAGAAAGCTCTGAAAAAGCCACGCCTTTATCCACTGCACTTTCGAGCCTATGTAATCGAACTTTTTCGATTGTGAGTTTTTCCTGAACATAACATTTCCCCGGAGTCGAATATCAGCCGTTTTGGCTGAATTAAGGTTGGACGAATGCCCTAGTGAAACCACAGGCTAAGCAGTTGCTTGGTGGCAGAAGTCGTAGTCAACCAATGTCATTGTCATTGTGTTTTGACTCAGTGAGTGAGGAAGTGAAGATGCTATGTCAGGGAATGTGATGTTTGCAGCCTGGCTTTGAGGGATTACGTATTAAAGTTGTAACGGTTCCAGTTACTAGCGCCCGTATGGCGCTTCACCACCAACGACTGAGGGCTTGTCCATTCTCTTTTGCATTATAACATCGAACCAGGGCCAACTTATTTACAACGTTAGAGAGTTTTTGGCGACTTCACTTAACGTCACCCGTTACCGTAGTCTTGAGGGAGCAAACGAAGATGCTAACCCAAATGGAACCGGGAGAACGGCTGCCTTAATTTTGATGTCACGCTAACGGTGGTTGGGTAACGCGATATTTTCCCTCCTGCTGTTTTGTTGTCTACTGGTTGACTAATAAATTTCTTCATTTCGATATGAAACGCCGATTTTCAATCCTGAATTCGAATTTCATGTTAGTTTCAATACAAATACGGGCTAATTTCTCATTTTTAGTTTTCAATTCGTAAACAGGGGATGGATAGTAAGCCTCAAGTGTGGAACACCGCGGTTTAGTTGCACTTATAGGTCATTAGTCGTTACGAACTTCATGTTTTTGGGTTTTCCGTTTGGCAAATTATCAACAAGTATGAAAAAGTATTTATCTCTATGACAATGAAACAGGATTTTACCTGACAAAATCATCAGTGGAGGCAGCACTTCACGCAATGTCCACGAGAAAATAGCTGAGAGTTCAGGTAAACTAAGAACAATACTGCGAAGAAGTAGTGTCTTAAAACTCAGTTTCCTTATTTAAAATATGTGAAATAATAATAGAAACAAGGCTCTAATCGACCAAATAGAGCCTGAGCGCAAAAGAACGGAACTTTTCGATCGAGTTGAAGGCTAGTAAAGCTGGACAGCGGAGGCGGACTTCAGATGGCACATTCGGTTTCTACGTGACTTGAAACGTAAAATAACCAAGTTTGAGGGGTGTTCAAAAACCTACCCTCTACATCAACATAATTAGTTGGTAATGAGGCATTTGAAAAGAAAAACTATTATATTTACTTCAGCAGTATTCGAGTGATTTTGAGGTGAGCAGTAGGGTTACATTTACAGGAAGGTTAGGCTGGTGTTGTGTGCCTTTAAGTCCCCAAACGGGTGACGTTAAATGAGCCATTCTAACGTACGACGTTGCTAACGTCCCCTCAAGGTCACGTACTCTTGGGTACGTTAGGGTGAAGTTAGAGGTCACCAAAAACTCTCTAATATTTCCTTCCTCTATAGCCCTCCTTCCTTTTGGTAATTTAGTTTATAGCACTGATCAGGCCCAGCGCTTATAAAATCACCTTCCCTTCCCTCGAATACCTACTTTGTATCAAGCCTTTCTAGGTAATTAACAACTCCTCAAACTTCTATACATTTTTACTTCTGTATATTTTACCTTATCCTTTGTGGTAAAAATATTTTTCTTCTAATTATTTATTGAACAATATTTTAATTTTCCCTTTCTCCAACATGACTTTACAGATCGTCCTCCAGAAAAACCTGATAATCTGTTTCATACTACTTTCATACTTTCTATTTTCACCAAGTCCTTACAAATAAGGTATCATATTAATTTTATTATTATTTTTATGTAGGTCATATATTTATCTTAAAATTTATAATAAAAACAAACAAATATCCCTTCCTTATAGTTTTCGGATGTAAGAGAACCCGGTGATAGCAGAGATTTCGAGAGTTCTCCCCCTCTCAATTAGGCCACTTGTGAAGTTGTTAGCAGGCCCTGGGTTATTCCATTAATCAATAACAAGATATAGCTAGGCAACCCAATCAAAAGTTTTAGAACTATAATCCTTAGCCAAATGTTACGACTCAAAACTATAGAATGAAATACTCCTATGCCAGAAAGAAAGCTGATCTGAAAAAGATCTCGTCTTTACTCACTGCGCTACTATGCCAATGTAATAAAATCTCTTCGATTGTGAGAGTTTTTCCTAGACATAACAAATTAATAAAATGTTTGGTCACCACTCCGAACGTTTGAACGTCGAAACTATAAATCAATCTTCTCATTCCTTAACAGGATTAACTAAGCTGGTTTGGATACTCTTCACAGGAAGTTTTCACACTACAACTTCATGAGACAAGTCTACCAGGAAATCATGATTCAGGAAGGAGTTCAAAACTTGGAGACAACCAAAATCATCAAATGCTGTGAGAGTAATTCAAAACTGACTCAAAATGCACTGATACTCATACACGTTGCAGCATATGGGCTCTAAACTGGTGTTGACCTCTTCTTGTGCGAGCTCAAATGAATACTTAGTATTATTATAATCTCACAATAATATCAACTGCTCTCATAGAATTATTTTTCTTTTTTATATCCATAACTCTCTACTCTACCATCTTTTCTAATCCCAAAAGGAGTTTACCAGAAAAAACCAGTGAAATACTCCTTTTACACAAATTTATTCCCTCCCATATGATATCTGATTAGCAAGATATAGATATAGATCTGGGGTGTCGCTCCAAGATTGCATTCCACTACCTAAGAAGTTATTACTGGATGATCTATAAATTTTTCTTGGAGCGTTACTTAAAAAGTTATTGAAAGAAAAAAGTTGATTCTTACGCTGTCCCCATTTTCCAGTCTTGGGGTTGAGGTAGTTGGGGTAGAGGCCTTTGGGCTTGTCCATGTTCTGGAGGACGTTGCGGATAGTATCCACCTTCTCTCGGAAGACGGGGTTACCCGTGACGTCAGACAGATAGGAGAACTCCAAGTGTAGAGTGCCGAACTCGGAGAGGATGCTCGACCCACCGCTGGCCCAGCCATAGTTTTTACTAGCCTGTTCCAGAATAGAGAAACGAACAAAAATATAAGTACAAAAAAAAATCCCATAGCATTATCAAAATATACATATTACTGATAAGTACTTAAAGATAAGTAACTTAAAAAAAGATTAGTTAGACAGATATATCAAAATGCTGTGTATAGTTTGGTAGTCTGGATGCTCACAAGCTCTCATCTCAAAAATACATAACTAAGTAGTCAATCCCTTAGTAAAAATTCAAATTATTTGGACAAATGGATCAGGATGATATGTATAGTTTGGTGGTCTGGATGCTCGCAAGCTCGCATCTCAAAAATAAATAACATCAAGTAGTCAATCCCTTAGTAAAAATTCAGATTAGTTGGACAAATAGATCAGGATGATGTGTACAGTTTGGTGGTCTAGATGCGCAAGCTCGCATCTCAAAAATACATAACATCAAGGAGTCAATCCTTTATTAAAAATTCAGATTAGTTGGAAAAATAGATCAGGATGATGTGTATAGTTTGGTGGTCTGGAAACAATAAAAACCACAATAAAAAATACATTCCGCAGAGAAAGGCATCGCCATCTCAGCCATAAGGGATACAGCGATGACCACTGTTTAATTTTTACTGTGGATAAAAACACAAAAAATAAAATTATACAACTAATACCAGATGAAATATTGAAGACTAAATGAATAATCACAAAAGTGAAATAAAATTGAGACTAAATGGTCATAAATATATCACAGATCAGATACCATAGTTTGTTTTGTAGTAGAGCCCAGCAGCTCTTGGGTACAATAACAGGGACTGGACCTTATCTGATCGAGACAGAACATCAATCCACTGAGGGAGCCTGTGCTGGACTCGGAGGTCTTTAAGGTCTTGGCAGTGATACAGAAAGTTGTGGATGGACAGATCAGCACACACCTCCCATACATAACATCTCGAGCTTCAGTGCTGAGCAAGTGTATATGGATAAGACGGGTGTGGCCAGTAACTACCCTGTCATGCCGCAAAATGATTTATACTAATTATTTGACAAATGGGAAATAATTGTATGGTCCCGAGTGATATTCATCCTTCCCGTCCTCTCGCCCATGCTCTTATGAGAACAAAGAAAACCCTCCAGCTTGACTAAGGTTAATCATGCTCCTTCCCTATATATATACGTCTACCCAATGATTCATTGCATTTTTCCAGCTACTGCTTTCCCAAATATAGTTATGACTTGGACATTGAGTACTTTCTTTAAATCTGCCCGCTTAACACGTTTGCTCTCTATCTGAAAATTATGAAATAATAAACAGTCAAGTTTTACACGTCCCTGTTATAGGGCTACATCACAAATGGTGGAGGCACTTCAAATGATCCATAACACAATGATCCAGTAATATATATATATATATATATATATATATATATATATATATATATATACCCATACCCATTCCTTCCTTAACTTATGACCTGTACTAATTATCCAATAAATTTTCTATGGGCACACTATTAGAATATTCCATATTTAACAAATTAATCACCGCACTTCACACACATGTAGATTCCCCCCCCCCCCCCCCCACCCACCATCCACATAATTTCTCTTGGACCTGGAAAGCTGAGAAAACAGCAATAGTTTACTCTTTGAAATTAACTGGATTACCTATCACATCGAGTCGCGACGGGGGAAGATCACAGTTACCAGATTGGTGTGAAAACCCAGATTTCAAACCCCTCTCCGAACTCCAAATCACTATATGTATTAAGAACTTTGACTCACCCCTACACTCCTCACATGACCTAAAGTAAGTAAAGTGTGATTTGTGAATTGTTTGATCATCTAAAATTTGTGTCAAAATCATTATAAGTCAGCATTATGAAAGATACAATTCAAAGATTGGTACCTAACGATAACGCAAATAACAGACACAAAACCAAAATTTATTCAGCGGGCTGTCAAACACAAAATTTTGACTTTGGAGAATGCAAACTATTTCCCTTTAAAATAGATCACAATAAAATAGCTATAGATACCATGTTCAACATTTTAGATACCTTAACAGATAGATAGGTCTTAGTAAGGTCAAAAGTGTTGGGCATAATCTTATCGTCGAATACGATTGTAATCGCGATAATTATTCGTTGATTCTGATATTCGTATTTATATTTATAGTTTATATTCGTATTCATCTGTCGGCGATTACACGAATACAACCCATAAAAATGCGTCACGGACGTCACTTTCAATAGGGCGTCCCTCCTATAATATGCAAAGCCATGCTAATATTACCTAAATTCAGAGGGACGTCCTATTGACATGGATTTGAGACAAATTGGCTAGGCTCCAATCGTTGAATTCGCTTTAAGGACGTTCCTCTGAAGCTAGGTAATATTAGCAAGGCCTCGCATATTATAGGAGGGCCGCCCTATTGAAATTTATGACTGTGACGCATTTTAATGGGTTGTATTCGTGTAATCGCCGACAGACGACTCAGAATCAGCGAATAATTATCGCGATTACAATCGTATTCGACGATAAGATTATGCCCAACACTGGCTCAAATACAAAAAACGTAGAATTCATAATATCATAAATACATCTGCATTGTATCCGTATATTACGTTCCTGGTCCCTATTGAATAATTAAATATACGTGGAATATATATTGTGTTCATAAAATGGCAGATTCTCAATGTAATCTTTTAAATAGACTTTATATGCCGTCTCCCTATTGTTTAATCGTGAAATATTTCTTCCCAGCAAACTGAAAAATCCAAACCTGAAAATAAACCATGAAATGTTTTAAATATTCGAACACCAGCACAAATAACTATCTAGGCTACAATGCTGCCGACGCACGTCGCTTTTCAATTTCCCCTAGTAATTCTTTTTCAAGCCGTAAACCCTTGTCAATAATTTTATTGTGAAGAGCGCTGGGTGCATTTATATGTTTTGTCGATCTATACTATAGCGGGAAGCTTACAACCGTCAGGCGAAAAGAAACCGAAAAATAACACCTATTCCCTCACTGAGCGTTATAAACCTACCAAGCTTCCGTCGCGTTCGCACAACAAAGAGAATAACCTCTAGAGCCGCCTTTTTAAAAGTAATTTCCCACTACAACACTGCCCAAAAAAATATAAAAAAATAATCAAAGTCGTGTCCTCACAAAACTGGTACTGGTGGTTTTCGAGGGAACTGAATCCGAAGCCCGTTTTTCACGCAGAAGTCTAATTTTTGAGGTACGGCACCTGCCTTTTTGAAAAAAAAATCGCTTAAATTCTCTTAAATTCCAGGACAATTTACGTCCAATTAAAAGTTTATATTCTTGTTGGAAATTTAACGCTGAACACGCCTATACCACATATGATGGATCTTAAATGCCTCCTTAACGTGTCTTTTGTCTAAAAACTGCCAAAAAACGAGGTTTGTCACCGATTTTTCTACAGTTTTTTTGATAGTTTTTGTACAAAGTACACCACTTGGCGACCGCAAAAAAAACATGATATCATCCGATTCGGGCCATGCCAATAGGTGGATCACCGTCTCCTACCGAGTATAGCGCATTCATTCTCACACTATTTTTGACAGCATTTGGGAGTAAGACGCTTTTTCAACGGCTTGGCCCTAATTGGATGATATCATGCTTTTTAATTTTTTTTAAATTACTGTTTGTTCCTGTTTATTCTGTGTCTCCTTCAAGCGGAATTCCTACATTGCCATGACCTCTGCAGCTCTACAACTTTCACACTACCCCAGTACGCAGTATGTAACACTGTTTCATCCTTTTCTGACCCTACTTTGTGAAACTACTTCCATTCCAATGTGAGTGTCATTCTGTTGAAATTATAACATACAATGACAATACTTCTTACTAATGCAGAGCAAAAGTGAAAGAGCGCAATATCATAACTGACGCGAATTTAAATTTTCGATGTCTGAAATGTGACCGAGAGGTAGGATGTAACTAATCTCAAAATACTGGATTTTCATCACTTTAAGGGCGACTGGGGATGAGAGCCGGGGTATTTTTATGAGGCGCCAATATAAATCGTCCTACATAAGGGAATAATAGTTTACTTTAATGTCTCATGAATAGCCTATAAACAAGTGGTTATTAATATTGCTGAGAGTGAGTGAGGAACGCATGATAACATTATCTAGTTCATCAATTCAATAAGTTTTTCAACTTACCTTCTGTGGTAAGCCATTTTAACTAAAGGTTTCGTTTTATATTTTACAACCCATCAGATTTTGTAACATTATCTAGTCCTCATCCGATGAAGAAACGTTAGGAGAAAAAAGTTCCAGTCATGCAGCATGACCGTATACGCGAATTTTCGTTTACTTTAGCCGATTTCGATGAGAACAGCGCCTGTATGAAATTTAATTCAGCAGTAGGGTTAAAATATGAAAAAATCTTTCAATTTCAAAGAAAACCTTGTCTGAAATCCAATTACATTGGTTATTGATCATCGAATTTAAGAAGAAGGGGGAAGTACTTAATGGAGAGAGAAATTTCATTGAAGCCCAACATTCATGCAAGCTATTCGCAATTGAAAATAATTGGTTTGATAAATCTCTAAGGAAGTGCTTAATTTTTATTTAAATTCGAACCAGACCCAACAGTCAGTTATAAGCTTATAAGTAAAGGCGGTCGGGTTGAAATCTAGTTCAAGGGAGAGCAGGCAAAGCTTTAATTCACGTCAAAAAATCCCTCGAAGGCATGCGAAAGAGAGAGAAAAAACTCAATTTTTTCCCTAGTGATTTAAGAACCCTTCTCGATAAATTATAATGAGATTAATTGCCGGAGAGGAATATGCAGAAGGACTTACCCCTGTTTTGAAGTTGACCAGAGCGTTAGGAATTCCAGTAGGAGTGTGGAAGGCTGGGAGAAGTTTTTTGGCGATCTGTTCAGCTTTGTCGCGGAACATGACGTCGCCAGTGAGGGCGAAACAGGTCAGGAGACCACCGACGTATCTGATGTTGGTTTCGAAGACGGAGAAATCGGAGTTCTGAAATTAAAACATTTTACTTCATTAATAGGGATTTCCTCACATTTTTCCATATTGCTGTTCACGGTGACCTCTAATAACTTCCAGATATTTGGTTGGTCTGTTTACAATCTGTACATACCATTAAAAGTCATGGAGATAGCACGGTAAATTTATTTGAAATGAATCAAAGCAAAAATGTTTATAATCATACGGGCACCTAATATTGGCACCCCCGTCCCTAAAATTGCCAGCTTCGGGACATAATTTTCAACTATTAATATGTGGGGTGTCAATAAGTAAGTAATAATACCCTTTTTTGACATGGATATGTCTTTTGCTTTAGGAGTCAGCAAAATGAATCGCCATTTCCTCGTTGACAATTCCACTTTGGGAACAACTCTTCAGAACTTAAAGATCTCATCAGATACCGACGAACCAGCTTTGGTTGGAAAAGTCAAGGAATCCACCATGGCAGCACTTGTTCTAAGGAAGATGATGAAATTCAGGAAGAACCCTTGTAGCTATGGCCACTCTACTGATAAAATTTCATTGAGCTTTCATTGGTATTCCATTTTGCAAGTATATAATATACATATATAATATTATTATAAAAGTATAGATAAGTATAATATAATAAATAGTATATATCTACAGTTCGTTGTTGTTTAATTCGTTAGTTTTTGTTTCTCGCTACTGTTTCCAGTTTTGAGCTTCTTACATCCAGAGTGGCCAGTGAGGGTAACAGAAGTGCGTAATAACTTGCATCACGTGGTGAATATCTGTAGCCTCAATCAATTTAGTGGTATTTTTCGGGGATCAGGCGTGTTAGTCTGTTAGGTCTTAAATCAATAGTAGGTAGCCTCTGCAAAGGGAAAACATGGAATAGAAGGGGGGCGGGGAATGGAAGTCAATGCAAGTAAATCAAGGTAGCCATTCAGCACAGAAGGCAGCACAGAACTTTAAAATTATAAACCTTTGTGTAATCATTTGAAGTATTTTCCATATTCCAAATCTTGCGGACGTCACTGGATTCCTAGGCAATCAACTGAAGAACAGCGTATCCAGCATCCAATGACAGAATGATATATGACGAACGTACATATGTATTGAAAAGGATTGAACGATTCAACTACATTACATTGTAACACCCCATTCTCAACAGTTTGTTCGTATCACTTCAATATCTGTTGTTCCACCGAACCCTCCACCGAGCAAACGAACAATGTGTCATTTTTATAGTCGAACGGAAAACCCGTAACACGGAGAAGAAAAGAGACAACAAGAGTTATACGAGGCAAGGAGGGGCTCAGGAAGAGGGCGTTTTAGAAAAGGTCTTCGAGGATATCTGAGGAGAATATGGGCAGGTCGGCGGATCTGGAGGTTTATCACACTCAACACGATATTTATACCGGTCGTAGAATATTGATACACGCATAAATCTGGAGGACAGGGGCATAGGGATTGGAGTGAAGGCCTGGGGAAGGAGATTTCAACAGCGTTCCATGAAGATCGGTTCGGAAAAATAGCCGCAAATTGTTTCATCGAATTTACGATGCCTTCCTCATAGATCTGCAATTCTGCAAATGTTTTGAGACTATAAACGTTGATTATCTTTCACTCACTGGTAGTTTCAAACTTCAGGTAGGTATCGAATAATCCTAGAATTTGGGCACACAAAAATTCTGCCGACCGGCTTCTTATAAAATCGTATCCTGCTATCATTCATGCTACATCAATTACCTGATTTATGAAAGTCCGAAGTGGACTGGACATCAATCAATGTTCGAAGAATGTATGTATGAATCAGGTAATCAAGTTAATAATAAATTAAATAGATAACTAATAAATAGATAACTAATAAACTAATGAACTAATAAATAGATAACTAATAACAAGATAAATAACTAATAACAATATAACAATAACGTTAACAACAAATTGGCGAGATTTCCAGTTCCCAAGGTAGTGGTGAAGTTCGTTATGATCTTTAAGTTCAGTAGTTATTTTCTTCTTTGTATTTTTCTATTCCAGTTTTCTAAAATTATAGGGAGGGGAGGGAAAAATAGTATTCAAAATAGCCTCCAATTTCGACCCAGTCGATGCGGAAGTCTCAAATATACTTAATCCAGTTTTTGTGTTGATTTACTCATATTTTTTGCTTGGAACGTCCTAGACAATAAGTGTTTCCTTGATTCTCAAGTTCCTCTATCATAGAATTTGGCGATAGTTTAGTGTTTTAGCATGGGATACTTTGAACTAATAAATATTCTGGCAGTACAATGTGAGCATATCACAGTCTGTTAAGTGAATCAGAAAAGTCGCTAACAAAAGGTTTTGATAGAATTTTTCTAGAATTATCTTAGCTGTGAGCCGTACCGGACCGTTGACTGCACACTGGCCCAGTCAAACCGCAGCTACGAAAAGTAATCCCAGGAAAAAGTAATCCAAAAATTTCCATTACTACCTTGAAATTACTTTTTCGATTACCGTTCCCATGATAGTGGTCATCAGGCACAACTCCGTTATCAATTACAAGAACTGCTCGTACTAACTGGTAGGTGTTACAGAATGTATTCTTCTACTAACATGGCTACTCGTAATCCAGAAACCATCTAGTGAGGGTTCAAACCATTTTTTTAAAGAACTAGTTCTTAGGTACGGATGTCTCTGATGTTTTGTCACTCCATAATTATTTTTAAAAAGTCTGCCAAGTTGGGTTACTGCCGCTTCCCCACATGAGCTTCCTCACTTATTGTAAGATGAACCTTTAGAATAATTTGAAATAACCAATTACGGCCAAATCGAAATTATTAGTAATTCATGGTTACTCAACTATTAATTCTACCTTACATCTAGGAGCTAACCCACATAATCCATGAAAATTTCATCAAACGTGCATCAATGAACTTTAGTTTTGCGCATATGCAATAGTTACTTCTCAACCAACCACGATGTTCCTCCCTGACACGTATAATACCCGATTTCGAGTTTGAACGAAACCGGACTGATAGAGCGAAAGAAACCTACGTTATAAGAAATTCACGTGTGCGCATGCGCACATGCCATTATTGATCCACGACAATGAAATTTATAGGAGACCATCTAGGAGCTATATTAACTAACTATATTGTTATATCCACGATTTACTCATCAACTAAGTAACGAACATCTTTTCAAGCGCTACCGCTCAAACTGATCTGTTTTTAGTAACTACTTGTTACTCAACTGTCAACATTGTAATTCTCTGTTCTTGAATTTTCACAATACGATTTCACAATAAATGCGAGCTATTTCCTTCAATAAGCCACAAGGTCACTTCATATATATTTAATTAATTAAGACAATAACAATAAATGATCTCACCAAGTCTACCTCCCTTATTCAATGGGTTCAATGAGTGGATATTTGTTGTTACTATACAGCAACAATACAGAAGACGGTGATTATACTACTGACGACCAGACGGATAGAGAGAAATATCCCGATGAACTTGGATGAGCAGATGATTGAGACGTCCAATGCAATACGATACCTGGGAGTAATGCTTGATTCCAAGCTTAGGTTTTGGGTTCAGATTTGCAAAGTGGCATACAAGGCGGCAACAGTGGTTGAGAATCTGAGTAGGCACATGGCTAACGTAGGAGGCCCTTCTCCGGCCAAACGAAAGCTGCTGATGCGGACAGCTGATGCCATTATGATGTATAGAGCCGAGGTTAGGGCAGAAGCCCTTAGGTTCCAAACATATCGAAACAGGATGGAGACAATCCAAAGAAGAGGAGCTCTCAGGATATGCAGTGCACACAGGACAGTTTCTGGCCCCCCTGCTCAGGTTAATGTGGGAGTAGTCCAGATTGATCTCCTTGAAGAAGAGCGAAGGAGGATCTATCTGCGGAAAGGTGTAATAAACAGAATATTGCTCTGTCTACCATATCAGGGATCTAGGTACCCCCCCCCCCCCCCCCCCCCAGAGGTGCAATGGGGGCCTAAATCCTCGATAAAAAGGGAGAGGAGGTAAACAGTATCCCGTCAGAGAGATACCACTCCTACTAATAGTTTTTAATGAGCCATGTTCGGAGTAGATTGGTTTTCCATGGATCTGGATCGCCCATCCAACGCCAAACTCAGCTTCTAGAAAACACGGGTATGAGCGGCGACACCCGTTGTTCACCAACGGGACGACGACAGCGCTATCTCTGAGACCCTGACGGAACCTCGATGACAGTAACTCTGTTACAAGGGAGAGAACCCAGTGCGGAACATTAAGAAAGAGGAAAGAGGAAAAACACTGAGGAAATGGCAGGCTAGCTGGGAGGATGAGACCGGAGGCCGATGGACATACCGGTTGATTCCCAGCCTGGACTTCTGGGTGAATAGGAAACACGGTGAGGTGAATTATTACCTCACCCAGTTCGTCACCTGCCGTGGTTACTTCCGTTCATTCCTCGCAAAGATAGGAAAGACGGAGGATCAAGGATGCAGCAACTGTCGACAGGGGAATGAAGATGCCCATCACACATTTTTTGTGTACGAAATGGGGAGGCGCTCGCCGAGTCCAGGAGGAGAGAGTAGGAGAGATTGCCCGGATACCATCGTCAACAAAATGGTAGCCGAGAAGAATAACTGGGACGCGGTGGCAACATACATTTTTGACGTCCTAAAAGCCAAGGAGCAGGATAGATCCTGGGAATATAGAAGACATAGAGGAGTCAAAATGGCAAACAACAAAAGTTCCAGTCATGCAGCATGATCGTATGAGCGAATTTTCATAAATGGTCGTATTACATTTATGTTAAATTCTGTTGAAATTTGAGCACTTTGGGGACAAATAAAAATGTTATTATACATTTTATAGCAAACTAACTTTTTGTCAGTAATATTCCAATGAACAAACGATTTTGTGGATTTTTACAATTTTTTCAAGTGTTCCTATCGGTTTTTAGCTCATTAAGTACATTTTTCAGTACAATTTTGTGCTTAAATTTTTAAATGTCCTAGTTCATGTTCGATTAATTTTTGTCGAGAAGCATTCTGCTAAAAAATAGAAATTTGTTAATTTTTAGCGGTTTTTTGCCTTTTTTTTAGTGATTTTTTTAGTACATTTTTTGAAATTTGACCAATTTAATGTGCTCAAAAAGTTTTTTCCAACGAACTCATCCTTTCTTTTGAAATGCTTGATTTTTTGGCGAAAGAACGAAGTTTTTATCTCAATTCTATCGAGAGTTATCGTCTGGAATGACACATACATATATATACTTTTATATATATATATATATATATATATATATATATATATATATATATATATATATATATATATACATATATATATATATACATATAAAAAAGCGTTAAAATCCAGGAATCATTTCAGAATGCCTCAAAACAGATTTTGATGAAGAAAATTTTCGAAAATTGTTGAGGCCATTCCAATAGCTTTATTTTTTAAGAAAAATCGCTAAAAAGAAGAAAAAAGGGAACTACCCCGAAGTTAATGCTAAATGAGTGGTTCTGGGGTAGTTCTCTATAAGAAGAGAGTAGTGGTTTTTAGTTGGTGTGCCCTAAAAGCTCAAAAAGGGAGATTCCAACACTGTTGAGGAGTACAGTCACTCCTCTTAGTTCATAAAGAATTTTCCCTACCCCAAAAAAAAGAAAAAAAAGCCGTGCTCCGTTTCCATTTTGTATGAATTTTTACAGCACCTTCCAGTCTTCCGTTTCAATGTGTACAACTCCGTGGCATACCTACCTATTTACTACTAATCTGTATCCCGTTTCATCAATAAATTATTATTGATCCTGAGTTCGTCCTTTCATTTATACAGTTTAACCATAGTAAAATATAAATTAGTTGGGCAATAGATCAGAATTATGAGTACAGGGTTGTTTGATTTAAAAAACGAATCAATGAATAGAATTAATGCAAATAGCTAATATTTTATTTCAATTTTTAAGAAGTGAGAAGTTGTTTGCGAGCGGGGTATAGCTTCCTTGTATCCGACAACTGAACACATTGCTTCCCCAACTTTTTAGGAGGAAAATAAAGATTAAAACAATTTAACGAAGGATAAAATACAAGAGGCTTGCTTGGCTCACGAGTATTTCCGTGAAGTAGGTACCTTTGCAAGCCATCGGCAACGAGTTCTGAGAATTTGCGCTTGAGACGGAACTGAGCAGAGAGAAGATTCTCAGGAGCCCCCTTCTCTGCTGCCTGCCATCCCTAGCTTGTGATTATTTTTCATTTTCGAGTGACCCTTATGCAAGCATTTTAAAAAAGTTTCAGTTCCTGAGGAGAGTTACCGTCTGGAATGACTCATACATACATATATTTATTTATTTATGTACGAAAAAGTATTGAACTCTTCAAAGACACTCTTCATTAAATTCATTTCAGGATGCCTCAAAACGGATTTCAATGAAGGAATTTTTCAAAAATTCCAATTTTAAAATTTTTGGATCCATTGCAATAGCTTCATTTTCTACGAAAACTCGCAAACACGAAAATTTTGTACCACAAATCAGTAAGTCCAATTTAAATCATAAACATCCGATTTAAATGGAGAACATCCGATTAAAATCAATAAAATCTGGTTAATTTAAATCTTGATTTTTCCAACCAAGTATGTGTACAACTCGGTGGTCTGGCTAGCGTGCTTGCAGCTCAAAAATAATAGAACATCCTAAATGGTAAACTATAGATTGTTTGGAGACCAATTGTCAAAAATCTGTAGTTGGAATGGAAGGAAAGAAAAAATCGATTGGAATCGGATAAACGGTGAAACAGAGATTGAACCTTACAATTGTCGCTCTTATCGCACTGGGCTTCTCTGCGAGGGTTGCATGTATTGAACCATAATTAACCTTGACTACCTATGATTAGTGTTTATCGGCTTCACAGATCGAGAGTTGCCATGTGCTCAATTGAACAATTCACTGTCTATCTATCTTGCGATGAATATGGATCCCCCCTTCTCGTTTCTTGTGACTGCCGCTCCCGAGGTTTTACTAGGATCATTTTAACTTCCAGGTCATCCTCTGGGCGTTGCAGCCTAACCCCCTCAACTTTTGGAAAGGGCAACAACACCGTACTATCACGTTCTTTTTATGATTTCTCGGGATCTCTTTAGGAATGAGCGTCACTCATCGGTGCGAAAAAGTATTTTAACTATTTTTAAATTGAAGAAGATTCCATCCTAAGACGTTTGGCATCAACCGCACTCTTCTACGATGAGTAGTTTTCTTTCTATGATTTTCCAAACGTAGGAGAGTGCGGATGTTATCAAATTTCTTAAAATGGAATCTCTTTTCATTTAAAATATAAAATGGATTTCCAGTTAGGTAGCCGAGTCGAGCGCACGTCTTTTTTATCGAGCTCCGTATTGAGTTTTGATTTAGCAGGGTTGTATTGTGAATTTCGTTTCAGTTTTTGTTTTTTGTGGTTGCCCTTTGATTCCCTCTCAGCAATAACAATTTTTATACATTTTTAACGGGTAGATTTCTGGGAAAAGGTCATTTTTGTGAGTTTGGTTGGTGATTTGTTGTTTACCGAAGGGAAAGGACTATCCACTCGACCGAATACCGTATTGCTTAGTCAGCAGCACTCGAAGAGCCGACCGGTATCGCGTCGAATAATTCCAATTACGAGAATGTCGACCTCCGAGTTACATCAAGTAACCACAACCAAACTTCAAAACTGCGACTGCATTTTGAAGGAACATACAAATGTTTTGAATACACAGGTGCATGCTCTGTCGCAAGAAATTGCTAACAGCCAAGAAACTATCTTGCTCATTAAAAAAATTAACAAGAGAATTGACAGTTTGGAAGAAAATCTAGCATTATCTGAAAAAAATTATACGATACATATCTGGCACACGGACACCAGGAGCGATCTTATTCTTCATAACGTTCTAGAAGAGAAAGGAAACATGAATATTCTCAAGAGGAAGGTGATGGACATTTTTGGAAAGGAATTAAATTGCGTTCTTGAGGATTATGAAGATATAGGTGTGAGACGTTTAGGTACCATCTAACCTTCTAGAAGTAGACCAGTTCACATTCATTTTGCTAATAATTTCTCTAAATCTATAGTACGCCAGAACATTTACAAGTTCAAGGCATCCAAATTTAATACATCCGAGTTCTACGACAGACGAACACGGTAATTTAGGAAGCATCTCTTGCCCAAGTTGTTTCAAGGAAGTATCTCTTGCCCGAATTTTTTCAAGCAAGAAAAGACGGGAAGCATGCCGTCTTGATTGGAGATTAACAACTGGTTGATGGAAAAAACTCATCATCCACTATGGCCGAAGTACGTTGGAGGATTCTACATCTAC
Organism: Adelphocoris suturalis; assembly: GCA_030762985.1. NCBI lineage: Eukaryota > Metazoa > Arthropoda > Insecta > Hemiptera > Miridae > Adelphocoris > Adelphocoris suturalis. The sequence goes on from CM061047.1 coordinate 61,074,034, forward strand.
TGGGTCAGAAGTACGGATGAGCATCGATGGTCGATGTTTTTAAAACATCGATGTTTTAATATCGGTGTTTTGACATCGATGGTAAGGTATCGATGTTTTTCGTACATCGATGTTAACCAGCGATGTTTTCGTACATCGATGTTTTATAAACGCGAAATTGCCAATTTTATTTTCAACACTAAAGCTTTTAGGAACCATTTTCTAAAAACTTGGTTAATGTGTAATAAATATTAATTAAATAAAGAGGTCGTTTTGAATTTTGAGAAGAGTAAGATGGCCACCGGCGGGAATTACTTGGCTTCAATGAAACCCTCCGATAACAGCCTTTCACTCCCTCCACTGCTCCTTGGCTTCATAACATCATAAGATAACATCGCTAAAAACTTCCAGTATTCCAATTACTGTTCAGTTCACTCGTTCACTGTTGTCTGTTTAGTGTTAGTGGATGGTGTTGGCTAAAACATACCTCATCATAATGGCAACATCAGTTCCATCTGAACAATTGTTCTCCAAAGTTGGGCAAACAGTTACCAAAAACCGAAACAGACTAGAAGGAAAAATGATATCCAAAGTGGTTTTCCTCCATTCCATTGATGAGACGCTTTGGAGCTGGGAATAATTTAAAAAAACTGTAAATAATACGTAGTTTAGTTGTTGCAATTTAATAAATTGTACACCCACTTTTAATATAAAATTAGTTGAGTAATTCATTGTATTTTTTAAGTTTAAAATTATTTGTGTATTTCATTGTATTTCTTTTAATTAAAATTAGTTGAGTGTTTCATTGTATTTAGTATATTCCTAAAATTACCTTTTTTAAATGATTTTTAAAAACATCGATCCTAAAACATCGATGTTTTGCACCGAAATACATCAATGTTCAGAGATCGATGTTTTCCACGCATCGATGTATTGGTTTGATGTTTTGTTCATCGATGCTCATCCCTAGTCAGAAGTGAAGATTAATCTGAATACTCCTCCTCCGTCCCCTCCCAACATTTCCAGAAAACAAATCAAGAAGAAGATAAAAATCTACAACAGATAGAACGAACATCAACACCGCTTTGGAAATTTTGGCAATGACTCGGGATTATTATTGAAATTTGGCAGTGGAGTGTAGGCATTATTGATTGTGATCTATGTTAACTATGCAGTGCTAATTTATTATACGTAAATCATGTAGACCTATAAAATTAATTATTTGATACGTCATACGTAAAAGTTTAAAATTGTTGGTTGAGGCAGAAATGAAGGCAAGATATCATGAGCTATTTTAGCGAATTTTTGAAGAAAATTAAGCTATTGCTCTCGCCTCAAAATTTGTAGAATGTGAATTCTTGAAAAAATTTTATGCAGAAATCCGTTTTAGGCTATTCTGAATCATATTCTGAAGTTTAACGCATTTATGTGTCATTCCAGACGATAACTGTCCGTAGAATTGTGCTAGAAACTTCGAACAAATTTTAAAATGTTAAGGACACAAAACGAAAGTTCAAGTTCGTTGGCCAGCATGATCGGATTACATCTTCGGGTTGAAATTTTCAAAAATGTAGTCAAAAATTTCAAAATAGCCTGTTTTTTGCGATTTGTTGTGCGAAATAATTTTTTCAGCACACTAACATGTGGTATATTCGGAATCAGCGTAAAATTTCCTATAAGAATATGTATCAAGTTTTCAAAAATTTCAAAGTTGAAAAATCAGTCAAAAATCGAAATAATGCCGTTCGCTAGTTGTAAATTTCTCTACACAATCAATAGCGACTGAAATGTCGAAGATTTCTTCAAAAATTCGCTCATGGGGTCATGCTGCATGACTGGTTTTAATATGTATTTAAAGAACTCCTTGTAATACCTACGGGTTATACAATAAAATTTAATTGAATTGAAAATATAAAATAAAATGACGTGGGTAAGCTCATTGTATCATGTCAACTCCCATTTAAAGCTGATATATGGCATCAGCATAATGTGATGTGATGATATGCACAGGTTTAGGTAGGGAGATGTGCAAGTGTACTTACAATGTCGTCGAGGTTGTTGAGGTTGGTGGCGATCCACTCCCTGCCCTGCTTGAACTCGTCGTGGAGGCCCATGATGTAGAGGGTGTCAAGACCGTCAACGATGGTAAGACCGAGGGAGGCGGCTCCAAAGATGCTACCCGTGTGAGCTCGTTTCGTTACCGGCCGCAGCTCGTTCTTACCCCAAGCGTACCTCACATAGTTGTCCCACGCATGTTTCGTCATCTGAAAACAGAGACAAGAGCGGGAAATCAGATTATTTGCGTATATATCAAGCATATAGACGTACAATAGAATAGAAAATAGTATATTCGGAAAATTCAAAAGTACAGAATTGATAGTAAAGCCTATAAAAAGGTAGTGATGGAAATGGATGGTGGAGGTTGCCCCATCAAAAGGTACAGGCGATTAACCTGTTACACCCAGAGGATATCCTGAATATTGAAGAGCCCAGGAAATATCCCAAAGTGTGGCATTTGCAAGAATCGAGGAGGAACTGCCCACATTTATCACACTCCAGGGGTTTTCAAGAAGCAGGGGAAAGGGGGCTCCAAGTAGGCAGGGCATGGGTATATTTTTAATTGTTAATTGTAAAAGTTTAGGGCATATTGCCCACTTTGCCTATCGGTGGGAAGGGTGGGAGGGGCAGTCAATAATGGGGAGGGGGGGGGGCCTCGAAAGAGAGAAGGAGGAACTACCAATATCAATCACAAGACATTTTACATACTTGGGTTGGTTCTCGTTCATCTCCATGTATATCAACCAGTGAGAATAGAAAGAAATTTTCATTATATCCGCACTGATATCAACCCGACATTAGGCTAAACCCATGACATTGATCTTTGAGTCGGTTCCCATTTCCTCATAGGTTACTTAGTAATAAAGAATTCATGGTAGGTGTTACGACGCTAGTAAGTACCTGTAACTTCTTAGCCTATATGTGAATTAATAGTCAACAATTTCCTTGCACTAAAAAAAACAAAAACACAAATTTCAAAACAATTTAACATTATACAATACGATAATTTATGAAAATTCGCACATACGATCATGCTGCATGACTGAAACTTTTTTGTCGTGAAACTCTATAAATAGAATAAAAACCAAAAATGAATGCATTATAGTTTGTTATCGTTAAGTATCAAATTGTTGGGATACTTACCAAAGTAAAGTTATCAAGCGTGACGCTAGTCTCGCTTTGCCAAGCTTTCAATGAACCATTGAAATCGCATAGCCAATTTTTTCCATAAACCATTGCAACGAGACGCGCCGAGATAAGCAACAAAGTAGAACTTCGGCCTAACGTTGGCCCCCTCCGGACCTCACCCGGCCTGATTCCAAATATGTAACGGTAGTCTAAGCTAAAACTAGGTGTCAAATTGCATGTTTTGGGATTATTGGTTACTGATTATGACTTAATGGTCGTAGTAGATAAAATATCGTAACTCTTTATTTTCGTGGAAATATAGACAGCGTCCTTTTCAACTTCGTCGCGATTGATTTAGTTTAGTTCGTTTTATATCGTCTTCAGTTAGAGTTCGTAATGTCGACTGATCTGATTTCAGAGCGAAAAGTGTACGTAATGTTTTCCTACCACCAATGGTTAAACCTGCCCAAGATGTACACCCAACTGGAAATATCATGGAATTTGGCTAGATATGTCAACGAATTTCAGCAAAACCAAAAAATCACGGAATTTTTTCTAACGAGAAGAATTTGGTATTTGGTAATAATTCCCGACTAAATACTTGAGTGCGTCATGAACTCGTAACCCAAGAAGAGGAACATGGAGCGGTAGCTACTATGCAGGAAACGTATCTTTATAAAAAAAGAAAGACCCTTTTGCTAAGTTCGTGGTTTCAAATAATTTTGTTATTGGTTATAAATTGCGTGACTTCCTTTTCCTATTAGCAGTAATAACGCATTTCTGTCTTCAGTATGTTTCGTAGCACTTGTTCGGAAAATACATGAAATATCAATTTGTTAATGGATCATTAGACAGCCCATCCAATCGACGCGACGACTAAACAACTAGATGCAATGTTTCTGGTTGATTGATTGACTATTTCTGCTTTTCAGTTAACAAACTACTACTAAAAATTGAGGGAACCGACTACGCTATGAATACGGTTTCAACGGACAGCGAACTAGTCGCCAGTCGACATTGATCCGTTTTTCGACAGTGTGAATAACATTAAGTCAATGCTATCTAAATTTTACCTGCAGTATTAAATTAGTTTATTTGTGACAAATTTAATTTCTTATTTATCACTTTCATTTTGTTTTTCACTTACTGTAGCTGAGAATTGTTGAAAAATTCTTAATATGTAATTGGGAATAAAATCCCGTAATGTTTAATAAATAAATAAATAAATAAAAACACACAATTACCAGCCAAAAAGAAAAGAGGCAAAATAAAAGTGCATCAAATTCATTTGTTTAATCCATTTCGGCTCAGCGTCTGGCTGTATGATGTCAGCATATCTGAGTGTCTGCCAATTCCTTGTTAGGCCTTCAATCGTTGCGGATGATCACAAGCTGTTTCGGGTCCCCAAAAAGTTTCCTTGCCTTCGGGTCAATAGTAGCGTGTGCGCACGCTCCCAAAACATCGATTTCTCGTGATCTATCATCAGTCCGATTTCTTTTAAATTTGGGGGACGAGTCTCGGGAGGTGTCCTAAGAATTTCGTTGGTATTGGTGGTCATAACCATTGCGCATTTGCAAGCCTGAACTTAGTTGTTATAGACGAAACCTCGTGACTACTATTCCAATAGACCGATTTTGGTGAAATGGCCAGGGATTGTGCTGGTAAGCCCTTAGTCGATCCACTATTTATACACCTTAGATGTGAATGCCATTGGATTGATGGTCGGGTGCGAGTATGCGCGAACATGATTTATCTGCGATACCGATTTCTCATGATCTATCGGTCCACGTTCCTTTTGTAACGTGACCAAGCAGCGCAATAAGTGAGGACCTCACAGTGAGCTATTGAGGTGCTTATATCTCAATAAGTGAAGTATAAGACCTTAAATCCAGTATATATTTGCCAGAAAATTCTAATGCGAGTTATAACGAAAAGTAAATTCTTAGAACACACTGGTCCACTGTTTCGTAAACTCAAAATTCTAAAATTATGTTACCTTATAGATCTTAATAATGTAAAACAAGTTCTGAAAGAGAAGCGGTTTGCTTGACCCATCCATGAAATAAAAACAAGGTTTCAATCGCAAGGCAAATTTTATCTACCACTTGTGCACACAACTGCCTCATTCAATTCATATTTTTTAGCTGGAATCAGAGCATTTAACAATCTGCCTTCTATCGTAAAAATAAGTTAATAGATCAACCTAATCAAGTGAATGAAATTTTGAGAAATTGTTTCCTCAAAACACAAGATAATGATTAATAATACTTATGTGTGTAAATAATGAAATATCATCTAGATTGTTGGCACTTAATTGATTTCTCCAACATGATATAATTATTTTTGTATTAAGAATTTAAAAAATGTGATATTTAAGAACCTAAAGGCTCATTGTAACAACTCGTTTTCCCTGTCGCGGGTATCACCCATTAGGGAGACTAAATTTCTTTCATTTATTGTAGGTGAATTGTTTTTGTCCTATTTTTCAGAAATAAATACATTTTCATTTCATTTCATATCAATGTAGCAGACTTTTTATTTAATGCAGTCAGCAACACAAATGAAACCCACCAAACAAATCAGAAAGAACAGAATATACTACGATAAAGAAGTTGATTGAGGCCCAAGAGGCGAATCGAATGCGGTTGGCTCTCAAAAGAAGAAGACGGGCGAGGAGAAATGATTCATTCTCCGTGAAAGGCCTTTTTTATAACCTGAATGGACGGCACTACTGATTCTTCCAATTCTGAAAAGCAACTCTGGACGAGAATCAGCTGAGCACATTCAAAGGCATCAATCGACGACCGTTTTTCTGACGTTTGATTCCTAGGACTGTGGTGATGTCGGTTTCTAGGACCATTTCCTTCCGTCATTTTTATACTGCAGGACCTTTGGTATGGCTTACGTTTCCGACATCCGGGGGCTGGAGAAACTTATTACGAAATCCTCTCGAACCTCGGAGTCCCTTTTCATACGAGTTGGGAGTCCCATGGTAATGAAGATCACCCCTTTTACAGGAGGTCAGGCCTGGGGGTCATTGCGGCTTGAAAAGGATTATTAATAAAACTTTGACGTCTGTCCAGGTCCTTATCACCAAGGTCTCTTTGAGCTTATGGAATGAGAAACGAAATTCACAAAGCGGTGGTGGATGGGTGTTCTTTCTGATGATGAAATGCAATGACTTTTCATTTCGTACCAGTTGAATTTTCGTGGGAAAGAAAAATTGAACACTGTTGTAGCTTTGATCATAATACGTAATAATTAAACTTCCAGTCGCGCAGGAGGACCACATGAGCTCATTTCAGGTTTTATTTTTTATACGTTTTCAAGGCCTTTGAGAAGTCAGAATAAGAGCATACAAATTAGTTACGTTCAAATTTATAACAAAAAATATTTTGTGAATGATATTCTGCAGATATGTAACGAATATTTAATGTATATGTATTTTGGTTCTATTGAACAATTATTGTTGAATGCATTAATGTCATTTTTGGGTAATTTCCCCCGCCAAGCATTGTAATATTCTTCTGCATTACGAATAATGGCTTAGATTTTAGCCTTTTTTCGTATTTTTATGATTTTTAGGCGATTTTTGATAATTACCTATTTAAGTCTGAGCTCATTTTAGGGCACATAAACTATATGGGTAAAATTCATTTGGGAAAAAGGTTTTCTATAAATCCGGCACAAAAATTGCTCTCTTTCGAACCACAAGATTTTTTATCACGATTCCAAGGAGAGATATCGACAGACTCGCGCACTCTTGAAGTACGTGCAATATATTCAAGGCAAAAGTTCCGGTAATCGTCACCAAATTCGATAGCTCAAATATACTCGTATTTTTTGTTTCTTTTCAGACATCTGCCAGTATTATTTAAGGATGCATAGAAGGAGAGAAGTGTTTACTCGCCCTCGGAAACCACTATAGAGACAGAGGATTCAAGGTGGACCGCGGACTAACAATATAGAGAGTATAAGATTAATTATATACTAATCTAACAGGTACCTAACTCACAGGTAAAAAATGTGACAATTTTGGTCCAGTGTCTGTATTTCTATGTTGTCCAATTCTTGTCACGGGCGAAGCTATACAAAAGCGTGGGTCAGTTCTTAGATGGCACCCACGGTAGTTTCATCGTCATAGAATCAATAGGAGTGGGTGAGCATAACGTGCTGATTTCTTGAAGCACTTCTCAAAATCTAATGACTCCGAATCGAAGGGAAGTGGAAGGATGGAACCACAGTGACTGCTTGTAAATTGTATCTCAATTGAAGTAGCAATCGCGGCTAATTTTGTAGAAACAAAATGCCGAAACTATTTTTATTAGGTGGCTAATTTTTTATTATGAAACTAATTCAGAATCGTCCTTGCAACGTCTACGTGACAGAACGTCCTCAACAGTTTTCGACGGCCATTGAATAGGAGTAAAACAATCACTGAAGCCGTTTGATTCACGCGAGGAGATTCATATTTACACTGCAGCGAATCGTCAGGATTGGTCACGGCCCCAGCTCTCCCGCGGTGGTCTTCATCCTCAGACGTATCAACTGTTGAACAAGACAACAATAAAAATTGCCTTCGAACTTTTGTCCCTCAGCAGTCAGGTAGAACAAACCTCTGATTTTGCGAGGTAAAACGATTGAGGTTAAACCGAAATTCACAGTTGAACGTATAAGATCGTTAGAACTTCAAGAAATAGGTATATGAAGTTGTGTGATATATCTCAACAGGTTTTCAACAGTTAATAACTAGTAAATAAGGCGCAAGCGCATGAACCGCTCGAATAAACAACCCCAAACTATCCATGAACCAATCCACATCTAGCCCTCATAGTGTCGGGAGGGGCGAGTGAAAAACGTAATTCGTCTCAGATCGGGACACCATTATGCGTGGCCCTGGAGGGTACATGGTATTCTAATCTTGCGAGAAATTCTGGTGCGTCAATAGATCCATGAATTTTGTACAAAAACGCCACATCCGAAACTCTCGTTCTCTTCTGCAGAGTTGAAGTCCCTTAATCTTCAGAACAATCTCATAAGGTCTGATATATATTTGTCGGATATATACTAACGCTCTATCCAGATGAAACTTTAAGTGAGCCATGCTTAGAAATTTGAGCTGAACCTTCTCGATGGTGTTCTAGGCATGTTCATGTTCGATGTTCTAGGCAGTATGGAAACCAAAGTGGAGAAGAGAATTCCAGGATCGGACGCACTAGAGCCAATTATAATAAGCGGGATGTTATCGGATTCTTAAAAGCTTTACATGCAAAAATTCCAAGGAAATGGCACATGAGCTTCCTCGTGACCTTCCCAGTACGTCACCATTAAATTCCAGAAAACTAGAAACGACTGGTTCTGGCATCAGGGAATTAATAAGGTGGGAAATTGGAAACTGAATGATCTATTTCGCATAATTGCTTTTATGGCTACTGTGGGATCATTCATCACGACAACGAGAGGTCTGACGGTATCATTGTTGGCCAACTCGATACCTACGTCCGGAACTAATGGAGTTCACTTCGTTCGAACGTGAACCCCATGACAGTCCTTCAATGAACATGCATGTATTTCGCTGCACATGAATTTCGGTATTCCATATATGGAATAGCAAATATTTAAAAAGGAGGAGGAAAAATTAAAAAATTAATTCCCGGCCGGGAATATTCCCTGCAAATAAATTCCCGGCATGATGGGCACAATCACTGGTAGTACCGTACGATTCGTATGGCACCTCAAGGGACTCTACCGGGATCATCTCTGAAAATTTGAACAAAATCCGATAAAATTAACTAAGCTGTGACCGTAACAAAAACATCATTTTCGCGCATGCGCTTAGCGTACAACTGCTGATGATTGCGAAGAATGTGATACGGGACCTCAAGAACCCCTGCCCGCATCATCCCTGAAAATCTGACCGAAATCCGTTCACAATTGCCAGAGTTATGGCCGAAACAAGAAAATTTTGTTTGCGCCTGCGCAGAGGCTACCGTTAATTCGATCATGACGGAACTGATAGGGGATTATGCAGAGCTATACGCGCACGATCCCTAAAACTTTGAAGAAAATCGCATCAAAATTGTGGAAATTACGGCTGCTGTTGCAAGGACCGTAACAAGAATATTTCGTTCACGCATGCGCAGAGCGTACCGCTAATGCAATTATGATGATTGTCTTATGGGACCTCAAGGGACCTTACCCACATCATCCCTGAAAATCTGACCGAAATCCGTTCAACATTGACCGAGTTATGACCGTCACAAGGAATTCACGTTAGCGCCTGCGAAGAAGCTACCGTTGATTCGATCACGATGAAGTTGATAGGGGACCATCTAGAGCTTAACCCGCACGATCCCTGAAAATTTGGTTAAAATCGGATCAAAATTGTGGAAGTTATGGCTGTTACAAGGAAATGTGGACGGACAGACAGACAGACACGGAACCAAATTTGTTCAGGAGGCTCTGAAACGCAAAATGCGAGTGGAAATTTTAATTTTGGAGCAAAAATTTTTTTTCATTTCGAAAGTGAAAACAAAGCTTCCGCTGCCTTGCAGTCTCGGAAGCAAAAAAAGAAGCTTCTGATGCGCCTTAAACGAAATCGCATTATTGGGTCCCACAGTCCGTGACTATTCCCAGGTCCCCACTTGAGTTATATCCGAGTGGTCGACTCGATTGAATAATCGAACTCATGGGTTTTCCATTGTTGGAGGTGCAGAGGTTTATGGGGGATAGCTGGGGGAGGAGTAGGGAGCAGCCAGGAGAGGTCTCATTTTGGCTTCGGCAATGTTCTTTAAACTTTATTCCCAGCCATCTTGTTGATCTCCACACAACAGAAAACTACTCAATGTAAATACAAGGCACATGTTTCGTTGATGAGGTGGGAGGGGCGTACTTCCTGTGTAAAGTAGTAGTAGTAGTTGTAGTATTAAACAAACATTCCATGTTGGGGTTGAGAAACTAAACCCAAACATATTTAATCAATCAGGTCCTCAGTTTATTCAGCGATGTCCAAGATACCTCATTTCACCCCCTCTCCCCTCTCCACAACATCCTCTAAGAAAAGACCCCCTTTGGGTCAAATTTGAAAATTTTCAAGTAGCCTTTAATTTGACTTAGTGTAATTCAAACATATTTTAGCAATCAGGTCCCCAGTTTATTCAGTGAAGTCCATGATACCCCCCCCCCCCCCCACCCCCTCCTCCAAAACACCCCCTATGGGTTAGATTGGAAAACTTGAGGTAGTCTGCGATTCAAGTAAGAGTATATTTCAAACATTCCTTACCGATCAGCGCCAGTTTATTTAGTAAAGTCCAAGATAACCCCATTTCACCCCCCCTCCCCCCCCCCCCTAATGGTCGGGTTTGAAAATTTCAAGTACCTAGTTTGCGATTCAAGTTGGAGTAACTCGAACATATTTCAACCTTCACGTCTCCAGTTTATATACTTATGTCCATGATACTCCATTTCCCCCCTCCTCACCCAAAACACCCTCTACGGGGCAGATTTGAAAAATTTCAAGTAGCCTGTGATTTGAGTTATATCAATCCAAACATATTCGAACAATCAGATCCCCAGTTCGTTCAATGGTGTCCAAGAAACCCCATTTCACACCTTTCCCTCCCATAAAACACCCTGGCCCAAATTGTAAAAACCGAATAACCTATAATTTAAGTTGGACTGATATAGAACTTTCCCCTACTCATATCAGTTGTCCAATGACCCTTGAAAACCGTGAGAAGAGGGCAAACATACGGACAGAAAGACAGAGAAAGATTGTTAAAATGGTACCAATCGTCTACAAATAGCATGAAACGGAAAAAACGCAAAATTTCATGATTCTAATCAATGTACAGACAGACATACGTACGGTTTTATTAATATAGATGAATCAAAAGAGAGAAAACATTATGAATTATGAATCACTAGCCGATGAATAGTTATAAGAGAAAGCTCACAATTGGCATACGCGAAAGTGAAGTTTTACTGAACAAATTTCGGTGATTATTTGTCGCTAGGTGAATGTTGCAAAAAACGCCACGCGAATCGATCACCTGAAGTTCAGGGAGGAGCCCATGATTTCATTCGTCCCTTGATGTCCTAGAGATGCTCCCTATTAAATTTCGTAGTAATTAGACAGACGACATAACTTTCAGCACACTCAGCTGTCAGGATGGAGCTTATAAGGCAATTTTCGTAGTCTTGTAGTCTTTTCGTATTATCAACGTCCTATTGTGAACAGGAGAGATTTTAGCTCACTCAGCTGATCAGAATCACTTTGCTCGTCTCTTGTTGTCCCGTTGAGGCTCCCTATCAAATTTCAACGTCCTACGATGAGCACGATTTTGCCATCATTATTATTGATATTACGGCTCGTGGTCAGCCAATCCTCACCAAATTCAGCGAGGCACTAGTTCCAATATGTTAATACATCATATCAAAATCTGGTCCAAACCAGACCAGCAGTTTCGGAAGAGTAGTGAGCACAAAATTTTGACCATAACTATATATATATATATATACCTAAAGAAACTGCATCCCCACCTTGCCGACGGCTGTAATACCCCCTTTTCTACGATAAGTTGGGTAAAATAGAAAAAAATTTCTCCTTTTGGCGTCCTAAATGAAATGACATAGTATAATTTCAACTTTGTGTTTGAGTGAGTATTATTTGACAAATATCCAGAACACACTTAAGGTGGCACAAACGAGTAGAATAGATTCTAGAGCTCATTTCCGACAAAAAGTACCCCTTAGAATTTTTAACACAGAATGTGTTTTAGCCATGGACTAACTAGCCGAAAATGGAACGCGGGATGGGAACGAAATGTGTGACGGATGATTTTCACGTACAACCGAGCCGTTGGTAGGGAAATGGAATTTCCGCCATTTTAATCGCACAGAAATCGTTCACCATTCGTTGGAAAGCTCTTGATTTATCACGAATTTATTTCGTATTTTTTTTTTTTCGTAGTTTCATACTATAACTATATAAATTGATGTTATAAATGAATAGTAAACAATGACGCTTGTTTGGTTGTCACTTGGTTGCGCGACAACGCAATTTTCGTAGTTTCATACTATAACTATATAAATTGATGTTATAAATGAATAGTAAACAATGACGCTTGTTTGGTTGTCACTTGGTTGCGCGACAACGCAAACACATTCTGTGTTTCAATAATTTCGTCCGAAGTATGTAAATAGAGGTAACCGGGGGTCCAGGGGGCTTGCCCCCTGGCGAGGTTTTTTAGAGGCTTTGTTTCCAAGTTCTTCACGATTTGAGATTTTTTTCGTGTTTTCGATCTTACATCACAAAATCGGCAATAACTCCCTTCCATATCAAGTAAATTCAAATCTGAGGAAACCGTTGGAAAGAGCATTAAATTTTCTATCTCCATAACGTATTTGAGTTCTTTTTACAGTAGTTCACGTGGGCAAAAAAACTATAGAAAAAAATAGAATATAACATATGTGTTGCATATGGGGCGCTAGTGAGGCTTAAGTGGGTGTACTAGGTATATTACTTTATTATTTTTCATTCAGTAGGTGTTCATGTTAAATAATATTTACCTCTAGAAAGACGATATGTGCAAAAGAGCTGGCAATTCACAAATAATGAGCTTTTGGGAAATAATTTGCAGTGTTTTTGCTCTTGACTCCATATTGTACATAATATCGTATACTTATTTTAAAAGTTGTTTTTCACTTAAATAACCAAATATTGTGTTTCATATCTCTCGGATCGTAATGCTTTCCCTTAATTACACGCATCAACATTTGGCAACGGAAGGGTATTGTTTTATTAGGTATAATATAGAGGTATAATATAAGATTATATATAGATATAACCAACACATCCGAAAGCCTGCAGGTCATCTGATACTACATTCTGCGGTAAATAACTTCAGCTCGTTGGAACACATAATTACAACCGATATACCCAAATCACTCAATTCTGAAGGGCTCAGGAAGCACTACAATATCCTTCAACAACTACTTCATGGTTGGTGGTTAAGAAGTTAAGTCAATAAAAGCAGTGGTTCGGTCAATTATTTTAGTAAGGATGATATATTGAGCTTTGAACAGGGCTAATCCATTCGATTCAGCATTCCATAAAACATCGAAAACCACATGAAACACGTATTTTAGAAATTTCTTCCGAAATCGTCGTTGCATCGAATCGGATCGCTCTGAAAGCCGTCTCAATCGATTCTATACATCAACACTATCGAAATTCATCCAAACACGTATTTTTTAACTGCTTTTTGGAATTTGTCGGGATGCGGCCCAAGGACCGCATTGGTCCTTGGGCCGCATCCCGACAAATTCCAAAAAGCAATTAGTACTTACGGCCGACCAAACTACCTACATAACATATTTTTTAAGTATTTCGCTCGACATTGTGTCGTTGGATTGGCACCAAGAACTATGTAGCATATTTCGGGTGTCTAAGGAACTAAATTTCAAATCCATAGCTCGAAAATTGTGGCTTGTAGTGCAGACGAGACAGACAAGCACACATACAGATAAATGCGGGCCGAGTCAAAATAAATAGTGTACGTGTATACCAGCTAATATGGTTTATTATATAATAAAATTATTATATATATAATATATATAATATTATATATATATATATATATATATATATATATATACATATAATAATAATAATATAATAATAAATTATAATATACCAGCTAAAATTCATGTTTGCATATGCGCAACCCTCCCATCAATTATATTAACAAGGAACTGACCAAGAGCTAACCAGCAGAATCCTGACCATTTCATCCAAATCGATCCACTTCTTTCGGAGTTTCCCCTGTGTCAACCAATTTTCGTTATGCGGAAGCGCAATAGTTATCACTTAACCAGTTTATGGGGTGGTCCATTAGTTTCCGAGTTACGTCTCTGAAATGAATTTTCGTCTTGAGTATGCGCAATTTATTGATATCACTCAATAAATCGCGTTAAAATTCATAAGGAACTATCCTGAACAATATACCCAATTACCCCCCGAATTTAAACGAAATTGGAACAATGGATGTTGACAAATCGACGTTATAAAATTATACGTTTGCGCATGCGCTCAAAGCTTCCATTTCGATGGTAGTGAAAGTAATAGGGAACCGTCTAGGAGCAAACTCGCACGATTCCTGAAAATGTATTCGAAATCGGACTAACGCTTTGTAAAGTTTTGGACGTGACAAGGATTTACCACAAAAATTAGACAGACACGGAATGAAAATCAATAGGCAAGCTTTGAAATTCAAAAAGCAAGTGAAAATTGGGATTTCGGAAGACAATATTTTTTTCGTCTTCTCGCACGAACTTGAAAGATTTAAAGGGCTTCCTCCTGAACGACCAAACCCTTCAGAGTTTGATCGAATTATGAGAGATTTATGAAATAGGCGTTATAAGAAATTAACGTTTCGGCATGCGATGACGTTACTATTCATCTGACGGTAATGAAATTTTCAAGTGACAATATTAAGAGCAAACCTACATAATCCCTAAAAACTTAATCGAATTCAGACAAAAAGTTTGTATAGTTTTATAGGTGGCAAGAAAATTGCCCACATAGACATAACACATTACACTGACACGTATCCTATAACTTAATCAGCAAAGTTTGAAACATAAAAAGCAAGGGGAAATTATGATTCTGGAAGGGAAAATTGTCTTTTCAACTTCTTGCACGAACACATAATTTTTCTATAAGCGGTACTGAGGATGCAAAGTTCTCTCTGAACACTAAACGTATGAACGAAAGAATCGGTCGGCAAGTATGATGGCATCTACCTATTTACCATGACCTTTTTTGTGAGACATAAAAAGATGCTACCAGATATAACTGATTTAATAGGCCCTGTATCTTTATTTCGTCTCATTTCATTATAAGACACCAGTTGAACTTTTGGGTCAGGATGTTTTAGGTCATTTCATGTACTGTGAAGGAGTTTCAGCAAACTGAAACTACAAATGCAAATAAACCCTCAACTCTATCATCCCACTCTTAAACTATGCTTTCGTTCATTTGTAGTGAGAAAATAAAAAATATTAATTGATTTGAATTTAGTTTTCGATTGAATTTTAATTATAAATACCTAATAGACTGCGTTCGTCAATTATTATATAACATTGGTCAATGCTTTCGTTCCATCTACAACGTCAACCCCAATACATTGTTTACCTCAACACTATCCTTCGCTTGTTGCTTCATTCCGCCTCATAAAAACCATTCATGAAATTGTGAATAAAACAACCTATTGATCTCGCCTACTCACTAAGACCATCATTCCCATGACACTGTACTTCTTCCCGCGATGCAGTCAATAGGACAGGCTTTCAATTGAGTGTTTAACGGAATTTGCAAAGTTCCACTCGGGAGGTTTCCCTGGATTTACGAGCCAACCCCTGGAACGTTCTTCCTCCGCCGCTTTCAAACGGTACTACATTACTGCCACTTCTCGGCAGAAAACGGATATCAAAACAGTCTAACTGGTTATAATGCTGCTTGATGGCAGAAACAGGCAAACCCAAAGACCTCCCCGGTTCAAAGGGATTATTTCCTATAGAATCCCGTTGGCATTAAATCCTTCCATTTCGCCCTGTCACAATAACGTGCCACCTAGAAGCTGAGCGCATAAATCTCAAAGTGCCTTACCATAGGTATTCAAGTCAAAACCTCAACAGTCTAAGCACTAAAACCACATTGGAGCTACGATTTTACACGTTGTTGGGACATTTCCATTTTCTTTTAAAAATAGGAATTCAAAGAGAATGAGTTGAGAGGAGTCCCACGATTTTGTCTCATACGTCACGAAGAGATAGGCTGTATGTACCTACCTTATTAGTTTCATAATTTCTATTCAAATATTCTGTTTAGGGTTCGGTAACGTTCAGTAAATAGTCCACCTTAGTCTATCTCACCCAGAGAGACCCCGTACAGCATCTTGAATGAATAAGGTAACAATTATTTTCATATATTAATATATATTAATAATATAAATATATATATCTTATATATTATTTAAAAGTTAAAATAATAAACCAATAGATCGAAGCATAGTTTGTTGTTTTATGTAGGTTCTCATTCAGTTAAACGCTTACCCTAGTTCCCATCTCTTGTAATAACAATTATTACACTCGCAACTGGGAAGACTCGACTGTATTCCGCTACGCTCAGCTCAAGACGGTATCTCTCCCATCCCTCGCTCGTCCCATTGAATAGTTCTGATTACCAATTAACCGTAAAATTAACCCCCAGAGTTAATTATGCGCCTCGCAGAAGCCCGTTTCGAATGATTTATGAGGACAAAGTTACAGTCTGACAATCACGGGTTAGTGAGCACAGACGTCATGATGACGAAAGTCGCCTGGCGAATTACACCGAACCAACCACATCTAGAGGATTGTTGATGTGGAAATGAACAATTTTCAAAGCGCTCCTCGGGTATTCTCTGAACTTTGAATCCATAATTTATTGTCTTTTCATGTACTCGAAAGCGTGCAACACGTTCACGTTACTGTAGTTCACATACATCCGCTGATTTGTTAATTATGCGAAAGAGCATCTGTATCATTTATTGTTTGATTATAAATCTTCTGCAAATTGAATCAGTCAAACCAACAATTGACTGATACATTTTCCATGAAAATAGATTACATTCTGCAAAACGTCGACGATCCCGTAGAATATTTCGCTCGATATATTCATAATTATCATCCTCGATTAGTATTGACGTTACAGTGGCGAGGGTTGGTTTTATCTCTCTAGATGAGTGCGACGATGCACGGCGAAATTTTGAACTACTTACCGAAAGAGATAGTGGTAAGTGTTACGTAAGGATGGGGCCAACTCCTAATAAATAGGTGCCAATTATCCTAAACGTGATGAACGGGCTGAGTGATCAAACACATCCAACAATAATATGTGTTTAAAATGTTAAATACTCGAAGGACCACTCCAATAGTATAAATGCGTGATTGGAGACACTTGTGTTGGTAAAAATGTACCTACCCACTTATTCTATAAGCACCTATTATTTGTACCTTTGGGTAATAAACTTGTATGATGACTATGATGAGGCATATGATGAAAAGATATGATGATCGAATGAAAATATGTAGTCTTTATATTAATAAAGTGTGTGTATGTGGGTACCTCCATAACTTTTCAACGGATTGACCGATTTGCGCGATTCTTTTTTTAATATGACCAACCGCTTCCGGCGCAAAATATAGGCCACATCAAAATTGCGCAACCCCTGCTCAGTAAGGGGTGGTTGTAAGGGGTGGGGGGTAGAAAAACTGGAAAATCCGTGTGTTGGCTCAAACGAAAGTCCACGACTAGGGGGTTTCAATTCCAGCCATACCGAGC
Organism: Adelphocoris suturalis; assembly: GCA_030762985.1. Classification (NCBI taxonomy): domain Eukaryota; kingdom Metazoa; phylum Arthropoda; class Insecta; order Hemiptera; family Miridae; genus Adelphocoris; species Adelphocoris suturalis. The sequence continues at coordinate 61,091,585 of CM061047.1, forward strand.
GAGCGAAGCGAGTAACATCCCCTACACACGTTAAACCTACCCTTAGGGATGTACCGATTGCGAGCGAAGCGAGCAACATCCCCTTACATGTTCCAATTGTAATAAACCTGAATGGGGGGGAGGGGGGTAAAAGACCATCACATGTACACAGCCACACCTTGCGAGCGAAGCGAGCCTTGGTAGAGATTCATGCTTCTTAAAAAAAGGCTCCAAGAAACCAAGGCTGCCTTGATCCCAGAAAACGAAGAATTGAAGAAAGAAACGTTTATATAAAGACGTAGGTATAGCACTTCACTTCTCACATTCAACACTTAGATTTACATGCAAGAAGAATTATATTAATATGAAAGAATTGGCAAGACTGCCTCTACCAATAGAAGATGGAAACATGGAACCGGGTACATGGAACAAAACATCAACAACATTAATTGGCAACCCGACCTACCGGTGAAGCCAACAAATAAAGAAAAATAACAACAGCAAGAGGAAATTGAATAAGGTTTTGGTAATAGCTTGTACAAGTGTGATTATGAAAACAAATAATGAACAAGAAAAATATTTTGTGGTTTGTCCCCTACAAGCTAGCAAAGAAAACTTCATGAGAAAATGTGATTTGATCTTGGGTGAGTACTGGTTCTCAAAACATGAATGCGGCGTGACCAGTAGGAATTACCTGCCAAATCTGAACCAGACTGTCATATTGTCAAAATGTTCCCCCTGTCAACTAAATTTGAAGAACACCAGCGTTTTTAGTTTTTCGCGAGTTCTGTAATGTCTCCCATTGAATCGCAGTCGTAAAATGAGAATCATCACTGATCAACTGAAGTAGTTCGATGACCAGTACATTTTATAATGCTGTGTACAACGAAGCCTGATATATGAATAATAGTGACCAAACTAGAAAATCCAGAGGCCTACAGTCTTAAGGATGTGATGTGGTATGTGTATGCATACAGTATCCAAAGAATGTGAAAGGACTTTCACCAGCTTCTTCTTCGATAACATAACGGAGTCAATCTCTCTCACGTAAAGTTCCTTCCTTTCCTACATATTTCGCATTATTTACAGGAAATAAGAGAAAATCCTTTCACCCAAGCCCAACTACAATATTATGTGATGCAACAGAAGTTGCCAAGTATAGTAAACAGCTCCCCCCTGATATTATAATCAACCAACAAACTTCTAATCTGCGTTTAAAATAATGCCAAAACAGAAAGTGTTTCGTCCATAATGGACAATGTGATCTGTTTCATTTTATTCCGTAAGCTAAAATATCGAGTAGAAAGCTTTCCAAAAAGGTGCAATATCGATGGTATTGGATGAGAGGAAGTTGCCAAAAAAGCGGTGTAAAGAAAGCTAGATGACGTCAATTTTGATGGACCTCACCCAATCCAACTATAACTTCAATTATTTTCTTTCTATGGAGTTTTCCCTAAAATGTCACATGAGCGTTGTTTCACAAAAACGCGAGCAATCCTCAGGTCCTCCTACTGAAATGACTACTCACGTCTTTCCGACGTCGACGTACAACCTGGCTGCATGACTGGAACTTTTAGCTATTTTTCGTAAAAAATGAAACGATTGCAATGGCTCCAAAAAATTTAAAAATCAAAATTTTCAGAAAAATTCTTTATTGAAATCCGTTTTGGGACATTCTGAAACGAATTCTAGAGTTTTACGCATTTTCATAGGTATATATATATATATATTATATATATATATATATATATATATATATATATATGTGTGTGTGTGTGTGTGTGTGTGTGTGTGTGAGTGTGTGTGTGTATTTGTCATTCCAGACGATGACTCCTTAGGATTGTGATGAAAATTCCGTTCCTGCGCCAAAAATCAAGCATTCCAAACGAAAGGATGAGTTCGTTGGCCAACACTTAGCGAGCACATTAAATTGGTCAAATTTCAAAAAATGTGCTTAAAAAAATCACTAAATTGAACGTTATAAAATTTACGCACAAAATTATGCAAAAAATTGTACTCAAAATTCATTAATATTTACTAAAAAGCTATAAAAAAAAAAAACTCCCAAAAGAAGCCAAAACTTTCCGAATCTTCTTTGAATTGCAGAATATTATTTTTAAAGAATTTTGCTGTCATATAATTCGTAGTTAACTATATTATGCAATGTTAACTATGTTATATGTACTCAAAATGCTGGAATTTCAAAACAGTTCAACAAATTTCAATGTATTCTAAAACAATATGTTTTATCACATAATGTGATACGATTATAATACGAAAATTCGCTCATACGATCATGCTGCATGACTGGAACTCTACGACATTCCTCACGTGTTCCGATGAATTGCCTCTCGACTAATTCGTAGAAAAAATATTGCTACTTTCAACGCTGCTTCATCTTTATATGTCGATCACATTCCCGATCCTGGGAGCGTCTCGTATAAATTCCGTACAATCGCAATTCGAACAGTTGCGCGTTCGATGAGTTTCCAGGAAGCATACAGACTCGTTCGTCTCTAGGGACACATAGATATCCAAGGAGAACCAGGATTTATTCTTTATCTCCAAGTCTCTCACCCCACGGGCCAGCACCAAGGGGTTGGCAGGCTCCGATAACAGCTACACTCAGCTGTACTCTAGTGTAGTGGATATCTGACTCAAAGGCAGAACCGAAATGTATTGCTTCCTTTCCCGGCTTTCTCACCCCAAGAAACCCTGAGCTTCGGTTTCTATTATCTCCTTTTCCTCCGTCTGTTTTCGCTCTTGCTCCTTCCTTTTCGTCGCTGTTCTTAACCCGACGCAATCTCACTCCCCTCCACCTGCATCGGATTCAAACAAACACATTTTTAAGGATTTACTGAAGCAATTCAAATTTTACTAGTCCAAGACTTGACACCACACCACACGTTAAATAAATTTATTTATTTATTCTATCAAATCAGTAGTAGAAATAGAATGTTTCTCTAAACTAATATGAGCGCAAGCTAAATCATCAGAAGATAGCAGTGAAATTCATAGGCGACCATCAAGGAGGAAATCCTCACGATTCCTGAAATAACAGTCCACCATGACTTTTGCATCCCGCATACGGAGTAGCGATGCTGATTTAATCAAGATGAAAATTCAAGAACGCGAATTTCGAACGACTATGTACAAAAAGCTACAAATTATTCCTTAGGTAGTGAGAAAGCCAATTGTTTCTTACCCTAGAAAAGAAGGAAATTGTTATTTATAAGCGGAGTTCCTCATTTTTTCCAACTGAATTCTGAGCGGTTGGAATTGCCCTCGAGAAGATCACACAAGAAACTCACTTAACACCATGTCACGTTTCTTTCTTCTTGACGTCGAACCTAGACGTGAAGTTCATTGGTTTTGCTATACAGGGTTTTCGTAATGACCATCGCACGGAAGCCTGCCAACTTCCTATTAAACCTTCTGCTGTCCTTTGATTACAACATTAGATTCAAAGTAATGAAGGACCCAGGTCATCTCGTATCCAAGTCTTGTATAAGACCCTAACGCCGTGTCCTACGTGGACGACCGAAGCGCGAGCGAGCGACCAGCGCGTGCGAGCGACCTCAAGTCGCTCGCGCGCGCCGCGAGTGTGTCCACAGTGGGCGTCCACAGTACGCGTCTAGAATCCTTGCGAGGTTAACCTATGTGCTTCGTGCTAAGTGTAAAATTTTTTTCTATTTTTGCGATATTATGAACGACTTATTTCTTTCAAATAATGCAGCAATGCTTTATTACTTGGCAAAAAAGAATTCGTCGAGACGGAAGCCAGTTTCGAATATTTATTCAATGAGGGAACAATACGGTGAGTTACACAATTTGTTCCCGCAACTCAGGAAGGATGGGGCGGCTTTTTTTGCTTACTCCAGGATGAAAATCTCAACCTTCGATTATATTGTTGGACATATTGAAGGAGCATTTAATCATCAAGTTACCAATTTCCAAAGGCCCGTAGGAGCTGAGGAAAGATTGATGTTGACAATCAGGCAAGTACAAGGCTAGAAGTAATGATTTATTTTCCGTCCCTTTTGTCCCGTTTAATTATTTGTTAAATAACCCCCTTTATCGTATGGGTAGACATTATAATTTAGTAACAGCTGAGAATAATTGAAATCCAGCCTAGTAAAAGGTACTATTATTATCTTTTGTGAATTGATTTAATTTTTTTTTCTACTCTGTATAAATTTGTATTTTCATTTTATCTGCATTTTCCGTGTATAGTTTCCTTTTTGTATATTGGGCTAACTAGCCCGTAAATAAATAAATAAGTACGCACCTAATAAATTATAAAACATTTTATTTTTAATTTAGTTTATTAATCGTCTTTTCGAGAAAGCTCCCTTATCAAAATACTTTGGAACTCATTCCTAACTTTTAGTTTTTCAATTTCCCCCAGCTTTTTGAAGTATGGGAGAAGCGATTAAAAAAACAAATGTGTCTTCGTCTTCTTGTCTCACTGTCCCAGCCATTTCCAGGGAGAAAAATGAGAGGAATACGGGAACACAAACAATAATTTGAACACAAAAATGTAACCTCCCGGCAGCGCGACCAGGCGAGCGCGCGACCAAAATCAAACCGGTTTGAAAATCAAACCCGAGCGTGCGACCTCATCGCGAATCGCGGCGTCGGGCGGTGGCACGTAGGACACTTCGTTTGTTTTACCTTGTTTGAAATCAGCTGGTCGCTCGCTCGCACGCGCGGGTCGCTCGCTCGCGCGCTTTGGTCGTCCACGTAGGACACGGCCTAACACTCGGGCGTTGTTTGAAGATTATCTTTTTATAAAAGACATCTTACCGTAAACTTTAGCTAGGAGTGGATTTTTCAATTTTTAAGCTGATTGCTGGAAAGTTACCTTGAGTATAGTTAGATGGAGGATACTTATCTATTGTTGTACTACGGTGTGAGTGAAAACGGTGAAAATTATCAAGTGTAAAGGAGTAGTTCTAACCTTTCTTCAGACATTATCCCCCTAGATTTTCATTGATTTTGTTGTGGCTGCGTGTTGAATGACTCCAAAAAACGTTGAGTTGTGGATTTATCGTCAGAACTAATTAAGCCTGTAAAATGGACAAGAACCCTATTTGGCCCTAATACACTATACTAAAATATGTTACTCATTGTTGATCTACGAATCGGACTCAGCTCCCTTGAAAACCCGTCCATCGTCATTCAGCTTTCTTTTCACAGCTGTTTCGGCCACTCATTATCATCTGATACATATTTCACCTTTTTGGAATGGTCTCGGACAAGATCTTTTAGTTGATGGAATAAAATTAAAAAGTTCCAGTCATGCAGCATGGTCGTATGAGCGAATTTTTGTAAATTATCGTATTGTACATAAGTTAAATTGCTTTGTACAATCGTATTGTACATATTTATGTTAAATTGTTTTAAAATTTGATTTTTCGCGTGCAAGGAAATTGTTATTAATTTTATGGCAAGAAACGTATTCTAAATGATAATCGGCTATTTAAGAAACGGTATTGGATTTTTAGCTTTTCTTTTTTTGCTATTTTTATAGATTTTTCTAGCAAATTTTAATGACATTTAAATACATTTTTCAGCTTGACTTCGTTCATACAATTTTGAATGTTCTATTTTATAGTTAGTAAACTCTATTTGAGCAATATTCTGCGAAAAAATTATCATTTTACGATTTTTAGCCGTTTTTAGCCATATTTTTCGTACATTTTTCGGTATTTGACCAATTTAATGTACTCGAAAATGTTTGGCCAACGAACTCATCTTTTGGTTTGGAAAGCTTGATTTTTTGGGGTAAGAACGGGATTTGTATCTCAACCCTAAAGAGAGTTATCGTCTGGAATGACACATAATTTTATATATATATATATATATATATATATATATATATATACCCTATGAAAAAGCGTAAACTTGAGGAATCGTTTCAGCATCCCCAAAACGGATTTCAATGAAGAAATTATTTATTCTAAAAAATTTCGAGCCATTGCAATAGCTTCATTTTCTACGAAAATCAGCTAAAAGGTGAATGACCGAAAACCATTACCATTGATAGGTAACACCTAATAAGGTGTTGAATGCTGTGGGATTTGTTCTCTTGTGTTGTGATGGGATGGGATACCAATGTTAGGGATTATTGGAGAGCACTAATCGAACCAAATCATTTTCCCTCGCATTTTCGATAATTTTAACGCCGTGTACATCGTATAATGAAATACGTTACCAGAATGCCACCACGTCGTCTTAGACATTGTCTATACGTTGGCAACGAAATTTTCCATTTTTTCACTAAAATTAAATACCAACTAGTCGGTCGATGCTTGTCGCGGTTGTTTAAGGTTAGTGCTATTCGAAGCGTAATCCTTTACTAACTACCCAGCCGTACTGACCCTTTACTTACTTCTCTGCCTTGTCCTTCTCATCTATTGCCACCTTGTCATCATATCAGCGTAAATTCAATACAACCAGATTAGATTCCGATAGGTGAGGTATCCAATTCCCACCGTCTACAGATTCACTACTCTACATTTCATTAACATAGGCCAGTAACATGAATAATATACCTATTTTCTGCAAAGACTGAAAAGAGATAATAGAACATAAATGTGACTTGTGATAAAAAAATTGGAAAAAAAAAACAGCGAAACATGACATTTGATAATGGAATGATGAAGCGGAGACTGGGTCGGGGTTATTTTTGGAATTTCGAGCAGTCAAAGAGCAATTTTGAAGTCAGTGGGCGAGATCGAGGGGGCCACCGATCGGTCGGGTTCAACGTCTCAAATATTGTTGGTTCTGACAGTGAAGCAGAATCTCCATCCAGAGCTCAGGTAATTGGCCAATAAACTATCATCATCACTTAAGGAAATGATCGGGCTCCAGCCTCGGTATTAAGTCTTTAAGTCGTAATTCACCGCGTCCCGTCACCACTCTGTGCCCCGTTCCCGTCCGTACCTGTTTAAAACCATACTTTATCTCATACAACATAATTTTTATGACCGGTATGTTGGGATCGCCCTTTGGTTTATGAGCGAGGGTGTTTTATGGGGAGCTGCATCGGGTACCGCCTCCACTGCGCCGGCGTCCTCGAACGGTGATGTATGTGAAAACGGGCAAACATGCTCTTGACAATGGACAACAAAGTCGTCGTACCTCAGTGAGATATTCTCATGGGTTTTCACGTATTAATAAAATTCTTCGTTGTAAAACAGCCTAATCTCGTACACGAAATCATATCACTCACACCTTCACATGGTTTCTAATGATGCTCAGTTTTTACAGTGCTGATCAAATTAATAGAATCACCACACAACTTCAATCCCGCAAACCTGATTTTCACTTCTCACTTGTGCCAGGATAAATGCCTTCATTGCGTCAAAGAATTGAGAATTGATTTGGGATAAAACAGAATTCCATTATTAGAGTGGCTTGGAAACGCTCACTAACCGATAGAAATCTATGGGGAATCTGCAAATAATTTTTCTGTTCCAAGAAATGCATTACATTTCAATTACAAATAAATCCTCTTTTGTAATTGCAGAGTGAAAAATGTGCGTTGGCGGAGTGATTTAACCATTTCTGTTCCTCCATTTTTTATTCATCTGGCACGTTTCCATTAAAAACGCGGAGTCTACAATATTTTTGAAGACTCTCAAACCCACTCTTCCTTTACGGATTCCCAAGTTTCGCAAACAAATAATTCGTCAATTGCTTCGTCTCTTTCGTTCTAGATACGCAATATGGATTCACTAGTTATTTTTGCTTCCTCACTACCAAATGTAAAGAAGCTGTGTTTGTGATTGAAGTTGAAAAAATTGTTGTCCTCCAAAATCAAAATTTCCACTTGCTTTTTGCGTTCCACTTGACTTGACTTGTCTGTGGTAAATCCTTGACATGTCCAAAACTATTCGCCCAAGTTTCAGTCCGATTCCGATGAAATTTTCAGGGATTGTGCGGATTACCTCCTTGACGGTCCTCTATAATTTTCAATACCGTCGAATAAACAGTAGAGTATGCGCATGCGCAAACGAGAATTACTCATAACGTCGATTTCTCATCATCTGTTGGTCCGATTTCGCTCAAACTCGGGGATTAGATGGGTATATGTTCCAGGAAAATTCCCTATAAATTATATCGCGATAGGTAGAGTAATAACCATAGCGCATGAGCGAAACTAATACCGATTGGCACAGGCAAAACCCCGAATCTAATGGAACGATTTTGATGAAATTTTTAGGGATTGTGCGGGATAGCCTCTAGACGGCCCCTTATTTTCATAGTCGTCAAATAAATGGTAGTTTGCGCGCATGCGCAAACATCAATTTATTATAATTTCTTATCATCCATTGGTCCGATTTCGTTCAAACTCGGAATTAGATCGCGATTGGTGGAGTAATAACTACAGCGCATGCGTAAAACTAAAATTGATCGACACAGAAAACTGCGAGACCAACTATATATGATGATATCATGAATTTTGTGGCTTGGCATATATTGTGCGCGGAGTGTCTTTTGGGGGAATATCACACATTTTTCTTGGCCTAAGAGGAAAAGGTGGAATACACAGTTGTACAGGGTGATCAGGAACCAGTAAGACATTTCATTCGACTTTTGTAATCCCAGAGAGGGTTCGTGTCAAATTTAAATTTCCTAGGGTGAACAGGAGAAGAGAAATTATCTCACTCAGGTGATCAGTAAAGAGTCCCTCAGTCTATTCGTCTCTTGATGTCCCAGGGAGGCATTTTACCACGCCCCAAAACACACGCTCTCATTGCCCCAACACTGATGAACCCTATATAGGGGACCGAATAACTCGCACAATCCCTGAAAAACGCATCAAAACCTCAGATGATTAGGTATAGTTTTGCCCAATACAAATATTGACCACTAACAGATAACACAATACCGACAAACACGGAAACAAATATTTAGAGGAATGTAAAACTCCAAAAGCAAGTGGAAATTTTGATTTCAGAGGCTGACAAATACTTCAACTTCCTGCAGCGAGGAAATAAAATTCTCGTAGCGCAAGTCTGTTTGAGTTGCATCACTCAAGCGATAAGAAACCTTGATACTCGAAACGATTTGCTTTACATTTCACTGTCAACACGGCGGCGATCAGGTTTCGTAAATCGAGATAGCACTCCTCATCTTGTATAAATATTTTGTACAGTACAAAAGGCTTTTCAAGTGGCACTCATCTTGAGAAAAATATTACAACTACACCAAGGAATTCAGAAGTGCTATATGAACTCTATAAGTCATACAATGTTTACAAAACACCGTCCTTAGGCCCGGTGCACACGAGCGTCAAAATGACGCTTGACGCCGCGTCATTTCTTGGAATCGCTATCTGCGTCCTATCTGAGTTTCAATGCACACGAGCGGCAAAAGGACGCAGGACGCCGCGTCATGACGTGTCGGTCACTCGCTCGCCAACTACGAGGATGGATCTGTACCCAGATATTGAAGAGGAAAGTGGTTTTTTCGTATTTGGTGCACAAGTACGTATTTCTCAAAGAAGGGGGCAGAAATCGGAAGTACTGAAGAAGCGAATATTATTGAAATTAAAGTACCTACGTTTTTCAGCATAATTTTGAGCAAAACTTATTAAATGTCCTAGTTAATCGTTTATAGTTTAGTTTTGGCTAAAATTGTGCTAAAACTTATAAATGTAACGCTTTTTGGCTGTTTTTAGCCATTTTTAGTGATTTTTTTAGTACATTTTTCGAAATTTGCCAATTTAATGGGCTAAAAAATACGTAGTTGACCAACAAACTCATCCTTTCGTTTGGAATGCTTGATTTGTTGGCCCAAGAACGGTATTTTTATCTCAATCCTAAGGAGAGTTATCATTATTGTATCAATAATTGTATCAATTATTTCGATACAATTTAGCATAATATAATAAGACATGTAATTTAAGAAAATTCGCTCATTCGATCATACTGCATGACTGGAACTTTTTCTAAATAACATCCCCATACTCCCACATACATGCCCATATGTATACGTATATGAAATTGATATGAATATGGATTTTGGTTGGGGTTGGACGAAAAGTTGGAAGGACCTCGGAGCTAGGACTCGGATTTCAATGAAGAATGTTTTCGAAAATTGTTATTTTATAATTGCAGTAGCAATTTTCTGCGAAGATTCGCTAAAAACGGCATGTTGGGCATAGCACGTAGCTTTCTCGTATCCTTTGACAATGAATCAATGTGCAGAAAATTGAAGTTTTTCAAAAAATCGTGGGCCGAAATCTTCAAAATGATGGTTGACGCGAAGTGACGCAGCTGCACGTGTGCACCGGACGATTGACTGTTGAGTACTGCTAGGGGTATCGGGCGGCAAGATACCTATCGCCCGTGACGCGCGTCCCACAGAAACCTGCGTCAACTTCGATACCTATCCGCGTCAACGCAGGTATCGGCGTCCCGTGTGCACCGCACCATGCTCCGCTGTGTATCTCTAGTTATCCGATTGAAAATGACGCGGCGTCACGCGTCATTTTGACGCTCGTGTGCACCGGGGCTTAAGAAAATCGTGAAACGCTTCAGTTGATTACATTATGTAGAATACATTATTTACATAATTACTTCAAGCATCATTTTCCCGTTTTTTTAAAACATATTTACTGTGAAGCGTGAAACTGCGGGATCTTGGAACTGTAAAAGCGTGAACCATTCTCAGAGGCACGATGTGCCATGTTCTGATCATATATTACATACGGGGTTTAATATTTATAGACCAATGATCTGTGTAGAAGGGCTATCTAACACAAAAATAATAAACCATTGTTTAATAATTGCAGCGTTTTCAAAACACTGCTATTGTGATTCTATTTTGTTTGAGGCGCCAAAGACATATTTCGCGATATTTTGACAAACAACGTCCCTGTGTAGCATCGGACAATGGGGAACTTTCATGGTTACTTTTTAATTGTTTAATGGAAAGATCTGAACGAATTTTTCCAAAAAGGTGCTATATGATGGGTATGCGAGTAGTAAAACTACTCTTAAAATTAATTTGCATGATGACGAACTCTTCCCCCTTGCCTACTCCGTCACGCGTGATCTTCCTACCCGTTGAGTAGTCAAACTAAACGGTATTTCCAGCTGAAAATTGCTACTTAGTGGTTTTCAAAAGTGCTGAATCCGAATCTGAGGTCAAAAGTGTGAAATTCTAACAGATGAAAGTTCTATATTAAGCAACGCTCTCGGAAGAATTTCGTGAAGTTACAATAGTACGTTATTGAAAATAATGAACCAGAATGTGGAGAAGAGGAGGCAAGCCGTAATTGGTGGGATGGCGGGGGGTGGGGGAAAAGGGTGGGGGTGGTAGTGCGGGGGGTCCTCTTCATTATTAGCGCTTCCTCGTGGCATGGCATGGGTCCAGGTAGCTCTTAATTAAAATATATTAGGAGAACTCCCATCCTCACCCGCTCGATCTAAACTGCCCTCTCGTCTGGGCTCCTACAAGTTTTTATTCCCTTCCGTTCAGATTGGTTCGGACCCTCCATTCCCCTTAAATCCTCTCTCTTTCCGAACAAATTGCGTCTCCCCCACCACCGAGCGGACGGTAGGTGGTCACAAATAAAAGATTGCCTTGGGTGGAGGCTATTGTTACCAATAAGACGGAAAACTCCGACTATGAAGGGAAAAGGCGAAATTGGGAAGATAATACAAGTGGAATACGTGAGATTTTATGGTTAATTTCGTGTAAGTAAGGCTCAACTCAATAGAAATACCACATAATGTTTCGACTAAAATGGCTGTGTTCCAAGCACCGCGAGTTCATGAACTTTTCGGAACTGGTTCGGCGCCGAACCTTATGCGCACGTGAACCGTGTTCCAAGCGTTTCGAGTTCAGGAACTCAACACTCGCTAAGGTGATCCCACCGCGTCGGGTTCATGAACTGAGTTCAGTGAGTTCATGAACGTTTCAGACCTGCTCGGGGATAGGGTTGAGAACTCGAACTGAAAGAAACCTTTCTGAACCTTCCAAAAATTTCATTTCACCGCAAACCCTCACGCTAAATGCCTTGTCAGTAGCCTGCTTGATGCTTCTTGTGCTATCGTTTTTCACATCTCTTTTTCATTTTGCTTCATCTAATAATTATTAAAACCGTCAGTTTTCTTTTATAAGCTTTCTACACATTGATAGAAAACATTTGTTCAAGGGTAGTTGGTAATTGGCAGGCAAAGTCAAACTAATGTTATTCTCGTACGCACTTAGCCCACACTACCTTACTAGAAAAAACGTCGTGTTTAGCACTTTTTTGCCTTTTCTCAATAATGACTCGAGAGATTTTGATGAAATTTTCAACAGTTAGGTTCTCTTTGTTTGGGTAGGAATTAGGAATGATATCCCATACCTTCATACCTGGGAAAATACTCTGAGGGTGGCAATTAGCAAATAACCTTCAAGAATAGTTGAAAATCCAGTTTTTTTCCGCGCCTTTTTGACCTTTCCTTCAAAATGGCTCAAAGGATTTCGATGACGACGTTTTCACTTTACTAAAGAAGACGCTAGCAGCGCTGGTTGGTGCATTGAGTGACAGGTGAACTATAGTGTTCCCACCGACTGGTTCTTGAACCTAAAAGTTTTGTGAACTCGTGGAACCCGACGGGTGCTTGGAACACAGCAAATGTGTTTCAGGTCGATAAAAGTCAAAATAATCGTTTTTGAAAAAACACCTCTTCAGCATTCAGTGTGGTTAATAAAGGTCTGAAATAGATAACTAATACAAGAGTTTTAGTGGCACGAAACTGACAACGCATCCGCAAACGCAACCGTATTCATTGGCAGGAAACGTAGCGCACCATGGTAACGCTGCGACGTATTTCGATTCGCGAAGCATCGCAGCCTGGCAATGCGTTTACCGATAACGCTCCAATAGCGAACGACTTGACGTTGGGTACACAACATGTCCCGCTGAGCGCGCCCCTACCGAACTGAATTGTAACTGAATTCCCCCCACAGTCTTTTCGCACGAATAGGTTCCGTTGAATGAATTGGTAATCTATGTCCGCTGCTAAAATATAGATTAGTTGGACAAATAGATCAGAATGATTTGTATAGTTAGGTGGTCTGGATGGTCGCAAGCTCGCATCTCAAAAATACACAACATCAAGTAGTCAATCCCTTAGTAAAAATTCAGATTAGTTGGACAAATAGATCAGATATATTTGTATAAGTTAGGTGGTCTGGATGCTCGCAAGCTCGTATCTCGAAAATAAATAACATCAAGTAGTCAATCCCTTAGTAAAAATCCAGATTAGTTGGACAAATAGATCAGAATGATTTGTATAGTTAGGAGGTCTGGATGCTTGCCAGCTCGCATCTCAAAAATACATAACATCAAGTAGCCAATCCCCTAGTAAAATTCAGATTAGTTAGACGCATATTATATCAAAATGACGTATTAAAGTATGACTCAAAACATTTAGAATAATGACGTTCAAAGATACTCGTATGTTTCGGAGGTTGAATTTGAATGCAAAAAAAATGTGTTCAGAGCTTGGGATCCAATTAGAGACCATCACCTTAGAAGTCTGCTACGCTTTCTACTACACCATGGGTGATATTAACAACCAATGAATAATAACAGAACGTTGCTAAGAGCGTTGATAAGAGAGCTTATTTCCATTGCCAGCTGCCGCTAGTTCGAATTCGGGTCGGCAGGGGCGCGCACAGCGGGACATGTGTATCTAGTGTCTGGTTAGTGAACGGTATATCTCTTGTGTAACCTTCATTTCTCGTAACCTCATATCAGCGAAGCGGGAACAAATTTCAGCTGTTTTATTTATTTATCCTTTTTTTCACCTCAACCAGAAGAGTAATAGGCCGCAACCTTCACGCGTTTTTGCTGTTTGAAGTAATGTGACGTGGAGAGATATCTAACACTAAATTTGAGGTTACTTTCGCATCGAGACTAGATGCGTTGAACGTGACGCCCAGGGCAACGCCAATTCGCCAACGTTACAGCGACAACGTATCCCCTACAAATTAGGGGGTACGTCATAACGATACGTTTTTTCTTATTTGCCACTGAAACTCTCTAATAACTACCGTGCGGAACCCCTAAGGACATCATTCTTCTGAAATCTAATATTTAATTTTCCCCCTCCTTCCGATCACCTTAGCTTGGACAGGGATGTTTCTCCCGAAGGTTTTAACAATAAGGTACCATTCTTAAGTTTAGAATATAAACTTTCAAAACTAATTTATATGGCTTCTCATATGAAAATGGATATTGAAACTGTTTGTATAAAGTTGAAAGTTGAAAAAAAAAAAAAAATTTTTTTAATGCTGAATTTGAATTTTCAATCCGTTTATTCCGCAACCCTTGGCAAATAGGGATTTTTTCCAATTTTCAAAAGCAATTGTATGGATTTTTTTCATATTTGTTTTCTTTTCGTCAAAAGTCGAGTGAAATATGGTCATTTATACCTTCCTAGGTCCTAAACAAAACTTGAACTTTAAAATTTAGTGGTTCTAATGCAATGAATGCATATTAGCATCCATTAAGTCAAAATCATGTAATTATTACTTTTGCTGACTTCATTAATGAAACTATTAGGCCTCAAAAGATTATTTTTCCTCTATTTATATTATTTCTGTTAGTTTCCATTATTAGAGAGACCTTCAATCTCATGGTTACATACCGACGTCAGGCTTTCAGATAAACAAAGGTTGGCAGGCTATACGGACAACAAAGTAATGATTTTCTAATGATTTCCGCTTACAACTGAGCCTTTCCTAGGGAAATGTAACGCCGCATGTTTTCATACGACGGAAAGGTTCGCCACTTGTTGGAAATATCCCAATTTATGCTAAAACCTTACGCTGCCTAAACTGCACCCAAAATAAAAAACGAATGCCAAGTTGGGTAGCACATAGCTTCCTCGTAACAGCGGAAACTAGGAAACTCATCAAAAAAATCGTAGAACCCCATTTTTGATCAGTTTCCCACGTGGGGTGGAAACTCGTCAAATCTTCATGAACGAGCGACTCATCGAAAAATGGAATCCAATAAATTTATCCGTTTAATTCAGTTATGAGTCAGTATACATTTTTTTCGACTAGAATCCAGCACTGTCGAGACACTCCTCAAAAACTACCTTGAAGGAAACTCATCAAAAAGGAGCTGACGGGAAACTCGTCAAAAATGGTGGTAGTAGTAGACGGATATTGGTCTACTCTGGGTCAACTACCTGCCATTGTTACAGCTCAACGCGCGCGCCACCATGAATAACTACCTGGTCAAAAACCTAACCTTCCAAATAATAGCCGAGACGTACCTACTCTTCTTTAAGATGACGAAAGGCTCCAATTTAGTCTATCTAATCTCATAAAAATTGTTCGATATCTTCACAAATATTAATTGCTCACTATGCTTGTGTGCTTCTCCTTTGTGATAGAACGACAGATCTTAGCTA
This sequence comes from Adelphocoris suturalis, assembly GCA_030762985.1. NCBI lineage: Eukaryota > Metazoa > Arthropoda > Insecta > Hemiptera > Miridae > Adelphocoris > Adelphocoris suturalis. Next base: position 61,107,001 of record CM061047.1, read on the forward strand.
CCACATGAATGTTGAGTGATTTTAATGAAAACACCGAGTCAAACATATGATAGGAAATATCTGCGTTTTATTTATTTTTCCAAATCTAATACTATATACATAAGGAACCAGGGACTTATTAACTAAAGTAGTTACACTTGGTATACTCGAATGAAAGAGCATATAGCCCTACAAACAGGGCATAAATTCCCTGTCAATTGCTGTATGCAGGTTTTACAGAAACTGAGGTGGCCTTTTCCTCCATATACCCGTGTTTTTGGAGGGGAACTTTCATGATTTTTACTACCATACTTGAAATAATCACTTACAATGTATTTCAATGATTTCTTACAGAGGTCACCATTGGTCTGAACGTGATGCGATGTATAGGAGAGTGTCTAGAGCCTACCTCTTACAAGCCCTGAAAACTTCGTCGAAACCGGAAGGCCATTATATTAGCAGCAAGGATTTGGGTACCCTTCGTCAGGCAGAAAGACAAATAGACACGAGACCAAATTCATTTATTAAGCAAGTTGAAATTTTTGGTTTGGAGGACAATTTATTTTGTTTTCAAATGAGATCACGATACTTCCGCAACCGCAATTGTTTGACTCATTAAAAAAGTTGGCTTTTATGTTGAGCTAGATCGGTTGAGCTAGATCGATAATGAAATAAGCTGAATGAGCAGCTTTCAATACCTAACAATTTAGACAATATTCGTAGAAATGTTTTTAGTACACCTACTGTACAGAACCAAGGGATACCTAACTTTCTCGTTACTTTTAAATTATGATATTTTTGGAACAACTTCGGTCCGCGAATCGATGACCCAAAAGTACTCGTATTTGTTATTTGTGAACTAGAGGTCGGGCTATTTCCCCTTAAATGATGCAAGCTAAGATTTACTTTACTAATGGTGTACAAAAGTTGATTACCTATTCTAAGAAAATCACCAACCAAAGTACCATTCACAGTTGAGTTTACCTGGGGTCTGAAGGCCTCCAAATCCGGTTACTTCCTTCACTTATAACGGTTGGGTCTAGCACACGGTGAAGCCTTCCGAAGGTTTGGTTTGATGACTTTCCTTTCGATGAGTTTCCCCTCAGGAGCGTTTGACCAGTTTCCACAGGGGACAGGAAAGTCATCAAAAATAATTGTCAACTACTTTTCATCTTCCAAATTTATATCTGATTTCTATTTGAAATTCTTTTTGACGACTTTCCCTTCCATTCAGTTTTGACCAGTGCCCCAACCAAAGGGAAAACTCCTCAAAAAGCCTCGACCTCACGTTTTTGATGAGTTTCCGTTTGTTGAGTTTGTAGGGACCCGTATCAGCCACATTAGCGTATAGAACACTAAAATGTTATCATTAAACAAAATTCCATAGCGGGTAACAGTAAATCAATGAGTAGCAACGTCAAAATCGGACAATTATAAACCGAGAAAATAATGTTTGATGTAATTTACCAATGTGCGTTGGCGCATGCGCATAGTGACGTATTGATTTTAACTAGCAATAATCGCTCATTAATAGTATTTCATTGGTTACGACATTGAATCTGCGCAAAGATAGGACTGGATCAATAGGGAGTTTTTGCAGTTGTCCATCTGAGTCGTTCAGCTAAGCCGTTGTACGGATAGAGGTTTTTATAGCGCAAGCAAACCAGAAGCTAACCACTGAGTCGTACTTTATAAATAGGGAACCGTTGTACGATTGAATGAAACTATTCAAAAGGCACACTAACACAACACTACACTACTCCAAATCTTCATAATTAAACCCAAAGCTCCCAATTTCAAAGTTAACAAGTGCATTTTGTACAGAATTTTGTCTACTTCAAATCTTATAATAATGGCCATTTTGTAAAATTGTATATTTTTCAAGATATAAGCGAAAAACTGAAAAAAGTTGGACATTTTTGAGATTTTGCAATTTTTGAACGTACACCACACTTGGATCAGGGGACAAACCTCAAATTCAGATTCAGCACCCAAAAAAACATAAGGAAATGTTGGGGAAAAAACTTCTGGGGTTTTGTGTTTAAAACGCCCATTTTGAAACGTTGGCTAATTGGACAGTTGAGTTCGACATTACCTCCTGCGTATTCACAAAATTCACAATATTCAGAAACCGCTAAATTTATCATATAACAAACTCCTGTAAATCTGGCAATGTCTGTTTCTCGCTCTCAACATCTGTACCAAGACTCACCGTGAAGAAAATGGGAGTAAATGAAAAATGTCATAAAGCAGTCAAGTGTTACTTTGTTTGGTTATCACTAAGAACATACAATTATACATAAATATTATTGGTGAAACAGTTTGGATTTAAGGGTACCTTGAAAGCGAATCTTCTGAACTAAGAACGCCTTTTTTCCCCTCGGCTGAGCTCACATAAATGTTCCATTTTGTTACTCAAATGAGTAGAATTTTTGCTATTGGATGCCGTGAAAGCTGTTTAATATGTAGATATACATCTACGCATGTATAATTCCAGACGATAACTATCCTCAGACTTAGGATTCACAAAATCCGCTCTTTTGAAAAGAAGAAACCAAATCAAAGCATGCCAGAAAAACGGTCAGTCCGCAAGAGAGCAGTTTTTGAGGCGAATAAATTGCTGAAGTTCAAACATTTCAACATGAATATAAGTGATATTGACTTCGATACTACCGCATCCTTACATCAACAGTAGGCTAAAAACTTTATTTTCGAGGTTACTACTCTTTGTTGTCATGGCGACGAGTAAACTATGCGAATTGGCTTCATTTCTGTCACTGCCAGTCACCGCCATAGGACAAAGAAAAAAGTGTTTTCTGTGTTCTGTGGTCACCTTCTACATACATCTTACCTAGTTCAGTATATTGACATGGATATGTCTTTCCTCTGGGGGGTCAACCAAAAATTTCCGTGACGCAAAATTTGTGTAACAATTTCAGTGTTTTTCACGTACAACCCATTCGTTGCTAGAGGAATGGAACTTCCGCAGTTTTCATCGCACAGAAATCGTTCGCCACTCGTTGGAAAGCGCTTGATTTATGTGATAAATGTTCACATCTCAAGCTACCAATTTCCTCCTCCTTACGTACCTGGCTACATTCCTAAACTAAGTTGATTGGACTATAAACAATTTTAATAAGCCGGTTACAATATTCTTAACGTAAAGCAATAGCATCATTTACTCCACTCCATAGGAAACATTTTCATCCTCTTGACAACAGTCGACTGTTAACAACTCATTGTAGTGGCTTCTCTCCACAGTTATTTTCAACATTTCTATAAGTAAACCGTTGTTTTGTAGGAATTAGTCGGGATGCGGCCCAGGGATTTGTTTAAAGTTAAAGGATTTGTTTACAACTCTCGAGGACAACCGTTATGAAATCCCCAATCAAAGACATATCCATGTACCATGGTATCTGCTTGTAAAGCAGATAGTGGAACTCGTTTACGATTTTATTATGCCAGGTAATAAATTTTATGCTGATTTTATTAAGCTGTTATCCGGCAATGAACTGGAACGTTATGAACGCAAGATTAGTTTGTGCGGTTGAGATCCCAATAAAATATATGTGTTGGTGTGTTTACAAACAAAGAACTGTTGTTCCAGACATTAGCCGCGAAGATGTACTGGATGATCCAGTTTTCAAAACTGTTCTTCGAATTATTTAAGAAACTAAAAATCTAGAGAGGTAGGTACCTGGAGATACCTTCCTACTTTCCGTATTGTCATTACTTGTTGTTCATGTACTTCCTTAGACAAAACCGAAGTAGGTAACTAATTAACTTTTGTTTGTCCCACAGATTTGCGTAACTGCAAAACTCGCGTAACAACAAAACTCGCGTAACAACTGCACAGACAATGCCGTCGTTATGAGGTCTAACCTTCATATCAAGGTCAAGGGTCCTCAGGATTTCAAGGTTTTTTCCTTACAGTTGGTTTTTAATTCATGCTGCACAAATGCTGACTCGATATTAAAAAAATTTCCTAATCAGCAGTTGTATTCGTCGGCATTGCAACAACCTACCTAATACTTCGCTTACTTTTAACTATCAGCGAATCTGGTAGGCTGTACGTACAAAACTACCTAAGTAGTTTAGTTTTATGGTGTTTAGTTTGGTCAATAAGGGTAGGACGATCACGCAGTTTCTCAAGGGAGTTGAGCCCCCCCCCCAGGCGGGAGAGGAGGCCATGACGTAATCGTGCAAATTAATTTCTAGGGCCGTATTACTGGTCTAATACCCATCATATAGCACCTTCTTGGAAAGCTCTTGCTCTTATATTTTGATTGAACAAATAAAAGATGACCATGAAATTGCCCCATTGCATACAATCAAAATGTGAGAGCTGTGCATGTTCAGTAAGGATTCCATACTCGCCCATATGAACCCTCGCCCTACAAACGATGCAATAAACTGCAAGTGATTGCACTTGATATTCAGAAGCTCATACTCGGCTCAAGGACGCTTACAATTACAGATACTTACAATTTTCAAGAGTCTGAAAGTTCTAAATTATTACGCCTGTGAGGTCAAAGAACAATTCAACGGAGATTGAAGCGAACCAGCTACGAACCTGAAAGAAGAAAAAATATAATCAAACACAAGATAAACAACAAATTCAACACATGAGTCGTGCAGTTCTACCTACTCAATGACCAAATTTCCTTAATTTTTCGCAATTATTAACCGCTTACTTCATTCTTTACATCAATCGCTTACTTCATTCTTACATCATTCATAAAAATACGAGCAGATTATTATTTTCGTTCTAATTTGTGCCAGGAAATTTTTCATACTATCAAAAAGGTATCTGCTAATATTTTTAACAAACTCCGCAATTTGTAGTGATTTTTTGAAATGTTGTCATTTATCAAGCCCAGTTTTGATCAACATTTTCAAAAATCCCCCTCCCCCCTATTAAATTAATTGATTTTAGCGATTTTTCCAAGACCTGTTTTCAAATTTGTTTACAGAATGATCTATTTTCCATCTAAATTCAAGGTTGGATAGTCTAAAATGTGTGACAAAGTGTGCAATTGAGCTTCAATTCCGGGTGCTCCGAAAAACTTTCCGCAACAGTAGAAATCAAGAATTTGCGTTTCCTATTTGTAAATAAAAGTAGAATTCATTCTGAGAATTTTGACACCATCTGCACTTTTCTCGGTTTATGAGTTTTGGGAAAATTTGAAGTCACAGTCACCCCAGGGGCCTAATTCATAAAGCAACAAGTGACAAGTTACAAGCCGATTTTATGTACAAATTGTAAAAAATGAGTGTGCAAGCGTATCATAAAGGTACAAGTGTAGACTTGTAATGCACAGGCGAATTTGGACAAGTTACAAGTGTTTCTCTCATCATTTTGTACAAGTCATTGTTTTACAGTTGTAAAAAATTTTTAACCTACGTCTATTCACCCGTAAACTTGTTATTTTCTAGCTTTGTGAGTTGACCATTTTTCGGTTTTTATATGTGGGAATCATCTTCTGCTGAAGAATACAGACAAGAAGAAGCATTCAGCGTAGAAGACACCAAAGATTTTTTCGGTCACGAATAAACGCTTATTTCATGGGTATTTTCGAGTTTAACGAGAGATGTAGAACGTCCTCTAAGACCCTTCAATGATTCAAATTCTGTGTGACCCTGTGCAATTTTTCCTGGTCGGGCATTGAGGATCTCCCCATCATTGAAGAACAAAATGAAGATAATTTAGAAGTTACACATGATATTCCTAACCCAGCAGCATTAAAACTTGATGAATTGATTATCGTTTCCGCTGAATGAAGGGGAAAAATCCAATTATGCCAGCCATCAGAGTAAGTTGAAATCAAATACACACTTTTTCCACTTTTCAGTTTATAATTTGTCAGTCTTCCAATCATTACACTTTGTCATGTACGATAAACATCCTATCGTGTACTTAGAACCGTTTTTACATTATGAATCACTGATAAACCTTCAATTTCGGCATCCCGACGACGTTGTTCATTTCGTTAGTTCCCACACGCCATTTTCCTTTCCTGCTATACTTGTAAACTTAGCTTCTACAAGTGTAATTTTTCTACACTTGTACTCTTTGTTTTGGTGAAACACTTGTTCTAGTTTACCGTGCATTACAAGTACCTGTGTACCTGTTAACTTGTACACTTGTAACTTGTTGTTTTATAAAATGTGCCCCAGTTGGAAATGTGCAATAACGTAGTTTATAGTCAAAACTTTGAAAAATCATAGAAACAAAACTACTTATCGTAGAAGAGTGAGGTTGGTGTCTCCATCCCTAGAATTTCATCTGCTATCATTTAAAAATATAAAACAGACGTGCGGAAACCCCGGAAACTAGCGAATTTCTATATCAATACATTTATATCACTGCCCAAAGACAACTCAGCTGTTGAAACATGTAATATACTACACATGGATATATACAGACATTACATCTATATAAACGAATGCAAGCAACAAGCAACGAAACCTTAGGTACAAAATAAATAATAAAAATGGACTTTTCAGTGGCCATTTAATGACACATTCAGGTCGCCTATTTACTGACGACAAAGGCCAAAAATAAACAAAACCTACGGCAAGGAATGCGAAGTGTGAATTTAACAAAAGATGAATACGCACATGGATACTGTTTTAACACACGCAAATTGTTCAGAAAGGAACTGGTTACACGAAAAAAGTAACATTTCTATTATGCTTACTATAATCAATAGTACCTACCTACTGTAAGTTCAAATTACGGCATAAGAATAAAATGTAGAAATCGCCGGATTCCTTTGGCTGAAAGTCTTATAACTAGACAAATTACAAAATCAATAATATTATTTTAAAACAAGTTCTATTTAGACAAATGAAACAATATAGTTGTGTCAAGCTATGATAAACACCCGATACAATCTTAACGTTTACAAGATTACGGGTCGAAAAGGGTCGTCCATGATTATTATAGTTCATCGGCGTGCTACGACGCTGGAGACAGAAGTTCTCCTATATGCGTGTAAAGGGGGAAGGGGGAGGTGTACGTATCCCTAAACGTGGATAACTATTAAATTTGTGTTTTTCCAAAAACAAAACAAAAAAATCAAAACTCGATTTACGAGTATACATAGTTTTCAAAAATTCAAAAACATAATCCATATTTTTCCATATTTTTGGTTGCAAAAATTGTTAACTGTCATATTTATGGCCAATAAATATTTTCTGAATAATTTTCAGCGACATAAAAAATATTTTTGAGATTATATACCTTTTTTCAGTTAAGATAATATTTTAATGGGAATTAGCGGATCTCTTTATCATCAAAAGCATGAGCTAATAGTTCTGAACTGTTCTATAAATTCTATAAATTTTCAGCGACATAAAAAATATTTTTGAGATTATATACATTTTTTTAAGTTAAGATAATATTTTAATGGAAATAAGCGGATCTCTTTACATCAAAAGCATGAGCTAATAGTTCTGAACTGTCCTATAAATTATTTATTCATTTATTTACGGGCGAAGCCCAATTACATAGCAATATCACTCATAATATTTGAATGGTGTAGATAAAATAAATTACAGTAAACAACAGTGAGGAGCCAAAGTTAAGATAACAAACAAACTAAAAATGAATGAAGAAAATAATCCATTCTATAAAATTAGCTATTTTAACGTAATATTTCTCCAAAAATATAAGCTCAACGATTTATTTTCCGTTTTTGGTGAATTTTTCACGGTACAATAGAAGTACCCAGCAATTGTTTTAGATTGCTTCAACACAGATTTCCGATACGAACTAAATCACTCGCGACGAAGTTGTGGAAACCCATTATAAAACGGAAGTTAGTGAAAAACGTTGTCTATTTCCACGAAAAATAAAGAGTTACAATGGTAAATCGATTTCGACGGTTAGGCCATCATCAGTAACAAACAATAACGTAAGTTATAAGTTATATTAAGTTATAATAAGTTATAATACGTAAGTTATAATAAGTTATTGTTTGTTACTGATGATGGCCTAACCGTCGAAATCGATTTAATATTGTAACTCTTTATTTTTCGTGGAAATAGACAACGTTTTTCACTAACTTCCGTTTTACAGATTTCCGAGAAGAAAATTTAGATTTTCCAAGTTTTTAGAGTCATGGCGATTGTTTTTTTCACTTTTTTTTGAAAAGTTCGTTAGCAAATAGCAAGTGAAGGAAATTTATAAAGATGTTGGTCCACGGTAGCGGGTTATTCAACCAAAACGCTCTTAGTTTCGAGTAGAATCGCAGACTGACATCACAATGTTTTGGGAAACGAAAAGTTCTCTCATTTCCCATGATATGCAGAGAGAAGATTAAAAATTGTGACTGGCAAACCAAAAGTGTTGAAAAAGGCTTGGTTGTCGTCATTACTTTCAATAGAGGCATGATAGTGAGTTCATGCCATTTAGGTTAAATTGATTTTCTGGTAGGTACCTAATATTCTAGGCCCCCATGGAGCTCAAGGACAGGGAGCTGCTCAATACCCCTCTCCACAGATTTGCCGATAAATACGAGTAATTAGACTTAATTCTTATAAGTATGATCTATAGTTTATAAGTATTACAGCTGGTTCTGGTCCCACAAGCGAATCACTGGCCTGTCGGGAAGAGCAGATAACGGGCCGATATTAGCTGAACTCAATTTATTTATCTACACATATGCAATAACTCCCCATATAACATTTGGAGAATCCCTCTTTTCACATAAAAATAACGCACTGTAATTGTGCTCATCAGCGAGCTCATCGGTCCTTAAGATGTATGACCTACTTTGTTTACAAACTTACCAAGCCAAAACTCCCTGCCAAGTTAAACCTACAAGGGTACAATATGGCGACATCACTCAACGCTTGTTGAGCCCTAAAAGCTCATTAGACCTTAAGATGAGTAACTACTTAGCCCTACTCTTCAAGCTTACCTGGGTAACACAACCTCCCTGCCAAGCCAAACCTACCTGTACAAAATAGCGACATCACTCAGCACCTTTTGAGCAAAATAATTACGAGTATACCAAGAGCTCATCAGGCCTTAAGATGTATGACCTTCTTAGTCCTAATCTAAAAACTTACCTAGGCAAGACTACCAACAAGCCAAAACTACCTGTACAATGTTGCGACTTCACTCAGTACCTGTTGACCCCATTTGGTTACGGGTATGCCAAGAACTCACCAAGCCTTAAGCTGCATGACCAACTTTGCCCTATTCTACAAGCTTACCTAGGCATGAATCCCTACCAAGCCAAACCTACCTGTACGATGTGGCGACGTCGCTCAGCCCAGAGGGCGTCCTCGGGGTCAGACGTGTTGAGACCAGTAATAACAGGTTTGCCATCAGCTGATCGAGCCTTCAGGTTCCTGAGGAACCGCCCCCGAGGCTGGTCCTGGTCCCGGGAGCGTTCGACCAGGATGACCGTCAAGACGAGGAGTATACAGGCCGTCATGAGCCAAACTCTCAGCGAGCTCCATCGCACCATCGTTCACTGGTTGACCCGACCTGCAATTTCAAACAAAGCCGCACAACGCCCACTGCGATCAACCCAATCTTTCGATAAGAACACGTTCCTAATTTTTCTATGGATGAATTGGCGCAATGTTCCTCTCAAGTTTCTTACAGGTTAATGTTACTTGCCCAGAATAAACATCTTGTGCAAGCCTTCACACTCCTTTCCAGACATGTGCCCACATGTTTTCCCCAAGTGCTATTATGTTTTTCCCAAACCATCCTCCCCAATCATAGATACAAATTTTTATTGGGAGCTGACCAGGTTGAACATCCTTAAGCAGCAAAAGAAGCAGAACATTGCATTCTCCTTTTCACGAAGAGTATGAATATTATTTTGAATATCAGCTAAATTTTACAATCCCACAATCAGAAACTAATTATTAAGTGAAAACTGTGTAAATAACTAACTTGTTGACGAATTATTTTCCTTCTGATTTAAAACAAATCGTTGAATTTGGTAATACTGATGGAATGTTGGTGAATGGGGATTGAGAAGTCGACAGACTATTCTCTACGGGAAGGGGAACTGAATATATCAGGTCTAATCAGAGCGATATCTGAAACGGAGAGTCGCCTCTCTCCCAATGCGTAAACTGATATTCAATCGGTCTAGTAAATACGGGGAACACACAAATTACCCTTTACTGAGAATCTATAACGAACGTGAAATGGAAGTAAACACAACAGAAAACAGCAATTACACGACGGTTTCAGCGGAACAGGACAACAAACTGAGGACGATTATTCGAATCGGCCGCAAAATAGCAATCGTTAAACATTTCCAGATCAGAGTTTTATCGTCCACGTTGCGTCATAGCAACACAAAATGAAACGATGCAAATTATGACGGGAGGTTTATTACTTTTCTTGAAAGATGAATCATCTTCGTGGATTAGTTTTTCCATGTTAGCCTATCCAACTAAACCAATTTTCGGTATTTGGACTCATAATAAAATTGTACACAATTATATTCATTTTTATGTTTAAAGGTAGTCACTCTGTAGCTGCTGAAGAGTAGTTTGACCTTTTAGGTCATTAAAAAGAAAACCTGCTTCAAATCGGTAACGTGATTCTATAGATGCTTGAAATGAACATTTCACATTCGCAGAGGTGAGCTCTGCGGTTACCAGATCGGGAAACAAGGAAATTGATATCAACTTGAACCCAACTCGCCCAATCTCCATTGAAATCGCTTGAAAACTGTAGAAATTATGACAGTAACAAAGTTTCTACGTTTGTTCATGTGTACGGGCGTTCATTGTTTAGAAGCGATGAAATTCGTAGGGGACCATCCAGGGTTCAACCCACATAATTACAGAAAATATTACAAAATCTTACACCAAGCCAGAATTGATGTGCCCATTATAATATTATCAGTGGACACAAAGACAGCCATCCAATACCAACATTTTTCGAGACAGTAAAATGTAAAATGCGAGAGGAAAATATGGAAGTAATTTTTCTTCCACCTCCTTAAAGTAATGACCAGATTGATCAATAGATCAACCTTAGTGGACTCAGAAGAAAAAAAATAGAAAAAAAAGAGAGAGAGAAAAAACCCGTGTCACGTATTTTATTAACCGGTTAGGTAAGAACAAATCAATGTCGAAATCAGCTTTGAGGATCATAATTGAAACATATTGGTTAGAATCCAGCAAGGAGAATAGATTGATAAGGGATGATCGAATCATCATCCCCAACTATCATCCACATTTGAGCGAGATCAGACGACTAGGGCGTGAAAAAATTAAGCATAATTGATTTTACGTATGCGCATGCGCAGAGTGGAGTATTGATTTGGCAACAATGAAACTGACAAGGACCATCTACCCCCTAGCCCGCACATTCTTGAAAATTCATCCAGATAGGATGAAAACTGTGGACAATAAGATTGTTACAAGGATTTCATATTGGCGCATGCGCAGAAGCTATTAATGATACAACTATGTTAAAATTGATATAGGATGGTTAAATTGTCATCCCCCAACTATCACCCAAATTTGAGCGAGATCGGACGACTAGTGCGTGAGAAAATTATGCTTGGTAGAATTTACGTTTGAGCATGCGCAGAGTGAGGTGTTGCGTCAAGAACGATGAAACTGATAGGGGACCGCCTAACCACTAATCCACACATCCCCTGAAAATTTCATCCAAATCCGATGAAAACTGTGGAAAAGAAGCTTGTTACAAGAATTTGCGGGCACACACACAGACACGAAACCCAAGTTGTTCAGAACGGTCTAACACACATTGGACATTTTCATTTTGGAGAAAAAAAATATATCCCGAAAGTGAAAACAATGCTTCCGCTACCTTTAGGTAGACTCGGAAGCAATACCCGTCATAAGGTCGTGCACAGGCTGCTTGACTTATACACGACTGCGACATCTTTAACTCGGCGACAGAAGAAGAGCTGAAGGAGAAACTCTGTTCCCGAAAATAGACCGGGTCATCAGTGAAGGCAGTGCGGCAGTACGCGAGGGGTGACAGTGAGCTTTAACGGTCCTCTGTAGAAGATCCTCTTTTCTCTGTGGGAGATTTCCTGTCCTCTGTGGGAGACGGCGACCGACGGGTTAAGTGAGGCGGATCGGGTTAATCGGAAAAGGACGGCGCGAAGGGGAAATCGTGAAGGAATCCGAAGGACCACTGGGCCACCTTGGCCGCCAGACGCTACACGGGTTGGAGATACATTTTTTCAGGGCGAAAGTTAAACCCCGTTAATCCAAACTAATACGGATGAGGTAAAAGGGATTGTTTGAATAGCAAGTACTTGATTGAAGGACCTAACCTCTCCAATATCAGATTTTTAGATTGCCCAAGTGCATACCAAGTGCAGAAAGATAATATAGATTTTAAAAAACTTCATGGTGGAGTTATTTTGAGCCTCAAGCACGGAAGCCAGTTGGCTTATTGTATTTTTCTGAGAGTTTTGTGATTAATCAAAGGTGAGGAATGTTAGGCCCTTGACTGTTCCCTTCGAATATACCTCATTGCGGTTTGTACACCCAAAAGTTCAAATTTGCGACAGGTGAGTGCAGGGCACCAGAAAATTATGAGGAATGCTGTTTCGTCTATCTTCTCACATAGTCTGCACAGAGTTGAACTTTGTGTTAACTCCTATGAGGTGAAGATGGAATCGTGAGGCCGACCGCTGGTTTTAGTTCCTAACAGTTTTTTCTAAGTTGTCCCTCAGTATGTTTGGAGTTGGGTTCGGCAACCATGAGTTTACTCAGGAAGTGACCTTTAACATTAGACCATCATCTTGGGTTCGTTGGTCGGTCCACATGTTTATGGTCCTTCTGAAGATGCAGGCGAGGGCTCCCTTGTACCCTCTCCTTATGCTCGCAGCAGCTGCAGCGTCATTGCTACTATTTCTGCCTGAAATACTGAGGAGTGTTTCCCAAGTGAAAATGAGGCATTCCATCAGGGTTGTGCCCCATGATTTCCTGCTCCAATACCTGCTTCCATTTTTGACTCCCATCTGTGTACCAGATGATGTCATCGGAGCAGCATTCTTTCACCCTTAGTCCCTCTCTTGTTACGAATTATGAAATAAATGGGGTTGAATGACAGTTTTGGCTATGATATCGGCCACCATGTCGAGAAGTGGTTTATGTACAACTTCCAAAATGTTATTATGACCTTGGTGGGGAATTTTCCTACAAGAGCCATTCCATTTCAGACTAAGGGGTGCCCAGTGCACAAAAAGAATTGCATGCACCCCAATACTTTTAGCAGATCATGGGTCTTGGACTATAATTTCCATAGACCCCCGTTATGGGAAATTTGTATTCAAGAGCTCATTCAGCTTTCTAAGGGTCTGACAATGGTCTTCAGCAGTTTCCCAAATCCCCCCATTCAAATTCAGCATTGTTCCTTGCTCACAAATGAAATCAGCACCGCACCACCGGTACTTTCATGAGGTTTGAGGCATTTTGGAGCTAGCAGGTCAGATCAAAACCATGTTCCAAAGCTCACTCAGCTTTCAAAGGGCCTGATAATAGTTTACAGCAGTTCACCGAATCTTCCCACTTAAATTCAGTATTATAAGTTGCTCACAAATGAAATCAGCACCAGCGGTACTTTCATGACGTTTGTGGCGTTTTGGAGCAAGTAATTAAGAACAAAACCATGTCCCAAAACTCACTCAGCTTACTAAGGGTCTGACATAGTCTTCAATATATATTAAATAGTAACAAACTTAGCTTAGGTGCCACTTTTTCGTAGACAGATTTTCGTGCCTTTTTTTATTTATTTATTTATTATTATTATTATTATTATTTTATTTTATTTTTTTTACAGACCATGAGCTTTTTCGAATTTTGTATGTTGAATTTGTTCTGTTTTGAATTTGAGCTTGATATAGCTGTACTTTCCCATATCCAACAGCTACCTAATCATGAGACATAATATGAACTTTGTCCGATTGATCTGGGGATCTACAAGAAAAAGTGATCCCTTAATTCTTTTGAGGTGTATATAAATGACAAAACGGTTCTCTAGGACTCAATTTTCGAGAAAAAAATTTATTCACATTTTTGGAGAAAAGTAATAGTCATTATTTATTTTCTTCGAAAATTCGCTAATGGTTTTGTGACAAGACATTATAATATTTCACAATTAAATGCACTCGTTCAGCACTTATTTTATAAGAAATGACTTCTTTTGGATGAACATGGAAGTATTCCTAGACAACGTCATGTTTTATGTGGATGTTCCTTTCTTGTTCTAGGACGCTAGGAGCTCGTATGGAAAACTCGGGAGTGAGAACAAAAGTGAAAAGTAGAAAAAGGGCCTCCCAGGAGAATTTCCATCATAGCAGAAGTGGACTAAAAGCAGATACGGGCTTGATCAGAAGGGCAGCTCATTGTCGCAGGTCGGGAAGTAGCTCCAAAACGCCCTTCACGGACGGTTTTTCACTCCCTTTTATGCCGTCCGGAAACTTGGCAGGCTTCCCTTATGCGCTGCGACCCCTGCTAGACCCCTTTGTAGAAAGTTGCTACCTCACCGCAAGGGAGAAAACGAGAATTGTGCCCTCTGTAGGTGAGTTTTTGTATTTTCCTTCCTTATGTATATGTGCGGAGAGGTGCAGACAATCGTTACATACCTATAAGTTAAATGGTGGGAGGAGCAAACAAACTATTGTGGATAGTATGAAGTTCTGACCTGCTTTCATATTTCCTGCGAAGACAAGAGTTCCAAACGACGAGGATTGAAAATTAGGATAGTTGGAATCCAAAAAGATATTTAGAACGCCTTCCTACAAATATTCAAATAACATGAGGCAATTCGCAAGACCTGAAAATTTTATCCAAAATTTTATCCACACACACACACACACACACACACACACACACACACACACACACACACACACACACACACACACACACACACACGCACGCACGCACGCACGCACGCACGCACGCACGCACGCACGCACAGTGTGCGCACAGCTTAAAACTCATTTTTAATAGTTTTCGTGGTTGTGGATTTATTCCTATTAACTATGAACTTATTTAACAGACCAGATGTAGGTTTAAGCACATTTTAGTAGAAAATGAACAATTGCAATGGTTCGGAAATTTTTAAAATCAAAGTTTTCTAAAAATTTCTTCATTGAGATCCGTTTTGTGGCATTCTGAAAACACCCACCAAAGCTTCACTAGCCCGTCTCTGAGTAGCCCAAATTATAATGAACTTGATTTCTTGAAAACATAATTTTATCGAAATTAGATATATTAGCTGGTCGGTCGTCGTAGGATGTTAGGGGATTTTTCGGCGTCCACACTAGTTCTCATTCACCCTCATGTTGACGTTCTTTTATTTTGTCCAAGTTTTCTCTTGCCGTAGCAGAGAGAATGAACGAACGGATCGGAGGGGGGGTCGATTCATTGTTCTATTAATACCAACAACATTGATTGATTGATATTCTGATTCTTCATTATTTAAACCCTTTAAGGTTGATTAAAGTGATTTTTATTCTAAATTTCATAACATTGGTTCAACAGTTTCGCTATGGGCAGCGCGGCGCGAGGCGTACGGATTATTTTTTGCAACGCATTTCGAAACATAAACTAACGAAGTTTGAAGGAATGTTTGAACGAATTTTGTTTTCTTGATCGCTTACTGAGGTCCTTTATTGAAAATAATCAAACAAAATCGGAAACTATAGGATAGGAGGTGTTGCCCTGCTTTTTTATTATTCCGAGTTGATCACATTAAAGTACGCGTAAAATTCGCAATTTCATGTAAGGATGCGAAGCCTAGCGGCAGAAAAATGAACTTGCAAGAGGCATCACCAGCAGATTGACAGGTTACCCGTGTTTGTCAATTTCTCTTTGGTGACTAAGGAAATAAATTAAACGTACTGCAGCGTATTCGTATGCAAATCCAGTCGTGCCAATATACTATTTTGCTTCCACCATTTTCATAAAGTGGAAAACGAAATATTTGAATAACTACTTTTTTGACACTTGTTAAAAAGGGTAAAATTGTGAACCCTTTTGAGGAGCGCGAAACGCGAAGTTTTGCTGATATTTACGAGAAATATAACGATTAATTCTAGTTTACAGTTGATGCAGTTATGCATATTTACTCTAAACATTGCTCTCCTAATTCGAATTAAAGCTAAAATAAACAAAAGCTGTGTAGGTAGTCGCGGCAGGTGAAAAGGATTTTCTACCTGTTGCTGTCATTTCCCCAATTCGAATCCTTCGGGGTCTTTTGTCCCTGAGAGCATCTGCAGAGGGAGGGAACCTTCGGAATGTCCCGGTAGATTTCCGATCCTGATTTACCATTTATTCACAGGCCCTATCCCACATTCACACACATTCAAATCTTTTCCCATCATTGTGACGTAATATCAAGGCCTTCGTGAAGAGCAAAAGAAAAGGTTGAAAAGGAAAATAATGAAGTCATTTAAAATTCATAAGAACGCAATGAAGCTCGTATGAGTTTTTTTTAACTGTATCGTCGAAACGTAAAAATGATTTTTGATCTGTGAATCATTAAAACACTACAGGGGTTCGGTCGCACCTCATTCTTATTCATTATTCTTGCCAGTTGCTCTTGTTGAGGAATTCTGAATCCAATGCGTAATTTTCCTTTTTTATGCATACTTTTCTCTTCTTTTGTGAACGACATAAAATTGACTAATTTGGCGAATTGAGAAATAAATTTCCTGAATGATTTAAATTGCAGCAAACATCTAAAACTGTCAACGCAAATTGGAATAACTGATGCGGGAAGTCAAAATAATTTTCCAGCTTGGTAATAATTCCAAAAGTTTACCAAATACCTGTTAGCTTTTTGAAGTGTAAACTTCTATAGGCGCACCGCGTCGATAAATTTAGCGGGGTGTGAATACGATTTTACCGTCACGTTTTTTTCCGTCACGCTGTTTTGACAACCAAGCCGTTGCTGGGGAAATGAAACTTCTTTATTTTTCACCGGACAAAAATCGTTCTCCACTCGTTGGAAAGCTCTCGACTTATCACGAATTTCTTTCGTACTTGTTCTTCTATTCATGTCGTAGTTTTATATTTATTTATGTTATAAACGGATATAGTAAACAATGCCGCTTGTTTTGTAGTCACTTGGTTGAGAAGTTAATCTTGCTTATAGTAATTGTAGACGCGCACCATAACAGAAAATTACCTACACAAAATTGAGTCAAGAACATATATCTCTTATTTCAGTTACCATGAGCCAATAATTTCTTTTCTAGAGTCGTCAGATGATTGTAATAATGATAACGCCATTGTTGACGGTTAATGAATAAAGAATAAAATAATAATGTAAACAGAAAATATAGAAACAATGTTGTGAATAGTTTATGTGTAAGTGAAGTGAATGTTTGAATAAAAATTTTGAATACTTTGAAATTGGTTAATACAAGATTTTTTCGGCAACCAAAATCATTTCCATAATATATTTTATATTTATCATATTTAGCAGAAAATCGTTATAGAAGTTTACACTTCTCCCGTGTGGTCTATAGCATACCTGGTTTTTTTTCTTCACCTTTGTTCCATAGAAATGAATACGTTTTGGTGCATCTGATTCAAACCCTACATTTGAACGGTTTGTCGATGTCTGTATATCTATGAGTTTATATGCAAACAGTTTCTAACCATGAAATCTTGTAGCTTATTGGAAGCTGGTTGACTAACTCCACAGTACCCGTACAGAAGAAGAAGAAGAAATCTTCGTATTCACAACCGGAGTTGGCACCAACAATATTGTACTGAGATACAGTTTGGTGATCGTAGCCGCCATACAGCCTCTCAATTTATTTTCAAGCTGTCAGCGTAGGTTCTCGCTCCGCCCCGTAAATCCTACAGTCGCCAGGTTACTTTGCTTCACGTTCAAGACCCAGAGATCAGGTCTCCTTCGTAGATTCTAACCATTCGTAAGCTTGTTGAATCAACAATCATCCCAAGTATGAGTTGAAAATTACTTTTTGTCCTTTATCCATTTCATTTACTACAAAATAAACCCATAAAGCCATATTGAGCCCGATGTAGTATATCATTATCTCTCAGAAATCGTTCCAGCCTCTGCTTCATATATTTTTCAATAATTTTAGCCACAACACTCACTGGGGATATCGGCCTATAATGAAGATTAGTACAAGGATTTTATGTGCCCAAGCGCAGGATTTACGGCTGATTCAATGACAATAAAACTAATAGGGTAATGGTACCTCATTCTTACCCTGTACAATCGATTAAAATTTCATCGAAAACCCCAAAAGACGCACCACGTAAAAAACATGCCAAGACACAAAATCAGTTATGCGAGCTGAAATCTCTGCTATTCACCCTAGAAAATTTAAATTTGACAAGGAGCGTCTCTCGGACAACGAAGGTCGAATGAAATTACTGACTCGATCCAGAGCAGCCTGTACATTCCAACCTTTTCCTCCTAGACCACAAAAAACGTGTGGTATCCCCCCAAAAAGTCGCTCCTCGTACAAAAGATGCCAAACCACAAAATGCATGATATCAAATTTGGGCCAAGCGTATAATCGGATCACCGTCTCCTAGTACAGTGAATTCATGCACTCACTCTTTTTACTGCAAGTGGGAATGCTACGATTCTTTGAGTCTGAAGACTTGGGTGGTATCATGCACTTTGAGGCTTGGCACCTTTTGTGCGCTGAGTGTCTTTTTGGAAGGATATCACACATTTTTGTGGGCCTATTAGGAAAATGTTACAATGTATGAGCTGAACGATATTGATATGTTACACATTTACCCCCTACAACCTCCCACCTTAAGGGGCTCACAGCGGCTCCAAAAACCCAAACGGCACTTCATCAGCACAAATGAAGCCTACGTTTTAAATTTCATCAATATTGGCCGATAGACCTCCCAGGATAAGCAAAGAAAATCAATCATTCCTAGGGGGCTAATGTTGGGCCGAAGTTCTACTTTGTAACGCATCTCGGCGCGTCTCGTCATTGCAGTGGCGGCTAGGGCTAGCCACAACACAAAAAACTATTAAGCAAGGCAGATTTCAGAAAAAAATTTTATTATGGACACATTCCCCCTCCCCTTTCCCTCTCAGTCATTTAACTATATTTGCGCTACCTAAAGGTTCACTTGGAAGCGAAATTCCGTATACGATATATCAAATCACTCGCGTCTAAAGCAGTGTTTACTGTACACTAAATCATACATATCTGCCAGCAATATAAATAGGTATATGATCTCAGTCAGCGAGTATTCATATTCATTGTAATTGTTAATTATCCTCAAAGTAATAAGGCAATTATCTACACTGAAAAGCATACGAAAACATCAGCTATTTGTTTCATTGTCGTAGAACAATAAAACCATGTGTTCCCAGTCCCGAAATTTCGTCTCTGTTGGTTCAGTTGCCGTATTATTGACTTTAGACTTGTTAGTTAGTTCCATCGGCTGACTATTTGTTATCCCATCCACTCACCTTGACGCGGTAGGGTTGACGCGATGAGTGCCCAACTAGATAACAATGATCCAATTAAGGAATCATTGATCAACAATTGGCAGATTCGCGTGTTTTGAGGGATAACGACTTGAAAAACTTGAATCGGTACATTCCCATGACTTATGTTTCCAGTTAATGAACATTACCGTTTATTGATTTTAACTGATATTTTAGCGGATAACGATGGAGATGCATATCACTTGTACCAGTTCAACAAGAAAAATAAATTAAATTTCACATCAAAAAGGAAGAAAGGGATATATTAAAAAATATATATATATATTAATAAAAATTTTCTCAAGTCTTTAATGAATTTCATTGCTCTTCAATATAGTAAATCAATCGTGGTTTTACCCAATTACATAATTTGTTGGTTTACTTTTCAAGATAATTAGATATCCCAAAATGGAAGAAAAAAGTAATTAATGAAAATACCAGCCTCCCCACTGTAGGTTTTCTCGGAAACCGCGATTTTAGTTCACTAAATGCAGCGGCTCATAAATTAAATATCGGCAGAGAAGGTGATTTTTTGAATGTGAATGTTTATTGATTTCGTCGAATGAGACCGTGCGTATTCCATTACATCGATCAAACCGACAAGGGTTGAAAAAGAGGCTAGACGTTCCCAGCAGCAAACATTGTGAGGTTTGATTGCGCATCATTCTTCCCCCACTTCTAATCATTTCTCTCGACCACTTTGAAACTAGGTACACGAATATGGAAAAGAACAACAATCCTGGTTGTTCATTAATTGAAAATGAATAGTTTAACTGAGATGGAATTCAGTCCCAGCGATGCCGATGGCGCTCTGCCGCCGTTTTACGTACAAAAGTAAATGTTTTTCATTGCTCGGGACTAAATTTCTCCCACACTGTTCATCCGATAGAGGGCATTTCCCTGACCGAACATCAGATTTTCCCGACAAAAAATATCAAATTCAAATTTATTTTGTTTTCTTGTCATTTTATTGTACTTTTAATGCTTCTAAAACGGAAATCGTAAAATTTAAAGAAGAAAAAAAAAAACAGACTACTTGTATGTAGTCTACTTATATTTAACAATTTCAATGCCCTCGAAGTGTAAATGTAATACGATAATTTATGAAAATTCACCCAAACGATCATGCTGCCGACTTTTTATTTAATATCTTATGGTCTCTAAATTTGTGATCCGAAGCTAATTGTTGAAGTGCATTTTTCCGTACATGGATTTCTTAGCTCTGGGGATAATTCAAAATTTTCATCCGACAGCGAAAAATGTCACGCTTTTTTTCACCTACTACCA
Organism: Adelphocoris suturalis; assembly: GCA_030762985.1. Taxonomy (NCBI): domain Eukaryota; kingdom Metazoa; phylum Arthropoda; class Insecta; order Hemiptera; family Miridae; genus Adelphocoris; species Adelphocoris suturalis. The sequence continues at coordinate 61,127,750 of CM061047.1, forward strand.
ATCGTTGCCAAAGAGAGTATAACTTCCTGATTTCCCATCCCACAAAATCGTTCGTTGGAAAGTTGCTCTGTGAATTTATAACACATGACTCAACATTCCAATGGGCCACTTTTCCACCTCCTTAACCTTCCTGAGAAAGTCCTAGCTTATGTATACAAACTAGTTTTGGGACTCTTACTGGATCAATCCATTACTCTACTGCCCCCCCCCCCCCCCCCCCAGCTCAATACTCTGTTGATTTTTCTCAAAAATACTTTACTCTAGGTGATGTAGTTACCAGGGAAGCCAATGGAATATCCATTCACTTTTTATGTGCGTGTAGCGTTGTTACTTTTGAACAGTTTAACCACAACTCTTCATAATTATTTTTTTCATTCGGATAACTCAACTATGAAATAATATGTACTAGTATTATAAAGTACGCTATTGAAGTTTGATTGTCTAGGAGTTATAATATACCCAAAAAATTCTAGAAATCCAATAACTTTGTTTAAATAATAGAATGTTATTGAGAACAAATTTTTCAGAAATAAAATTGATAGTTAACAATTTTTTGCAGACAATATGACGAATTTGAGCAATAAAAGTCCAGTCATGCAGCATGACCCCATGAGCGAATTTTTGAAGAAATTTTCGACATTTCAGTCGCTATTGATCGTGTAGAGAAATTTTCGGTAATGATTTTGATAGACAAACATGGAATCAAATTATTAAAAATAATTAGGAGGTACTCATACTTTATTATTATTAAACTAATCTTGTAGATTTAAAGACGCGTGGTTCTAGGATTGGTTATACAGGGATACTTCCATAAGAGTAGTTCAATCTCAATTTGGACAATGTTTCATGCAAATATTACCGATTTTTACAACTTGCGAACGGCATTATTTCGATTTTTGACTGATTTTTCAACTTTGAAATTTTTGAAAACTTGATACATATTCTCATAGGAAATTTTACGCTGATTCCGAATATACCACATGTTAGTATGCTGAAAAAATTATTTCGCACAACAAATCGCAAAAAACAGGCTATTTTGACATTTTTGACTACATTTTTGAAAATTTGAACCCGAAGATGTAATCCGATCATGCTGGCCAACGAACTAGAACTTTCTTTTTGTGTCCTTAACATTTTAAAATTTGTTTGAAGTTTCTAGCACAATTCTACGGACAGTTATCGTCTGGAATGACACATACATATATACATACATACATACATAAAAAAATGCGTTAAACTTCAGATTCAGAATAGCCTGAAACGGATTTCTGCATAAAATGTTTTCAAAAATTCACATTCTACACATTTTGAGGCGAGAGCAATAGCTTAATTTTCTTCACAAATTCGCTAAAACACTTAAAATTATTACACCAAGTTTTCCCTGACTTTTCCAGTTGGGGGCCGCCCTGCGATTGCGTTCAAATTATTACATGGCGTTCTTGATGGTGTAGCGTGCCAAGGATTTAATCGGATTCCATTTAGAACGTACCAGAAGATTTTTTTACTGAAGCAAAACAAATTAATTTTCAACACAAAAATTTGAAGATCGCCAAAAATCAGAAAATTCAAATTATCAAAATTCCTTGGCACCTATTTTTTCGAATAGTATCAAGGAGAAAGGATTGCATTTTAAAATCACTAACTATAATTATAATAACGAAATGTTATCCAAAAGCTTTATATGCTTTCAAAACCAAACATTATTGTATTTTTATTGATTGTTCTAATTGTCAAAATTGATTTTAATGGAGTGGTCCTGAGAATGTTCTGAAAACACTGTGAAAATTTGAAAACATTCCATTCAGAATTACTGATTTTGTATGAAATGGAAGTGAAGGAGGGCCGAAATAGAGGTTTCAGTTGGCAAATCCCATTAAAAGAGAAAAAATGAAATAATGAACCTTGGTTTGATCGTTTGGTTTTATTGAGTTATTTTTTATAACCGATGATAGGTCTCGATTAGGTGTTTCATTCACCATGTAACAAAACTACTCACTGAATGCTGCGAGTTTCACTTTTCCATCGCTCCTTATTCAATTTCCCCGCTCAAAAGGATTTATCCGGAAATTGAGTCATTCGAGAAATTGACACGAGGATGAGAAATGCCGTCGAATAAAATGCGAGCCGAGACTTCCCGATAGGCGTATCAACCTGCAGGTTAAAAACGGAGTGTTCGATCTAATTTTAATGGCAAATCGAAGCATTCGACGTCTGAACTGGGAGAGAGTCGTGGAATATTTATCGTGAGGGGTTCTGCTTCAGTTAAGAGTCAATCGCTGACGACCTTCTGACTTGAACAAGATCAAGGCAAAAACCATTACAGCGGATCGAGACAGAAGAAACCCACGCTTCGCAACCAACATTCAGGCTGCAATTGAGGAACACAACACTACGCCCAAAATTGAAGAAATATTGAGCGACGAATATCTAAAATTCTCTGACGCCGATTATCAATATATTATCAGATTACCGAATATATTATACAGATTATCTAGATACTTTCAAGAGATTGTTTGATGTAGAGTGTATTGTACAGGGTGCCCAGCTAACAGGCCAAAAACGTCTGCCGAATTGGATGGGCGGTATGTATAGCTTCCTCACTTATTGTAACATGGACGTATAGAATAAGTTGAAGAATAAAAGTCAAAATGCACAGCGATAAATGTGTCGACACTAGCCAGCTAATATGTACAAAATAGGGCTATAATTCATTTATATACAATCTGTCCAATGTCATTCACCATCTAAAGTATATATAGGGCGATGGAGTTGGTAGGAAATAGCATGGAGGTTAACCCGCACAAACCTTGAACACTTTATCACGATCGGTCAATTAGTCTCGGAGTTTTACCAATTTTAGTCTTGCTCATGCGCAATAGTTATTAGTCAACCTTTCGCCATAAAAGCCATCTTCATAACAAAAAATCCAAGGGCATCATCCTGGAACATATCCCCCCCCACGAGTTTGAACGAAATCGGACCAATAGATGATAAGAAATCGAGAAATCCGAGGGCAGTGAATGTTTTAGGGGACAATCTAGGAGCTTAGGAGACAACTCCAAGAATTCCTGAAAAATTCATCAAAAGGATTTACCACAGACAGACAGCCAGGCGCGGAACAGAAATTGATCAACAAGCTCTAAAAAGATTTTGGAGAACAAAAGTTTTTCGACTTTTCGCATAAACACTAAGCTTCCCAAGCTTCGGTTGTGAGGAAGCAAAAACTTCAAATGATGACAATTTGGTAGCACGATTTTCGGGTATATATGTAGTGATGATCATTTATTGAAATTCGCAATACCTACCAAGTAGTTGGAAAATCACCATAATAACGAAACGCTTCGTGCTGGGAGGAAATGAATACATCCTTGTCGTTTTTTCGAGGTTTTTCCAACCTGGCATGACAAATATTAATAAATTAATGTCATAACGTGATTCACCGTGAAAAATACCCCAAAATCATGTATTACTAAAACTCAATATTTTAACATTTGGGGACATTGGCGTGATTGCGCCAATTTTCGGACACTCTAAAGCTCGCGTGAAGCGTTATTTTACCATGAAATGCCCGAATCTGCAATAAAAAACTCGGAAGTTTGAAGTTTTTTTATATCTTCAAAAATTATTACACATTACATTTTCCTGTAAATCTAGCTACTTCTCAGGTCATCTTGTGAGGTTTTCATGAATAATGAAGATAATCGGAATCAGAAAACTCAAAATCTAAAAAACTGAATGGTAGGTACCTAAAGAAAAAAAAAGTGTCGGAGGACCAGCCTGAACCTTCAGCCAACAATAATTCAATTTCTCTCAAACCTGACAACTCCAGACGGCCTCTACAACAGAGTTTGTCAATACCCTACATTGCCGATGACATCGGCCCATATTTACCTTGTATATATGCATTGGCCTGGAGAGTGGTATCCTACTGCTACTCAGAAAATGAACAAAAACAGACTTATCTGTGAGTCAGAGAATTGACCCACAGGTCCGCTATGATACAGACATAATAGAACTGAAACTTGCTGTAGGGAGATTTGCATGAGACTGCTGGCGAGTTCGACAATGAGGCGGACCGGAACGGGACGGGTTCTACATCCTCAACACTCCCACCTGTTGGTGGTGATGACAATACGAGCAACATCCGACCCCAGATCTTCCAAATAGTGAAACCAGATCGAAAACGATGGGCGAGGGAGTGACTAGCATTGGAAGCAATTACTTCCATCTGCTGTTACTTCCCAGCGACCTGTTTCATAAAATCACAAATATGTAACAAGTGTACGATTTGACAAGTCCATGCGCATCTATCGCGTAGTGTACGACAAGAGTTACACAGAAAGTGCATGTGGAATTCGACCTGTAATGACCTGTTTTTCTTGTACCAACGAGAAAATTTCGAAGTGGAAATAGCCGCAACTATGTGGAAACGGCAAGACAAAATGCATCTTCAATCAGGCACTATGAAAATGATGCTTAATACATGTTACGTTTGCGCATGCTCTAAAACTACCAGTGATTCGGAAGCGACAGAGTTCATAGGAGAAAATTTGCAGTCTAAACAGTTTAATCTCTGAAAATGTCACCAAAATCGGATGAGAACTATAGATTTCATGCTTTTTACCAGAAACTGGGGTAATCTAATTATTTATGTAATCTATATGATCGTGATGAGACCCATGTGGGGTAATCAAATCGTCATTTCCCAACTACCTTCCGAATTCGCGAATCTACCTTGAGTAAATGACGCTTGATTAATTTTAAGTTTGCGCATGCGTAAATAATACTATCAATTTTCAGTGATGAAATTTATAGAGAACCATTTTCAGAATAATCAGCTCATTCCCAGGAAATGTCATCGAAATAGAATACAAAATGTAGAAATTAAGCTTGTTGCGAGGATTTAACAATCGAGCATGCACAGCAGCTAATAATGATGCTGTCGTAATGAAATTGATATGGGATGAATAAATCGAATCTATCAACCCAACGAGATGGGATGACAAGGGCTTGAGGAAATTATGCTTGAAAGAATTTACGTTTGTACACGCGCAGAGGGGAATATTGATTTGAATGCAATGAAATTTGAATGAAAATGAGGGTAACCCGTACATTCCCTAGGATTTCATAAAAACAGAACGTAAACTGTAGCAGCCATGTTGCAAGGATTTGCGAACACACCAAAAGACGCATGTACACACAGGCAGACAGACATATTCAGAACGGCCTACAACGTAACGTGCGAGTGGAAAATTTGATTATAGAGGGGAACATTTTTTCAACAACGTGTGTGACAACGGAAGCGAAATTGTCTTAAGAGGGTAAAGTGCTTCCCAGATCCCATTCCAAAGATTTCTCTAACCAATCAGTCATAGGTATTTGAAATATACATTTATAAAAAAAGCAATATTAATTCTAACTATTCTTCAAAGTTACTAATTTTTATTTATTGTTATCATCAAACACATACATGTAATATAAACACGTTTGGTTTCTCTCAATTCTTTAATTATTTATAGGTACTTAATAACTTCTATGAAGCATAAAAAAGACTCCGTAATCATCCTAATTACTGTTCATCATAATGTGCAATGCCCGGAGACACCAGCTGGTCAACCATATTTCGACGTTGTCCTTCATCAGTCGTGAGATGACGAAATGAAAATAAGACGGACAGCGGACGAAGATGAAGGACGCAAGAATACTGGCGAGCAGCATCAAGAAAGGACCGTGGAGTACATTAATTCCAAATGTCACGGCGCCTTGTTTGCTTTGGGAAGACCCCAGGCGACACAAAGCGAATATAAATTCGCTGAGCGTCATAACGGAGCTTTATTGAAACAAACTGGTTCTCTCGTCGAAAAGTGGTCGGATATTTATGATAACCCCCGTCAACCACCTGACTTTTACAAATAAACTGGGAAAACGCATTTAGCGGAGGAAAACGTTCGTTTTGGAGACACGGAAGCACTTGGGGTAGTACCTACTTTTTCGTTATTACGTTGGTCAATTAGGGCGAATTTATGGCGAGAGGCACTGTTAAATTGTAGCTGTGCTCTTTGCCTGCGTACTTCAACATTAATTGTGACAAGTTGCTAAGTTACTGTTTGCCAGGCGCTGGGTGTGACCTGGGAGAGAAACTATATCCACCAATTGAAGAAAAACCTTCCGTACAACCGGATGTAAGGAGAAAAGTTCCCTTTGTGCAACTGATGTAGTAAACATATGTTAGTACGTTGTCAATGAAGAAAAAGAAAAGTTATTGAAAACAAGACTTTACAAAAAAGGCCTTTCTGTCTTTAATTGTTTTTTTCTATTAATCTCCAACGTTTCTCCCAGGAATTGCGGATTCTTCAGTGAGACAAAATTCAAAATATCAAATTCAAAATTTGTAAAATATCCACTTATTGTTTTCTTTTTGTGTTAAAAAATCGAATTCAAAGTTATCAGTTTAAGAAAATCAAATTTAAAACTGTTTTCTTACAGGCAGTGTGTACGCACATTTAAATAAACTCTACTTAAAATTTCTAACTAACAATGAGAGCTCTGAGGTTAATTTTATCCCTGTTCAACTTGAGATACTAAATTTTGAAAGAGTCCTCTTTGAGAGTACTGAGTAACAACAGCAAACCTGTTCGGATCGGACCTGGAGCCGCTGGGCTAAAGCATGTTCCATGTTTTATAATTTCAAACAGCAGCAGGTTTTCAGCATCCGAAGGGGTTGGGGGGGGGGGGGGGCTCAAACCCTCCCCTATAATTCAGGATGTTAGGTGTATAACTACTTCATTACTCCATATTATTTTTAAATCAGTGTTTCATTCAATAGACACGTGTCGCACCTTTCTGGAAACCTCTCGTTACTACCTTTCCAACAGGAAATTCAAAGGCAACAGTTGAAATTGATGGCTAGAGTCCTTCAATGTAATTATGCTCACTATATCGCACTTGGCGTATATAAGCACGCCACACGGACTCGGATGAGGGTCCACAAGTGCTCCATCATTGATCATTGCTACTTCCTCGTAGCCCAGATCCTCGCATCCTTTCAATTAGTCTTCATTCACTTCTCATATATGAACTCACGGTAGCCACTTTTGTCTTCACTTCCTGTATTTTAATATTTTCGCCCAGCAGATTCCAAAGTAACATTGATCGTCAAACCAAGGATCTGCTACTTGTCCGCATCATAACAAATCTGAGAACAATAATATATTTTAAATGATCGATAAAGAGATTTGTAATTTAAATTAAAATCGAAAAATCTCTTTTGTTCGTTTATCCAGTTGTACACGTATGCCAATGCCCGCTTCCAGCTCACAAGAAGTTACCTCCGCAATATTTTACTAGGACTTCAAAACATGGCACAATGAAGAAATTATCAATATAAGACTAGTACTTTTTGGATTCATGGGTACGGGGTTAGACTATGACTGCATAAATGTGACAAATAAGCTCTTACATTCATGAATAAAATTAAAAAAATTGTTGTATTCGGGATAGCTCTCTTGAAACCCTGAGTAAAGGGAAAACTAAGCTTGCAAACTTATAGCCTGCATCAGTGCCAACTTTTTTTCAGTTTCAGGTCCACGTGCAACACATTGGTGCAAAAAGTGAAACTAGCGGGACAAAAGTCCATAAATGAGGAAATTTCTGGAAAAAGTGTTAGTTCCAAAAGGTTCAACGCAGGTGTGACAGAAATCACATGAATTGTTTGGGGGCAATGTGAATAAAGCAGTACAGTATACAACAAACTAGTAAATAGACGGTTTTTATCCTACCCCTGGCGTTGCACCAGCATTGAAGAGTTTCTTCATGAGTGAAATTGATGGGTTATATTATTAGTTTTTGATGGCCTATATACTCAACAATGGATTGTAATCAACCAAGGAAGTACGTTTTCTTTTCAATTGCTGACCACTTGTGACGTGACTTTCATTAAAACAGTAATTTCACTTGAACTGCTATATTTTACATTTCAAAAAATAAGCAGAAAAATAACCTAAAACAGCTATACGTCTTAACATTTATATTATTTAGTAAAATTGTAGTCAAAAAAGCTTTATAAACAACATTAAAAAATGTATGCACAAAATTATGTTGAATAATGTACTTAAATTTCATAAATATTTGCTAAAAAATCTATAAAACTACAAGAAAGCTAAAAATCCGAATGAAGTAAATAAATATAGTATATTGTAAGTAGTAAAAAAAGGAAGTAGGTAATAAAACTACAAGTAAGATGAAGATGTCACTAATAAAAGGCCTCCTCGGAGCCCACCTACGGACCTCAGAATATTAATCAAAATTACCAATATGGTTTTGATGAGTTAAAATTCAAACTAACCCTCCTAAAGAAATTAGTACCTAACTAAGGAATCTATCACGAACGAAGGAAGCTATCGAAAACTGTTACGGTGATTCGTTCAATGGAACGGCGTGCCCGTTGGTATCCCCAGCTTGCACCAGTCCGCTTGCTCTTAATCGTTGTTCAACCTTCAAAACGGTGAGTCTACCTCTCTCTTACATTTAGCGTTAATACCAATAATATTATATTAGCTCCCATTGTTTATACTAATACCTAATCCATTGCTATCCAATTATTTCACCTGAGTCCCAAAATTACATTGAAATATACTATAGAAATCCAAGAATTTTGATCACGACAATCGGAAGATTGTCACAAATTAGTTGACATATGACTGCACGTTTAATTAATTAATCAAATCAATGTTCCAACCGGATATAACATTCAATAGCCACTTTATACATTCAAAAAATTGAATCAGGGATTTTAAATATTATTGAATAGTCAAAGCAATATTTTTTTATGCTATTCATTCAACTAGTTCATTCTATTCATACATAATATCAATAACCATTGGTTTTTTACCTATTGAACGCAACGACCGTCTGAGTTCCAATTAGAGAAAATGCTCTTAGCCTCGTTATATTTCTATTTGAAGTTTCTAGTCGTCTCACTTCATTTATTTTTTAAGAACTCAAAGCTCCTTGTCGGCCACTCTAATTTGACTACCTTATAATTCCCGCAGCATCAGTTGACGGTATTATTATTTCTATCTCAACTAGGAGAATCAGTTCCGATACGAAATAAAAAGAATTGCGTGTCATGATTGGAGCGTCAATAGAAAACCCGAGTAGAGCGCTACTGTTCAAATGAGCCCCACAGCTTTTTTCTATAGAGAAACGAGCAATTTTTGGGAACTATACACTTCTTTAAGAATGAATCATTATATTACGTTAATAAATTATTACAGCAATAACAAAGTGAAACTTATTGGTAAGTAATGCATGCATTACAGGGACGTCCCTATGTCTGATTTGTAAGTATATGCTTTTGGTGAGAGTAACGAATACAACTCGCTTTTACTAAATGTACCCCCTTCTGTTGAAACCTAAAATGAATGTGCTGCGAGAAACTACTCATTCCCCTGACACACTGAAAACTAAAATAGGTGTGAACTGCTTTTAGAAATTGGTTGAAAAATACCACGATATATCAGTATTGAAACCCCCCCCTCCCCCTCCCCACCACAAATTATGAAATTTTAATTTACTGAGAGTGGTTCTAACAAGAGACCAAATACTTTGAGCAACGAATAAGTCGAAAAAATCATTTAAAGAGTTAAGAAAAGCTTGAATATTAGGTTTCACTTCCCCCTCTATCGCTCCTCTTCACAAGAATCCATCATGAAAATGAAAACCCCAATTTTTAGCAAAGCTAAACCGAAAGATTAAAAAGAGATTAAAGAAAAGGATGAGAAAAGCGAAAATTTCATGATTTCTTGGAAATAAACCCTGTATTCATATCCCCACCTTCATTAAACTTTAACCTTCCGAGGTTATTCCAATAACTGGACTGAAATCTGGATCAAACAATAAACAGTGACGGAAATTAGATGTAAAATCATGAAAACAACGATTTATTTATTATACCCCCCTCTATTTACCCCCATCCAAAAATGTTTTTGAAACTCCTCGGTTCCCAAAACCCAAATCTAGTCCCAAAACTAGACCAAATTCCTAATAGAACCAGGAAAAAAAAAAACTGCGAAAGTATGTGCGAATCCAGAATTTTCAAGGTTTGTTGCACAACTAGACTGAAATCAGGATTGAAAAAATAAGAATCACGAAAATAGATAATGTCAAAAAAAATCGACGTTGACCCCCTCAATTTCCCGCCGTCAGTCACGAAATTCAATATTTTCGAGGTTTTTGCACAACCAGATTAAAAAATTGGGATCGAACAAAGAAAGAATCCCGAAAATCGGTTGAGAACTATAGCCTGGGCAGAGCCGACAAAATTTATCACACACAAACACACATATGGTTTTTTCATGGATTCGGTCTGCGAATGGTCTGAAACGTCTTTGTATGCTTTTTTCGTGCTTGGGATGTCCCCCACCATTGGATCAATTCCAACAAGTCTTCCCTCTTATATACAAAGCCTTGCCTGTATGACCTGGTATCTGAAGGAACGTCCTAAAACAAAGTTGTCCTCCAAGAAATTAAAAACAAAGCTTAGGACACAGAAGGTAGCAACATAGCAGACATTTGAAATTTCAAAATTGCTGCCTGGGTGAAATGAGGTTTTTTTTCCGTTTACCCTTAACTTTTTTACCTTTAGCATTAAAAAATGTATGTGCAAAATTATGCTGAAAAATAAACTCAAATTCATCAAAATTTGATTTAAAAAATCGATAAAAACTGCAAAAAAGCTAAAAATCAAAAACGTCTACTATTTGAATAGAAGATTTTGAAAGTTAAGTTTTTAAAATACGTTTTTTGCCATAAAATTAATAGTTAACAATTTACTTGCACTCAAAAAGCTCAAATTTCAAAACAATTACATTATACAATAAGATAATTTACGAAAATTCGCTCATACGATCATGTTGCATGACTGAAACTATTGTTATTGAAATGGCTTTCCACGACCGAGTGATTTAGTTCGTATATATTTGCACTGCGGAATATATGCCGTCAGTATCTACCTAATATACATAACTAAACGCGATACTCTTCCTCGGTTGCCCCTCGTAGGGGATATCCGGGCCCCAAAGTTTCTTCCCTTCGGGCGGGAGATGTAGCTTCAACGAGCCGGCTTTTCGCCAAGCTATCTCACGTCTCCCTCCTCCACCTCACGGCACGGCTGATAAACTTGTACAAATGCTCCGAGAATGTTTTATTTCACCTTATCCATTTCCCTCCATTCTTATCCCACGACTGAGCCGTTGCTTGGTGTTTGCCGTTTTCCATCTCAAACGACAATATGGTGAATTAGCGAATTTTCGTAGAGAGTGAAGCTATTGCAATGGCTCAGAAATTTTAAAAATCAAAATTTTTGAAAAATTTCTCCATTGAGATCCGTTTTGAGGCATTCTGAAACGATTCCTGAAGTTTGCGCTTTTTCATATGTACATAGGTGTCATTCCGGATCATAACTCTTCTTAGGATTGAGATAAAAATACCGTTCTTGCGCCAAAATATCAAGCTTTGCAATGGAAAGGATGAGTTCGTTGGCCAACAATTTTTGAGCACATTAAATTGGTCAAATTTCGAAAAATGTACTAAAAAAAATCACTAAAATTGGCTAAAAACGGCCAAAAATGTTTAAATTTATATTTTCAGCAGCATTTTAGTCAAAACTAAATTTTCAACGATTAACTAGGACATTTAAAAAATTTTGCGCAAAATTATGCAGAAAAACATACTTAAATTTCATTATTATTTGCTAAAACTCTATAAAAACTGCAAGAAAATCCAAAATCTCTTTGGAATCGCCGAATTTTATCAAGTACGAGTTTTTTTTTAGCCATACAATTGTTTTTTAACAATTTCTTGCAACTGAAAATGCTCCAATTTTAAGACATGCATGACTTGAACTTTTTGATACTCCTCAACTCACACCATCAAGCAAGAGAGCACAGACACGCAGTATTTGAGTAGATTTTGATGTGGTTGAGAGTGCTGAGGATTTGAATCTGACTCGATTTGCAACGACGTTGGATCTGTTGTGGATCACCTAAACTAATAAAACCCTAATTTGACGATATCTCTACTTGGCCGGATTTGACAACACCATAGCTTCCTACCCTGATAGCCGGTCATGAACTGTAGCTCACCTAATTAAATGGTTCGAAATTGCAACATTGTCTTCCTAACATTAATATCCGGTAATTACACAATAGCTCTATTACCTAAAATCCGGATCGAGCCCATAGCAATAACTAACGAATAGCTGAAAATTACTAAGGTTACCTAATTAAGGAGGAAAGAATTTAAACTTCAAATACACAATGCAGTGCAGGGTTACAGATACCATAGCAAACAAAGAATAAATATAAAATAACTTGTTGAGTGAATTAAATGGTTGAGGAGAGAAAGCTCGAATTTCTTGAAAGCTAGATGAAGGGATGAGGAATATGAGCTCTCCGAATATGCGGCTGACTTTTTATACCCTCTCGTCCATAGTATGCTCTCTCCCTCTCTCCAAGATGCAGAAGAGTCGGAGGGCCGCATCTTGTTTTATTGGAAGATACTAAAAGTATCTACAAGTTGGGCATTATCACTCCATATGAGTTCAACATGGTTGTAAAAATTAGTAACTGCGTGTTCCTCAAAAGCAAGTGCTATTTGCTCAAATTTACGTGCCACACTCAACTTAGAAGACGTATTTCAATGGCTAGGTGGGTTCTTAGTAGTAAGTGGCCAAATAAAACTTAAGTACTGGATTCACGAGACCATCTAAAGATCTTCACATGCTTAAAATACTACACTGTTCTCGAGGTGAAGCCCAAGGCGATATGGCAGCTAAAAGAAAGTGTCAATTCGAAGAATTAATTAAACTTAACTAATACATGTAATCCATAATTAATTATGGGGTACATTTTTCGATACGGCAAAATAGAATGAAAGCCCAGCAGTAATTGATCGCGTTATTTAGAACTAACTACCGGTGAAGAAGGAAAGTGACACAGTAAATTGGGTGCTGCTAAACGAGCGTTCAGGACGGAGTTTTCCTGTTATATAACGTTTAGGTAATCCAAGATAACGGAGAGAGGCTGATACCACTTACCAAGGTTGAACCACTCATCCAGGTTTTGCAGGACCGCGAGACGAGCAAACGTAGTCTTGGTAGTATACATGAAACATTCGAAAGTTCGTTTGGACAATAAACGGGTAAGAAGATCACGCGTGACGTAGTAGTGCAAGGGAGCTTAGGGTTCTCCACAGGTGGGCGGGTGCAATGCGTCATCGCGCAAATAAATTTCAAGAACCGTATTACTGTACTGGTCAGATATCCATCATATAGCACCCTTAATGAAAAGCTCTCTTTCAGCACTTTCTATCTAGCAAATAAAAAAGAACCAAGAAAATTCCCCATTGCAGCGTCTGAGTCATCGATATCGGCTGAATTTGCTTGGCTAAAGTTTTCATGTCCAATCTAAAGACAAAAAAGCCATCTTAGTTCAGTAATTTTACAGTGGGGACAACCTATTTTGACATGCATCGATCTCCCGGGCAAGGTTTTTAATTACCGTAGAAACTATATTTTAGCTGTGGGATGAATTTATTTGACGTTAAATAATTTATCCTACGTTCACTGTTTTGTTCACCGTGCAATGATTTGTCTACCGGGCAATGTATTTTCTAACGGTGAATGTTTTTTCCAACCGTGCTTTCAAAAAAATATACCGTGCGCTCATTCTATTTTGTGGTAACTATAAATTCCCCATTAATTATCATCAATTCATGCACTTGGTTCACTCGCCCAAGAGAATTCCTCTGAATCTTGTAATCGAACATATCGTTCATCCTCGAAACCGTAAAAACTGACCGAATCGAAAGACGTACTAAATCGTAAATGATCGTACTATATTATGTTACATTATTTTGAAAATTGAGGGCTTTGAGTGAAAAGAAGTCGTTATCTACGAATTTGATGGCAAATGATCTGCTTTTCAAAAAGATATGTTGGATTTTTAACTTTTTTGCTGGTTTTATCGATTTTTTAGCACCTTTTGATGGAATTTAAGTAAATTTTTCGGCATATTTTGTACATAGATTTTTTATTGTTCTATTTTATAAGCTTTATTTGATCAATATTCTGCTAAAAATTTAACCATTTTTAGCCGTTTTTAACCATTTTTAGTGATTTTTCCGCACATTTTTCGAAATTTGACAAAACGGATTTTAATGAAGAAATTTTACAAAAATTTTGATTTTAAATTGTTCTGAACCATTGCAATAGCTTCATTTTCTTCGAAAACTCGCTAAAAAGATGATGAATTGTCGAGTTAATTATGAGCCGGCTTATAAATTGCAGCTCATAAAAGACAGTAATGTTTTGAACAGTTATAATTGGTTTCTGTGAAGATGCAAAACGAACTAATAGCTGTAAAACACTTTATTAGCAAGAGAGACTAGTGTAATATGATTCTATCGACTTTTCTCAATAAACCAGAAATCAACTGACAGTTCACAAATTATACATTTTCTTCCTTTAGCAAAATTACATAGCATGTGCTCAGCTTTCTGGAGAGTTGGTAGAGTGAAAATGTAATTTGCCGGTTTCTCTCGTAAGTCTACAACTACAAACGCAGCCTGTTTAGACTGTATAAGTTCCGTAGACATGGGAGAAGGCGCAGGTACGTACAGAAAAGCTTGCCACAAAGCTGTGGGTGGTGGGCGGAGAAGGATTTGCGGAGTATTTTTATGCTAATGCTGGCAGGGGGCGGTCAAGAAGACGGAAGATGGAGGTTCTTTGGAAGACCCACAATGGGTCAACTCGGCCGCGGCAAGTCGAGGATTAGGAACAAGAACTGACGGTCAGCAAAGACCTCAGAGATGTGAACCGCTGGATTATAAAGATTAGGAGGTGTCTCTTCCATTCAAACTTCGCCTCGCAGCCACATCGGAATCATCGTGCATTATTATTTACCGTCAGTCGTATGCAGGGTGGTCCGGCTTGAGTGTGACAAAACAAATCGAGAGAAACACGTCGAAAAATGATTCTAGAGAGCAATAAATCACAACATATTACACATTATTTCGGAACACTCATTCTATAGCGTACAGACAAACAGAGATTAGAATTGACACATGCTATCTTAATCTATGGCCACACATGCGGCATTCGCCGAGCAAAGAGCAAAACTTGACGTTGGGTACACAACATGTTCACATTATCCAAGGAAAAAGTATTTCGGGTTATTATTTTCAATGGTGAACCTTGGTATTCGATCAAGGGAAAAAAAAAAAACAGTGTAACTCCCCAGGAAAATTTGTTGGTTTACGTTCCAAGATGCGTAGAATCCAAAAATCAAATAAAAATTTAAAAATCCCGTCCGCTGTCCAGAGCACTTCTTCGAAACTACTAAGCCAACCTTTATGAAACTTGGGTAAAAAATCACAGATGGGTTATAGATGATCTTAAAAGCTAGGCATCAATTTTAATCAACCTTAAACGGTAGCATTAAAGGGCTAAACATTCAAAAATCGAGATCTCGAAAACTTTCATGGCAACAGTAATCATGTTTTGCTTGTAAATGATGAATATAATCCCAGAGAATCGATTAAAACCACCCGCAGCGCTGTACGTTGAACGGTTCGCTTTCCCGAAGGGCTAGACTTCGAAACAACACCTCGGATTCCTGAGCGTGAGACCATAGGGAAATCATACGCTGCTAGCGAATCTATTGATTAGCCAATCAATCTCTAAATTCCATCAATGATCGCTAGAGAGTGGGACCGGAAGACATAGAAAATGCCTTGTAAATATCAGCGGATATAATTCCAATGGAATTATCAGGTGATAGAGCTTCAATGGAATTTATTCTAACTTTGCGAAATCGAGTTAGGTAATTAACACTATTGTCCGAGCGGATATAATAGGGGTATTCATGGCCTTTACAACTATGTTGAACGTGTTAAATCGAAAACGTCGTAATCTGCAGGAATCATGAGGATCCCATGTTGACTCCGTTATGCTGAACTTCGTAAAATAGCATCAGAAGATTTCAATGATAACTGGTGTGTAAAGGAAGAAGGCAAATAAAAAGAGCACTACAACAACACGGAAGGCATCTCACTGAAGATTACATTTTAAAATTGAGGGATTCAGTTTCATTTTGAAATAATACTAATATATTATTGTGTGCGAGTTGACTAAGTGCACCCAAAACTTGGCAAAAAAATTCTAGTCATGCAGCATGACCCCATGAGCGAATTTTTAAAGAAATCTTCAACATTTCAGTCGCTATTGATCGTGTAGAGAAATTTTAGTTTATGATTTAGACAGAGATACTTCCATAAGAGTAGTTCAATCTGAATTTGGACAATGTTTCATGCAAATATTACCGATTTTTACAACTAGCGAACGGCATTATTTCGATTTTTGACTGATTTTTCAACATTGAAATTTTTGAAAACTTGATACATATTCTTATAGGAAATTTTACGCTGATTTCGAATATACCACATGTTGGTATGCTGAAAAAATTATTTCGCACAACAAATCGCAAAAAACAGGCTATTTTGAAATTGTTGACTACATTTTTGAAAATTTCAACTCGAAGATGTAATCCGATCATGCTAGAAAATCTATCACAATTCTCCGGACAGTTATCGTCTGGAATGACACATACATATATAAAAAAATGCGTTAAACTTCAGAATATGATTCAGAATAGCCTGAAACGGATTTCTGCATAATTTTTTTTCAATCATTCACATTCTTCAAATTTTGAGGCGAGAGCAATAGCTTAATTTTCTTCAAAAATTCTCTAAAAGAGCCATAAAACTAAGTGAATTGATATGATAATTAAGAAATTAGTGCTGCAGAAGAATCAGAGGAGGAGGAAGAGATATGTGAAGAATGTACTTTCACTTTCCGCGTTTTTTCTATGGTCATTGAAGTAACTCTAGGCAACAGAAACTAACCAATTTGACAACGAACGACAAACACTTTGGTACACGAAAAAGAAAGAAAGACATGCGACCTAGGCTCTTTGTGGGCAAAACACGAAAATCAGCTGTTGGCTTTCCGCTAATTTGCATTGATAAGACATTTAACATGGTCTCGATTCGACGTTAAGCAGACCCCAGACTAAATTATTCTTAACATACTTTTCGTTTGGCCCCTAAGTCAGGATTTTTACGAAGGTTGTTTTCGAAGTTTAGCACATTTAACACGTTACGACGTCGTAAACTCTCCAACCATGAATGTCCCTAATAGTAAAGCATTGGTAGAAACTCATTTCATCTCATGAATTGCTTCCGAGTCTTCCTATAGTTTTGGACTCGTAGTTTCGACGTTTTACGTTACCTACATCTTGATTGTCTATATTTCGCTGTGGAGTTTTTAATGATGATTAAAAACATTTCAATGATCTATAAATTTATGTCATTTTGAGTTGGTAGGTACATACATACTTAAACTTCGTTATACCTACTGACAGGGGGTTATTAGTAAAATGTAGTTGTTTTAATTAATTGCATTAATTTTCCCTATGCAGATGCCTATATCTACGCAGGCATATTTATGTCAACCTACGGATCTGAAATTTGAAAAGGGCCTCCTTTGTAATATCAAGAATTCAATATCAGTGCACATTGATCAGCTGTGGGGCCTCTGAGACTGATATAATATGTTTCTTAATCGACTAATGATACAGAAAACTGTAATGTAGCTCCTTTTTGGAGATCTGGAATACAATTACAAAGTATGGGAGGACACAGATCAGCTTTAAATCTTATTAAACACAGAATTATTAAACCTTCGTGTAATAACGTTCAGCGTTTTCAATACAATCATACTTCATAATATTATAATTTTCTGCAGCAATAAATTATTTATTAATTTTATGTAAAATGTAGATAAAACTTTTCTTAATATTATCATTTCCTAAGGACTGTCTTCCAGTTCTACAAAACTCAAAATTCGAAAAATCCAAATCCGGTAGGCATAAAAATATTTGAATAGTAGCGTTGAGAGGGGTGCGATGTTCACTTCTATATCTTTCTGGTTTGATAGCATCCCTCACAAAAGCATCTTCTCGCTGGATCAGGGAAGAAACCAAACCTAACAACATCGACCACGTTTGAAGACGTCCTCAGTATCAATACCTATATACTGTTGCAGAACTCCATATCTCAACTCTCTAATCAATCTAGACGAAGTTCCATGGATGCCTCAGTCAGTCTTTTGGCACCATGTTTGGTTGAGGACCTCCCAAATAGCTCAAAGAAACCCATACCCCTTAACGCTTTGACAAATCCATATTTTCTACTATACTAGACTAGCCACTTGAATGTTCAGCCAAGGAGAGTACAATAAACTTGGCAATTCAAGAGGCAAATAACTTTCCCGCGAAATTGACCCGAGTGGATCCAGAATCAAAAATGTTCAAGTCGTACAGTAATCTTATGACCGATAGTTCCCCATAAACGTGAATGCTTAATCACTTTTCCAGTTAATTTGTTAAGGTATAATATAAAACTCGATGATAAACTTTTACAAACGATAGACACAAAAACGCGATTCAAGTCCTGCGAAAAACGATCAATAAAGACAGCACTGTAAAACTGATTGTGATTCACAGTCTTGTTGGCCACTTGAGCCGATTCTGCTCAATTCTATATCAGTTTCCGCGTTGAATTTGCCCACGCTGACAGATAGTGTTGGTGTATTTTACTGTTTCAGATAACAAAAAAAAACATATTGTTTATCGGATCAAAGGTTCAGACTCCATAACACCGCAGAGTAGAGACGTTGGCTATAGTCAAAGAGAAACTCTATATCCTGCACGACGATGCGCCTCCCCTTTTCTCTCAGACGAGACTGGTATACCAAGAATCCTTCTCGTTCCCTCGTCGAGTACGGATAATTCCCATCCTCCACCATGTTGATTTTCTTCAATCGTCAAAAGATACATATTTTCATCCTACTTCAACTTTTCACATGTCATTATTTTTTATTCTTAAAGAATTTCCACAGAGAAAAACTATTATTTGGGATTTAAACATTACCTTCACTAACTCTACAGAATCAAGGAAGTCTTCATGATAGTTAACTGAATAACAATGAATAATCAAGTCTTGTAGTGCATAACCAAAACATGATCACCCCCTGTGGATTATACTCGTACAAAGGTAACCGCAGGTCACTGGTTTATAGATACACTTTGATACGGCTTGACTTTGTCTATGTGTTTTGCGCTACAGGCCGCAATTTCGGAGCTATCAATTTGAAAATTGGTAGGTAGCCTCTTTCAGACGTCAGGAATTAGCTGTATAGTTTTCGGTGACGATCCGACAACAGGAACTAGTCACCGACGACGATTGTCGTCAAATCGACGTCAATCAGAATCGACTGAAACCACTGTAAAAGCTTTGAAAGATGTACTTGATGAAAATACGACTTCAGTCATTGTAAAATCATCAAAAATTGTGTTTGGTATGGTTTCTAATAGTTTTCGTCGTATAGAATCGATTGACACTTGACAAACAGTTCTTCAACCAACTAGTGATAACTCCATATTTATACAAGTAGAAATAGAGGAAAATCACAGAAAAGCTAAATTTGCTTCGAGACTTTGAGAAAACTTTCAATATTCATCGGATTGTACCTAAACTTCCGTGTCTTACATCTAACGATATACGTCATCAAAACTCCTGAGCCATCACAGATTCTTCGACTTCATTCTTCCAGAACAGAGACGTGGGCGGCGACCGTATCAGATACGTTCATTCCGGGATCTAAATAGGCCTTTTATGAATTATTGCCACCCATTGAATACTGAACCCAACATTTGGCCACCGAATTCTACCACAGACTCATCTCGAAGTTCCTGATCCACTCCCCGATACCATTGTAACCGCACTCTTAATCTCTCTGTAATACATCTGTACATTAGAATTTTTTTCTTTGATCTTGAACCGAAATCCGATTTTCGATCTCCAATGGAGTTTTTTTTTTTCTCTTTCTACTTGATCAAATCTTAAGGAGGCTCCTCCTACTCCGGGACCACCCCCAGTGCAGCGCGCTGCCGCAACCAAAAGTTGGGTAGGTCACGCGTTCTGAGCTCATATCACCATAAATAAATTTCATTCTCTTTCATGGACGCCTCATGGCCGTAATAACAAGAGATGACTATTTCGTTCCACCATGCAAGAAAAAGAGCAAAAAACCTCAATGGATTGAAAACAAAATTTGTGGGTGATTCTGTTGTCCATTATTTCCCTAACGAGATCACAATAATTCCAGTGCCTAAACTTAGACTCAAAAACCAACATATTAGTAAGTAATGCAAGTATTACAGAGACATAATTATGGTGAGAGTTAAAATAAGAGAAAAAACAAATATTTAACTTCTCGGTACCACCCTTCCTCCCATTAGCCCCCTCCAACGACAGTACCTATTTATCCATCAAAAACTTCCAGCATGAAATTTTATACTCCTGACATATTTTAAAAAACTAGACCACATAAATCAAACAATAAAATACCCTTTTATTTTGAAAGTTTTCGTGATATCGAACTTTTAATACTTCAACACTTAATTAATTATCTTTAGGGCTGATCGAGAGTGATGCTGTTACTGATACATCCCCGGCTGATATACGATTTTTGTGCCAAATTTCATAAAGTTCGGTCTAGTATTATTGAAAAAAAAGCTTCGAAAATTTTTCGAAATCGGATTTTTTCTTCTTTTTTTCCCTTGGTCGGTTACAAAGGTTCATTATTGAAATTAGTAAACCAAAACCTACAAAAAACCTGTTAAGGAGGACAATATATTCGTAAACATCCGGTAGTGATGGAAGCAAAATTAATTTAATTTTTACAAATAGGTAACGCAAAACTTCACTCATTTATAATGACATTATACATACAGTGACTTTTACTTTCACTACGCCCCTAATATCAGATGTACTGTGTAGGATCCCGCAGTAATTTTATTCTTTGTTAAATAGAAAGATTTGATTAGAAAAAAAAATTGATAAGATAGCTCACCTAGATATCTTACATAAATCCGACTGTTACCTAAATTATAACGAACACGTACATACTCATTTCAGCACACATTTCATAGTGTCGAGGGTTGACTATTTGAATCTTGATCAACGTATTTAAATTCGTATCCGATCTCGATGTTATGAACTTATGGATTTTAGATTAAGAGAGATGTTGAGTATTTTCAAAATTCTTCAACCATCTGCCACGTGCTCACGCACAATCAATCTGAACGATGTTGTTTTGGTTTGATCATACATTAAATCAAGCGAAACAAACACTATTAACGATTATAGAACGATAACAGGATGAAGGTATTAGTTACAAAATCTGCAAAAGATTTCATGATAGGCAGTATCCTTCTTTATATCGTTTCATAATACCTACCAGCTCCTCTAACTGATTATGAAGGAATACAATATAGTACAAACGTCGGCGATAACCCTACAAGATAACATTAATACTACGTGCGCAAGAACGTGTTTTAAGTGTTCGAAAATATTTCAAAACAAGAATCAGTTTCCGCCAAGAAACTACCTCAAAGATACCATAACACTTGTTTTTATGGCAGTGGCTCGTTAAAACATGATATACGAACCAGATTTAGGCTATGACCAGAAGCATAATCGCGGAAGAAAAAGTTTCAGCGTACGTCATGATCGTGTGATCGAACTTTTGAAAATTACTTATTACATTTTTTAAATTGATTTGAAATTAGAGCACTTTGAGGGCAATAAAATCGTTAACTACCAATTTTATGGAAAAAAATCAAATAACGTTCCGCGATTGAAAGGTTGCTGTTTTTCTATTTTTCAAATCATACTTCCTAAGAGCTGCAGGTACTACTAGTAACAACAAACCCATCTATCTACTCCGTTGTTAGGAATCAAAGGTATTCAAACTGTTACATGGTTGATCAAACAGTCGGAATTTGATAGAACGAACTAAAATTTTTTATGGCTCGCAGGCATTGCCATATATATAAAACAGCCTCAAGAAGAATGACTAGCGGATGACTTTCGGTCACAGAAAATCGGGCTCTCTAGTCAAACTCCGACCTTTTCAACGATACCACTGGAGAATCTCCCGTCCATCGCACATCACAACCCGTCTCATCATTTTCTCTTGATTGCTTGGCCGGCAGCGAAGGAATCTTCGCATTGTTGTTGTATTGCTCTCAGCGAGGAAATGGGAGCTAGGGCAGCCTTCAGGACGATCTTGGTCGCCTGCTCCTGAAGGCTCAACCCGAATTTCCTATGAATTGGCTCATCGGGTACCGCAGAAAAAGTCGGAACACAATATTCCATAGCTATACGTATACATATATTACCAGCAGCCTCTTTCTGTCTAGTTATAATACCTACCAAAAACAAATATTCTGGCGAAACTCACAAATAAAATCGGGATTTCGGCATTATGTGACATCGAATATATTACAATTAATTGCAAGATTAAGGAAAACTCGGCGCATTGCCTGGGCGGGGGGCCCCCCCCCCACCTCCATGGATTGTACTATTTAGAGACTGCGTCTACAATTATAAAAACAAGAACATGCTTTAGCCTCTTAATTTAACTCATTTAACTGATCAAGAAAGAGCCCATAATTTCAATCGTCTCTTAATGACCCAAAGTGTCTCCCTATCAAATTATATTAACGTGGTAATGTATTTAACGCAGTAAGATTCTATGTTAGTTTCATCTTGTTATGGCTCATACCAACAAATGCACATGCACGAAAAATTAAACCCTTAAAACAACCACCACTTCCACAATTTCCCACCGAATTTTATGATTTATAGTTACGAAAAAGGGTTAACTTCCAGGAACCGTTTTAGAATGCCTCAAAACGAATTTTGATGGAGAAGATTTTGGACAATTTTTGGAGCCATTATTGCAATAGCTTCTATATTCACGAAAATTCGCTTAAACTGTTGTAATTCTAGATTCGATTCGGTTTACCTGATACAGATAAACTTTAAGTGGACTATTTCTCAAACAGCAATCAAATTTATAGCTACTTCAATAAATAATGTGATATTACTAGCTGAAGTGGAAATAAATTTAGGAACGGTCGCCGTCAAAACGTCTGACGTCAGATAGGAATCTCTTGAAAGGGAGTTCTGCTTGAGGTGAGTTGATAAGGATTTGCATCACGGCTGATCTAACGACGTCGCTAATCCATTAGAAACAAAGAGTTTGTTCTGCTTCAGTCCTCACACGAAACCAGACATCCCGCGGTGGGTCCTCATCATTGTCTTCAAGCTGCCATTTTCCACAACCTTCAAGAAAAGCGAAACAGCAGAGGCGCAAGGAGCGTGCGGGTCAACTACATCGCTCACAGGCAGCCCCATTCATAAACTCGAATGATGGTGGAACCATCAGATGTTCACACGCACTCAAGACCTCGGGCAATGAGCTTGAAAAAGACCAGGGTTCTTGTACATAGTAAATCCACATTTTATCGTTTAGGACTTAACCGTGTAAATGACACAAAGAGGTTGAGTTTATTAATCTGGTTCATAATGTTGTATTGTTCATAGTTGTTGTTGGGTATAAAAGCCCAAGAAAAAGCAAAGCATTTTGTGGTAAATGCTTGGACTCACGTCCTGTAGGTGAGTATGTAATAAATCATGCAATGAGCGTTACCCATGGGTCTGAACTTTTCCAATTTTTTTCCAGAATCTTATTTTGTGTTTATAACTGATGGGCAAAGTGAAATGGTTCAGGCGAATTTTTAGTTAATTCGTTATGCTCAATTTTATGTGTTTTTAACGGATAAACTAGTTAGTTAAAGTTTAAAGCTCTGTTACAACGGAGTCGGGGAGATCTGCAAGTGTTACCATTCGATTCAGAGTGAAGTTTTCACAAAAACCCTTCATTTTATATTTTAAAAAACCATGTTTTTCAACATACAAACATACTTTTATCGTCTAATTAGTAAAGTAAAATAAAAATTCATTATACCGCCAGCAAGCTGAGATCTTTGGCCAGTTATTACAGATGAGGTACGCGAAAAACAGTACAGAAATGTGGCACTCAAAGCCGGTTTAAAAAATTGGAATTTCTCATACTCGTGGAAATTTCATGTTCAGCCAGTTTTTTCACCAAATGAGTCCTATTAAAAAACATTGATTTTACATTAGATAGAAAGGAAACATTTTTTGAATTTTACAATTTTGTTTTAATACTTAACGCACCTTTTAAAAAAATAGTAATTTTCAAAAAGTGAGAATTTCTCTTGTTTAGTCCATTTTTTCGCCCTCGTGAACTACTGTAAAAAGAATCCAAATACCTTAGGGAGATGGAAAATTTAACGCTCTTTCCAACGGTATTATCAAATTTAAACTTACTGTTTTAATTATAGTAGTTATTATATTGAAATATTTCGGGTAATTAAAATTGAATTACTCGAAAACTATAAGCGCTTAAAAAAAATCTCTCTCTGAGGAACTTTCGGTGGGAAATGAGCTCTAGAATCGATTCCTGAAGTTTGGCTGATTAATTCAGAGACACCCTGTATAGATATATAAGTGTCATTCCAGATGACAACACTCCTTAGGATTGAAATGAAAATTCCGTTGTTGCGCCAAAAAATCAAGCTTTCCGAACGAAAGGATGAGTTTGTTGGCCAGCACTTTTCGAGTACATTAAATTGGTCAAATTTCGAAAAATGTCCTTACAAACTCACTAAAAATTGCTAAAAACGGCCAAAAATCGTTAAATAATTTTTTTTAGCAGAATGTTGCTCCAATAAAGTTTATCAAGTATAAAATAGTCCATTATTTACATATATTACATTACAGACCAAAATTTATGTATAAAATTATGCTTATGTACTTGAATTGCATTAAAATTGGCTTTAAAGAAAATCGATAAAAACTGTAAAAAAAAGCTAAAAGTCCAAAACCTCTTTTTGAATAGCAGATTATTATTTAGAATGCTTTATTTGCCATAAAATTAATAGTTAATCATTTCCTTGCACTCAAAAAGCTTAAATTTCAAAACACTTTAACATGATTACAATACGATAATTTACGAAAATTCTCTCATATAATCATGCTGCATGGCTGGAACTTTCTGTTCGTCCTTCCCCAACGTCCATCGTGAATCTTCTCCCCAACACCGAGTTACATTCAGGATTCTTACACACCCAGACGTCGGAGGCTCCGCGTGTGCATCTGATTAACATGTGGGGAGTATTTATATGTATAATGCTTGTACTTTTGTGTTTTCCTTGTGTTACACCCACTTGACTTCAAACTAGTCAGGGAAGAAGAACCGGTTCGCCCTGATAAGTATCTGGATAGAAAGAAATGCTTCTAAAAACCTCCGGCTCAGGGTCGACAAATAATCCTGAGGCTTTGAAAATGTTTTGAAGGCTTCAAACTTTTTGTAAGGTCGATCAATGTGATATGGAATTCTGTATGACTTTGGGGTCGATAGTCTTCTTAGAGCTCAACTCGAAGGGAAACTGTGAGTTAACAGAAATAACCTCAACATTGATAAAGTTGAGGGAAGTAATGATCATTAGTCGCTGCAATATTAATAGAACGATATTATGATAATGATATTTAAGCAATATACACAGAAACTTTTCATATTGATCATAAATTACTTCACCATAGAAACATTTATCCATTTTCCTTTGCGGGGACATACAACGCTATTACTGAATTCATTAGGGTACTGAAATAAAACACCGTTAGATTTCATCCCACTCTATTCTGGTATTTATAAGGGCATACAATAATACTGAGTATTAAATCCAACGGGTAAATCCCAAAACTCGAATGTAATTTACGTAACTCATCCCAGAAAGACGAAACTCTTGAGTGGATTACGTTATTACGGAGACCTTTTTGCCGGAAACTGCCACCTAACAAAGCAAGGAAAATTACACTCTTCAGTAAATCTTACTTTTAAAAAAAAGTTCGAGTCAGTTAGCATGATTTATGAGCGAATTTTCGTTAATTATCGTACTATATTATTGTAAATTGTTTTGAAAATTCAAGACTGAGTGAAAAGAAATTGTTAACTAGGTACCAATTTTGTGGCAAACAACTCGTTCTAAATAATAAGGCCGAAGAATGTGAGAATAAGGGGGCTTCAACTTTTCTCCAACGCACAGCTCTACTGTTCTGAGCCCTTCTCAGGAGAACAGGCAAAGTTACAGCGAGTGTCCTATAACAGTTGTAACCAGATGTGCTGATGAAAAATTATGGATACCTCAGTTGAATTAGAAATTATACCTTTTTCCAGAGCTTTGGAGAAAAGTTGAAGTCGAAACATGTCAGCTATTGAGGCCGAATGATAACCCTGTTTGACCATAGATCAAACATCTCCCCAGAACTGAAGGTCAGAAAACCACGGGGAGTAACTACTGATAGGTAAGTTGCACACCAGAATGAGCCAGCCGCATGAGGTTATACGATTATATACGTTCTAAATATAATAATCTGCAATTCAAAAAAAGATTTAGGATTTTCAGCTTTTTTTTGCGATCTTTATCCATGTTTTGGCAAATATTAATGAAATATGAAATTTTAGTACATTTTGGTTTATTATTTCCAATAATAAGCCTATGTGATCGTGTAGCAAAAAATTTTTATAACCCCCCCTCAAACTTTGTCACTTTACGTTTCAAGGTGCGTAGAATCCAAATTTGAAATGTCCGTCCGCCGTTCGCCGTCCGGGCCATAAAAGGCCTAAGAATTGACTTAAAAAACCCGTTCTTTCGCACATAGACTCCATTTGGGGTCTAGTTGGTCCTAACGTTTAACCATCCCGATCGCTTTACTCGCATAGATGCTATGGGCCAAAAACGAGCGAAAAAGTGTCTTCTTCGAGGCTTTGAGTGTTAGACGCACGCCTGGCAGGGGGTCACGGTGGGTCGTGAGGGGGGTGAGCGGGGGGTGGAGTGTGAGGAGGCACCGCGGCACCTTGTGGTGGGTACGGCGTTCCTTCGGGGCATGAATATATGTTTTTTTCTAGGTCATATTTTTGTGTTAATACCAATGCTTTTCCAACGCATATTTAATAACATACCCTCTCCACTTTTCGTACGTACTTAGATAATGATATTATTAAGGCAATAACTATTTGAATAGATAGGAGCTCCAATCGAGAAACATAAACATGCGTATATAATTATAAAAGTATAGGTTGTGGCAACTCGAAATAGGACACGCCGAGGAGTCTGGACGGGCCTTATGACGTACGCAAGCCAACTAAAACTACGATCATTCTCAATTAGAAAAATAATAAACCTTTGTAAAATAATTTGCAGCGATTTAAGTATAAACTAGTGCATACATTTTGTAATGTTCAAGATCATCTTGTTAAACTTCTTTTGAGTAAAATTCTGCTGAAAAATATAAATTATGACGGTTTTTAGCCGTTCTTAATGATTTTTAAAGCATATTTTTTGAAACTTGGCCAATTTAATGTGCTCAAAAAATGATGGCCAACGAACCCGTCCTTTCGCTTGGGATGCTTTCATTTTTTTGCGCTAAAACTGAATTTTATCTGAGAGTTATCGCCTGATAGGGACACATATTACGTATACATTGGAAAAATCGTTAAACTTTGGGATTCGTTTCAGAATGTCTGAAAACTAATTTCGACGAAAATTTTCAAAAAAAAGAAAAAATTGTTCGAGCCAACGCAACTGCTTATTTCCTACTAAATTCGCTAAATTACGAATTAGTTAGAAGGCGTGTTAACGTAGCCTTGTGATCTCTGAAGCTAATTTCTTTGCTTTTCAACCTATGGATCTGAAATCTGAAATGGAGGTTTAAAAAAGTATTTTTTTCATCACACTTCAGCCTTTAGACCCAAGATGTTTTTTACCGATCAAAGGCTAATCAACCCATTTTTATCAAATTTACAGGAATTAATCGGGTTAGCTCCAAGACTGTCCCTTGTAGAGGCGGAAATTGTTTTTTCTTTTTTTTTTTTATGAGTTATTGCTCAACTAATTGAACGATAAAGTAAATAAATAATTAAAATGGCAATTAAAACTTTTCCTATGTAATAATCTGCTAGAAAAAAAATTTAGAGATTTTTTGCCGTTTTTCGCCATATGTTAGTGATTTTAAGCACATTTTCTGAAATTTAAGATGAAAAAGAGCCGAGTAAACAATACTTATTTTCTTTAACCTGATTTTTGGCGAACATTTTTTTCATTTATTACCTTTCTTACGAAATTCCCCTCTAAGGTAGAGAGGGCACACCATTATACAGAAACGAGAAAACTAAATTTAAAACAAGTAGATCAGTGCTCGCGCATTTTCTTCTAAGGAGGTCCGCATAAAACAGACGCTTCCTGCGTTAAATAGGAGACAAAATGGCTTTGGAGCTCACTCAGCTGATCGATGACCTCACAGTCGTCTTCAGCATTCTCCCTTGAGCCTCCCTCTCAAATTTCAGCTTCCTGCGTCGAATAGGAGACCAAATGACTTTGGAATTCACTCCGCTGGTCAATAACCCCCTCATGCTCCAGCGGCCCCTGATACATCTTTATTCTCACCATATTACAGATTACATCCATAACAAATTTCATCAAAATCGGACGTCGGGAAATGTGGCATTTAAAAAGATTTTAAGAGGACATACATACATACATAAACGGACAAAGTGAACACATTGTTTAAGAAAATGCGCTAAAAAGTGGGGAGGACGCCCAGGTTTACCCGACGCTGGCTCTAGGGATGGAGGCAGTTAGTTGGTGAAGGAGGAGGAGGACGGAGAAAGAAGAAAGAAAGTGCCCCTATAAATTGACTACCAGTTGAGGTAAGAGCTCCTAAGGATGCGGGTGGTGATAACACGGAGCGTTCGAGCCGAGATGCCAAACACGAGTAACTCCGAGGCACTTCTCCCGCACCACACCCCGCGAAATGACACGGTCTCAATCATAACCTTGATGATATTTGCCACTCCTTTTAGCTCGGATATTACTTGTCGCAGATCATTTCAATCATACAACTTTATCTTAGTTCACCAGGCCTGCTCCATGTACGAGGGGCTCGCCAAAAGTAAGGTTCCCTACGCTAGAAAAAATAGTAGACAAATTTTTTTTTTAATTTTTTATATTTTTTTCCGATTCTACAGATTGTTTTCTATTTTTCAACATAATCACCATTTCTCTCAATACATTTTTGAAAGCGTGGCACGAGTTTTTGAATGCCGTCCTGGTAGTGCTGCGTGCCCACCTTCCTCAGGTAGTTGTTGACTTCCGCCTTCAGCTCTTCGTCGTCGCGGAAGTGTTTCCCTCCCAGGTGCCCCTTCAACACTGCCCAGAGCATCTCCCTCAGCACTGTGAAGCTCAAAAAAAGTGGTCGCAGCGACAACCCGGTTTCTTTTGTGCTCGTCGCTCAACAGCCTGGGCACCCAGCGAGCACAAACCTTGCTGTAACCAAGATTTTCTGAGACGATCCTATTGACTGACCGTACGCTCGTTCTGTCCTTGATCGAAACTGGAAGCTCTTCAAAGATTTCTTCAATCGTCAGCCGACGATCGCCTTGCAAAATTTCTTCAACAGCGTCAACAATGTCTCCTTCCCGAGCGGTAGAGGACCTCCCGGAACGCGGTTCGTCTTCAACATTTTCTCGGCCGTTCAGAAAACTTTCTCTCCATTTCCGGACTTTTTGAACACTCATGCACTTTTCACTATACACTGACGAAAGTTCCTTGTGAATTTCAGTCCCGGATTTACCTTTTAACGTGAAAAAACGAATTATTGCTCTCAGTTCAGAGGCGGACACGGATGGGGTTGCACTCGACATGTTTACAAGACTGATACGGTCGACCAGGTTATCGGATCACTTCCCTCCAAAAATCAGTGTGGCCACCACATCCTAGCGGAATATCCCGCCAAGTTTCAAATTTTTCCCGCGCTCCGAAGCCGAATTACAAAATAGGGAACCTTACTTTTGGCGAGCCCCTCGTACATGCTACCCGCGCGCGTGTGTTGACCAGCGTGACTAGTTTAGAAACAGCTAGAACTAACTCCACTGCATCAATCAATGCAACCTCTACACACAATTACCAGGAAAAAGATTTTCATCCCTATCCCAGTCTTGACAACGCGAAATGCGAAACGTTGATAAAATTATTATGCATTAAATCAAGAAGATCCTAGAAAATTTTATTTTTATATGTTTCTTCAGAGACAATTTAATAGTTATGAAACAGAAAAATAGCTGAATCCAATGGCAATAAACGTATTTAAATATGTAGAAGGCAACATTACCTTCAGGAAATACAGCATGATCTGTTCCAGCGAATACTTGACGTGAGTTCATGTCAGGACACATGAACACATCATATTATTAGCGTGGTCAGTCACTCTAATAAACGAGAGTTAGGTTAGCAAAGCCCTGCCACATTCCCATGAAGACCATCACAGAATTGGCAGTTCAATTTTCTGAGGTTTGAGAACGCAGTGAACTTTGTTGGATGTTCAATACAAGGGCTTGTCGTTTCGTGACTTGTCACTCAGAAATAGATATATATACGAAGGATCAAAAATGAATCGGGCAATTTCCTAAGGGTCCTTCCAACTCAAATCGAAGTGTAGCATCGATATCGACGAAATGGAAGATATCAAAACTCCTGGCCCTGGTGAAAGTTCTGCGAAATGCCATGAGGAAGGTACGTCCCAAAGTCAAGGTACCATCAAACGTTCCAAGTAAAGAAATAGCAAAAATAGAAGCTGATGTTTTTCGTTTCTAGGAAGCAGTTTATAAAGCAATTGTAGTATACATATATACATCAAATGTCAATCACAGTTCCATTCAATCAAGTAGAAGTCCGACTACTTGACCGAACATAATGTGTTTTAGCCTTAGCATCTCCAATCAAAAACGAAATGTTTACCTATGTGTAACGAAAATGTGTTGCAACAATTTCTGATGATTTCCGCTTACAACAGAGTCGTTGCTAGGGAAATGGTACTTCGTAATTTCTCATTACACAAAATTCGTTGACCATTCGTTCGAAAGCTCTCGATGTATTATGTTAACCACTGCGAAGTGCGTGGCCAACAAGCTGAGTAATGAGCATGGTTATTTGAATAATTGTTTACAGACAGGTGATCATTCTCAATAATTGATATTGTGAACATGATTGCAACCGCTTGTAAATGTCTGATGATTTCATTGAGCTGGTGGTGAATCGTTGCACTGGTGATGAATAAATAAAACAACTTAACATAGTAGCGATAAGGTACACCGCAAAATCTGATCATTCTTATATGCGGGTTTCACTGGTATATACCACTTCCAGATCTCAAAGATTCATAAATAAGTGAGAAAAATCGATTTTTAGGTTAAAAATTCCCATAATTGACGAAATTTTCGAGTTCGGCTGAGTGTACTAAAATTTTCACGTGTACTAAATGGATCACGTTTTATTCAGGACATGGTTGGCCTCAATGATCAGAATTTAAGTGCCTAATTTAATGCTATCCTCTACTTTTCTTTAAAATTTTGCTATATTAGTCATGCTGCATGACTGAGCACTTTTATAAGGAGAAAAATCCTTTTTTCATAAATCGATTAGTTGATGTTAAATTAATTATACTGCCCACGCAACTTGACAGAGGTTCTAGTAGTGAATTCGCAAGTAAGTGGTTGCCAGTCAACGAGGAATCAACCACTGGCCAACAAGGAGATGGACAGAGGAAGCCGACCGTGATCATTTCCTTTTTACAGGAATTATTGTTCTCAGCAAACGTGACCGCGACGTGACGAATCACTGCATCCGCAAAGTTAAAAAAAAAAAAGTCGGCACGCGAAAGCCCTCATTTGAGAGACATGACGTATTCAAACGGAATACTAACAAAGCATCGGCGCAACCGTTCCAGTTATGCAGCATGATCGTATGAGCAAATTTTCGTAAATTATCGTATTGTATAATGTTAAATTGTTTTGAAATTTGAGCTTTTTGAGTGCAAGGAAATTGTTAAAACTTAATATTGTGGCGAAAAACGTATTCTAAATAATAATCTGCTAATCAACGATAGGTTTTGGATTTTTAGCACTTTTTGCAATAAATCTATCGATTAAAAATGCGAATTATGATGAAATTTAAGTACATTTTCCAGCATTATTTTGTACATGAATTTTTGAATGTTCTATTTTATAGTTAATATACTTTATTTGAGCAATATTTAGCAAAGAAAAAATAGAATTTAAACAATTTTTAGCCGTTTTTAGCGATTTTTTTTTTCAACGTTTTGGGAAATTTGACGAACTTGATGTGCTCAACAAATGCTGACCAACGAACTCATCCTTTCGCTTGGAAAGCTTGATTTTTTGGAGCGAGAAAGGAATTTTAATCTCAATCCTAAGGAGAGATATCATCTAGACTGCCACACACACACACACACACACAAAAATCAAATTATGTTTGTTAATATGTCCTTTATGCGCGAAGAAAATTATTGATGCTGTTTTTAAGAGCATGCCCTTTGAACACCAGAGAGAAAGATAGGCTATATAGAAATTTCTCGACTCACCCCTTTCAGCCTTCAAATCAGCATTTCTTTGAAAAACCGCGTTTGCTTCTTGCCTTATTTTAAATTCTTTACAGCAACAATAACTGATTCCTTCGACTGTTTCAATAGATATCATCACGGAGGGTTTTAGACGTAAAGGATTTTCGATAACGAATTGAACGATAATAGAACGATTTAGGTAGGTTGGGCAGAGCATTTTCTATTCGTAAGGATAGATCACCAAAAATTTATACTACAATGTTCCTGTCATGCAGCACGATCGTATGAACGAATTTTGGTAAATAATCGCACTTTATTATGTCAAATTGTTTTGAAATTTGAGCAAATACAGTACAAAGAAATTGTTAACCACCAATTTTATGGTAAATAAACTCGTTCCAAATCATATTCAACGATTCAAAACATATTTTGGATAATTAACTAAAATTTTATTGGAATTTAAGTACATTTTTCATAAATTTAACGATGTTTAAACGTGTTCAGTCATTTTAGCGAATTTTTGTGGAAAATGAAGCTATTGCAATGGGTCTATTAAATCAAGATTTTGACCACTATTTGATCCCTTCTTGGAAGTAGGGTTACGAAAGAGGACCCTCTTAAAATTAGCCCGAGTTTCAAGTGTCCTTAATTCCCTTATTCCAAGTGATAATTCATAGTTTTTGGGTCGAATCGCTTTGGATTCTTATGGTCTACATCTTTGCTTCGTATAAAAATTTCTATAGGATGTACGGTTTAGGAATTACTAGAGAAATATTTTAAAATGGGCAAATTAAGCCGTCTTCATGAGGCCGCGATTTTGTATTCCACCAATTTCGAGATGGCAGACAAAGATTTTCTCACTCAGAACGGACTAAATTTTCAAAATCTATTCTCAAACCTTCTCCTGAAAATACTACCTATTTTGGCCATGGCTCCTATCAGGGAACCAAGGGAAACTTTATGGGAAAATCCTAGGATTCTTAATTTGAGAAAATGATTCCATACAACGTGTGCTATTAATCTTATCACTACCAACCTCAACTATGAAGGAAGTTCTAAATTTAATCAAACTGCACTTTTCTTGTATGAGAAAATTTGCCACTTTCTCAACATCCTAAGGGACAGAAGAAAGTTCTCGCTCGAAAAAATCCCATTGCATTGAATAATGCAAATTCTGAAGAAACCATCTAAAAGCAAACTACTCCCACGAGAATATTTTACCTCACTTAGAATATAATATTAATGAGCGCAATCTATTGTCGGGAGTACTAAGAATCCAACTATTAAATTTTCACGTTATTTATTACGACTAAACACCTTTCATAATAAATTTTCATAGTTACCCACGGTAACTCTTCAGGTCGTTAAAAGACCATAACTAACTTCATTATTTTTCCACGTGGATAACTTCTTATCCAAATAGTTTCCCAAGCAAGGAATAGAGATAGGATTTTTCTAGAGGTTAAAAACGCTGCAAATTATTTCGATAATATTATTTCTGTAGATAGGTCAGGGCGGTTTATATAATATTAACATACCAAGTATTAGCATGTTGCATTTGATCTAACCCAATCAGGCGAAACAACATAGGCAGTTCAACATAGAAAACTAAATAGGATTGACCCGAATCAGCTGAAGTTCAGCCTGCTCCCCACCATGAATGACCTTTTGTAGATTCAACTTCGTGTTAACGATCTTTTTCAATTCACTACACGAAGCCTTTTTCCTATAAAACATGCAGTTTGACAATCCAGCGACACAGCAAACAAGAAAGATCCAACAATAAAATAAACACGCAAAAATCGACCAACAACCTCGTTTTAGCGGAAAATATTTTGGCCTTTGATCCTCTTTCACTGCTCAATGCAAGATTCAAAATTAAAACGCCCCCTTGTCCCGCTAGATAGTTTTCTGTGACAATATAATAATATTAATAAATAGTAATAATAGAATAAATAAATAAACAAAAATAATTATAGTAACCACGCCAATGCTGGCAGCGTGAAAAATATTTTGTCACACTCAGACTTGCACTAATCGGGCATTCGGAAACAAATTTCTTCTCTATTTTTGCTTCCTTTCTACTGAAGGTAAGAAAGATTTGTTTTCGTGCTCGAAGTAGACGGAAATTTCGTACTCTAATACGAAATTGTCCACTTGTTTATTGCGTTTCAGAGCCGCTTCTCTGAAAAATTTCATTGCAGCAAAGTAATTACTGGCATGTATATATGCGCATGCGCGAAAGTGGATTTCTTGTGACTACAATTTCTCATGATCTATTGGTCCGATTTCTTTCAAACTCGGGAAGTATAGTTATAAATGCAATAGTATTTACGATTTAACCTTTCGCCGGGCGCAATTAATCTGTGAGACGGAAGTGACTTTTTTTGCAATTGGTCGAAATAATCGAGGAGAGATGATCATGTAAGTAAGTATTGCTTCCTCACTACCGAAAGTTCGGAGCTGGATGGAAGCTTTGCATTCGTGATAGACGTAAGAAAAAGTGTTATTCTCCAAAATCATGCGTTTCAGAGCTTGCTGATCAACATTTTGATTCCTTGTCTGCCTGTCTGTGGAAAATCCTTTTCACGCCCAAAACAATACCAATTTCAGTCCAATTACGATGAAATTTTCAGGGATTGTGCGGATTAGTTCCTAGTCCTAAGGAATTGTTAACTACCTATTTCAGGGCAAAAAACTCGTCCTAAATAATATTCTGCGATTCAAAAAATATTTTGGATTTTAGCGAACTTTCGTTGAATATGATACTACTGTAACGGGCCAAAAAATATTAAAATCAAAATTTTTGATACATTTCTTCATTGAAATCCGTTTGGAGGCATTCTGAAACGATTCCCAAAGTTTGCGCTTTTTCATATTTATGTATGTATCTCCGTTGGATTGATCATAATTCCGTTCTTGCAGTATACCCTTTTTGCAGTTTTTATCTATTTT
Organism: Adelphocoris suturalis; assembly: GCA_030762985.1. Classification (NCBI taxonomy): domain Eukaryota; kingdom Metazoa; phylum Arthropoda; class Insecta; order Hemiptera; family Miridae; genus Adelphocoris; species Adelphocoris suturalis. The sequence continues at coordinate 61,163,237 of CM061047.1, forward strand.
TGGCAAATATTTAGAAAATTTAAGTAAGTAGATTTTTAGCATAAATATGCGCACATACATAATTTAATGTTACACTTTATCATTGATAAACTTCTTTTGACTGTAATCCTGCTAAATAATACAAATCTGACGATTTTTTTAGGGATTTTTTTAGTACATTTATTGACATTTGACCAATTTAATGTGCTCAAAAAATTCTGGCCAACGAACTCATCCTTTTGTTAGGAAAGCTTGATTTTTTACGCAAGAACAAAATTTTCCATCTGAAAACGGATTCCAATGATTTTCGGAATTTTTGATTTCAAAACTTTTGGAGCAATTGCAATAGGTTCATTTTCTACGAAAATTCAAGAACATTCAGAAGATGTTACATTGCTGGAAGGCAAGTGGAATCAATTGAACACGAGGGAAACATTAAGCATAAACAGAGTATTGGAAAATGTTGAGTGTACCATTGAAACCAAAGTTACGCCCATTTTACTCCAAATATGTGATTTAAGGAACATTGCGCACAGAATCGGCTGACGAGTGCTGAACAAACTATGAACACAATAACAAACACATCAACATAAACATAAATAATTAATTATGGTAATATCTAACACGTGAAAAAGAAAATAATTATATTAAATAAATTATGTGAACTAAACCTACCATAGCAGCGGTGTTACACAACTGAGTGCCGAGAAAAACTGAAAATCTGATACTCGAGAAGAGTCTTTATGCATGATCAACCTCAGACGGAAAGACAAAAGGTATAAAAATCTGATACTATCGATTTGGAAATTGTTAGTACATATAATAAAAATCAAATGGTGTTTTTCAATTTTCATTGATTTTGAACTTTCATTGATATTATTATGAATGCCTAATTGATTAAAACATACAATCAAATTCAATCTGGACAATCTATTTCAATATGAAAATACAAACGATTCAAGAACTGAGTAAGAAATGATTCGAAGACTGGATTGTCCGAAAAACGGGGTCAGCTGTGAAACGAAACATGAAGAACGGGATAAAAAACTTGAATATAAAAGTTACAACATTGCTCGTTAATCGTGTTTTTCAAAAGTGGCTTCGATTGGCTTTAATGAGGCAGTAAAATATAATTTCCGTCCAACAGTTTGAAATAGGGGATTTAACGAGCACTCAAATTTTCTGTTTTTTTCGGTTCAGGTGGGAATAAATGGAAAGATTACACACTTACGAGGGTCGTCATACTATAAGTAGGTGATGGATTTTGTTTGAGTGAACGGGCGATAGAAAATGAAGTACCTACTATGTAGTAAACTGAAGTGTCCCAAAAAGAAATGTGTTCTTAAATGCTAAAACCTTTTTCTTTTCAAGAAAAAAAATCACTTACTGTAAAGTATCAGATATAAAGGTTTGTTATTTTATTGTTTGTGGCCCATGATTTTAGTTTTCCAACAGCACAGTCAATTTTACTTTTACATTGCCAATCAGGGGAAAAATTTTGTTTTAATAGAGAGTTTTTGTTCTTCCCGTAATTTTCTACCCGTGTACGGTAAAATACTGAAATACTAACTGCGCACGCGCGAATTTACGCGTCAACGCGTTCAACTACGCGTGTACGGGAAAGAGGCCCACCTACACGTAAGCGGGGAAAATGCTTTCGTTGGAATCCCGTCCTACGCGTAGTCACCATAACCTGACGTAACCATAACTATTCGTTCTCCCTCTGACTGTCTAATAACATTTCCCTCCCACAATGACAAACCTAGTCGAAAAAAGTAAAAGCCTGTGATAAATACGAGTATAATAATTGTATTATTAAATCGAATTCCGTTTATTATGTGAACAAAGTACCTACTTCGTCCAACATCCAGATATCCTGTTCACCTACTTGGGAGTAAATGCAATCGTTGATACTTTCCGATTTTCAAGTAGATACCTAATTCTTCGTAAGCATCCGCTAGTACATTTCGTACTACAAAGTTGTATCTACCAACATAAAGATTCAGACAACGATCAGGTTTGTGTTTAAATAATACGATTTTACATGAGAGCTGTTATCAGTCCAATAACAAATTGAGTAGGTTAATTGTAGAATTTGTGCTAGGTACCTTCTCAGATCTTGGAAATGACCATTTGATAAAGCAAGGAAGGCACTCAAAACGAACTATTCCACGAGGCCTGATTAAGTAAACATGATGTAGATAGATGAAAAATTGAATGATGTGACAAAAAATAAAGATGCCGAAATTGCGGCGCTCCCGGACGGTCACCCATCTAAGTACTAACCAAGCCCGAAGTTGCTTAACTACGGTGATCAAACAAAAACCGATGTAAGTATTCTTCTTCCGTGGCTCAACAACCCACGAGGGGTCAAGGCCGCCCAAGTAAAGTCCGCCAGTCATCTCGGCGTTGTGCAGCTGCTCTCCAGTCGCGAACTCCCAGCAAAGTACGCGCATCTGTCTGGACACCATCCACCCAGCGCAGTCTAGGGCGTCCCTTTCTTCGGGTGGAATGTATTTCCTCCTCCAGGAGTCTCCTGGGAACCGAATCGGGGCTCATTCTGGCAAGGTGACCCGCCCATCGAAGCCGGCCAATCTTAATATGATGGACCACGTCCCTGTCGTTATACAGATCCTTTATCTCTGCATTTGTTCTGATACGCCAGGCCAGCTCGTCCGGATCAAAGATAGCTCCGAAAATTCTTCTCAAGATTTTCCTTTCGAATCGGAGCAGTTGGTTTTCCTGGGTTTTGGAGAGTGTCCAAGTCTCAGAACCAAAAGTGAGCACTGGCCTGATAAGCGTTTTATACAAACGGAGTTTCGTTGCTCGTGACAGGGTGGTACTCTTCATATGCCGAACCAGCCCAAAGTAGCTTTTGTTGGCTGCTACAATCCTCTTTTGTATTTCGGTGTCCATGTCGTTGTCTTGGGTAACCATGGATCCAAGATAAACGAATTCCTCGACTCTTTCAAAGGAGCACCCATCCACTTGTATTTGGTCTGGAGGTTTTCCACGAGGGTTGGTCACCATATATTTTGTCTTGGACTGGTTCACTATTAGTCCCATCCTCGCCGCACTTGCTCTGAGTTGGGAGAATGCTGAGCTCATTGCGTTGAAGTTTCTTCCAACGACATCGATGTCATCCGCGTACCCCAAAATTTGTGAGGAGCGATTGAAGATAGTCCAGCCCACCTGGATGCCCGATTCCCTCACTGCACCCTCCAGTGCAAAATTGAAAAGCAGGCATGCCAGGCTATCTCCCTGACGCAGTCCCTGGTGAGTTTGAAATTCGTCCGAAAGCTCACCATCAACTCGGACTGAGCATTGCACTGACTTCATAGTCAGTTGGACAAGCTTAACGAGCTTCGAGGGTACCCCCATGTTCAGCATGGCTAAATAAAGCTCCTGTCTTTTCACACTGTCGTATGCTGCCCGGAAGTCGACGAACAGGTGGTGGGTTTGGATGCTGTATTCTCGGGCTCTTTCCAGCATCACCCTCAACGAGAAAATTTGGTCTGTGGTACTTTTTCCCCTCATGAAGCCAGCCTGGTATTTTCCGATTTCACGCTCTGCGTACGGGAGAAGCCTTTGGAAGAGGATGTTGGAGAGGACCTTGTAGGCACTGGATAGCAAAGATATGCCTCGATAGTTGCCGCACTCTAGGATATCCCCTTTCTTGTGTATGGGACAAATGATTGTCCTGTACCAGTCGTCCGGTAGTTTCCCTTGGTTCCAGATATCCGTGATAACCTTATGAAGGACCCTCACAATCTCTTGCCCACCGTACTTGAAGAGTTCCGATGGTATACCATCAGCTCCTGGGGCTTTATTGTTCTTCAACTTATTAACAGCTTGAAGAACCTCATTCAGATCAGGTGGTTCAAGCTCATCAGCCAATACCGGAGTATCCTGCTCTGGGTGGGGGCTGATTTCTCCATTTAAGAGGCACGCAAAGTGATTCCGCCACCGTTCAAGTATCCTTTGTTTTTCGTTGATTAGGGTACCATCTGTATCCCTACAAGCAGTTACGTATGGCTTGAATGGCTTCCTGCTTTTGTTGACTTCTCGGTAGAACTTACGCACTTCATTCTGGGATCGGAGTTCCTCCTGGTTGGCTAGCTGGTCAGCCTCCCATTTTCTCTTTTTTCTCCGGTGGAGACGTTTCTCGTGTCGCCTCTTGGCTCGATAGTCTTCCTCCAATCTCCGTGTGGTTCTTCCCTGGAGTTTTCGGGAGTACACTTCATTTTTCTCGTTTGTAGCCATCTGACACTCCTCATCAAACCATCCACGACTGGTTACGGGATCCTGGTGACCAAGCACCTCAATTGCTACTTCATTCAGCGTAGACTTGCATGCCTCCCACTCCTGGTCCACATCATTGACGAAAGAGACTTCTTGAAGCCGCTGATTCAGCTTCTCAGCAAACTGTGTCCTAACCTCTGGGTCCTTCAGTTTTTGGACGTCTAATTTAGGCTGACGAGCCCCTCTCTGGGACCGTTGGGTCGACAGCCTGGCTCTGATCTTTGCCACCATAAGATAATGGTCGGAGTCGATGTTGGCTCCCCTGTAACTTCTCACATCTGTGAGGCTAGAGATATGCCTGGAGCTCATTAAAACATGATCGATTTGGTTGGCAGTGACTCCATCATTCGACTTCCAGGTGGCTAGATGTATGCGTCTATGGGGGAACAGCGTGCTGCCAATCACCAGCCCCCTAGAGACTGCCAGGTTGATCAGCCGTTTACCATTATCGTTGGAGTGTTCATGCAGACTGTGGTTCCCAATGGTGGGTCTAAACACAGCTTCTTTCCCTACTTGGGCATTAAAATCTCCTATGACAATTTTGATATCTGAACGTGGGCACTGATCGAGATACTGTTCCACCGCAGCGTAGAATGCGTCTTTTTCCTCGTCGTCCGATGGTTCAGTGGGGGCGTGAGCGCTTATTAGGCTGTAATTATAGAATCGTCCTCTGACTCGAATGTAGCACAGTCTGGGGCTGATAGGCTTAAAGTCCATTACCAGCTGGGAGGCCTTTGGACCAACAGCAAAGCCAGTGCCAAAAGTATGATGCAGTTCATTGCAGCTGTAGTATATGGTGTAGTTCCTCTTCTTCAGCATTCCTTTGCCAGTCCATCTGATTTCTTGGAGAGCAGCTATGTCGATCCCGTAGGTGTCAAGTTGATTTAGGAGCAGTTGTAAAGCTCCGGGTCGGTATAATGATAAAACATTCCATGATCCAAGTCGAATGTCCTTTAGGCGGGCGTTATGTCGTAACCGTGTTGTCAGTCCGGCTTTTCTCTGTTTGGGATTCGTAGTGTGTTGGTTTTTTACGAGGTTGGGTTACTGGCCCAACGCTCAACCCCCAACCTGGAGGACCAGTGGATTTGTTTGGGGTTCCAGTCCCGTAGGCGCTTGCTTCCACTTCAGCTCCAGGAGTGCCACCTGCCCCCTCGCAGTAGACTACCTGACTGAGCCTTGAAACGCCGCCGTTGGCACCTAAAGTGCTCATCCGCCGCCGTCTCTGAGGGTGAGTCCTGCTGCCAGCTCACCCCATCCCCCTGGCCTGGATCCAAGTTACCCTTGAACAGCCCAGTGGGAAGTAAGTATTCAAAACCAAATATGCGTTGGCGAATTATTTTTTTATTTTTTATTTTTTTTTTCGTAGGTCTATTAATTACTCGAACCTAGTTATTCGATGCCTGTGAAGAAGATAGCTGATAAAGCAGAGTGTAAAATGATTTCAAACTTCTACTCAATCTCGAATTCAAGAGAATCGTTGACTCTGAAATACTAAAGAGACTTTTTTCGTAGGTCTGTTAATTACTCGAACCTAGTTATTCGATGCCTGTGAAGAAGATAGCTGATAAAGCAGAGTGTAAAATGATTTCAAACTTCTACTCAATCTCGAATTCAAGAGAATCGTTGACTCTGAAATACTAAAGAGACTTTACCGTGACGATAGCGTTTGGTTAGTCGTGTAAAAATAAGTGTAGAAATACGCGAAGAGCATCTGCATCTGCAGTTGCTTGCTCTAGGAGCTGCTCTATGCGTAAACGGGGGAAATCGAACGGGAAGAACGAAATCTCTCTACTGTTAAAATCTTTTTTTTCCAAAGAAATTGAGATTTTTTTTTTTTTTTTACGACCTAACATCTAACGAGTTAGGGATCGGTTTCTACGTGTTCTCTCACGCTGAATCGAATGGTAGCACTTGCAGTGCCCTCTGACTCTATTATAACTAGAGACCGGATTTATATGAAATTGCGAATCCTTAAAGCTTCACCTGAGGCATCCGAAGATCGTACTTATCATTGTTCGAGTTGACTTCAGTTGGTGCTCTGTCTAAAATTGTATACTGCTTCTTTTTGCATATTTGAGTTATAGTTGCATATTAATGGATATTTGAGGAGAATTTCGTGATACTACATAATTTAGAGATAAAAGTTCCAGTCATGCAGCATGATCGTATGAGCGAATTTTCGTAAGTTATTGTACTATATAATGTTCAATTGTTTTGAAGTTTTAGCTTTTTGAGTGCAAAGAAATTGTTAACGATAAAATACGTATTCTAAATAATAACGTCCTATTCCAATAGAGGTTTTGAATGTTAAGCTTTTTTTGCAGTTTTTATCGATTTTGTGGCAAATTTTAATGCATTCTAAGTACATTTTTCAGCAAAATTTTGTGCAAAAATTTTTGAATGTTCTATTTTACTGTTAATAAACTTTATTTGAGCAATATTCTATTTAAAAAAATATATAAATGTAACGATTTTTAGCCGTTATTAGCCATTTTTAGTGATTTTTGTAGTACATTTTTTGAAATTGTACCAATTCAATGTACCTACTCAAATTTACTCAAAAAGTGCTGGTAAAAAACTCCTCCTTTAGTTTGGAAAGCTTGATTTTTTGGCACAAGAACGGAATTCATATCTCAATCCCAAGGAGAGTTATCGTCTGGAATGACACACACACACGCACGCAAGCACGCACGCACACACACACACACACACATATGTATATGAAAAAGGATTCTCAAAACGGATTTTAATGAAGAAATTTTTCGAAAGTTTTGAATTTAAAATTTTCCGTGCCGTTGCAATCGCTTCATTTTCTACGAAAATTCGCTAAAAATGGCTAAAAATCGTTACATTTATAATTTTAGCAGAATATTACACAAATAAAGTTTATCAAATTTAAAAAGAACATTTAAAAATCTATGTACAAAATTAGGCTGAGAAATTTACTTAAATTTCATTAAAATTTGCTATAAAATCGATAAATACTGTTAAAAAAAGCTAAAAATCCAAGATCTCTTTTTGAATAGCAGATTAATATTTAGAATACTTTTTTGTCATAAAAATTATAGTTAACAATTTATTTGCACTCAAAAAGCTAAAATTTCAAAACAATTTAACATTATATAGTACGATAACTTACGAAAATTCGCTCATACGATCATGCTGCTTGACTGGAACTTTTATCTCTAAATTATGTAGTATCACGAAATTATCCTCGACTATGCATAAATAATTATGCATCTATTGCTCGAATATACGAAAACATGCAGTATACAGTTTGAGACAGAGCACTAACTGAAGTCAACTCAATCAATGATAGGTACGATCTTCGGATGCCAATTGCATATCCTTATCGCTTCACCGATAAGGATATGCAATTGCATAAAAATCCGTTCTCTAGTTATAATAGAGTCAGAGGGCAGTGCTAGTGCTACCATTCCATTCAGCGTGAAAGAACACGTAGAAACCGATCCCGAACTCGTTGGATCTTAGGAGGCCGTTTTTCGGAAAAACCCTCGATTTCTTTGGGTAAAAATGACTTTAACGTTAAAACAAAAATGTTTCCATGATTGGCAAAGTAAAAGTAAAATTGACTGTACTGTTGGAAAACTGAAATCATGGTCCCCAAACAATAAAATAATAAACCTTTACCTATATCTGATACTTTACAGTAAGTGATTTTTTTTCTTGAAAAGAAAAAGGTTTTAGCATTTAAGCTAAATACTTAATTCCACGTGAAAATTAATCTTACAACTCTAATGATGACAAGTGGCAAAGTACCGACTAATTCTAAAGGATAGCATTTTAATGTCAATAACCTAAGAACGTTAAGTGATCAGGATCACTTTTATAACAATGTTCACAGGTTCAACCTTGTCGATATACATGCATATACACGAGCGATATATATACATATATATATGAAAACTTTTCGAATAGGAGTTGTTCTACTGAACTATACAGGGTGTCCCAGGGAAAGGTTACAACCCCTTCATTTCCCCTGCACTCGGCGTAAAACATTGGAACATAATTTTTTACGTAGATCTGAGAAAAATACTTTCGCGAGCACCACTTGCACAATAAGTAGTGACGCAAATGACATACAATTTGTCTTTTTAAATGGCCTCAGAAGTTCCACAACTGATCAGAGCCCCTCCATACTTTGTAATTGAGTGTATTCTAGATGGACCAAAGAAGCTCCATTTCAGGTTAATGCACCATAAGTCGATATAAAAACAAATCAGGCTCAGAGGTCTCTCAGCTGATCAGTGGGAGTAAGTGCACTGAAATTGTATTTTGATATCATAAAGAAGCTCCATTTCAAATTTTAGGAAGCCTAAAGCACCTTTGTAAACGATTCCCGTAGTACGATTTCGTGGGGGTCGAGCGAAAGGCTGACTTTGTCATCAATATTCCTGCGTGGATATAGGCACCTACACATGGAAAATTTTTGCAATTAATTAATACAGCTAAACATTAGTAATGTAACTAGTAGTCCCCCTGATCTAAGTATAACGGCATTCAAGTAGGTACCTACCAACTGAAAATTTATTAGATAAAATGAAAATCCAAAATAAAAATCCCCACTTGTCCATCCGTAGGGACAATAGTTAAATGAAACTTGATTAAACTAGAATTCCATTGGAATAATATCAGCTGATACGATCATCTGATTTTACTAGGGAAATTTCATGTGTTCTGATTTTACATAAACACGCACCTTTGAAGCGGTCATTCATGAAATTTAGTGATTGATCCGCTAATCCAATGATATCACTACCAGCGCATGATTTCTCCAAGTTCTCGGGCTTAGAAGTCTGAGGCCTTTTTCTAGACGATTCTAGGTTTGGGAGAGAGATGGATTAACACAGCGTTTCGGGTGGTATCATTCGGTTCTTTGGGATAATGATAATATTATCAATAAGATTTGTTGGGGTCTTGAGGTTCAGTCATAAAGTGTACCACTATTTTTCTAGGCCAACTTTTCGGTATATCTTTATACCATCCTCCTGCTGGATACATCTTGAACTTGACTTTCAAGATGTATCCAGCACCTAGATGTGATTGAGGTTTAACCCACCCCCTATCTAAGCTGAGGATGGTATAAAAATACACCGAAACGTTGGCCTAGAAAAATAGTGGTACACTTTATGACTGAACCTCAAGACCCCAAGAAATCTTATTATTTTGAACAAAGCAGTCAAGAAACCAAACCTTATCTTAATATTATCAATGACAGCCAAAAAATCATTACCTAATGTTACCTTAAAGTTACCGACATCTGGATTTTTGAAGATTTCAGCCCTTGAATGCTACCTTTTAGGGTTTATAAAAATTGATGCCGAACTTTTAGGATCAACTAGACCCCAATTGTGATTTATAATCCAAATTTCATAAACGTAGGTCCAGAAGAAATACATACAGTATAAATGTAAAGCGTTAACTACTTTTGAGGTATGGAACTGTCCGAATTTTAGAAAAACGTTGGTATAGTTATAAAACTAACGGAAATTCGCTTTCAAGGTCGTGATGTAAGACTGAACTTTTTTCTCTCTCTCTAATCACAGTTATAACTCTAAAGGAGGAACCTGACAGTATCACATGATGGTAATTTAGAGCTCGTCAAAATTAGCTACTTCACTCAACCTATGTAGGTAAAGTAGTAAAGGTAAGTGTTCAAATTGACGTTGTATTTTAAAAACTGATGCTGTTTAAGAACCTCTTAGAATAATAAATATTCTCATCAAACTGGAAAATTCATTGGTTCTCGGTGCCTGTTATAATGAAGCTTCGTTAAAATTACAGAGCGCTATGAAATGTCAAAGGTGTCTCAGGGCACAACACAATTTATCACCATGCATATATATATATATATATATATATATATATATATATACATATATATATATATATATATATATATATCTTTTGGCACAGATGCGCAGTGATAAATTAAAACACAAATACAGATAATATACATTAATAATATACATATACTAAAAGATATGTATATATATATATATATATATATATATATATATATATATATGTACATATCTTTTAGTAGAAATTTAACAAAGAAATAGAGAGAAGTAAAAATCTGATATTTCGATCTAAAAAAGATCAGAAATATCATATCTATATTTCTTTGTCAAATTTCAGGGATCGTTTCAGAATGAATCAAAACAGATTTCAATGAAGAAATTTTTCAAAACTTTTCATTTTAAAAAATTTCGAGACATTGCAATAGCTTAATTTTTTACGAAAATACGCTAAAAGACCTCAGACGTCTAAGCACGATTACTTTGAGAAATCATGCGCTGGTAGTGACATCATTGAATTAACTAGTCAATCACTAAATTTCGTGAATGACCGTTAGAAAGTGTACGTGTTTAAGTAAAATCAGAACACATAAAAGTTTTCTAGTAAAATCATAGCACATGTTTCCCTTGTAAAATCAGATAATCGTATCAGCTGGTATAATTCCAATGGAATTCTGATTTCGTGAAATCGAGTTTCATGAAACTATTGGCCCTAATGATGAGCTAGTGAAGCGTTGGTAGGGGTTTTCATTTTATCTCATAAATTTTCAGTTGGTAGGTACCTACTTAAATGCCGTTATACTCAGATCAGGGGGACTAGTAATGTGTAGCTGTATTAATTGATTGCAAAAATTTTTCATCTGTAGGTGCCTATAACTACGAATATTGATGACAAAGTCAGCCTTTCGCTCGACCCCCACGAAATTGTTTTACGCAATTCGTTTACAAAGGTGCGTTACGCTTTCTGAAATTTGAAATGAAGCTTCTTTATAACATCAAAATCTGAGCCTGATTTGGTTTTAAATCGACTTATGGTGCATTAACCTGAAATGGAGCTCCTTTTTGCCATCTAGAATACTTACAATTACAAAGTGTGGAGGGGCTCTGATCAGCTGTGGAACTTCTGAGGCTAATTTATTCCGTTTTCTACCTACCTTTTTTTCGAGATTAAATTATAGACCAATGATCTGTAATGACCTATTTAATACAGAAATATTAGACCTTTGTGTAATAATTTGCAGCGTTTTTTATTACACATGATTGAAGACTTTAGAATTCAACAAATATCCTATTATCTTGCAACTGTACAATGCGGTTCCAATAGACCAATACTATGCAATTAACCCCATTGTCACCCCGTTAATTGGGACTCGAACATAGGGGCTATACGAGACTTTACATTTGAGGGAGAAACCCACAAATAATTACAGAACGGTTAATTATTAACGTAACGGGAACTTCAAAGAGCTACAATGCATATTAAATAGAATCATCCAATTTTGAGGGGGAAGTAGTTTCCACGATTTGTTTCCATTGTGGTAACATTAGTCCATCAGTAAAAAATGAATCGAAATTAGATAGGTAAACAATTATTTAGGTAGGCCTTTAAGGTGTAATTTAGGTAGGCCTTGAGAATTCAAAAAGAAATAGGATGTTGTTGATTGTATTCAGTAAGAAATCAAACAGAATGTGAATATATTCATAAAAGTTTCTTGAGAAAGACTATTAGTAATGTTTCTGTTTTTTCTTCAGTATATTTTTACGTTGATAGTAGCTATATATTTGTTTTTGAAATTTCTGAAATGTTCATCTTTGATTCATTTTCCCCCTTCATCACCACTTACAGTACCTATTTCTGGTAAAGGGTTTACCTATCATGTGGTTACTCTCTTTTTCCTTATTTTGTCACCTGATTTAGGTATGTATGTATTTATTTTTATTGGCATCAATTTAGCTATATCTGTAGCTGGTAATACAGCATGACTTTGAAGATTTTGTTTACCGTGAATAAATATATATTACCGTAAACATGCAAAAAATTCGTCAAAATTTGTTGTCAAAATTAGTGATAGTTGTTGTACAACTACCCATACACAGATTTTACACAGATTAGTTTTTTGTATCTCAAAAATACATAACATCAAGTAGTCAAATCCCTTAGTAAGAATTCAGAATAGTTGGACTTATAGATTCCTATTGTGACTAGTCAAGACTAGTTTTGGCGAATTCGGGTTTTCACCCATCGTATATAGGTACATATATCTATATTATATTTATTTATTTATTCATGCAGTGGGCCGAAGGCAGAAGTATCACATTCTTCTACAAATAAATAGTGAGGTTGAACGTTAGGGAAAAGAATTTTCTCTACCTATAAGGTTGAACCCTGAAACAGTTGAGGATTTCAAAAACTAGTAAATGTGTCAGTACTTTGCCACTCGGTACTTCGCCTTTAAAAGCCAGATCGTCTAAGACAACTTGAAGCCACATACCTGGATATATTGAGATGAATAACAGTAACTATAACGTGGGAATTGCTTGGAGAGCAGTTAAACCAAATCTCAACGGATTTCGAGGTTTCAGGTGTTTTGAGAGCCCGAGGAAGAGGAAGCCGGCTTCGGAGGACCAAAATCCCCGGAGTCGAGGGAAGACGAAAGCCGGGTGACGGAGACACGCGACGCGGCCTGCAGAGGAGAGACGGAACTAACGCGGCGGCAGGTGGCAGACTGGCCGCTGCCTCGACACCACATGACCCACGATATCCTCCCACCCGCGGGTTCGGGAATCCCTTCCCAAACAGGAAACCTCGAGATCACCCCCATCTTTTGCCAGCAATCCAAACTCCTCTAGACACAGATTTGAGAAAATCTTATTCAGAAACCTAAATCTATTATCTAATTGATCAATGTTAGTATGTGTGTACAGTATACGTACTAGGTATATGTGGAAGACACGACCACGCTCAAACAACCTAACAACTGGACCTATTAGAATGTGAATTTTTGCTTTTTGCTTTTTTTTTAATTGAATTCTTAATTATCAGCAAATTCTTGATATGGTTTTTAGCCGTATTCTTGACCACCAGTGACATCCTAAATCGGGAAAACCTAATTTTCTATTTATATATTTTATTTTATTTTTATTTTTTATTTTTTTCAAGCATTATCGAAATATAAATGGATGATGTCACCTGCCGCAAGTAAATAAATAAATAAACTAAAGAAATAAATAAATACAAAATAAATTATACAAAAAAACGGAAGGTAGACCTACTGTTCTACAGTCAGATCATTTAATAATGATTAATTTTACACATTATTAGTTCATAGCAATTATGTTTACTTAGCAATTATGTTGACATGGATATGTCTTTGCTCTGGGGGGTCAACCAAAAAGTTTTGTGACGCAAAAAAAATGTCACAATTTCTAATGATGTTCACGTACAACCAATCCGTTGCTAGGGGAATGGAACTTCCGTAGTTTTCATCGCAAAGAAATCGTTCGCCACTCGTTGGAAAGCGCTTGATTTATGTGATAAATGTTCACATCTCAAGCTACCAATTTCCCCCTCCTTACGTACCTGGCTACATTCCTAAACTAAGTTGATTGGACTATAAACAATTTCGATAAGCCGGTTACACCACTCCACAGAAAACATTATCATCCTCTTGACAACAGTCGACTGTAAACAACAACTCATTGTAGTGACTTCTCTCCACAGTTATTTTCAACATTTCTATAAGTAAACCGTTGTTTTGTTGGAATTAGTCGGGATGCGGCCCAGGGAAAATGAATGAAATTATTTCATTTATTGTTTTATTTGATAACGTTTCATCCTCTTACTGAGGACATCTTCAGATCTTGGTGTGTCCAGGAAAAAATTTATAAACATCCGAATATAACGGATTTGTCAAATAAAACAGTGGCTCACCAAGTCAACTCAATGTCAAGAAAGCAAGATCTGAAGATGTCCTCAGTAAGAGAACGAAACGTTATCAAATAAAACAATAAATGATATAATTTCATTTATTAATGAAAAATCAGGCTATCATGAACATAAAAATGATAGCGCCTGTATTGAAGAAATAACTTTAATAGCATGTATAGTATGCTTATTGTGTCTCCAAGAATAATAGAATAAATTCTTTATCCTACATTTCGTCGCCTACAGTCCAAAGTTGAAGGATTTGTTTACAACTCTCGAGGACAACCGTTTTGAAATCCCCAAATCCATGTAACATGGTATCTGCTTGTAAAGCAGATAGTGGAACTCGTTTACGAGTTTATAAGTAGGTATGTTTTTTTACTTATGTTCATGACATTATGGTTACTTAGCAATATTAGTTTATAATTATAACTGAGCGTAATAAATCAGCTTTCCTTGACACTACAGAGGCTTAGGGATTATGAGATACTGTGATAAAATGAGAGCATTCCGAAAAGTGGCTAACGATTTTCCTGTTATGAAAATTAAGGGAGTAACACTTCCCGAGTTACGCATGGAAATCAATAGAAAACCCCACTGTGACGTGACTCTCGTGACGGACGAAAACAAATGGAAACGTCCTGTTAATCATTATTAAATGATAAAAACTAAAATGTAGGAATGTATAAAAAACATCGATGTTTCTCTCGATGTTTTTTAGCCATCAGTTTTTTTCGGACATCGATTTTTTTTTTTTTTTTTGCACCGTAATTTTCCTCTATGTCCCTTATTTTTATAGGTACCGCATGATTATCTATTGTAAATTAAACATTGATAACTGCAAGGTGCGTGGTTCAACGATAAATGAATATAGGTACCTAATAGTTTTTACCTACAAATTTGTTGGATATGGACAACATATGGGACATAATGTATATCTGCTATTAGAGTTGAAGGCCTAATTCCAACATCACCCCGTGAACTAAATCACCTCCTACCAACAATGCAACAATAGAAAGAAAATTAATGGAATAGGAATAGAAGATTGCGTGGGAATCCAGGTCGGCTTCTACCTAAAAAATTTTGTAGTTTTTTAGTTAGTTAGTTAGTTTTTTTGTACATTAACTAGAACAGCCAATCATTATACAGCAGCAAAAACGGTATACTCATTTTTACCCAATCAGATTGATGAACGTCAAGGAGTTGTCGTTGAAAACGACGATAAGCTATGACGACATTATTTCGATGTGACGTAACTCTGAGAACCAGAGGTATGAATTTATTGTATCATAAATGTATTTTTCAATTATTGGACATTTTCTTTGTTGACCCAAACTCATTACCTACTTTTTCTCTTAGAACGTGGCCCAAACCCATGGCTTTTTTGGCCAAACCCATCGCATTTTCCAGTGTTTGGCCCAAACTCAAACCGCCCGTGATTAGTCGATTAGTCTTCGAAATTTGATAGTAAACATAGGAGCCTGTAACTAATCCTAGGAATTTGATATTGATGCTAGCAATTTTAATCATAGGAATCTTGTGCTCTCGTAGGGCCATTTAAACCACATTATACACACACACGCACACGCACACACACACACATATATATAAGCGTTAAAGAATGCCTCAAAACTGATTTCAATAAAGAATTTTTTTTTTTTTTTTTTGCCATTGCAATAGCTTGATTTTATACAAAAATTCGCTAAAAAAGTATGAAGTGTATTCAAAAACATAACTATAAATGTAATAAAACCATAAATTGATACTTTTATAAAGTCAGTCTAAAATCAAATGCATTAGCTGCCAACTGACCTAATTTCTATGAACGCGAAGTCCCACAACAAACCGGCTTTGCTCGTATGACGAGCTTCCGTAAAGCCAAGTTTGCCAAGCAACCGCGATTCGGCCGAATTCCGTCTGAGCGATTCAATTGAAATCTTCGATCTGACGCAGGAAACTGCTCGCAAGAACTACCGACGGCGAACCGGCTTCAATCTGCAGAATACAGTTGGGAAGCGAAGGGGAAAGGGAGTTTATTGTTTCTAGCGAGAAATCGCGACTATAGTACTTTCCCTATTGACTACGTCAAGTCCCCCACATTTCGCGAAATAGGAAACGTCTGATCCAAGACGCTTGATTACGTTGATCCACAGTGTTCATGTTCATGTTGTACACTGTAATCCCACATTACATGCGTTGATACCCAAGTCAAGTATAACTACTGGTTTATTATTGTCAATAATGAACCTGACCGACCAAGAAAAAAAGTGTACATACTCCATTATACATTGTCTAAATATATCTGCATAGGCGCCCAAAGAGAAGTTAATTAAATTAAATCACACACAATCAATTATACAAAATAAATTAACTAACTACGCTTCCCAAGTCCATCTATAGGAGAGATGAAGAGAAAATTCCATTTCATATACATCTTCTGATATGATTGTCGTAGTTTATGAGGCGATTTTTACTATATTTCACCCGTTAAGATTCACTCCCATGTTCTAATTTTCCTGAAAAAGTTAGGGAGAACGATCGGATAATCGCTTAGCAACCCGGGTGGTTAATTTGATTCTATGGTTTGATATAAATGAAACACGAAATACCATTACTGTTACTTAGAAAGTTTTCGAGATCGTGATTTTTCAATATTTCAGCCTTTAAATAACCTATGGGGTTGACTGAAATCGATGCCGACTAGACCTTATATGCGATTTTTGACCCAAGTTTCATAAACATTGGTTTAGTTGTGAGTTCTGGACGGTAGACGCACAGTGCTTTAAGTAATGGAAAAAATGAAAAAATCAACATTTTAGGTAACCGAAACTACCTATATGGGCTTATTCAGAGAGGTCTAAAGTTGAGAAAAACATCGCTAGTTGAACCATCATTGGTCACTTAATCACGATGATACCAGTAAACAAAATGATGAGGGAGAGCAAGATACAGTCGAAAGACAGTAAAGAGTTTTTGGCGACTTCAACTTAACGACACCCGTCTCCATAGTCTTGAATTTTTTTCCAAACAATTCCCAAGGGGGAAGGCCCTTTTTCCTAGTTCGTGATTACAAATATTATTGTTGTTGGTTATAAATTGCTTGAATTTGTGAGAATTCATATTCGTAGACTCAAGTTTTCCTACCAACAGCAACACGGAAAACATGAGAAATTACACTACTTTTGTAGGATCATTTGACAGCCCTGTACAATCGACGTGACGACGCAACGACTATGATTCAAGTCATTTTTCTGGTTAGTTGATTGAATGTTTCAGTTTTTCAATTAACAAACTAGGTAACAATTATTTTGTTAACTAAAAACACACAAATGACGGCCAAAAATAAAATAAGCTATAAATGAAACCGTGTTTGTTCATAAAGGTAAGTACATCAAATTTTTTTATTTCATTGCTGATAAAGTTTCTCGATCTACACACAGTTGTTTTGTATTAAAAGAGGCAACATTCATGCTAGCGTTGATAGATAAAATTTCAGAATATCTATGAGAAAACAGTGACTTTGGCACTACCTAAACTAGGAATCACACATCGTAGAGCAAATGGTTACACCAATGGTTCGCCAAGCAGTCGCTAGCGAGCGCAGTGATCGATTTGCGAGCGCAGTGATCGATTTGCGCGTGGCCTGTCAAGGCACTTCCTTTCATCCTTCTCTCCCTCCTCCTCCTTCAGCTTTCTTAATCTCTGGGGCAGGCGTTGGGTAAACCTGGGCGTCTACCCCACTTTTTCAGTTTTATTTATTTTTTTTTTTTTTTTTTTTTTTTTTTTTTTTTTTTTTTTTTTTTTATGGTGTGCCTCCTCCGCCTTAAAAGGAAGCTCTATTAAAATAATAAAAAATAGGATAACAATAAAAAAAAGTATGTGCACATCGTGTGTGTATGTGTGTCTTAAATACAGAAATACATGTTTGGTATCGAATAACAATGATATATCGTCAACAGAATCGGACGACGAATATCAAAAATACGTGTTCATTGTAGTTCGCAATTGGAGGGGGGGGGGGGGGTGCTAAATCGTATGGATTAAACCTGTCTAAAGCTCAATCTACCATCCTTACCGAAAGATAACAGTCAACCTGTAAGTTTTTCTATTTGGCAATAATAATGGTAATAACAATAATATATTATATGGTACATGGTATGATGCTCTTATCATCCACATGTTTCTCGTCCAGTTCAAACCTAGGTGTACTTGAAATAATATTTAGTTCCGACAACTTCATTAGTAAGAAGTAGATTCTTACAGCAGTCTTACAGGGCCATTGGAAAAAAAAGAGTGTACTTAGGTTTTAGAAGAAATTAATCTAATTTCATAAAAGACTAACTGTGTTGAATGTAACTTATGTGGTATATGGACCAAAATAAATGAAAAAAAGACAATTCTACTTTTTCAAACTTCATCGGACCCACTAGCAATACCCATGGTCCAGCCAACCGTAGTGTTGCACATTAGAATTAAATTCGACTCTTTCCTGGAAATTTGTACATCCACCGCACTCGTCTACGGCGTTTACTTTCAATGGTACGATTTTTCAACGTTTCGATAGTAATGACGCTGCACTCCGATCAGGAAATAAAATCTATCAGATATATCAAAAACAAACAAGCGGGTAACTCATCGTTCGTCAGGGTGATAGCAGGTAACCGGGTAAATGGTACTAAGAATATGGCCTTACGACACCTTACATTATTCTAGACTCAATTAGAAATCTCAATCTATGTTAAAGGTTTCGTTGCTTCTTGTGCTTGCATACTGTCAGTACAGTCTTAAAATAAGTATATAGGCATACCTTTTAACATGCTGGAATCCACATTACAGCTTACCTGAAACAAAAATAAATATTATTTGTGAGAGATTGATAAAATGGGTAAAACTAAATGAAAATCATACATTTTATCATATAGGCATTTATATAGCCAACATTAAAACTAAATTTTGTAACGAGAAAGTTTGATTAGTAGCAATTCAGGTGTTTAAGTGAATTTAAGACGAATTCTATCGTCAAATTCGATATCAATTTATTAATAAGTAGTTTTCCTGATGATGATTTTTAAGTGCTGGCGAAAAGCTAAGTAATCGCACCCCTTTCATCTGGGCAGGACCCCCAGCCTAGTAAGACGTCACATTTGCCGAATCACTACACCTATTCGGTCCATTAGTTTCGGAGTTTTGCCTGTGTCAATCAATTTTAGTTTACCGCATTGGCAATATCAATCAACTCATCACGATATAATTCATTGGACATCTTTCTGGAACGTATGCCCCAACTATCCCCCGAGTTTGAAAGAAATCCGATAAATAGATAATGAGAAATCAAATCTATATATATATATATATATATATATATATATATATATATATATATATATATATATATATATATATTGTGATGTTGGTGACTTCAATACCTAACTGTTGTTAGGACTGTTATGGATGTATTAGTATTAATTATGACATGTGTTTAATGTAAACTCCAGGCAACGGGATATTTACTGTTTTTAAGAAATTATTAAAGTTCCAGTTTTTGGGTTGTGAACATTTGTTTTGATTAAGTGCTTGAATAGCTAGTGTAAAATTTAACAGTGGTGTCAGAAGTGGGATTCCACGCACACGAAGACAAAGTGATGTACTTATAGCCAGATTGGACTGCTTCCATTGAGCGGATGCAACGTCAAATTGATCAAATCCTTACCCATTTAACCCTACCATCAGGAGGTTCGCATGGAATGAGAACAGTGGAGGTAGGAGAACCGTCTAGAACGTCTCAAGGAACATTTGCATCACAAGAAGCTCGCCATTCAACAGCTCTGCAACGAAGATATGCGGGTGAAGGCCAAGAGCATCTATATATGAGCCAATTGAGAAACAGGAGACAAGGTCCAAAAGAGGATCTTGCTGCGTTTGCAGCAGACGACGAATTATTGGCAAGGAGAGCTCTTCCGGGTGCTTTAGAGGTGACTGTAGAGGCATTGGCACTTCCACAATTTTTTCATGGCATTGCCCACGACCGTCTCCGAGAACAAGTGCTCTCTTGTCCAGCAGTCACTGTGCAGGAAGCCTTGGCTTACGCTCAGCGTTTGGAAGCCAATCTTGTGAGTGCTGCCAGTTCACGAGCACCCATTCGTCAAGTTGGGTATGGTTTATTCCAACCACAGGAGGTTGAAGAGGACCAGAGCCGTTTTGACAGAAGACAGCTCGAGAGGATAGGATCATATAATTTGTTTCAACTGCAATAAGCCGGGACACTATAGTAGAGGATGCATGGAAAAGAAGAGGAATCGATCTTGCATCTACCCTTGCAGTTGTAAACCCAATGTTTCTGACTCGGGAAACGGTCAAGCACCTGTCTAGGAGGGCAAAGATTGGTGCAGGACACAACGCCCATTTGTGCTCTACAAGGCGGACCTACCATGACGGTTCAAGGGGAAGTAGGAGGTCAACAGTGTGATATGGTGATTGATACGGGTGCTGCTGTGACAGTAGTGCGTCCGGGTGTGGGTGGAGAAATTGGGCAACCATCAAATCATGTATCACTTCTGGCTGCAAATGGAAATCCTATTGAAGTTAAGGGTGTATTGGATACAACCATTTCCTTCACAACTGGTGCAGCACGTGATCATAGGGTCACAGTTGCTGCAATTAAGGAACCATGCCTACTGGGTTTGGATTTTCTATCAAAACACAACAGCATTATTAACTTGAAAGATGGCTGGCTCCAGATAGGATATGCTCGAATTCCTGTACATGGCCTACAAGAGCACAGAGATAAACCCAAAGAAGTGAGGAGTGTTTTGCAGACCATAGATGTGCCCCAGCTAGATGGATCCTTGAAGATTTTACTGGATAGAATATGTGTTTTGTTGGAGCCAATGCAGAAGAAAGCCCTCACTGAACTTTTGATGGAATTTCAAGACGTCTTTACTGATAAGCTCGCACTGTGTGGAGCAGCGAAAATTCCACCTCAGCGAATCGATGTAAGCCAGTCCTCTCCAATACGCCAATCACCTAGACGACTGCCACCCATCAGACGTGCTCTAGTTGATGGTTTGATTTCTGAGATGGTCCAGGCTTGGGTGATTGAACCCTCTTGGAGTCCTTAGGCAAGCCCCATAGTGTTGGCACCAAAGAAGGACGGGAGTACCCGTTTCTGTGTTGACTACAGGCGGCTGAATCAGGTGACACGAAAGGATGCTCATCCATTGCCAAAAGTTGACGACCTGTTGAGAGGAGTGGAAGGGTGTGCCTGGTTTTCTACCTTGGATTTTTGTAGTGGGTATTGGCAAACCACTGGCTGCTGAGGACAAGGAAAAGTCTGCATTTTGCACACCATCGGGCCTCTGGCAGTTCAAAGTGATGCATTTTGGCCTTTGCAATGCCCCTGCCACCTTCCAGCGATCAATGACAACCATTTTGAATGATGTTTTGAAGAAAGGAGTCGCCAGTGTATATAATGATGATGTACTTCTGCACACAGTAACCTTTGAAGACCAGGTTAAATATCTGCGCCAGATATTTGAAATTCTGAGATCAGTAGGGATGAAGTTGAATACTAACAAATGCACTCTTCTTTGAAGAACAGTCAAATATCTCGGCCACCTTGTCTCCAGTGATGGGATACGTACCGATCCTAGTAAGGTGAAGGCAGTAGCAGACTGGCCTACCCCTACTTCTGTTCATGAAGTGCGGTCATTTATAGGTCTGTGCACATACTACAGAGCATTTGTTAAGGATTTTGCTACAAAAATGAAAGCAATATATGAGATCCAGAACACCTCACCATTCATCTGGACAGCAGAGGCAGATCAGGCTTTTGAGAACATGAAGCACTTACTTTCAGAAGCTCCCATTCTGAGCCATGTCAAGCCTGATTCACCATTCATCATTGATGCAGATGCAAGCAATGTGGCTGTTGGTGCCACTCTGTCTCATTGTCAGGATAACCAGGAGAGAGTAATTTCTTATTACAGCTGCTGCTTATCACGACCAGAGCGAAACTATTGTGTAACTCGCAAGGAACTACTATTAACAGTCAAAGCAGTTCGTCATTTTGCAGAATATGGATTGGCCAATGGATATCCACTCACTATCAGAACGGATCATGCATCATTGAAGTGGCTGCTGACCTTTCGCAATCCTGATGGACAAATGGCACGTTGGTTGGAGCAGCTGGCTCCTTACTCACCTAAAGTAGTGTTCCGTCCAGGTAAGCTACATGGAAATGCTGACGCTCTCTCTTGACGCCCTTGCCTAGCCAGTGGCTGCCGATATTGCTCTGCCAAGGAGAAGATGCAGACCAATGACGAAAGTGTGGTAGCTCGATGCGAATTAGAAGGATGGGCAGGGCTGGAGGATTGCAGGTAGGCCCAAGAAGCTGATGCCGTACTGCGAGAAGTGATCCAATGGTTGAATGAAGGAAAGCGGCCTCCCAGGGAGGAAATCACCAGCCATCGGCGAGAATGGAAGGTTTACTGGGCATTGTATAATTCACTGGTTCTCAATAACAAAGGCTTGCATAGGAGGTGGGAGAGCCTAGATGGAAAGCAAGAAGTTCTTCAGTTGGTGATCCCAAAAAGTTGGAAGAAGAAAATATGGAAAGATGTGCACGGGTTGGGACACTTAGCAGAAAAAAAGACTGCCAGTTTACTCCGAGAGAAATTTTATTGGGTAGGAGTGCATAGAGATGTGCATGACTGGTATCGCACCTGTTCAAGATGTAAGGAGCGATCTCAGAATGAAAGAATAGCTCACCTGAAAGTCCAAAATTCAGGAGTACCTTTTGAGGAGTGGGGATCGACATAATGGGACCTTTACCATTGACAAAGCAAGGTAATAGGTATATTCTGACCTTCCAAGATTATTTTACAAAGTGGCCAGAGGCAATACCCCTGCCAGATCACACCTCCGAGACTGCCTCAAAAGCGTTAGTGGACCATATCATTTCCAGATTTGGGGTTCCTCAAGAAATCCACTCCGATCAAGGTAGATCGTTTGAAAGTGAGGTGTTCCAAGGAGTTGTGAAGCTGTTAGGAGCCAATAAAACGAGAGCCACCCCACTACATCCTCAAAGTGATGGCTTGGTGCGAGCGTTTGAACCGTACCATATGGTAGATGTTATCGAAAATGGTGCCTGATAACCAGAAAGACTGGGATGACCACCTACCTGTGGCAATGATGGCATACCGAGCAGCAGAACACGCAAGCACAGGGTTTTCTCCTGCACGAATGATGTTTGGACGAGAGTTGCATCTTCCAGTTCATCTGTTGCTAGGGGAATTACCAGAAAAGGAATCAGTGCCGGATTACGTGGAAAATCTCCGCAAGAGACTTCAAGGGGCCCATGATGCTGCCAGGAGACGACTTCGGGTGAAGGCTGAAGAGATGCGAGCAAGATATGATGTAAAATCTCGACCCATTATGTACGCTGAAGGAGATAGAGTGTGGTTCTACAACCCCCGACGGCGCCAGGGGTTAAATCCTAAGTTACAGCGAAGTTGGGAGGGTCCGTGCACTGTAGTGAAAGCTCTGAATGATGTTGTGTACAGAATTAAGACAACAAGAGGGAAGCTTCGCGTTGTGCATCACGACCGCCTTAATCCTTATGAAGAAAGGAGGGAAAAGTGTGATGTTGGTGACTTCAATACCTAACTGTTGTTAGGACTGTTATGGATGTTTCAGTATTAATTATGACATGTGTTTAATGTAAACTCCAGGCAACGGGATATTTACTGTTTTTAAGAAATTATTAAAGTTCCAGGTTTTGTGTTGTGAACATTTGTTTTTATCACGCGCTTTAATAGCTAGTGTAGAATTTATATATATATATATATATATATATATATATATATATATATATATATATATACATAAGAAAGTCGTGTTAGTTACGCTGTTTATAACTCAAGAACGACTGAACCGATTTTTATGAGGGTGAGCGCAAATTGACGTGCAAGTTCCGGAAAAGAACATAGGCTATAGTGAAATCGTATTTATACACATAAATAATTTATAAACATAAACTTCCTCCTTCATCGAGAACCTGGTCTTTCTTAGGAACATTGTTTATGGTTTCCAAGGCCAATCATATGTTCGGTTCCATCAAAATAAAGTGATCTATGATCTATTTCGCAAACAGAAAATGAAGGCAGTTTGAAAGGTAGGTAGGAGAATTAGGACTTAATTAGCTTGACGATGGCTAGGGTCCATCAGCTGTGTAGCTTCTAAAGCTATTTCCTATGATATATACCCTATGAAGCTGGAATTTGGCATTTAACCTCTGCGGGACTTCAACTTGATGATGCCTAAGGCCTAGATCAGCTGAGTAGCACTTGAAGCTAATTCCTATGCTATTTACTCTATGATGCTGGAATTTAGCATGTAGCCTCTGCGGGACTTCAACTTGATGATGCCTAAGGCCTAGATCAGCTGAGTAGCACTTGAAGGTAATTCCTATGCTATTTACTCTATGATGCTGGAATTTAGCATGTAGCCTCTGCGGGACTTCAACTTGATGCCTAAGGCCCAGATCAGGTGAGTAGCACCTAAAGCTAATTCCTATGCTATTTACTCTACGATGCTGGAATTTGGCATGAAGCCTCTGAGGGACTTCAACTTGAAAAATAAAATAAAAGTGGGAGTGGGGGTTGATTTCAGTAGTTTGGTCCTAATATATAATTTATAAGTAAGTACTTTAAGTAAGGACTTTTTTGAATCAGATCCATAGGGGTGTCCCAAAATGTGATGGGTGAAGAGGGGGCTTGCGTATATTCAAGTCAACCTGTGCAACGCACGG
This sequence comes from Adelphocoris suturalis, assembly GCA_030762985.1. Classification (NCBI taxonomy): domain Eukaryota; kingdom Metazoa; phylum Arthropoda; class Insecta; order Hemiptera; family Miridae; genus Adelphocoris; species Adelphocoris suturalis. The sequence continues at coordinate 61,188,072 of CM061047.1, forward strand.
GTGAACCAGCCAGTGTCCTACAAAATCATTTTTGTAAAGGTTACAGGGTGGAGTATACTAATGGATGAGGACTGACGGATAGTCGGTTACAGTACCTAAATTTGCCGGCCGCTTTGCACTGATAAATCTGACCTACGTAGGATCGCGTTTGATGAGATAACGGACCGATTTATCAGGAACGGAGCTTGTTGACATAGGACGGTAATGACGGCTTTTAGCATGCCAGGTTTTAATTTTTCTCTGGGAGGATGGGTATTTGTCAAATAGTTGAGTACGAAGCTAATTGAATATTAATGAACCCACGTTATTCAACGGATGATTACCATTTCGACCGACAAACCGAATTCGTTTCTTTCTCGGAGCATAAATTACTGCCAGGAAAACTAAACCAACAACCCCCTTGCAGGTAATTCGAAGGAGAGGGAAATTACATTGTAGACGACATATATATATATATATATATATATATATATATATATATATATATATATATATATATATATATATATATATATATTTATTTGTTGGAAAAAAAATTTAGACAGATATATAGAATGAAATAATTGTTTCTGATATTTCGAAAAATCTTGTTCACAGAATAGAGAAGTAAATTTAACTTTCGTAGGTAGTCCCTGGTAGCTTGAATCTTAATCAATGAATACCATGGCCGTGATTGTAGTAGGCGTCATTTTCAATCATTCAAATTGAGGCCAGGTGGTCGGTTTGCTCCAAGTACCCACCGGTGAGCCCTTTCCGATTGTTGCAACAGACGATCATTGGCCGCATCTGGCATTTTTCGCAACACTTTCACTCCAAAGCACTCATCAAAAGATGCATCATGAGATCGTGCATGGAATTTAACTGGAAGTGCTCTGGGTTGATGAACTGAGGCCCTGTGATTGTTCATACGCAGATTCAGGGTTGTGGCTTTTCCTACGTAAAAAGCTGGTCCATTTTCGCATTTCTTGCATATCAGCTGATAGACACAGTTCTTCGACTGGCATTCTGCATATCCTTGACATCTGTAGGTATGTGATGTATTGGCCGAGGTGAAAGTAGGCTCATCAATAACCAAATTGCACAACTTGCACCTAGGACGCCTACATGGAAATAATCCGTTTTGAAGTGGCTGCGAGGGCTGTGATTGTGGATGGCGATGGGACAAAATGTTCCCTATATTCTTGCCTTGGCGGTAGGCTACTTGCAATGTTTCACCGAAGATGGTTCTTGCCTGCGGGCTTGATGCTATAACTGATTGGTGTTCCCGAAGAATTCCATTGATTTTTTGAGCCCCGAAGAAGAAGGTTGTCACCAGCGAAGGCCTGTCCGTTGATTCTCGTGAACTATGTTGGTAGTTGATTTGGGCTGGGACGATTCTACGACGCACAAAGTTTTCTGGATAACCTCTCTCCAACAACTTGTTTCTTAAACCAGACAAATATCCCTCCAGGTTCTCTCTTTGGTTGCAAATTCGGTGGCCTCTGATGGAAAGTGATCTAGGAATCGACCGCTTGGTATGTGGGGGATGGCAGCTAGTGTAATGGAGATACAGCTGTTTGTTCGTACTTTTCACATGTACTCCTGTGACGAATTCTCCATTGGTCAGTGTGATGTCAACATCGAGAAATGTTGCCACCGTTCTGCTGTATGACCATGTGAATGTTACGGAGAACTGAGAATTTAGTGCCTCCAGGAATATTAGCAATTCTTCCTCGCCATGTGTCCATATCAAGAAAATATCATCGATGAACCGTTTCCAAATTAAGGGAGTTTTATCTCTGGACGATAGAAAACTGTTTTCTAGATGTGCCATGAAGAGATTTGCATAGGATGGTGCCATCCGAGTTCCCATTGCAGTGCCTCTTTTTTGAAGGTATACCTGATTTCCAAACTTGAAAACGTTCATTGTCAACACACATTCTGCTAATTTCACCAAGAAGTTGGTTGACGGGGTTCTAGGCTCAGGGCGCTCCTGTAAAAACCCGGTTAACGCTTGTAGCCCTTCATCATGCGGTATCTCAGTATACAGTGAGTTCACGTCAACGGTGACAAGAATCACATCTTCTGGAACTCTTGTGTGTCGTAGGACACTGAGAAAGTGTTGAGTGCCCTTGATGAAGGATGGTTGGCACTGAACTATAGGCTGGAGATGTGAGTCTACAAAAGCCGATATTCGTTCAGTTGCACAGCCAAAACTTGCAACAATTGGGCGGCCTGGAGGTAACATGTCCGGCAGAGAGTAGGGCTTGTGAATTTTAGGCAGGAGATAGAAATCAGGGCATTGTGGAGAATCAGGAACCATGGCCTGAATGTCCATGGCGCTTAATCCCTCATTTCTTCCATTCCTCTTAATGTATGTTCTGAGGTCAGCAGCCAGTTCACTTGTTGGATCACGATTCAATGCTTCGTAGAATCTTGTGTCTCCCAACTGCTTCATGGCTTCTAGTTCATAGTCTGTACTATTCATCACTACCACTGTGGAGCCCTTATCTGCAGGCATGATTTTGATGGAACTATCAGATTTCAAAGCTTTCAATGCTTGGCGCTCAGATGGAGTGAGGTTGTCTCGGGGTGTGAGTGAGTCCAAGAATGTAGCGCTTGATGTACGTTGGAGTAATTGTGAAATGTACTTTTCCAATGGGTGTGAGGGTGGCAATATATATATATATATATATATATATATATATATATATATATATATATATATATATATATATATATATATATATATATATATATATATATATATATATATATACAGGGTGTCCCCCCCCCCTGCTAAAATCATTAATAAAGGGTCAAAAGAATTTTTTTTTTTTTTTTCAATCTTAATGTTTTTTGTAAGGATCTCAAAAATGACAAACAAAAGTTGCGCATTGCTTATTTTAAACAAAAAATTTGGAGTTTTTCACATTTATTGCACTTTTAGAGCGGAAGTGCGCACTTTTGGAGCGGAATAGCGCCTGTTTGCGCGCACTTGAAAAATCGAGTGATGGCTCATTTTTTCATGAAATTTCTCGTAGGATTCAAATCTGCAATTAAAAATGGGGGTTCCCACTTAGAATAACGAAGTTGATGTCAATTGCGCACGTTTGGCACGCAATTTCGTCATTTATGAAATCTTTTAAAAAAACATCAAGATTGAAAAATAAATTTTTTTTTTTACCCATTATTAACGATTTTAGCGGGGAGGGGGCACCCTGTATATACTGATTTTGATGGTTGGAAACAGCTCCAGGGGAACAATATATATTTTAGCACAGGTGTGCTTTGAAAACTAGGCCAAATAAACAGATATTTTAAAAAAATGAAGATTACTATTACATTTCGGCTATTGCCTTTTTCAAATTGTAGAGTAGAAGAACATACTCTACTCTTCTATTATACAATTTGAAAAAGCTGAAATATAATGGTAAGTTTTATTTTTTAATATCTGTTTATTTGTCGTAGTTTTCATAGCACACTTGTGTAAAAAAAAAAGAAAAAAAAAAGTAAAAAAAAAGTGTACTTTATGGAACTAAATGAATTTATTTTCATTTTAAATAAATTAAGCAGTCATCTCGCTAAGCTGTGAGGTTCAAGGTAGCATCCACCACGGGCGTAGTATACAGAAATCGCTATCAGTGTATTGCAACGGTAAAAGAAGACTTGAATTATAATTTTCCTACAACAGAGCAGACAATTTTTCTACGACATAACAGGTGTTAGGCGTCTAGTGACTTGGAGCTCCATAGAGGAAGGCTCCATCAGTTGTCTTTGAGCCATCAATGAATAGGAGAGTGTATCCAGCGTATTTCTCCCTGCTATCCCACCTGGTGTGCTCCTGAATACCCAAGGGGCGAGTTCGTGTTTAAGCCTAGGATATGTTTCATCGAGAGAGAGAGAGAGAGAGAGAGAGAGAGAGTGATAGAAGGGATGACCATGTCATGCACGCCGTGCAACGTTTTTAAAACACTGAAGCAATTGAAGTTTATTACCCACACACCCACCGAACAATCCACATTAAACTATAATATGCTATAATATAGCAAATTTGTGCCATTAGCCTATCTATAATTTTGTCTGAAACACCACAAATTGGAACGGTGGGTATTTTCAACCAACGATTGGGTGTTTTTTCCTCCTCATTGTTAAATAAAAATGCAAAATCGAAACTCGTGTCGTTTTTATCGGCTACAAAGGCAGCCTTATCCCAACCTTATCTGCGTAGGACGTACGGTTTTCTCCACGAAACCGGTAGCGTCGTCGATACGAGTTGCGTAACCTTCATCTAGCCGTTATCTACGTACAACGTTGCCTAACGAGACTGAAAATCGTAATTTTCCAATTTTAAATTAATTATAGTAGATTCCATTCTGAAAAGTTTTGACAGGGCCGTTGGTAATTTTCCTGAGAAAAAAGAAAACTACACTATTTTGATTTTCTCACTCACAGAATCACAAGCTCAAGAGATTAATGTATTTGGAAGCAGCTCATTCCCCCTCCCTGTAGAGCTCACATTTCAAAAAAACAATCGACCGAAAAAGGTCCCCTTCGTCCCTCCACTCCAAAAAACCATCTTCTGCGTCTGACGCTTAGTTTTCGAGTGATTTAATTTTTAAGAATTTCTTCGCGTTTTCAACATTTGTGACTAAAACATTCATAACTCTCTTAACTTACTGAGTAACTCCATTGATTTGAGAATACTAACAAAAACGAACTAAATCACTCGCGACGTGTTAATAAGTTATTGTTTGTTACTGATGACGACCTAACCGTCGAAATCGATCTAACATTGTAACTCTTCATTTTCGTGGAATCAGACAACGTTCTTCAATATTATAACGTTATAAAATATAAAATATATATATAACGTTAACAAAGCATAAAATGTATCGCAGCTTTTACCGTTCTTGTGTCTTGAAAAAAATATTGGTTCTCGCAGTTCAATTCCCGATTGAAAAAACTCGAGGTTTCCCAAATTAGGTAAAATTAACTTTTCAGAGGGCTTTTTCATGTCTCAAATCAAAATTCTTAAAATGAAATTCAATTCTCTTTCCAACCGTATCTTCAATTTTGAATTTACACAGCAAATTAAGGGAGTTAAGACCGTTTTAGCGACAAAAGGTTGAAAACAGGAAAAAATTCGTAAAAATTAAATTACTCGAAAACTGAGCGTTTAAAAAATCCCTAGGAGGAACTTACGACAGAAATGAGCTCAAGAATCGACTCCTGCAATTTGGCGGACCTGTTTTGTGTACACCCTGTATACAAATGTTCGAAAATTTCATTTTAAAATTTTTGGAGCCATTGTAATAGCTCCATTTTTTACGAACATTCGCTAATTCATTAATATTTGCTAAAAAATAATAACTATATAAACTAAAATAAATAACTTATTTGTTATTGTTTGTTACTGATGATGACTTGACCGTCGAAATTGATTCAACATTGTAACTCCTTATTTTTCGTGGAAATAGAAAAGTTTTTCGACTTCGTCGCAAGTGATATAGTTCGAACACTGGTTAGTCCTCTAACCAGGTTCCTCACGAGTTTTAAAAACTGTTTGAAAAAGTTTTATGAAAACTATTAAAAACAATACCAAACTCGATTTTTGATGATTTGACAATGACTGAGATCAGTGATGAAGACGATGTATTCTCGTCAAGGACAACTTTTAACGCATTTATAGTGGTTTCAGTCGATTCTGTGAGGCCCAAACTATGGAAAACGATACCAAACTTGATTTTTTGATGACGACAATGGCTGACGTCAGTGAAGAAGACGTCAAATCGTCGTCAAGGAAAACTTTCAAGTCTTTTATAGTGGTTTGAGTCGATTCTGTGTGGCGAAAACTATTAAAAGGATACCAAAATCGATTTTCGGTCGATTTGACAAGTTTCTGTCGTCGGATCGTCACCAAAAACTGTACGGATAATTCCGGAAGCCTGAAGATTCTACCTACCGAATTTCAAAGTGATAGCTCCAAAATTGCGGCCTGAAGCGCGGAACAAATGCAGGCACGCTAAGCTAACAAATGCCAGCCGAGTCAAAATAGAGTCTCACTTCGTAAAGACTCACAAAGTAGAGTCTATTTGTTCGTCAATAACATTAAATTGGCTTCGGCAATAAATCCAACGACAGCAACAACCAATGAACCTGAACAGGGAGGAGAAACCGCTGACTGTAATACGCGAGAATGAGGTTACAGATATAGCTGGGAGTAAAGAGGATTGGAATAATCTGGTATTGGACCAGACCAAACAGATGAAAGGAAGCCCTTGTTTGGATATCGGATGGGAGTCAGATGCACAACGCAGTTTGAGTTATAATCGAGGGCCTGTCGCCAGGCTCAGCGAGGACACTGTATCACAGGATTCGAATCAACAGAACAAATAATGAGGAACCCGAACAAACCATTCAAAAAGCTGTATAATGTAATATAGTGCAGACGGAGTTTTCCTCTTCCCAAAGGACGTTTTTCCATTAGCGTGACCATTCAAATTCTCGCACTAGAGGCTTTACGAAGGGGAAATGGGAAATGTATGGAAAGGCTATGTAGGTATAGGATGCAATTTGTTTCCATCATATTTTGTCAGCATTCAAACAGGTTCAATTAAAAATGAAGCAGTGGGCACTCACCGTATGTGAGTGTATTTTTCTGCAGTTGGCAACATGTTGATAGCCTTCTGAATGGAAGTCCAATTTCTCGAAGTGAAAGAAGATTAAAGAAGAGGGAAACTGAACCAGGAATTAATACTACGAAACCTTTTCCGCGACCGATATTCGTTGTTTACTCAATGTTAATCTGATAAAACATACAATCTGTTATACAGGGTGTTCACATCTAAGATTGTTAACCTCCAAGAAATCGATTCTATAACTAATTTCCAACAAAAAGTTCCTCTGCAATTTTTTTCAAACGCATTTTTTTCGAATAATTCAATTTTTAAGATTTTTTCCGTGTTTTCCACCTTACATCACTAAAATGGTCAAATCTCCTCTAACGTACAATGTAATCTTAAAAATAGATATATCTTCGGAAAGAGCGTTAAATTTCACATTCCCCTAAGGTATTTTGATTCTTTTTACAGTTGATCACGTGGCGAAAAAATGGACTAAACACGAGAATTTCTCAATTTTTTAAAATTACCGTTTTTTAAGGTGCGTTAAGTATTAAAACAAAATTGTAAAAAACCGTACGCGTTGCAGGAAAAACTTGCCCAAAGTCTCAGCTTTCCAACGTTATAATAAATTTTCATTTTACTTTGTTAATTGGGGGGAAAAGTCTGTTTGTGTGTTGGAAAATGGGGATTTTACTATGAAATCGATGGTTTTTGTGAAAAACGACCCCCTAAGAAAATACTAGTTTGGGGTCGGTTTCTACGTATTTTTTCACGCTGAACCAAATGGTAACACTCCCAGATCTCTCGAACTTCGTTATAACCAATTTTTAAATTCTTTAGTTTATTTGTCATGCTCAATTTGATGTGTTTTTAAGGGTAAAACTTGTTAGTTAAAAATTCTGTTATAACGGAGTTGGAGAGATCTGCGAGTGTTACCATTCGAGTCAGTTTGAAAAGTACTTAGAAACCGACCCCAAACTAGTATTTTCTTAAGGGGTCGTTTTTCACGAAAATCCTCGATTTTATTGAAAAATCCGCAATTTTTCAACATCCAAACATACTTTTCTCCCTCAATTAACAAAGTAAAATAAAAATTTATTTTACCGTTGGAAAGCTGAGATTTTGGGCAAGTTTTTCCTGAGAGGCGTAAGGTTTTTTTTCGATTTTGATTCAATACTTACGCACCTTAAAAAACAGCAATTTTCAAAAAGTGAGAAATTCTCGTGTTTAGTCCATTTTTTCGCCTACGTGACCAACTGTAATAAGAATCCAAATACCTTATGAAGATGGGAAATTTAACGCTTTTCCCAACGATATATCTATTTCTAAGCTTACATAGTAAGTTAGGGGAGATATGGCCGTTTTAGTAAAGGTCGAAAATACGAAAAAAATCTTAGTAATTGAATTATTCGAAAACAAAGCTTTTGGAAAAAATTGCAAGGAGGAACTTTTTGTTGGAAATTAGTTGTAGAATCGATCCCGAGGAGGTTAACAATCCTATGTGTGAACACTCTCATTCTTGATTATAAATCAAGTACCACTTGTAGCATATCCTTTCCTTTAAGGTATTTAAGCACGAGTGAACTAATCTACAATACGACTGAAAAACGCTGATGAGGAATTAGTAGAAGTTCTTCATTTTTTGTCTATCTCTCATATTTTCGAACTTGCAAAACCTGTTAAACTCGGGTAAAAACGCTGCAAATTATTACACAAAGGTTTATTATTTATGTATTAGACAGCCCTTCTACGTAGATCTCTGGTCCATAATTATAAAACGCCGCTTATAGTATATTTAGTATCGGAACTCGGAGCTTCGGACCTCACAAATGGGTTCAATCCATTACAGCAGCGGAATCTCACAATTTTACGCTTTTTAATATAGTTGATAAACAAAACAATTTATTACCAAGTCATCTTTCCAACACATAAAAGTGTTACCTATACTGTATATTGATATCATCTAATTGGTCAAATTTCAAAAAATGTGCTGACAAAATCACTGAAAATGACTAAGAATTGTTAAATTGATATTTTTTAGCATAAGATTGGTCAAATAAAGTTTATCAACTATGAAATAGAACATTCAAAAATTTATGTACGAAATTATGCTAAAAACTTGAACTTCATTAAATTTTGTTTTAAAAAATCTATAAAATTGCAAAAAATAGCCTAAACTCCAAAATCTCTTTTTGAATAGAAGAGTATCATTTAGAATACTTTTTTCCCATAAAATTAATAGCTAACATTTTCTTTTCACTCATAAATCTCCAATTTCTATACAACTTGAAATATACAAAAAAAAGACACTTTTTCACCTATTTTTGGCTCATAGCACCCATGAGAGTGGAGCGATCGAGCTGGCGAGAAGTTAGGACCAACTAGACTCCAAGTGGAGTCTATGTGCGAAAGAACAGATTTTTCAAGTCAATTCTAAGGCCTTTTATGGCCCGGACGGCGGACGGCGAACGGCGGACGGACATTTCAAATTTGGATTCTACGCACCTTGAAACGTAAAGTGACAAAGTTTGAGGGGGGGGGGGGGGGGGGGGGGGTTTAAATTTTTTTCGAAACGATCACATAGGCTTATTATTGGAAATAATAAACCAAAATCGAGGCCCTTGCCGTGCCCCATCCCTATAAGAATGCCATATCCCTTAAAAAGTTAAAATTTGAGTAAGAAATCTCTTTTAGGGTGTAAACCCTGAATCGCTACCGGGAACGATTTTGACATTTCCATGTCTTAGTGGGAAATTATGACATTTTGCGTCACTCAAAGCGTTGCGGAAAAGCTGAATATGTTTACTTTGGACCCCTAGGTGATATCTGAGAAAATGCATCAAACAGCGATACGACGAAATACTTCAATATGACAAAACAACGAAATAACAAAAATAATCTAGGTTTCGTCTAATTTTCCTAGGTAACGAAAGGACGCGAGAAACAACAACGCACCTACACAAACTAGGTATGTAGATTATTTATTCATCTTAATTCAGCCATCATCTACCCCTACTTCGCGTCACAAATTGTATTTAATTTGTAAAGAGCAAGTTTCTTTTAATAAAATGTGTTTATAGTACATTTTGTATTTGATACAATAAAAAAATTAAATCCTACATCAGCTCGCAGATAAGCAGCAACACCAGGGAGGATGATGAGGGGTGTTGCGCAAAACATGGAAATGTCTCCTGGTGTTCATGATAATTTTGCTGATCAGTAATAATTGATATTTAGACGGAAAAGAAAAGATTTGAAAAAACTCGCAAAAAGACTAAGGGGAAACGTAGTGAGAATTCAGCTCTGTAGGGACACCGGACATGTTTTGTACCCAGAGTCAGGTTTATTAAACCCAGTTAGTCTGTAGTACATTACCTAAACTCGACACACATTGCGCCTAGCAAACGGGTTCGCCCCTTCACAACGTCAAGACCCCCGAATTTTACGATTTAGTAGATGTTATTAAACAAAACTCTCTATGACATCTTCCCACTCTGTAGAAGGGAGGCTGGAGTGTGAATACACGGTAACTAAATTATTTAAATACGAGTAATGTTGCTCTACTTTAGGCTAGCTTGGTTCTGAAAGAACAAAACTCACTAGACAGCAATTAGCAAAATTGGAAACACCGCATTGTGCAAATAAGCATTTGTCCAATCCAATCGAGGCTGGAATAACAAATAGACAAACAGGCAGGTCCAATCAAAACTGCGAGTGATGACTGAGTGAGTTGACTGAAATTGGAAGAGATTTGAACTACGTACTTAGCTACCAAACTATGATATTACCACAACATCAAGAGCACTTCCTTTCCTTGACCATATATGAAAGATATTATGTATAGGAAAACAACTGATTTCAAAGAATGCCATAAATATAATGTGGAAAATTAATAAAATTTGCTCTAATGATCATGACTGGAACTTCCGTAGTCGACAGACTACGATAAGCGAGGCCAAAGTATGAAAAGTGACGCCAAAAATTGTGATATGAAAATCCGTCACAAATTGATCGTAACGAAAATCCTTCACAAATTTTTTATTTCTCATGAAACCAAAGTTTGACAGACTATCAGAGTCCTGAAATCTAGCACACAGCCTCTTGGGGACATGTGGAAGTGATTGCGAGGAAGTCAGATCTGCTGTGTGAGCGATAGGTAAAGCTAACTTCTCTCCTGTACATCCTGGAGCCGTGAAATTTGGTACATAGCCTCTAGAAGTGATTGCGAGGAAGTTAGATCAGCTGGATGAGCGATAAATAATATAACTTCTCTCCTGTACATCCTAAAGCACTGGAATACGGTACACAGCCTCTTGAGGAGCGAAAAAGGCGATTGCGAAGCATTCAGTTCAGATCGGTATTCTTTTCGCTGTATCCTTGCTCTTAAGAATAAAAGTACTTTTTTTTTTTTTAAATACATAATTTAATAGTTTCTAGTTTCAGATTGAATCTGTCAACGAGTCTGTCGACTTACTATGTCGTTTGCGCGGTACGCGAAGTCTTTGGATTTGTTTCATTGTCTTTAATCCGGTTTGTGATGTGGAAGGCAGAGAAGCAGAGCGGTGGTCGATGGGATTCAGAAGAAAGTAAAAGGCCGGAGAAGGAGGCCACGGACGCGCGCCCCACATCCGCGAACCGTTAGCGTGGCGACGGGCACAGGCTACCTACTGGAGTAGCGCAATACACAAGAGCACCGACGTTTTTACTTACAATTATTGGAGCACCTTCCTACAACACAAGTCAACAGAATCAAGAGTGAGGCAAAATGCAGTAACGATGACCAACTACATTGTTTACTATACAATGTGATCCGCTCGTAGATGCAAAAAATTGTTTTGTTTAAAACTATATCAAAAATGGAGAGAAATGCCTCTAAACGCATAATTTTACATCAATGCATAGTCTAGACATGATTTTTTTTTTTTTTTTTTTTTTTTTTCCAGGAACACCATGTTTTTGTTCTTTTAAATTCGAATCAATTTTACAATATTTAATTTCAACTGGAGGTGAAAATTCAAGAACTTTATCACCAATGGCTTGAGAGGAACAATCAGAGTAGATTACAGTGGGTGCTGCAACAAAATATGGTGAGATGATTCTTGGGCAATACCATACAGCTGGACATTTCGGTTAATAAAAAAACTCTGTCAAGGATTTTGCCGCAGTTACTTTTGGCCAAGAATGACAGCAGGCATCAGATCCAGGTGTAAAACCTGTGCAGAGTGCCAAAGATTCAAGAGTCTAAGTCACATCAGACCGGCGTCTTTGAGCAGATATGGTAAGTGCACCTTTTGGAAGAACAGTGGACATCCTTCGACCGTTTTCAGTGACGACACAAGGAAACGAATAAGTGGCTGTTGTAGGTGACTACTTTTCTAAATGGCCTGAAGCAGTCAGTACCTATGCCCAATCAAGAAGCCCCAACCTACTGTTACTCTGCTTTGGTAGGACAAGTCTTCAGAAGAATTGGTGTTCCCTTGAAAATAAAAACAGACCAGGAGCAAAATTTTGAATCGAAATTGGTTGGAGAAATCCGTGAGCACTAGAGATTTCATCGTATGCTTACTAAACATCAGGCCATTTTCGTTAACCATAACCAGAGAGACTGGGAAAAAAAGTACCACTTTTCCTTAAGTCTCATCGTTCCACCCCCTCCCCACCATTAATACAATTGCATTTTCACCAGCCAAGATCCTGTATGTTCATGACCTACAGGTACCAGAAACACTAGTCAGTCCATCTGTCAAACCTGTCGAAGTGGGCAGCACATACGTTCTGAACCTTCAGACCAACCTGGAAACTGTTCATAAGTTCGCTCAGAACACAGCTAAACTGAAGATACGAACTGAGAAAGAAGTTCATGGTTGTCGCGCACATGTACCCCATACAAAGAAGGTGGCTGGGTGTGGATATTTGACCCTAAATAAAACAAGGCCTCTGCCCCCAGCGGCAGCTAACATGGACGGGTCCGTGCGTAGTCCAAAAGAGACACAATGATGTGTTTTATGACACCAAACTCAGAAAAATGAAAAGACGACTTAAACCAACTGGCAAAGGCGGATGTCCGACCAAAAGAAGAAGAGGGGGATAATGTGGAGTAACATACTCCACATGAACTCCAACATGAAATATTTCAGGAGAACTGTTTGGTTGTTAGACTGAAAATCTCTGTAGTTGTGTTGAGCTTTTGAAAATCAAACTGATATTGTTCCAAACTTTGTTATTGATCTTTTACAATACAAACAGAATGAAAAATTTTTTTTGCTCCAAAATCAAAATTTCCACTCGCATTTTGCGTTTCAGAGCCTCCTGAACAAATTTGGTTCCGTCTGTCTGTCTGTCCGTCCACATTTCCTTGTAACAGCCATAACTTCCACAATTTTGATACGATTTTAACCAAATTTTCAGGGATCGTGCGGGTTAAGCTCTAGATGGTCCCCTATCAACTTCATCATGATCGAATCAACGGTAGCTTCTGCGCAGGCGCTAACGTGAATTCCTTGAGACGGTCATAACTCGGTCAATGTTGAACGGATTTCGGTCAGATTTTCAGGGATGATGTGGGTAAGGTCCCATAAGACAATCATCATAATTGCATTAGCGGTACGCTCTGCGCATGCTTGAACGAAATATTCTTGTTACGGCCCTTGCAACAGCCGTAATTTCCACTATTTTGATGCGATTTTCTTCAAATTTTTAGGGATCGTGCGGGTATAGCTCTACGTGGTCCCCTATCAGTTCCGTCATGATCGAATCAACGGTAGCCTCTGCGCAGGCGCAAACAAAATTTTCTTGTTTCGGTCATAACAAATCGGGTGGTCCATCATGCTCAAAATTGCCAAGAAATATCCCCAAGGATGTTTTAATCATGAATTTAGATCATAATATTAATGAAATCCTGTAAATCAATTAAAAACTCCTTCAGTTTTGATCCGATTTAGACGAAATTTTCAGGGAACATGCGGACTACATCCTGGATGGTCCCATATTAAAATCAAAATTTTCCTTATTAATTTCATTTATTATATGTACCATTCAGCTTCCAATTTCCCACCTTATTAATTCCCTGATGCCAGAACCGGTCGTTTCTAGTTTGCTGGAATTTAATGGTGACGTACTGTGAAGGTCACGAGGAAGCTCATGTGCCATTTCCTTGGCAGAGTATTTTTATCTAAATCCGCTCTCGAGATATGATTTTTTTTATAGGGAAAACCGTGTTTTTATTTCTCTTTCTTAAAACTTGAATTTCTCCACTTTAATTCATTCAATTTCAACTTTTGACCACATTTACGGAATCGATGTTAAATTTTCCATAAGCGTTGAGCAGTTTTATTCAGGAAACTTCCCATCTATACAGATCGAGGGTTTTCTTGAAACATGACCGTTGAAAAACCTACGAGTTTGGGGTTGGTTTCTACGTATTTTTTCACGTTAAATCGAATCTTAACACTTGCAGATCTCTCCAACTCCATCATAACCGAGTTTTTCACTTTATTCAACTAGTTGTTCCCCTAAAACACGTACAATTTCTATCATGCATGACAAACTAAAAATTGTGAAGCCAAGTGTAAAACTCCGGTTATATGGGAGGTGAAGAGACCTGCAAGTATTACCAATCAATTCAGCGTGAATAAATACGTAGAAACCGACCATAAACTCGTAGGTTCATAAACGGTTATGTTCCAGGAAAATCCTTGATTTAATTGAAAAACCACCTTTTTTACCATTAAAACAGCTTTTCTAAATAGTGGGGTAAAAGTAAAATTGACTATAACGTCGAAAAGAAATGTTTTCATGGAGTTTGCCAGTTTCCTGGAATTTTTTTAGAACAGTTGTAACATTTTAAAGATTATCAGAAATTTTATCTTTTCAAATTTTGTGTTTGTTTGAGCTGCTGTTGTGATCCGTAGATGGGAACTTTACTGAATCAAAGTGCACCAAGCTTATAGAAAATTTAACGCTGATTCCAACAAAACATGATTTTCCTTTTATAAAAATTTTAAAAAATCATACATCGAGGACGGATTTAGATAAAAATACGCGGTTGGCGGCATTTTACTCTATTTTCTTTGTAGTTTTACCCAAAATATTTGCAGTTCACCCTATATATACTCCGTATAAAGTTCCAACAACCCCCCTCCCAAACTCAAAAACACAGAGGTAAATCTAACACATACTACATGCCAAAGGTTCCTTTACATCAAGGTTATAACTACTAAGGTGATAACAATGAACCCAATGCCTGGAGAGTTGAGAGCAAACAATGACGACTCACTAACGACTTGTTAGTGATGACAGAGTCCTCCAAAGGATATGTATATAAAGGAAATAACCCTTCAGATTTAATACCAGAATCAGCCAGTCAGAATAGGGTAGTATTAACTAGACTGAATAACAACACTTTAAAGAAGTACCTACCTACAGCCTGATATTGATGTTCTTACATCGAAAGCGCTCGTCCCAAGAGTTATGATGTACAAAGTGATGAAATTCAAAGCAGAGTCTATCTATAGTTGACGGAAAGTAAGAAACTGTAAGACGTCACGCGAAACTGCACGTTTTTCAGGCTGTTCCACATCAGCGTGTAATTGAGTTGAATCATATCAACCTTGGGAAGCAAGATGTGGTCTGTCATTCCATGTGAACATTGTCTTTGTTCCCAAATTGTCATTCTCATCTAAATTGTTGCATCTATCTCCCCATCAGATGCAGATTTTTGCTCGCTCAACATCGAAGACTATGTATGCGCTGTATGATGAAAAAGCGTCCTATCGTTTAAAATCAAAGTTCCACTTGCGCTTTGCGTTTCACGGGATTTTTAACTTTTTTGGTTCCGTTGCTCGTCTGACTGCCTGTTTCTGTGGTCAAACATTGCACCGCACCTAATATTTGTGAGAATTATCGGGTTAGGTTAGTTACTTTTCTAACCCTCTGACCGATAGGAATGTGTGCACACGCGCGAAAGTTGATTTCCTGAAACATATTTTCACGATCGGAGAATTCATAGCGATTGGATCAACTGAGGCAAATGCACATATACGCTAACGTAAATTTTGTTGAAAAACACTAAACAATACAAAACTATTTAGCCCAATCTGATGAAATTATCAGGGATTGTGGATATTATAGCCCTAGATAGTTTAATTATATGTACGTTTTATGGCCATCGGAACATAGAAGCGTATGCGGATGCAAACATGAATTTCCCGAAACATGTTTCTCAAGACCTGATTGATGGCCACAGTTCACTTGAAATTGGAGGGAAGTTGAGGATGAATGATAATTTCCCTTGCCAAGTACCTACTGCCAAGTACACCTACCTATACCAAGTATACCTACTGCGCGGGCTAAAGCGTGAACTTCTTTGTCAGTGACAACATGCTAAAACTATTCAGTGATATCTGATGAAATTTTCAGGAACTGCTCAGAAGAGCTTGTAAGAAGAGCTTACAAGAAGCTTGTAAGAAGACCTTACAAGGTTCTTACGAAAAAAATCGTCATCAGACTTCCATTTTCGTACTAGAGCGCATGCGCAAAAGTAAAATTTGATGCCACAGGTAATGCTGGTACTTTTTGTTATACTTGATTGAGCGAGCTAGCCCCTAAAAAGTCCCTTCAAAAATATCATTGTCATTGACTGAACCATTAGTAGACGGTACATTCTTTCAAAGTGTTTGTTCTTTTATTCATCGCAAATCAAATAGTGACATTTTTTAGTTAATTATTTATACAACCTTCCTCATCAAGTATTAATGGTCCGGTGAAACGTATGGAAGACAGTGTGACAGCTGACGCGAATAATACCAGACTGTTTCATAAACATGAAATAAAGAAAATGTTCTTCCAGAAAAACTCGACGAAAAACAAGCTTTTCCCCCCACGAAATTGAATTTTAGGTAAAAATTAAAATTTCTTCGTTCAAGTTTCAAGATATGTAAATTCCAATCATCAAAACAAGTAGATCAGTGCTCACGAAGTGAGTCACATGATAGCGCATTTTCTTGTAAGGAGATCTGCGTGAAATAGACGCTTCCTGCGTTGAATAAGAGAGAAAATGGAGCTCACTCAACTGATCGATGACCACTCAGTCGTCTCCAGCATTCTCCCTTGAGCCTCCCTCTGAAATTTCAGCTTCCTGCGTCGAATAGGGGACAGAATGGCTTTGGAGCTCAATCAGATGAACAATGACTTCTCAGTGGCATTTAAAACGATTTTAAGAGGACATACATTCATTAACGGACAAACTGAACACAATGGCTCATTTTTCCTCTTTTTTAACGAAAATGCGCTAAAAAAGATACATCCGCCCATCGTATGCTGCCCGAGGTACGAAGCTTTTCAATCAAACTATAAGACCAAAAGTTACGAAATCGTGTTCTAAAATCACTATGAGAAATACCCGCATGTTTGTTTTATATTTTTCAAGGGAAGCGAAAAAATCCCTAAGAGTACAGACACCAACCGTTTTGGTAACAAACTACACCATCGCGCCCCTGTCGCCTGGGCACGACCCCCCTGCCTAGTGTAACGCCACGCTTTGGCGTAACTTTGAAAAAGTAAACCACTCATCGTAGGAAAGTACGAATGCTGTCAAAATTCTCGGAATGAAATCTACTTTCATTTAAAAGTAATAAATATTAATTTTTCAGACCGATGGATAATCCTCATTGGCCGAGGATGAGCATCAAATCTCAGTATCACTTTCCTATCCACTAAGGGCTCACCAAAAATACGTGAACTCGGTTTATCAGGATCCAAGTACAACGTAAACCATGGACGGATCTCAGTTTGAATTCATCTGAGTTTCGCCAAGTTGAACTGAGTTTCTAGGAACGTGTTTTCGACTGAACTCGGATCGTTCGTTCGGGCAAACCATCTTGAACCGTTCAGAAGCGTTCTACCTGGGCCACGCCCCTTTTTGGCCGTTCGGACAGTCACACAAAGCGTTCTGAACGTGTGTTTCACTGTTCGGACAGACAATCCCGAACCGTTCCGAACCCGTTCTACCGGTTCTGGATTTTCTTCAGAACGGTTGGTTCAGGTCATGCGCACAAAATGTCTTCAACATTTGCCTTATTTGAACTTATCTTCGATTTTCCGCGCATTGTTTATCCCGCTTTCGGCTTCTTATCGATTTTCTTGTTCTCATTATTAATCACACTGTTTTAAAATTTATTTGCAATATTAAAATAAATGTATATTCTTATACTATGAATGATTGGTTTAATGAAGTTCTCTCATCGTTCTGAATCATCGAAGCGCGTTCGGAGTGCCACACGTTCCGAATGGGGTTCGGAATGGTTCTCCTCACATTTCGTTCAGAACAATGTTTCGAGAACCGTGTTCAGAATGGTCTGTCTGAACAAACCTAATGAAAACTCCAGTTGATCCAAACTCGCAGGTTGAACTTCCGGTGACATCGAAAAGAGATGCCTTATCTTGAAAGCGGAAAGGTCAGTTTTTTTCTTTTTATTATCATTCATCATTTGTTTGGTCTCGCCCGCGCACAGAGTAAAGTAGGAGTCCCGCTTGATCCTGCGCATGCATACCCGGTTTGTGCTTTTTGTGCTGATTGATGGGATTGTGCGATAATTTATGTAAACTGATTGACTCAAACAAGAAGCATCCGGCGTTCTCCCACTCGGAGTAAGAGCACCTCCTAGACCTTATCCATAACCATTTTGATATTCCCCGAATCTAAAAAAAACTGACGCCCAATCGTACCGCACAACGAAAGATTTTAAAAATCGGCCGTGGAATTCACTTGGAGGGTGGTCAAAATTGAAATCACTGTAAAAATCTATTTAAAAAAAAACATATATATATATATATATATATATAACACTATATATATATATATATATATAAACGAGGATAATTTGCTATGCAATTCGTCTCACGAGAAAAAAAAAAAAAAAATGTTCAAGCCTGGCTGGGATTCGAACCCACAACCTTCGTCTCACGAGAAAAAAAATTTTTTTTCAGGCCTGGCTGGGATTCGAACCCACGACCTCGCGGGTTCGTGTAGCGGGACAAAAAAAATTATTGGGGGTCGGCCTAAGAATTGCATAGCAATTAATATATATATATATATATATATATATATATATATATATATATATATATATATATATATATATATATATATATATATATATATATATACAATATACAAATACCTACAACATACACAGGTAACTCAGTATTAACCAATAACACTAGCTTATACATAACAAAGTTTTACAACTCTGAGGAGGCCAATAATATATGGCGAAAGCGCTCAGCTGGAAATAGATATGAACAAAGAGAAGCCTTAAAATGTTCTCTTCCTCTAATCACCCAACCTCGGTAGGGAAATGGAACTTCCGCAGAATTCATCGCACGGAAATCGTTCACCATTCGTTGGAAAGCTCTCATTTTACTAAAGATTAGTAAGATATTTATGTCGTAGCTTTATATTTATTTACAATATATCAATCCAATAATGCGACGTTATAAATGGTTGGTAAACAATATTATTGTGAATTGGTTTGTTGTCACTTGGTTGAGGTGGTAATCTTGGTTATAGTTGTGCCGCTTGGTGGCAGGCTAATTTACCAGTTTGGCAACATTATAACTATAAGAACACAAAATAACGCATTTAAATCTAACTGATGCAGAATCTTTTATATTAAAAAAATTTACGAAATCTAATGGCAGTTAGTACGGCCGTTCTATCCAGCCGATTTCCTTCATATTTGTTTTAATGAAAGGTATTTATGCATAGATTTGTCATCAAGCATTGAAAATCAGATAACTAAAATTTGTATAGCTTTGTCCTTTGATATCTCAGGTTCTAATTGAGATACATTGTTCGTTTTGGTCTATGAACACTCAGTGAATCATGCCCTTTCAATTGGTTGAGTTTCAACTTGATTGGTTTATCACCAGAAATCAGTTTGAAAAATTTGGTTATTTACATAATACAGTTCTTAAATGCGTCAAAATCATGAGAAATATCAAATTCGGAAGCCTGTATCTTGGAGGGAACCTCATGAAATCAACGAGAGTATATTCCACAACTATCCTAAAGTAGGTTCCTATCAGTTTCCGACCCAATAAGATCGTAGCTTATATTTTTGTTCATAGGAACGAAAAGCACTATCACATAATACGGTGATATTTTCATGGACTACGGTCGAAAAATAAATTTTGGATGGTGGGGCCGGCGAATATACAACTTGATTAATATTCGGAGTCCAAATTTGGGATTTTCAATTAAACAAAAGCTGATTTAGATGTTAAGATTAATAGTTTTTTGAAGATGCTAAGGAGATGTTGGTGACAGATTAATTACTGTTACCCATTTTCACACTCAGACGCACGGAATGGCTGGAAAAGCCATTCTTGACTCCTCATTCTTCAAGTGGTGGAAGGCCCAAAAAGCCTTTTTCTCTGGCCACCAGAATAACTCGGAAAAGGAAACTTTAAGAGACAATCGATGGGATAGTGCGGAGGAGCTAGTGTTTACTACTGAGCATAAGCTCAGAAAATGTGGGAGTAGGGATGCGGCCAACATGCTAAATGAGATATTTATGTCACTAAGTGGAGCTAATAAAGTTAAAACGAAAGAAGAAAGAAAGACGAGCAATCGGGGTCTGCATCACCACCACCTCAGGCCCCTTCTAAGAAACCATTGGGACATTTTATGTCTTTAGTTGCAGACTCGTATGTGTTGCACACTCGTATGCAAGCTCCAAGAGCCACTCAGCTGATCCGGACCCAGGGCATCGTCAAGTAAATGTCCTAAAGAGGCTACATACGAAATTACAGCTTCCTAGAGTGTAAAGTATAGGTATAAATTACCTATTAAAATGATTTAACCACCGCTTCACAGTAGTTAACATAATATGGTTGGATGAATCGAGAGCTTTCGAACGAATGGTCAACGAATTTTGTGGGATGAAAAACGACGAAGTACCATTTCCCTAGCAACGACTCGGTTGTAAGCGGAAATCATCAGAAAACCAACCGTAACGCTTTTTTTAACGCTTTTTTCGTTCATGTGCCAAAGTAAAGACATAAAATGTCAAAAAATTTACAAAAAGAGCCAAGAAGTATCTCCAGAATCGTACTTTCCAGGAGAGGCTCTTTCTTTAATAATTTCTACTCAAACAAGCACACATATCAGTACAAATTAATTCGTAAAAGGACTGCTAATTAAATATTAATTAATTGTATTATTATTTATTGCGTTCCATTATTGTCTGCGATGACAAATTCTCGAAATATTTATCCATATAGTCTATGAGAAAAACGCATTGCAGGTTGAGTAGGTACGTAAATAGGTGAAGATGCGAAAAGGCCTCCTTAACAGATTTTTCCCCCATTCTACAAGATATTATTATTGGGTTTACTTTTGTCAATTTCCCCTTTTTCAAAATTTTTTACTGCCACTCACTTACTTCAAGATACATTTGTACCACACATTCAATTTTACAATCAAAACTACAGGATGAAAAGTTTTATTGAAGTGTAAACTTCTATAGGCGCACCGAAAAATTTAGCGGGGTGTGAATACAATTTTACCGTCACGTTTTTTTCCGTCACGCTGTTTTGTGACAACCAAGCCGTTGCTGGGGAAATGAAACTTCTTTATTTTTCACCGGACAAAAATCGTTCTCCACTCGTTGGAAAGCTCTCGATTTATCACGCATTTCTTTCGTACTTGTTCTTCTATTCATGTCGTAGTTTTATATTTATTTATGTTATAAATGGATATAGTAAACAATGCCGCTTGTTTTGTTGTCACTTGGTTGAGAAGTTAATCTTGCTTATAGTAATTGTAGACGCGCACCATAACATAAAATTACCTACTTAGGTACTCTGTTCAAATTTCGATTTTTAAAACATTTATGTCGTAGTTTTAAATTTATTTACATTTACGAATTAGCGGGAAGAAAGCATGTTCCATGTTTTAGCATTTTAGCCGAAGGCTCAAGGCGGAAAGTTACCGAGGGTCCAGGGGCGGAGCCTGTCCACTTTTACTTTCCCAACATCCCAAGAGAGTGGAAAGTAATGTTCAAATCGTCATAGAAGTTTACACTTCTCCCGTGTGGTCTTTAGTTTTTTTATTTTGTTATTATTCTTATTTATTTTTTATTTTATAATTTATTTTTATATTTTATTATTTATTTATTATTATTTTTTTAAATAATATTGAAGTGTATTCAATTTTCCTTCTCAGAACCAATATTTATACATTTTTTAACCTTCATCAAATGACTATTAAAAAAAAGTTAATATATGGCGCAAATTTTGCCCCTTTTTTCACCTTTTATAAGCGTTTTCTAGTTAAAGGAGAATCATTTTGACCACACTATCGGATTCTACATTGAAAAACCTATAAGGAAACATATTTTAAATACAGATATATTGAGGAATTGAAGCACTTGAGGTTTTGGTCAGCTAGATTAGAGTTTTGAAACACTGTGCGTTGGTAGGGAAATGGAACTTCCAGTTTTCTAAAAAAAAAATCGTTCACCATTCGTTGGAAAGCTTTTACAGAAGACCAACTGAAACTGAAACTTATCATTGCACTATTGTAGTTCAACGGAAGCTGAGTCTTGCGAGGCCCGAAGGGCGAGTTTTCTTCTTCGGTTGATTGCTAATCATATCCTTATTTAGTTGAAATACCTTGGTAAATAACACGATAAAAACTGAGAATATAAATAACACAAACAGCTTATAACAAACCTTACACCCTGTCGATCCTCACCTTCACAATTTCATGCCTACACTCTTCCTCGGAAGATCCCCAAGTAGAAGGGCGAAAGAGAGAATTATAAAACTTGACTGGCGACAGCACTTTCCCGTGGACCAAAGAGGCATTCCTCCTGACGTCATAATACCTCAGCTCTGCTGAACACTGGTAAAGGCACAAATCCGCAACGAAAAAAAACACCAGTAAACAAACCGATGAAACCGCTATGAACGCGAGTTTTAATTTGAAAATGCACCCCCTCCGAATTAGCCAAGATGTTTGGAAGAAACAGTTACGGTAAATAGACGGCACTATGTCTATGTGGATCATCAAATTCAACAATCAGTCCTAAACCCAGAAATTATAGAGAGTAAACAACAATCAATGTAAAACACCCGCAAGAAATAGAAAGTTGTTCTTTCTCTTGGTGAACTGTAACGAAATCGTCATGATTACCAGAGGGTCAAAAAACTTGTTCAAATTGAACCAAAACAATATTATGTCTACTCATTATGAAGCCATAAAATCAAGAGATCCTAATGATAATATCTTTTAAGTCTCAAGACGCATACCACATGTTGCGTCTGTTCACAGCAGAGACACTAGCTGTTCGACACTGCCATTTGTTGTGATCTGGAGCGACTCACTGAGTACCGTCGAGGCAATCAGGGACACATAGATATTGATAAATCCTCTAATTCAAAGCCTCCGTGCATCGCTACACCGAGTTACAGCATTGGGTACAACCATAACTTTTATGAAGGTGCCAAGCCATGTGGCATGTGGGTATGTTTTCAAGGAAATGAGTGTGTGGATGCTCTTACGAGGAGAGCTATAGGAGGTAACTCCTTTGAGATATTGCCTATACGGATCGAGGATCGAATTTCCTTCAGATTAAGCATTCGAGCAATGGCAGGATGAGGTCACTGGCCTGCATGGAATCCTTCAGGAATTGTGCTCGGTTGGTCATTTCTAACGTAATGTCCAAGGAGGGGCCGAATACATAGTGGTCAACTGGATAAACACTGGGCATACCCATCTTACCCACAGAACGCATAGCTCAGGATGTTGTATGTGGAAAATTTTGGGGAGATCTGTCCATCCAACACTTCCTGGAGGTCTACCAAGACCCTATGTACCTCCGAGTCCAGTTAGACTAGACTCCCTCAGTGGGTCAGTCCCTTCTATTGTACCCGAGGGCAGCTGGGCTCCACTACAAACTGTGACATCTGATCTGACCTATATTTACGTGCAACAAGTTACAGTTTTATTTCACTTTGATGATTCTATAATATATTATACAGGGTGTGAACATTAAGGGAGGACAATCGGCCATTCTAGAGCTCATTTATGATCGAAAGTTTCTCGCAGAGATTTCTTTTTAAACGCTTAGTTTCCGAGTAATTCAATTTTTAAGATTTTTTTCTCGTGTTTTCGACCTTTTGTCACTAAAACGATCATAACTCCCTTAATTTGCTGTGTAAATTCAAATTTGAGGATACCGTTGGAAAGAGCATTAAATTACCTATCATATAGATGCCTGACCATTTTTAAGAATTAAGGTTAGATATATGAAAGAGCCCTCTGAAAAGAAAATTTTATCTAATTTGGGAAATTTCGAGTTTTTCCAATCGGGAATTGAACTATGGACTTTTTTTTTTTTTTGGTTTTGGTTTTTTTTTTTTTTTTTTAATTCCTTTATTTATTTATTTTTTTTTTTTCCTTTATTTTTTCTTTTTTTTTTTTCAGGGTGCTAACGTTAAAAACTGAGCAAATATCTCACCTTTCCAACGGTGTGGTCAATTGTACTTATCGTTAATATTTAGGGGAGAAAACTATGTTTTAATGTTGAAACACAGACACACACATGGTTTGTTTTCTTGAAAAAATTACCTCCTACGAAAATACGAGTTTAGAGTCGGTTTCTACTTTTTTACGCAGAATTAAATAGTAACACTCGCAGATCTCCCCTACTCCGTTATAACTGAGCCTAACAAGTTTTTAGTTTACTTGTTATGCTGAATTCTATATTTCTAGTTACCTTAACGCAACGTGAAGAAGGCAAAGTGCTTTTTTCCAAGGTCAGCTGTGAATGTTGAAGAGGAATCAGTGCAATAACAGCGCATTCTGGCGGAATACAGTTTTATTAAATGTGTCAGGTTAGGGCTCCTAGGGGTTTTCCATTGAACTGTTACCTTCCCAAGGGTTACGTTTTAGCATTTTTCGCGTTGAGGTAAAAATTAGACATACACTGACGCCTCACGATAATGTTGAAAAACATTGTTTTTTCAATGAAATCGAGGGTTTTCTTGAAAAATAACCTACTCCGAAAATACGGGTTTAGACACTTTTTTACGCAGAATTAAATAGTTCAGATCTCCCCAACTCCGTTATAACTGAGCCTAACAAGTTTTTAGTTTACTTGTTATGCTGAATTCTATGTTTCTAGTTACCTATACACGCATTTTTAAAAGTGAAGAAGGCAAAGTGCTTTTTTCCAAGGTCAGCAAGTGCAATAACAGCTTAGTTTTATTAAATGTGTCATGCTCCCGCCAGGTTATAGCGCAATGTTCTAATTTTCCCAAGTGAGCTTAAAAATGCTCCGCCAGGATGCGCAATGGTCAAAAAAGGAAAAAGAGGCACCAAGATTTGGGCATGGGAACCAAAGTATGAACATACTATCATCTAGAAAGTTATGTCTACATACAAAATCAATACTAAAATGTAACAATAATAAGTAATATCAAACAAAACTTAAATTACAATGAACTGCTTTGTCATTTGAATTTGAAAAAGCGTGGCGGGAACGGGTCAATTGCAAAGCCAACGCGACAGTAGTGGCACCTATGCCTTGACGGGGGAACAGCGTTGAATTCAGAGCAATGGCCCTCCATCTTATTAATACTCAAAGGGTGGAAGTCTGTTGGAGAGGACATAACTAGAGATAATGACTGGTGAAGTCTAGAAAAATCAAGATTACAATAACAACTTCGAAGAACAACCCTGTGATGAAGAATTGGAACTGGCCATGACCCTGAGATGAAGAACAAGAAGCAGGTGACCCAGACTGTGAGGGGCTGATGAGAATGAGGGCCCGAACGTACCTCCTACCGGTAACTGTACTTAAGAGCGAAGCCAAATTTCGTAAAAGGAAAACAGCCCACAAATCCCAGGGAAGAAGGGTGTAAAAAAACCTTTCACTCTGTGAACGTAGATGCAGAATGATTATGGTATGGGTATGACTGCAGTACGAGACAGAGTCCCAATGTCCATTTATTTGGACTTTTCGCAATTTTTATCAGAAATATATTTTATTCAAAATGTTCACATTTTCGTCTTACTTAAACCCCCACAACACCCCAGAAAAACGGAAAAAAATTGGTAAATGTTGTTTATGCACGTTCAGGTCTGTGGACCTTCAATAGTCGTAGGTGTACATCTTGTTCCCAGTCTCGTCTTGTTTACAGCCTTCAAGACGAGTTTATCGTCATTTTCAAGGTTTTTTCCCGACTTCGGTTTTAGTGAAAGTGTCACCGTAAACCATTATATTGTTAGTTGGCCATAAAGCTCATAACTTTTCTTTGAATAACGAAAAATAAATCGTGCAATGGTTTCAAGTTTGAAAAATGACATGATTTTAAATAGAACACTTTCACCATCTCAACGTGACCGTTTCCGTTTTATGTTTCTTTTTAGCGAATTTTTGAAGAAAATTAAGCTATTGCTCTCGCCTCAAAATTTGTAGAATGTGAATTTTTGAAAAAATTTTATGCAGAAATCCGTTTCAGGCTATTCTGAATCATATTCTGAAGTTTAACGCATTTTTTTTATGTATGTATGTATGTATATATGTATGTATGTATGTGTCATTCCAGACGATAGCTGTCCGTAGAATTGTGCTAGAAACTTCAAACAAATTTTAAAATGTTAAGGACACAAAACGAAAGTTCAAGTTCGTTGGCCAGCATGATCGGATTACATCTTCGGGTTGAAATTTTCAAAAATGTAGTCAAAAATTTCAAAATAGCCTGTTTTTTGCGATTTGTTGTGCGAAATAATTTTTTCAGCATACTAACATGTGCGTAAAATTTCCTATAAGAATATGTATCAAGTTTTCAAAAATTTCAAAGTTGAAAAATCAGTCAAAAATCGAAATAATGCCGTTCGCTAGATGTAAAAATCGGTAATATTTGCATGAAACACTGTCCAAATTCAGATTGAACTACTCTTATGGAAGTATCCCTGTATAACCAATCCTAGAACCACGCTGTTTAAAACGTAGGTAGTAGGTGCTTGTTAAAAAAAAAAAAAAAAAAAAAAAATGTAATCACAACTGATGAGTTTACTCTGTGAAATATTCCGCCCTCCGATTCTCTCGGTCGCTCTCTTTAATGTTTTACGCTCAACTGTTTTAGGACTTGATGTAGCTTTAAATCTACAAGATTAGTTTAATAATAATAAAGTATGAGTACCTCCTAATTATTTTTAATAATTTGATTCCATGTATGTCTATCAAAATCATAAACTAAAATCGCAGTTAGACAGTGACTCCCAAGAAAGAAATGGTTTTGAGTACCTACATAGCTTAAGGCAGGGGTGCTCAAACGGTCGATCGCGAGTGCTTTTTGAGTAGATCTCGAGAAGAAAATTTTTTTTAATAAGTAGGTAACTAAACTACAAAAATTTATTACGTAATAACACTGCTTGCGGCAAAGGCGGCTTTATCAAAGGAACCATATATTGGCGAAACACAAGAAACCATTCGAAGATGGATCGGTTGTGAAGGAAGCATTTATTGATTTATTTATTTAACTTCAGTTATCTCGTCCGACTGTCACAAGGCGTATTGAAGTCATGAGTCAGGACATCGCAGATAAACTAAAACATGATATCATGGAATGTACATACTTTTCTTTACAGTTCGACGAATCCACCGATATCACAGACACTGCCCAGCTATGTATTTTTATTCGGATGGTATTCAATGACATGTTGGCTAAGGAAGAATTTTTGACAATCATTTCTCTGAAGGGGAAGACCCGTGGCGAAGATATATATGACGTTTTCATCAATTTTGTAAAAAACTACAAGCTACCAATATATAAATTAGTGTGCATTACAACCGATGGAGCACCAGCAATGACTGGAAACAAGAACGGTTTTGTGGCATTGTGTCGAGATAATGAAGAATTCCCTTCATTTTTTTCATTCCATTGCATTATACATCAACAAGTTTTGTGTTCAAAAGTTTTAAACACGGAGGAAATTATGGGCATTGCAACAAAAATTGTGAATTCCATCCGTGCACGTAGCTTGCAACGGCGGCTCTTTAAGTTGCAGTTGGAAGATAGGGAGTCAGCTAACACACTGATTTAGTTCTTCACGAGGACGTCAGGTGGGTGAGTCGCGGAAAATGCCTAGAAAGGTTTCAAGAATTATTGCCCGAAATAACAGCTTTTCTAGACGAAAGAGGTGATGACACTGAGATGTTGAAAAACGAAAAATGGCTGACTGATTTGGCATTTTTGACTGACATCACAATGCACTTAAACACCATTAACTTGGAGCTTCAAGGTAAAGGAAAAACTATTATTGAGATGATTAGCGCAGTAAACGCATTCAAAAGTAAATTGCAACTTATGATAGATCAACTGAAAAGAAAGGAACTGAAAATTTTCCGTATTTGAAAGCAAGGATTCCTCAGTTGAATTATGATACGTATGAGGCTGAATTAACAAATATTTTGGGACAATTCGAAATGCGTTTTTATGATTACAGTAAATTGGCAAATATAGCATCATTTATGAGTTATCCTTTTTCATGTTAAAACATTGAGGAATTAGCTACTGAAGTAGCAAGTCATTTTAATATGAATTCATGTTCTGATGAAAATGAGATGGTGCAGATTATATCAGATATACATCTCAAAGCTACAGCATCTGATACAAATTTCTGGTGTTTTATATCTGAAGATAAATATCCGAATCTAAGGCAAATCGCCATTCAACTGACGGCAATGTTTGGGTCAACTTACTTGTGCGAGTCTGCATTTTCTGAAATGGAGATAATTAAGTCAAAATATCGCAATCGACTAACTGACGATCATATGTCATCATGCTTGCGATTGGCACTCAGTGGTTACGCACCATCTTATGAAAAGTATGCTGAGGACATGCAGTGCCACGCTTCAACATCCAAAGTCACTCCTTAGTTGAGTTTAACACCATATGTAACTCTTTTGTTTTGTAACAACGAATAAACTCGCAATTTTGAATAACTAGGAGTTTTTTCATTGATATTGTAGAGAAGAACTTAAGTAAACCTAACCCAAACCTTGACTAAAATAATGTAAATTGTGCGGAAAGCTAATATCTATATATTCTACGGTACACCCTACCTAGGTAGGTAGGGTGTATCGTGTACCTATGTACGACAACCCTGCATCACACATACTTGCAGCCTCTCAGAGTCGATCGTAAGTAGTCTAAAAATATTGAGGTAGATCGCCAGCAGTTCAAGTTTGAGCACCCCTGCCTTAAGGCAACTAAAAACCTTAAAAACTTAGTTAAAAGCATCAAATGGCCAATTCGGTTAAAAATCGTTAGTTTTGCATTTTTAGCGGAATATTACTTGAATAAAGTTTATCAACTATACCTAAATTAGAACATTCAAAAATGTATGCACGAAATCGTACTGAGAAATGTCCTTGGATTTCATTAATATGTGCAAAAAAAATCAATAAAAATTTCAGAAAAAGCTGGAAATCCAAAATCATTTTTTAAGTAGCAGACCATTATTTAGAATACTGGATGACTTTTTATTCAATATTTTACGGTCTCTCGAATTGAAATCTGAGGCGATATGTTGAAGCTCAAATTTCATTAATTTAAAATGAAGAAAAAAAAACAAATATACAGGGTGATTCCCTCGCAGATGCAAAAAGAAAATTTGGGTGAAACTACATCAAAAAATGGAGTAAAATGCCGCCAACCGCATATTTTTATCTCAATCCGTACTCAAGATATGATTTTTTAAAGGTTTTTTCAGGAATACTGTTTTTTCATTTTAAACTCGTATTTCTCCACTTTGCCTCATTTAATTTTAACTTTCAACCTCATTTTCAGTATAAGCATTAAATTTCCTATAAGAATAGTATACTTGGGTTCTTAAAAAGTACCATCCGAAGACCCTCACATCAGCTCAAACATTGACGATTTTGAAAAAATAATATTTCTGAAAATCTCCAAAACTTTACTACTCCTTTAAAAAGAATCCTGGAAACTGGCAAATCTCATGAAAACTGCTTCATCTAATATGCTTTCCAATGGTATTATCAATTTTACTTTTATTTTGTTATTTAGGGGAGAAAATAATGTATTAATGTTAAAAAATGTGGGTTTTTCAATGAAATTGTTGGTTTTCTCGAAAGATGACCCTCCATGAACCAACGAGTATGGGGTCGGTTTCTATGTATTTTTTCTCCCTGGATCAAATGGAAACTCTTGCAGATCTCTCAACTACGTTATAATCGAGTTTTACACTTTAATTAACTAGTTTTACCCCATAACACACATACATTTAATCATAACAAACAAACTAAACATTTGCGATTTTAAATGTAAAACTCGGTTATAACGGAGTTGGAGAGATCTACGAATGTTACCATTCGATACAGCGTGAAAAAATAGGTACATAGAAACCGACCCCATACTCGTAGGTTCATGGAGGGTCATTTTTCAAAAAAACCAATAATTTCATTGAAAAACCCACATTTTTCAACATTAAAACATAATTTTCTCCACTAAATAACAAAATAAAAGTAAACTTGATTATACCGTTGAAAAGACGAAGCAGTTTTCATGAGATTTGCCAGTTTCCAGGATTCGTTTTGGAAGAGTAGTAAAGTTTTAAAGATTTTCAGAAATATTCTTTTTTCAAAACCTACTATAAAATCTTGTTGTTGGGGACTCTCACTGGATGAATCCACTCCTCTGCTGGGTTCGCTCCTAGTTCAATACTCTGTTGATTTTTCTTACATGTGGTTTACTACTGGTAGGTGATATAGTAAAAAATCGTTTTTACTATTCTTAAAGTAAATTTAATGTTGATTCCGAAAATGTGGTCAAAAGTTAAAATTGAATGAAGTAAAGTGGAGAAATTTGAGTTTAAAAGGAAAAAAACACGGTTTTCCTGAAAAAACCTTTAAAAAATCATATCTCGAGAACGGATTGAGATAAAAATATGCAGTTGGCGGCATTTTACTCCATTTTTGATGTAGTTTTACCCAAATGTTTTTTTGCATCTGCGAGGGAATCACCCTGTATATGACATGGATATTTCTTAGCTCAGAGGGTAATTGAAATTTTTGTCCAACAGCAAAAAATGTCACGCTTATTTCCACCTACAACTAAATTGTTGCTAGAGAGAATATAACTTCCTGATTTTCCGTCCCACTAAAATCTTTCGTTGGTTATTTCAATGGGCCAATTTCCCTCACCTTAACCCTCCTGAGAAGTCCTAGCTTATGTACCTACTATAAAAACTTGTTGTTGGGGACTCTCACTGGATGAATCCACTACTCTGCTGGGTTTGCTCCTAGTTCAATACTCAGTTGATTTTTCTTACATGAGGTTTACTACTAGGTGATGTAGTAAACAGAGGAGCCCAAGACTATCTTACTCACTGAACAGTTTAACCACCACTCGATGATTATTTTTGTCATTCGCATAGCTCACCTATGAAATAATATGTAAGTACGAGTATGATAAAGTAGGTACGCTATTGAAGTTCAATTGTTTAGGAGTTGAGTATACCTAAAAGTAGGGATGAGTCGATTCCCGATACCACCGATTCTTAGGCATTGGTATCGGTATCGAGAATCGATCGCCTAAAGCCGATACCGATACCGCCCGGTGATGGGCGTTTTATTACACTACGGATGGTTGTACCGTGCAACCGTTGTGTGAAGTTAGCTGTTGCGAAACATGATTTGTCCAAAACACAACTTACAATTATTACTTTGTTTACAAGTAGGCTTGTGTTATTTTGTTTGTGACAACAGACAAAGCTATGACATTAGACAAAGCTATGTTTTCCAAGTATAAAAGCCTAGAGCCAGTCTTATTTGGAAATATACCTCACAGTTACCGACGAAAAACTAAAAAACCAAGTCAGTCTGCTTAACTTGTTTTATTCAGAAAGAAATCAATCCTAGGCAATAAAAGTTGCCTATTAATTGATACTTGATAGATAACTAAAAAATATCAAATTTTGTATTTGCACAAATCAAATTAACTAAAGCCTTGAATGAAAATATAAATCTGAAATTTAGAATTTGTAATAAGAATTAATCTTTAAAATTTATTTAATTTTAATAAGTAACTAATTACTTTTTAATAAGTAATTTGAATATATTACTAGTTCAAGAGGAATTTTTGTTTTTCACCTACAGGTAAGTTAGGTATTATGCGCCGATAGTATCGGTATCGAGAATCGATTTTTTAGGTATCGGAATCGATAAATTTTGGTATCGACTCATCTCTACCTAAAAGCACTGTAAATTATTACACACAGTTTTCATTTTGAAAAATCCCTGATATTTGGTGGTTTTTGCTAAATTCCTTTACTTTAACCGACACGAAGAATTCCCTGACAATTCCAGGTTTTCATCGACTTTTCCAGTTGGGGGCTACCTTCACCTTAGTAGTATTAAAAAGTTAATTTTTTCAGCTGCTTTCGGCTATTACCTGCGGCTTTTTCATTCTACTTCCTTCCTTCAAAATATCCTCGTTGGATCGGAAATGAACTAAAAATTAAGAAAGATACATTACATGTTGGGTAACCTACCTCTTCTCCAGCCCCGCCGCGAGACTTGGAACAAAACTACTGAGCCGTTCAGATTGTAGTATTTTTTAGAAGAAATATAATATAATATACCTACTAGATTTCAATGTTACGAAAAAGATGGAGGTATAGAGTAGGGATCACAAGTCGAGATGCATTTTATGTAGTTTAATATAGGATCTTTATATCAATAAAGTGTCTGTCTGTATGTATAACTTTTGAACGGATTGACAGATTTGCGCGATTCTTTTTTTAATATGACCAGCCACCTCCGGCGCAAAATATAGGCCACATCAAAATTCTCAGTAAGGGGTGGACAAACTGGAAAATCCGTGCGTGGGCTCAAACGAAAGTCCACGAATAGAGGGTTTCAATTCCGTACACAAGCAACATCCCTTACACACGTTAAACATATCCTCAGGGATCTACCGTTTGCGAGCGAAGCGAGCAACATCCCCTACATGTTTCAATTGTAATACACCTAAATGGGGGGGAGGGGTAAAAGACCATTATCTAATAAGACAGAATCTTTTCAGTCAGAAGTCTTTTTAGCCAATTTTGTGAATTTGTCCAACGCCTCATTTGGGGGCTACCTGTGAATTGTATTGCGATAAGATCACTCACTTCGCATTTAAGCAAACACTGCTGTCAAGGGCCTGATTCGAAAATATGATAGAGATGAAATTTGCATACATTGAGCGAGTTATCCTCCCTACAATTTGTTCATCCAATTTAAAACCAAAATCCGTAATACGAAGGGAGTAGAGCCAACTATATAGGGAGTATTGTCTAGCTGTCTACACAAATAATGTTATAATAGGTACCTAAGATCCTAGGTATCAAAATAACGGTACATCTAGCTGCCTACCTACTCATAAAGGAGTCTCATTTGGCACGTAACTAATATTCTACTGATGAGGGTGGGTTGCTGGTAGGTAGGTACGTATGAAATGTGTAGATAGGCACCTAAATCAACTTTCTTCGTTTTTTCCAGCTAGAAAACCTCAGATAATGGCACTACCTACTTGGTTTAAGGATGAAATCTCTATCTCTCCAAAGAACCAACTTCTTATCCACCAACCAAGAAGTGAAAGTAACATTTCTTACCTCTAACACTTTGTTCCTTTTAGCCCGCACTGCAGGGTCTGGGTCCTCCCCTTTATAAGTGACCGGGTATTTTTCCGAGTAGATCGGCGGCACTGTCTGGATCGACAACGTATCGTCTCCAGGATCGAACTTGTTCTGCTGACTCTCCGCCACTTTGGTCGACGAGCTCGCGGGCTTGACCACCTCGAATTCCGGCCTCTCCAGGACTTTGTGATTCCTTTCGTTGTCCTCCTCGATTTTGGCCAATAACTTGGCCCTGTCTTCGACTCTATGGGGGTCTACGCCCCCGTACACGTCGTGCCTGTGGATGAGGTTCTTCCTCGCCTCTCGGGCTTCGTCCAAGAACGGAGGAGCTGGTATCAACAGCTCCGGACCCGCTTTCTGGATCTGTTGATACACCGAATACACGCTGTTCCCGGTCATCCCGGATTTGAATTCCGGGAGAAAGAAAAACGCACCGAAACATACCAACCCGAACGTGAGGAACACTAAAAGTATGAGATACTTCTCTCTAGGACGAAAAGACCGTCGGACGGACGATGGCACGGGTGCCCCGTTAAGATAACGTTGATGGGTCGGCAGGATTCCCGAAGCTGTCATTTTAACAAATAGATAACAAACCGAACGGAGAAAACAAATACGCTCCTCACGCCATTATACGGTGACTACTTTTTGACAAATAAAGAACAAAAAATTTCCCCGAGGGAGGGGATGGTTGGCTGGTTTCGCAGTGCAGTGTTGACATAAACTAAGATTCGATCCACAAACGTAAAAGACCGTAGGGCACTTTACTTCATAAAACTGAGCAATTCATTTTACTGACGGGGAAAAAAGAACTTGAAATTATTAAATATTGTGATAAATAAAGGAAATATTAAAATGGGGATAGGATTCTGATGACATGTATAGGACGACGATAAGGAAAGGAAAAAGTGAAAGTAGGTATTTGTAGGCGTGTGGTGGTAGCTTCGTTTATGATTCCCGCGTATTTTAGACTTCTCATTTCTCGAGCAGTATGTAAATAATTCACTCAATAATGATAACAAACTAACTCACTTCTCATTCGCACAGTAAATTAAGCTGTTTTATGGGTTTGAAAATTTAAAAAGAAATGAAATAAATACATTTCTAAAACTTCCATAAGTATTTAAAAACGTTCTGTGGCCTTCTGAAATAATTCCTGAATTTTAACAATTTCCACACATATTTTACCTATAATTCTCCCATTTAGAAACCTTTTAATGTATAGGGTGATATATATTAAATTGAGTGTTGACGAAAGGAAAAAGTTACAGTCATGTAGCATGATCGTGTGAGCGAATTTTCTTAAATTATCCATCGCATTATAATTGATTGATTCTTGAGGCATCCGTCGGGCTTTTATGGCCAATGGGGTTGTCAGGGTGAGACGGATATAAGTAAAAAGTCTTCTTCGAGTGTTTTTATTGCTAGCTTTCGAACATCAACATGTCATCCTCAGGCGTCTTCGTTTCTAAAAATACGTACAATAGGTGGTTACAAACTATGACTAGGAAGATATAGCACTTAGGAACTTGCCTAATATACAGAAATTGATTCCAACATACCTGTCTAGTATTCTCTCACGCTGCGCCTCCGCTCCGCGGCCAGGTACATCAGTCTCCGGGGGGGGATGTTTAATTTCTTTGATTTCCATAGGAATCGCTGTCAGTCCGGAGGTTAACCTCTTGGGTTGTCTGTAGAAGGAGTTTAGGGTTGATTAGGCTTATTTTAAGTGATTTATAGTTGATTGACGAGATTTGAACACGTGGGGTTTGTTTACCTTGTGTAATGTAGAGAGTTGCGTCGAAATCTGAAGGGTTTTCTGTTGCGGATATAGCTCCGACTTGTCAAGAGATGATGAAATTTTAATATGTATGTTTAGCGGATTCGTGGAATTTAATAATTTATGGAGCGGAGATCTGAAATGACGAAATTAAATTCCTCTAAACTCCTTCTACAGACAACCCAAGAGGTTAACCTCCGGACTGACAGCGATTCCTATGGAAATCAAAGAAATTAAACATCCCCCCCCGGAGACTGATGTACCTGGCCGCGGAGCGGAGGCGCAGCGTGAGAGAATACTAGACAGGTATGTTGGAATCAATTTCTGTATATTAGGCAAGTTCCTAAGTGCTATATCTTCCTAGTCATAGTTTGTAACCACCTATTGTACGTATTTTTAGAAACGAAGACGCCTGAGGATGACATGTTGATGTTCGAAAGCTAGCAATAAAAACACTCGAAGAAGACTTTTTACTTATATCCGTCTCACCCTGACAACCCCATTGGCCATCTCATTATAGTATGTTAAATTGTATTAAAATTTGTGTAATTCCAGTAGAAAGAAATTGTTTAATAACCAATTTTATGGCAAAAAAAATCGTACTAAATAAAATTTGGTGATTCAAAAAGGATTTTTTTTTTTTTGCATTTTGTATAAGTATATTGTGCAGCAGCGGTCGAACGAAGTTTTGTGGTAGTGGCTGCTGAAGTTCTTTCTACAATCTTTCTACAAGTTTTGTGGTAGTAGCTGCTGAAGTGCTTTCTACAATCTTCATGCATCTTTAAACAAAATGTATGTATAATTAAATAAATTATTGGCCACCACGCTATACACAGTAAATAGTGAGTTCCTAGTAGATCCATCAGTCTCAATACATCGTGCGGTAACAAAGATGGTTAGGGCGAGCAAACTGGATGCTAACCACAGCTGAGAAAAATTAACTGCACCTTAAAGTCACGTCAAGTCC
Organism: Adelphocoris suturalis; assembly: GCA_030762985.1. NCBI lineage: Eukaryota > Metazoa > Arthropoda > Insecta > Hemiptera > Miridae > Adelphocoris > Adelphocoris suturalis. Next base: position 61,224,140 of record CM061047.1, read on the forward strand.
TTTATGGATCTAGTTGAGCCCTACAATAAGTAAAATGTGAAATTGAAAAACAGATGAAGAGAAAGGGGAAAAAAAAAAAAAAAAAAATGAACAGAAAAAATAACTACCTACAAGAAGTTACAAAAATAATACATAGGTATTAACCTAAGAATTTATTGAATTATTTATTATTATTTATTGAATTTATAGAGTGAAATTTAAAAACAAAACACAATTTCTAATTTACTAAAAACTAATGGCGCCCTTTAAGAATTTATTGAATTATTTATTATTATTTATTGAATTTATAGAGTGAAAGATAAAAACAAAACACAATTTCCAATTAACTAAAAATTGATGGCGCACTTTAGAGCTTTTTTAAAAGACTAGACACAACTATTGAAACTGAAAGGATTAATGTTATGGAAAACGAAGAATCTCAAAGCCGACACATACGCATTTCTTCTAAAAAATTCTGTTCGGGTTTTCGGTAACAAAATACCACTCATTATAAAATTTCTAGAAGTTAACAATATTGAAGTATGTTCCGGTTTCATGCCTCTCCTAAATACTTGAAAGCAAGATTGAAAAATAAAAAGTTGATGAATAGTTGGTACATTAATTAACCTGTGAAGCTGCAAAGTGGGAAACCTATTGTTTTTATTTAAAATAACTTTGAGCAAACGATTTTGAACAATTTGAACATTTCTAACATAACTACTACACGCCCCGCCCCATAAAATAATACCATACCTAATAATTGATGAAGCCAAGCCAAAAAAAATTTCTCTTATTATCCTTAGTTAAAAAATATTGAATTTGTTTAAATACGTAAAATAAAACACAAGTCATCATGAATTTTAATATTATGATAAGCTGGAAAAGCTCTGTTTCCGATAGAAAATCGAAGAACAGAGGTCTTCTCTATATTTAACCCTAATTCATTAACATTGAACCAATTTTTAACCCAAAAAAGATCAGAACTTATACAATCAATTACTTTATAGTAGTCATCCCCCCCAAAAAATTAGTGCGGTATCGTCTGCAAAACCAAACATTTTACCACTGATATCCAAATTCAACAAGTCATTGATATAAATTAAAAACAAAATAGGGCCTAAGACTGTTCCCTGAGGTACTCCTCTGCTAATTATAATTTCCTCACTAAAAGCCTGCCCCACTCTTGTGACCTGAGGTGGATCCGATAAAAATGATTGTATTAGTTTAAGCGGTAAACCACGAATTCCACAATTATGAAGTTTGTTACACAAAATGTCATGGTTAACAGAGTCACAAGCTTTCTTAACCTCTAGAAAAATACCAAATACATAGGAACCTTCATCAAGCTTCTGAGATACTAGATTATTTAAGTCATGCAAAGCATCATCCGTACTAATTCCCCTCTGAAACCCATACTGATTGCTTGTAATAATTCCATGAATGTTCAAAAAGTCAAGAATTCTTCTCTTCAGACATTTTTCAAACATTTTTGATAGAGATAAAGTCAAAGAAATTGGCCTATAATTACCCATATCATATTTCGACCCCTTTTTAAACAATGGTACCACAACAGTTTTCTTTAAGGCAACCGGGTACGAACCGTGAGTAAGAGCAAGGTTGAAAATAAAAGCTAATGGAACACTTAGAACACTAGCGAAATGTTTCAATTATTTGAGATGATTATGTTTTTTACGGATTGCGATCTGTTAACATATCTGTAAGGAAGGATGCGTCACCAAAACTCATTGCGTCATAGCTTCAGCGCCAGATAGTTGATACCGCACGTTGTATTGTGTTTTATGGATCTACTTGGAACTACTCGTCACCGTATTGTGTTTTACGGATCTACTCATTGTCGCCCTAACGAGTTTTTTTTGTTTTTTTGTTACATCATTTGTCTATAACCATTCCAATTAACTTTATTTGTATTTTCAAATTTATTGGGTGGGTGTGGGTGAGGGAGGGGGTGATCTACCTCCCCTTGCTGGGTACGCCCATGCATGCATTGAAATTCAATCCTTGAAATACCTACCAAATATAAACGATTATAAACATTTATGAACAATTTTTCGCTATTTCTGAAGCATATAATAACTCATACAAAGATTTAGATAATGGTCTGGGTAAATTACTACAGTTCCTGCAGTAAATCAGAAAATTATAATTTGTACCTGAAATTTACAGAAATGAAAAGTACATTGTCCTTTCAACTAACCAAGAAAATTACTGTTGACCAAACACTATCTTACTTTAATTGAATAGTAACAGCACTAATGAAAAAACCATAAGTATTCAAAATTAAATTGGGAAAAACAAATTTTAGATGCAAGAAATTATAACAGCATCTATTTTTCAATGCATTACAGTCACTCATAAAAAAACTTAAATTTCACTTGCCTGAATTAGTCGTGCAAACGTTGTTTGTGACGTAGGAGTACCTACCTCCTAGTGGAGGGGTCGTTTTAAATTATAGGTTAACTCTCACATGGCTTACGAATGGCCAAAAATAGAAAACTGTTGGCTGCAAAGGCTGAAAACCTCCAAAATATCCCCTTTACAGTCCGTATCCTTGTGCTAATCTGAAAGCTTTAAAAAAAAGCCCCGGAGTTGGCAGCATTGCCTTCCTGATACATCAAGAGACAAATGAAATAAAGGGCTCCATTCCTGATCAATGGTTCACTGATGTTTTTGCAAACGTTGAAATGTCTCATGGAAACCAGCAACCAGAAAACTAATTCGGGAAATCCGTTTGCAACAAAACAGAGAATCAGATATCTAGAGTTAGTAGAGTTTGCAGATGGCTGAAACAAGTTCGACATTTTGTTAATTTTAGCCTTTTTTAAGGCTTTGCTTGAGTGCAAAGGGGATCTGGGCTCCATCATCAACAAAGAGCGAAGAACTGAGTTTTTTTTTTTTTTTTTTTTTGCATTACCTATATAAATCAAAATTGGTGTAAATAACTCATTCACAAGTGAATGTGGATATTGATCACTCAATTTCATTAGTGTACAGCTATGGGATGAAACGGAGAAAAAATACAAGGACAAATTGAAGACACAACAAGGGTAGAGAAAAAATTTTAATTAAAAAACTCGGCCCTTCGGGCCTCGCAAGGGGCCCCAAGGGGGGCCCCTTGACCCCGCCAGGGTGGCTTCGCCCCCCTGGACCCCCCCCGGATGTTATTACTTTGAGCCTGACTGCTAAAATGTAAAAAACATGGAATCATGTTTTAGCTCCTCGCTCTCACTTTATTATAGAAATGATCACGACGATTGAGCTCTTGTGAGATGATGATCTCCTAATAGAAACTCGCGAGTAAACATTCACTTTATTATAGAAAGAGGCTAAAGAGGCTACATACGAAATTACAGCTTCCTATAGTGTAAAGTATAGAAATTACCTATTAAAATTATTTAACCACCGCTTCACAAATCAAACCGTTCTCGCAATATTCGGATCACCTGCTATGAATCAAATCATCGAAACACCAGCTCAATGAAATCATCAGAAATTAAGAAGCGGTTGCAATCATGTTCACAATATCAATTATTGAGAATGATCACCTGTGTGTAAACAATTATTCATATAACCATGCTCATAACTCAGTTTGTTGGCCACGCACTTCGCAGTAGTTAATATAGTATGGTTGGATAAATCGAGAGCTTTCGAACGAATGGTCAACGAATTTTGTGGGATGAAAAACGACGAAGTATCATATCCCTAGCAACGACTCGGTTGTAAGCGGAAATCATCACAATTATTGGCGCTACTTTCATCTCACTTTATAGTCTCACTTTTCGGCGGGGGATCCATCGCTAAAACATGATTCCATGTTAAAAAAAAAAAAAAAGTTTTCTTAAATTTTACGAAAACAATTATAAATACACCGAACTCTATTTGTCTGGTGACAACAGGTTGCACCCAATCAATTCTTGTATTCCTTCTTCATCTTTTTATCCTTATGTAGAGAACAACTATAGCAATGACGAATTTTCTATCCATGATGACTATTGAAACTGACAGGTTTCTAACCGAATTGAGTGTAAGCCTAATGTAATCGAATTTTGATTATAGACCGAACCGAATAACCATTGCCGAAACTTGAACTTCCCCCTCTCTCAAACCCTTGTCGCCCTCTTTAGCCTGGGTACTAGAAATGAAACAGATGATAGTTGAAGTGATAATCCTATATTTTAAGGTAACGAGTCATAATATACATAGGTAACTTTAGCTAACGCAATCATCCTTCTCAGTCCAGTTTAACAGAAAACGAAACTCCGCATGAGCACCCTGCTTCAGCTTTTGGATTGTTGATGACGCTGAACGACGATCTGATCAGCTCTGAATGATAGTCCACAACAGCTCCTGGAAATAAAACTAATAAATATGAACGAAAAAATAATTTTATTCGTCGTGGCATAATAATAGGTGATTACTATAGCCTAATTCATTTATTATCATTTCAACGTAGAATGTATTTGAACCGCACCCCAAAAAAAGGAAATTGGACCTGATTCTGTAAGCGTGTTTATTGTTTACTTCACACACCTTCGAGAAAGGCTAGATGGAAAATTGCATTAAGTAGCACCGCAGTGTTTTTTTTTTTTAATGCTCTGAATCACTTCTAGAAAGGTTAATACTTTCATGCACGCAAAATCAAATCCTTGTTACCACTGACTGGACGTCTATGAATAGAACATAGTTACTGTATGATTCTGGTACGTGACATCCTTTATTTTAATATTATTGACAATTTCTGAGCAGCTACATACAGTTGTTGTTTCTTTTACTTTGAAACTCATTGAACGACCTAACCTAAATTGATAAGGATCATTGGGCAGCAAATGTCATTCCCATACCAGGGGTCCACTATCAAACGGTAATAACCTTTATATTCTTAAGAGGATGGGAGACCAAAGAATAGGGTCGTTCTTAGTAGCAGATTTCACAAATTAAGGGGTTGTGGAGGTGAGGTGCAGAAACTGCCGTCCTCAAACAATTTTTCATTTATCTCTAATTTGTCAAGCGCTTTCACCCCTTTGGACAACTTCAAAACTGCTCTCAAGAGTTAGGGTCATTGGGTACTACCTTGGCATGCTGGCACACATGTCTTCATGGACCAGTCTAGTTCTAGTACATTTAGGAATTGTGATATTTACTAGGTGTACTCACACTGGTTATAAATTTCAAGACATTCCCAGAGTTCAAGAGACTCCCTTAAACTAGTATGAAATCAAACTGATAAATTAGGCTTTGATGGAAAACATTCTCTATGTTTTTCTTGAGTCATTTAATCTATTCTTGTTGTGTAGCTACAAGAGGCATGATTTTTAATGATTATCTTCACGCGACAAGACTTTAGGATAGTAGACTCCATAAAGTCCTCAGTAATGTTCTGTAACCCGATTCTCACATCTAGATCATAATTTATCTAATAATTACAAGCTATAGATTACATGGAAGATGTTCTAACCTTCTAGAAAACTGAGAGACGTGCTATCAATGACGACCCTTGCCCCTTTCTCTTCAATGATAATGTCCTCTTCAGATACTTCGGTGTCCAAATCAAAATTGTATTGAAACCCCGAGCAGCCTCCACTATCGACTGTTATTCTAAGGGATTCATTCGGTGCAGCCACTTCTGCAAACAACAAATCATTATAATTTAACGATAGCCAATACCTAATTCGTGAAATAAACATTCATCAGTATTACCATAAAAGTATTGTTTTTACACAAAACTTTTTGGTAACTTTTAAACTAATTTTGTTGTAACTTTTAAAGTTAAATTTCAAACTATTTTCTGGCATCCAACAATATGAGTATTTCTAATGCTCCTGCTTGTTCAAATGTACAAATTTTTCCATTACCTAAACCAACTTAGCAAATTGGATTTAATACATGTAGTGCGTTTTGGGGGTGGGTGAGCTGTTATCTGCACATAGTAGACACAATAAGTTGAATTTAAGATTGTAACTGTTCAAAATAATTTTTAAATAATCTTTATTGTTACAACTTTGTACACATATAGTAACTTCACTATAATCATAATGGTTGGTAGCCTTTCCATTTGTATGGTTAGCGTGGTTGTGAGGGGATGAGAGAATAGTTTAGGCTGCTTTGCTCATCATTTATTGAATCACTCCTTGCGCTTTCTAGTAACTTCACTTTGGTGTCTATATATTTAGCGTTTTTTGGTCCATAAAACACTACCTACTTCAGTGGGCTGTAAATAGGTTCAGGGGTTTGGTCTTTTTCAGTCTTTGCAAATCTCGGCTGTTGTCCAGGAGGTTCAGTTCTTCGACATTTGTATGTGTTTGTGGAGAAGGATTTCATGATCCATAGATTTTAAATGAATTCTTTGAACATCTTGACTTTAAGGTCACCATGGAGATCATCCGTTTTGATATACCAGGGAGCACTAACTATGCTCCTGAGTATTTTGTTCTGTGCTGTTTAAATGATTTTCAGGTTGCTCTTATTGGTGCAACCCCATAAGGGGCAGCAATAAATCCAACCGGGTTTGATCATTTGTTCGTGCAGTAACACTTTATTATGTATGGACAATTGGAATTTTCTTCTAATGAGCCAGTACATCTTCCTGAATTTGAGATTCATTTCCTTGGCTTTTTTTTCTATGTGCTTCTTCCACCGAAGCTCGGCATCCAGAGTCATGCCAAGGTACTTAGCTGTATCTGCATACGAGAAGATCTGGGAATTTATCACAACGGATATTTAGGTAATCTTCCAGAAAGTGAAATTTATGTGCGTGACTTTGTTCTCCACCTCCTTTGTGTTTATGTGTTGACCTATTCACCACTTTTAGGTCCACTGATGGTTACTGTTCATTGCTTCTTGTAGCTTACTTGTGGCTTCCTCAATTGAAGAGCCTACAGCCAGGACTACCATCATTTGCAAACGTTGCTGTGACAGCTTCTGAAGGTTTTAGGATGTCCCTTGGGTATAGCAGATGGAGAACTGGCTTGAGCACGCTCCCCTGGGGTACGTCTGCTTTCATTTCCCATAAAATGGAGTATTCACTTAGCCTCTGCCATGTCCTTCCTTCAAGTTATCAAAGAAAGTAAAGAGCTTCTGCGCGAGGAAACGCTTTGGCTAACCTGGGTATCTGAAATGAGCGATGTGTAATTCAAAGCCAAACAGAAATTTCCAGTCAAACTCAGCAAGTCTCTGCTAACAAAACCAAATTTCCACCCCACAAGGTTCATGGGCCGTATGAAGCTGTGAAGGTAATGAATCTCTTACTACCCACTTACGACAGAGACATTCTACTCTGACTACTCCGGCAACAGTCAAGCACCCCCTCTGGCAGTCATCAGCTATCTCTGCCACAACGATGTTCTCCTATTTTCCCGAAGCAAAGAAAAGCTACAATCCCCGCCGCCACCAAGTAAAATTCTCTGCCCAGACTTCGCATTCTCCAAGATTCCGACGAGAACTCCGAAATTGGAACGGCCATGGACTTGGTTGTTTCCCATGCATTACAGGATCACTTGGCCTCAAGAGGAGTCGAGTGTAAATTCATTCCTCCGCAAGCTCCTCATTTTGGAGGCCTCTGCGAGGCCGCTATTAAGTACGCCAAGAGATTATTAATTCTTGCTTTCTAACTGCACACTCCGAGCCTACAAACATTCTCGACAATAGTGGTTATAGTTGAGCTATCCTTAACAACTGAGGTGGACTGGGGTGACTACCCATTAGTGCAGCAATCAGAATCTCCCGATGATTTTCTTATACTAACCCCAGGTCACAGATTCCTAATCCAACGTCCTTTCACAGCCTTACCTGAATCTTCCACCTCCAAGGTTACCTCCTGCCTTGCTCCTAAATGGAAATGTATTAATTCTATTGTTGAACGATTCTGGAAGCATTGGAGAACTGAATATCTCCTGGACCTTCAGTCCAAGCAAAAATGGAATACTCCATTTCGCCCTGCTCAAATTGGTGATATTGTCCTCATAATGCAGGACAATGCCCCCCCCCCCCTCCCTCATAGCCTATGGGCCGAATCATGGACGGTGTGGCTAGTGTTGCTACATTTCGTACCATTATTGGTGAAATAGCTCGCCCTATAGTCAAATCGTATCCCAATCCTACTGTTCACTAATTTACTTGATTCCGCTGGATTGGGGAGGGGGAGGAGGTGCGTTTGACCTTCAGTTGAAATCATAATTAATGCCATCATTTCCGCACCTACAGATAGTTCCTAAACTCTCTACTAGAGTTCTCACTCTTGTAATCAATTCATTGAAATTTGTAATGTCTTTCTTTTTCCTGCAAATAGAACAATTGTGAATAATCACCAAATTAATTTCCGGACTGAATGTTGCAATTGAGTCCTCAATCTCGTTGATAATCGCAAGAAGAAATTACACAAATCAAAAAACTTTCTGCTTCAAGGAGGCTTTGATTTTAGCTTCCAAGGCTGCCCCAAGAGGGGCGACCAGCCATGTTTCTCTTTTAACAGTGGCGGCTGGTCAGGGTAGGCAAGACTTCTTCCAGTGAGGATCTGCTGAGTCAGAGGCCTGCAGTTTCACTTCGTCGTTCATCCGGCCCTAAACCAGTCAATACAGCTGGCATTTGACGCCGGGAAATGTTACAATCAAGGCAAACTTCCACGGTCGAAGAGGTTTGATTAAATCGGCCTGTACTAAACGAGAATTTTCTCGCTTGTAATTGTAACTCTGTCAAGATATCAAGTATTTTTGGACCTTTATAACCACCGGAAGCAACTTTTACACAAAACCTCATTCCACCATCAACTCTCTTCTGAGCACCTATGTTTTTTAACTACTTGTAACCAGTAAATGATTATTTTGTATATAATCTAATGCTAGGTATACTGCAGAAGTGAGTATTTATTGTATCATGGGAGTGAGTCAGCGCAATCTTTTACTTCAGTTCTACTTGTTTCAGTTTTCGACGATTATACGGTCATTTTAGGCAAGTTGAATAAATATATTGAGAAAACCCTCGTTGTTTTTGCGTGAACCCTCGCAAAATAATAATAGTCCCTATCATATTGGGTACCTACAATTATTATAGTAGTTAGGATAAGCTGGTACCAACATATCTATTGCACACCTACATAGGTTTAGTAGGATACTGGAGTTGCTTCACATCAAGGCAGGGGAGGCCGTAGGCAATCATACCCAGCTATAGACGCATTATGATCCATTTATTTTTATTATTAAGTTTTTGATTTTCACTACTATTTACCTAAACTAAAAATTTTGTTTACAACTTTCTGCCCTGCTCCAAGGGTGTACGCTAGGTGGGCCCAGGTCCTTTGTACACTGAAATAAATAAAATTAAAAAAATAGACGTACAAACTGTACAAGTTTGCCTGCACGTGTATAAATAGCCGGTTTGCACTGTATCTTTAGAGCTCTCACTATATCTTAATAATAGGGTGATGAGAGGCAAACTAGGAAAGGACAAACTTTTACTTCACGACAACCATCTCTATTCTCCTCGGTTGTTTCCTCGCTCAATTTTGTATGTTGCTCTTAAAAGACAAGGTAAGGTCCTTACAGTTTAAATGCTAATCATAATCAATCCAATGTGACGTATAGAATCTCGCATTCCTCCTCACAAGTTGCTGCTTACTAAGCGCTCAACCCCCTTCTTAAAATGTATCATTTAATATGTTAGTAGTTTCTACGAATTCGTATGTACCTTTGAGCTTATTTATACAGGCGTCGGTCAATTTCAGTGGAGCTTCGTGTTTGGTGACAGCGTCTCCCAAACATCTTGCGCCGTTGACAAGACTTTGGTGATTGACGATTCTGCGGAGGAATAGAGCCATAACCAAGATACCTACTGCTAGATCATGACGGCCGACAACCTAGAAACAGTCAATGTACTGTATAAATGCATAAACAATCAATTTGTTTCATGCAATCCAATAAATAATTAGGCTTAATAAAACATCTGACTGAAAGCAAACTAAAAATAAGCAGAATTTATTTCGAATTTCAACACAAACTGACCTTGAACTTGACAACTGCTTGATTCTTTTTAACCACAGCGTAGTAACAGAACTAAGTTGTTATCTATGAGATGATAACTTGATAAATCTTCCTCTTCTTCTTTTCCGTGTTTTATTATACAGAGTGTATAGAGAACTACTACTAATTATTGTTAAGAAGTTCGTTCGGAGGTCTGGTGGTGGTTCACAAGTTGATGTAGAGGGTTCTAAAGGAAGAGAAACTGCATAAAATTTAATTTAATTACCTTCATGAATACTGCTGGTGATGAACTTTGCAGAGAACTACAAGCCGAGAGAGCTTCCCAGTTCGGTTTCAAAAGTTTCCAAGTTGAGAAGGTACCTTCCATTTTGGTGTGTGGGAAAAATCTTGACAATGTTCCCAACAAGTTACTCACAAGGGTCAGTGTCAACTTTTACTGAGATATTTTTTGTAGAATCATATTATGGAAAACCTGATCATCTCCAGTGACGTATCCACTTACTGCCCTCTAACAAACCGGTGTCGCGCGACCGCCTTCAACCTTGGGGGTCACGTCTTTACACTTGATTGAGCTACAGATTCACCTGTGATCACAGAGTAGAGTAGGAGTTATCCTATGATAGTTTTAATCGATTCTTTGGGATTAGATTTATCATTGACATGCAAAAAATCATCATTCTTATCTTGAAAGTTTTTGAGATCTCGATTTTTTAATATGTTGGCCCTTAATTACCACCCTTTAGGGTTGATAAAAACTGAATGCCCATATTACTAGCACATCCCCGGCCGATAAATGATGTTTAAGCCGAATTTCTTTAAGTTTGGTTTGGTCAAATACTTTTAGAGAAAAGCTTCAGACACGGACGGATTTTTTTTTTTTTTTTTTCGATTTTTGGATTGTACGCATCTTGAAACGTAAACCAACAAATTTGGAGAGGGGGGGTTAAACTGTTTTCCTTCTTGGTCAATTACCATGGAAGAAGAGAAACTTTCCTTCTTTTCTTCCATGGTCAATTACGAAGGTTCATTTATTGAAAATACTCACAAGTAGCTTGCACTTCACGGGCAGAAAATTGATGAAACCAACCAACCACTTTTTCAAACAAAACGTGACTGATAACGTAAAATAATTCAGGGATGTGTGCATGTACCGACTTATAATTAATAAATTATTTTATATTATGTACTAATGAATCTTCTGTTTTGCGCTGTTAGACTTCAACTAAGTTATCATCACTGCATCTTGCGACTATGGAATGCACAGATTTCCTGGAATTTCAGGTTGGAAATAGACCTTGGTCATCTTATGCTCTTAGCATTAAATGCTCAGTCTAATAAATTAATCTACCTACTACTTTTTGCTGTCTTGTAGGTATTAGAGAAGGCTGTTTAAGAAATACTTGTTTTTTACGCTTTCATTAGAGTAGGTACCTAGCTAAATATATGAATGCAACTGCATTCTGTTCAAATCCATAGTGAAGGAGTTTTTCTCCGCTCTGAGTAGGGAGAGATCCTTCAATTGCGTTTGAAGTTTGAAATGTTGACGGTGTTCCCTTACTCCGATTAACATCAAATTTTACCCAAAGTCAGAAAAGGGCAAAACGAACAATCTGAAGAAGTTTCAACCCCCCACCCCCACGAGCAATAAGGGTAAAACTGCTTTGACCAGCGTTGACCATGGTGTTCCCCTACTCCGATTAACATAAAATTTTACCCAAAGTCAGAAAAGCTCCGATTTAGGCCGGGCGTGGGGTAGCAACACCAGAGTCTGCTGGGGGCGGTTTTACGGATTTCCTGCGATTTTACCGCGAAAATAACCCTCAGAATAGGTTTCAACACCCCAAAAACCTTTTGGCACTATTTTTTGTTGATTCTGGCAGTTTGGGAGAAAAAGGAAATTTTTGCATATTTAACCGGCGGGAAATGAATAAGCGGATGAACGGAATCTTATCCAGCAACGATCATTTCCGGTAATATCGGTCGTATGGCGTCGAGGTTTGCGCATATATACTCAACCCTCAACCCGGCAGCTCCGAAAGAGTTAAGGGAGGCAGCGGCACCCCGGTGGAGGGTGTGTTGGCGGCCGAGGGCGGTTTTACGGACTTCCTGTGAATGTGCCGCAGAAATAATCGTCAGAATCGGTTTCAGTAACCCTTAAAACCACAAATACACCCCATAGGTAGTACCCTAATGGCACTATTTTGATTGATCCTGGCAGTCTGGAGGAGTCGCGAAGCGGTGGCAGAAGGGGGGGGGGGGGTTTATGCACCCCCATAGTACCCTAATGGCACTAGTTTGATTCTGGCAGTCTGGAGGAGTCGAGAAGCGGTGGCAGAAGTGAGGGCGGTTTATGCACCCCATAGTACCAATATAATACCAAATCCAACCACCTTAGGGTGCTGAATGCAACAGAAGTTCTGAATTTCATGAGTCTGTTTACAACGATACGTAACCAACTATATTAACAGCATTCACGTCATTACTGAATTAGCTCCAAAGTAATCCAACTATCAAATATGTTAGATACACTTATTTTGATGGGTTCAGAAACTGAAAGTACGAGTTTCAACCACCCTGAGGTAAGGAAGGAAAAAGATGGACTGGATTTCTTGACTGGAATTTCTTTGGACTTCCTAAGAATGTGCCGCGGAAATATCCTTCCTTCAGAATCGAATCCGAACAAACGTGGACGTTCTAGACAACGAGCCGATCCTGATCAAAGTGAGCCGACGTGGCATGAGTAGTGGGGGACGTGCCGGTGGATGCCGCCTGGCTTCAATACCCACCTAGTCATTAGAGAAAAAATTTGAAAATCAAAATTTTCGTATATTTTCTTGAAATACGATTTGAGGCATTCTGAATCGAATCTTAGAGCTTAACGCTTTTTCGTGTTTATGTACTTCTAGACAATAAAATTGAAATGAAAATTCCGTTCTTGCCCCAAAAAATCAAGTATTCTATACGATAGGATGATATAGTTGGCCACTATTTTTTGAGAACATGAAAGTGGTCCCCTTTCAAAAAAATGACTAAAACGGCGAAAAATCGTATTAACGAACTGCCAAATTTCAGTCAAAAGAAGTTTATCAACAATGAACTAGAACAATAAAAAAAATTTTCTACAAAATTATGTTGAAAAATGTATTTAGATTTAATTAATATTTGCTGAAAATCGATAATAAATTCAAAAGAAAGGTGAAATTCCAAAATCTAATTTGAATTGTAGAATATAATTTAGAATGAGTTTTTTGCCATTAAGTTGGTTGTTTAACCTTTTCTTTTCACTCAGTCCTGAATTTTCAAAACAATTAACATAATATATGTAGTTAGCGTAACAGTCTATATTAATGTAATATAGATATAACTTTTCATTTCGTATACGTACTTTGACGGGCACGCGTTAATTTGTGAGTTTTTATTTGTGATCGTGGGGTGGACCGATGCAGAAGTTTTAAAATTAATTGAACTGTGCGAGGATCCTCCACTATTGTAAAGATAAAAACATGAGACAGGACGGTCTCCTTGGTCGACGGTTACGTCCAGAAGCTGTTGAGTATCGAGCCATAGCTGCGGGGTTAGCATCCTCCCTGTCACTCATGATGGCATTAGCACGTCTTTTGGAAGAAGCTGTGCGGGCCCAGGGCCCCCTTCCCCACTAGCACATCAGCCTAGTCCCGAACATGAAAATAACTTACTAGCTAGTCTCTTCCATTTTTTCGCTTGGATCCAACCCATTACCTCTGATTATTTTGGCGCAAGAACGGAATTTTATCTCAATCTTAAGGATAGTTATCGTTTGGAATGACACGTGCGTGCTAACACACGTGCATGTGTGTGCACGCATGTGTGTGTAAACCCTAGGTTCAGTTTCAGAATAACCCATAACGGATTTCAACGGAAAAAACATTCAAGAATTTTGATTTTAAAACTTTAGGAGCAATTGCAGTTGCATCATTTTCTACGAAAATTAGCTAAAAGGAAAAAAAGGATATATCTACAGAGGAAAAAAGGCCTACATATCCTACATATAGAGTAAAGTAAATAACCATTTCAGGTTTGGGCTTTTCGTCCGATATGATGAATTGGGAAGATTAATTTCAGTCCTACTTGAGTATCTGTAATCTCTTACCCTCTAAAGATGGAAGGGGGTGGATGCTAAAATGGTTACAATATGCTGAGTAGGAGATGGAAAATAAACCATCCATTGTACCTTTGTGGTTTGAAATATGACTATTTGCAGAGCGAGCATCATTCTCGAGGGTACATGTTCTCTGCTTTGGTAACATAATTGTCCATCGGTTCTTGGTTTCTCTTTTTCTACTGATTCACAAACTTTGTGTTTTGGTTTTTGTGCACCCTGTTTTGTTTCCAGAATTATTCACTTAGGATTTTTTTCACAGGACCTCCTGAAGAAAATGAGAGATGTTGATGATAAATTAGTGTATGCACTGAACTGTTCAATTCCCTCGCCTTCTTTTAGGAGTGAGATCAACCCTGCAACAAATTGTAAAGAACTGTACGCTAAGGTAAGGGAAGAGGAATGTGTTATAGATGCCTTACTATGAGTTACTTCTAGAATTCTGAGAGGGTTTTCACTGTTGCTGCAGAGATCCCATGCATAAAATAAGTGTTAACCATAATTTCTATCGACTGTTAAGAACTTGTGTCATTAGTTGCAGGAAAACCACAACAATAGAGAAAAGGCCATTCGGAACTGTATTGAGATTACCAGTCAGCGAGTACAAGAGTTGAAGAAGGCTAGGGATGCTAATCCATCCGCTGCAAAAGCATGTAATAAAGAGCTGACAAAGGTTTGTACTCAATTATAATGGTAACTGAAAATGTATCAAAATTATTATTATTATCTCAGCCATGGATACGGTTGTCCTGAAGAAAAACGCAAGTTAAATAATTTCTTCCTGTTTTACCTACTTATCTGTGATCAAGAATTTTCGAAATATCAGATTTACTTACTTTCCTTCTTTTATTTGTGAAATTTCTCTTCTAAATTAATCCATCATATAGTTCAGTAGTACCTAACAATCAATAAGCTTCGCACCTTTCCGGGGGGCTTCGCCCCCCTGAACCCCCCTAATCTATACTCGGCGCTTCGCACCTCGCCGGATCTTTTCTCTTTTCTACTGCGTAGAAAACGAGGATAATTTGCTTTGCGATTCTTAGCCTGAAAAAATTTGGATATAAAAAAATGTTCAAGCCTGGCTGGGATTCGAACCCACGAACTCGCGCTTCGCATCACGGACGTTACAAAAAAAATTGGGACGTTACAAAAAAAATTATTGGGGGTTGGCCTAAGAATTGCATAGCAATTAATATATATATATATATGTAAGCACACAAAACATGCTACAAATAAAATGTAATAAATGGTTGTAGTATGACATGGAACCCAATATGAGCCCAGACTACGTGCAGCTTGGGGATCGTGTAACTGAATCCCCTTAGGAAAGAAAGACGTATGAAGTGGCTAAATATAACATGGAGTCACCATCTACAAAACACATTGGGCATTGATGCCAATAGAGCTATGTGGAGTCACAATTAAGACCCAACGACTTATGGAAGGTGACAAAATAAATTGGATGATACCATGGGGCTACCAAATACGATAAATCCTCGAAAGAATTCGGGCCTTCCTGCAATAGCGGAGGCGAATCGTCCCTCGGATGAGAGGGGTCTATTTTAGACCTTTGCAAACAGCGAGGAGCTTGGTGTCCATCCTGCCAATCGAAAGATGGCTTGCAAGGCGACTCCTTTCCATGGTGCCGCTGATACTGTCACATGACAAGAAGAATAGGCGGAGATTTATTTATGGAAGAGGCGTATTGTCTGTCCCTCAAATGAGAGGGGTCTATTGTACACATTTTTTTGCTTGGTGTCCACCCTGCCGATTGAAGGATGGCTTGTGAGGTGACTCCTTTCCAAGCTGGCGTGGATACTGCCATATGGAATTTATTTACATCGACTCCTATTATTTTGAGGGTCGACCCCCCCCCCCCCTCCCACTCACCAAATGACTGAGTGTGGCTTGTGCTACCAGGTGGAAGGGAGGGCGCGTGGCCAGCAGGAAATGATCATTGTGTTGAGCCTGTGATGCAGCATCCACATATTGCCATAGGGCCGAATGGACACAGAGCTTCGATTCCCTTTGTAAGAAGGAAAAGAGTTGAAGCCTTTGCCATTAGGGCAAGGAGTGTTGAACCTGTGATGTACCGTCCGCTATTGGGCTGAAGATATGAAGAGCTTCGATTCTGATTTATTCACTTAAGGACATGGGATTTTCAGTCTGTATCAGTCAGGGTGTGGAATTATAATTCTTGGTACATTTCATTTTTACAGCTGAGGTTACTGAGGTCCGAACTCAATGTGGAGGAAGTTGTGCAGGACCGCTCATCAAAGCTGTACTATGAACGCTGCCGTGATTTCTTCAAGCCACCTGAAATGAACGTCAACTAGAGACATGCACATTAGTGAAATAGACTTCGTTTTGTGGTTTGTTGTAGTTTGTTTTTGTAATGTATAAAATTTTAGTAAATAAGTTTTCCAATACGTCATGCAGAAAAGTATGTCCAATTAAAAGTCTGAAGTCAGTTTTCTTCTTGTAAAAAAACCCTGCCTTCCTATGAGTCAAAAGCAAGTATGTTACAAGTTTGTACGGGTGGATTTCTGATAGCTAAAAATAGATTTTTTGCACTTTTAGAGCGCAATTGCACCCGTTCATGTGCACTTAAAAAATGGAGTGAAGGTAATTTCTTCATGAAATTTCACGTTGAATTCGAATCTGCAAAAAAATGGGGGTTCCTATTTGAAAAAACAAAAGTTCTAGTGAAGTAGCGCGCGCAAAAGTATATTCTCTAATATCTACGTTAAAAAATTATGAAGAATGGCGTTGGTTCCAATTTTTTATGCTGTATTCCGGGGAAATGAAGGGGGGTGTAACCTTTCCGTGGGACATCCTATATAAACTTATAGATATGGATGAAACTGAAACTAAGGGTTATATAGGAAAATATTAGGGTTTACATCTCGAACCCATAAAAATAACATTGTGAACCATGTCAATCTCATTGAATGACATAATAATTATGAATTAAAGCTAAAAAAATGTTTGATTAGAATGGTTCTTTACCCACTTATTATGTAGAAAACTAAGTATCGATAAAAATTGCTAGTATTGCTGATAGAAGAAGAAAACAATGTAAAAATGTTGAAGACCCCCCCCCCATGAAATCGAGTATCTTCTGGAAAAATGACTCTCTTTGAACCCGATGAACTATGAAAGTTTAGACTGTTACACTTGGTCGTTCCTTGATTTGTAAGTACCTATGTCCTGTTATTTTATTGTTTGCAGATCAGTAGATCTATTACTTGAAGGGTGTATCTAAATGTGGTTGGAAATATGGCATATCCTGTATCTGTCAAAAAATGTTTTCGGGTCGTTCTACGATTCATCATGAAGATGGCGGAACAAATATCGATATATATATATATATATATATATATATATATATATATATATATATATATATATATATATACTCGGCGCTTTGCGCCTCACCGGGGGGCTTCGGCCCCCTGGACCCCCCTAATGTATACTCGGCGCTTCGCGCCTCGTCGGATCTTTTCTCTTTTCTACTGCGTAGAAAACAAGGATAATTTGCTATGCAATTCTTAGCCTAAAAAAATTTGTATATAAAAAAATGTTCAAGCCTGGCTGGGATTCAAACCCACGATGCGAAAAAAATGGATATAAAAAAAATTTCAAGCCTGGCTGGGATTCGAACTTTCGATTCGCGTCACGGACGTTACAAAAAAATTGGGACGTTACAAAAAAAATTATTGGGGGTCGGCCTAAGAATTGCATAGCAATTAATATATGTGTGTGTGTGTGTGTTCTTCCTACTTTGGTGCCTCGTGGAGGTCGCAGAGCAGCAAAACAAGCAAGAAGGCGGGAATATCAGTGGGTCCAGAAGTTGTGGAGGAAGCATCCGGCTCGTGTGACTGCGGAGGTAGTGGAAGGAGCTGGGGATGAGCAAGTTTTGCCCCCTCTCCAGGAGTTTGTGGACTATTGAGAGCCACTCTTGAGTGCTCCCAGCCACAACCCTGTGGTACCCCAGCTTCCACCAGGGATTCCTTGTATGGCATCATGTGCATACCGGTGCTTCATGTCGAAGCACCACTTCTGCTGGACCTGTTGGTGTTTCTGCCCGGTGTTGGAACAAAGCACCAAAAACCAGTTAAGCTGCTCATCCTCAACCTGCTGCTTCTATCGGGAAGACCCCGAAAGCATTGGCCCACATCCGGACACTTTTCATCCATAAAAAAGGGTTTAGTGGGTCTGGAAGCTACCGCCCAAAATCTATATCGTCTATAGTCTTCCGCCACTGTCAAAAAATTCTGTTATCTCGCCTCCAAGCTGCTGTGGTATCATAGGTGACGTCCAGAGAGTATTTCGGCCAGCAGATGGCACAGCGGAGAACCTTACAGTTCTTTGGCTACCAGACATTTCCTACTATCTGTGTAGCCTCATTAGCCACCTTGGTGAGTTGTTCTAGAGGTTGTTTTGGGTCAAAGATACCCTTTGCCTTGCATTGATAAAAGTGTTAACCATTATTTAGTGCAGTAGTGTATGCCTGCAGACTCATGGTGGCCTAGGACTTCCCAATTTCAGTCAGCATTATCAATATCAGTATTTCCCAATCACAGGTCTATACTCTAGGTCTTGACCCACTCTAGCGTTGATATCACCTAGGATGACTTTTACATCATTGGCTCTCTTGAATTTCGTGAAAAAAGTGTCCCTGGCATCGTCAAGAGGCTATGCATTGAATATGCTAACGTTATAAAACCTACCCCTTGTCCTAATCCTGGTGTAAATTCTTGGACTGATTGCTCTTAAATCAGTTACTATGTGGCAAATCGATTTCGATGGTTAGGCTATCATCAGTAATAAACAATAATTTGTCAGCCATCAATAACAAACCAGTCATCAGTAACGAACAATAGGTCATTCAATATAGGTAGGTACCTAGTTATTGTTTGTTACTGATGAAGACCTAACCATCGAAATCGATCTAACATTGTTACTTTATACTTCGTGGAAGTAGACAACGTTTTTATTAATTTCTGTTTTCTTCATTCCGTAGGGATTGTTAAGTAAGTCTTCATACCCTAGCCTTTCAACCATGGAGCGTTTAGCGCAGCTTCCCTGAGGAACCGTGAGCTTAGCAGTGCCGTAGAAGTCTTGCTCGAGTGAGGTTTTGTCATGATGTATTTTGATTCAGAAAGTGAGGAAGAAAGGTACCATATGTGAAGTGTATACACCCTGGTTCGAAAAGGTCCTTCCAATTGCACCAGTGTTAATAGCCATGCTGGCTCACGACTTGTAGATGCCTCAGCAGAATTCGGACTCATATATTTTCTAACATCAACGGAACCCAGCTGCTGTCTAAACCAATGAGTTATTTAGATTAATTAATAAATCTATTCGATTGTGGGAATTTCCCAGCACGTAGGTAAAATGCCTACCTTTTGGGAAAATTTGGGGTAAGAGAAAATTTATAGAATTTCGGTTAGATTCTCTTAAAAATACCCTGCTTTACTTTGGCCGGGTGTTGGTAAAGTTATTGAAAAGTCTGTAGAGACCTTTTTTCCGAGTCATAGTTATAGTACCAACTATAAGTATTTTTATACTGTTGCAGTTACTTATTTCTCATAGTCTTTTATAGTTTGTTTCTTTACTGAACCTGATGAGTGGGCCTAATAATGTTCCTCTTGTTAAGAATTAAATGAAGAAGTGTTTATTGGCACTAGCTTGTTGGACTTCTTCATGAACTAGCTGCTTTGGTTACAGTAGGTACATACTTTGTATTCATATTACCTAAGAAGGTATAGAACTTGCTACTGAAAACTTTTGATTCTTCAAATTGGAATCTGAATTGAAAATAATAAATCAAAATGAGAGCCACACTTATATTTGTTGTAGATACTGGTAGTTTACACGTAGAGTAGTTTAGTCTTCATCATCTTGGTATGCACGTTGCTGTAATAGCTACGGATATTCAGGATCATTCAAATATTATTTCTGTGACAAAGACGTGATTTTAGATTCAGATGAAAAGAAAACAGAAGCCTTACTCGTTCGTAGAAGACTATGGGTTCAACTATCATTTTGGAATCGCCAATGATTCGTCGAAGGACCAATTTTTTCACTCTGTTCTGGAAAAGATATTTCCCACTTTGGCATCCAGAGCGGAGACGGATGCTAGCTCTGCAGACAGCTCAAGCGATTCTACTGATTCAGACTCTGACAGCGATTTTCCAGAAGTTCATCATTGCCGTATGTATAGCTGTAAGGACCCAGAGTGTTTCAGTTGTGAGCTGGCTAACGAGTGCTACAATTGTGGCCAATGTGGTGTGAACAAATCTTTACAACTTCCTTGTTTGGAATGCAAGAGCCCAGACATTCATTCTCTAGCGGTTCACAAAGAGATACGCTGTAAATACCACAAAGAATTTCCTAAATCGGTTCAACCTCAATTTTTAGTAAGTCATGATCCTACACACCTCGCTCGAAGTAAATACGTTGCTGTTGATCCAGAGCTCACAATAGGTTCACAAAACAGCGCTTTGATGAATGACAGAAGCAAATTAGATGAATATCTTGCCTCAAAGTATCTGGGCTCAGAAACTAGAGACCTTTTGCTGCAAAATGTTCTTGATCACACATACTCTCAATGTCAGATCAACCCTCA
Source organism: Adelphocoris suturalis (assembly GCA_030762985.1). Lineage (NCBI taxonomy): Eukaryota > Metazoa > Arthropoda > Insecta > Hemiptera > Miridae > Adelphocoris > Adelphocoris suturalis. Next base: position 61,244,880 of record CM061047.1, read on the forward strand.
ATTGAACCCACAATTAAATTTGAATGTTGATACATCGAAATATGAAGAAAAACCAGTTGTTGCTCCCAAAGAAATTGCTATGCCACCTATCATGAAACGACCTATGCAGGAGAAACCCAATATCCCAGCAGTATTGGTTAGTGGCAATGTTGAAACATTAGGTGTTTCTGAAGATAGGAAACTCACACAAAATCTTGTTAAGTCAACTGCTGAACCGATCAAAAATTATGAAAACATTACAGAAATCTGCAAGTGCTATAAGGTTGATGATAAATTATGTGCTTATCCTGCCGAGCACCTTGTTTCCAAAAATCCGTGTGTGCTCTGTGCCAAAATCCATATCTCTCCGTGTAAGTGTTATAAACAGAGGAAACTGCTGGAAAAGCAGAAGGCAGATGTAAATGAAGCCATCGATGTATTGATTGCCAACCATACTCGTGCATGTTATGATGCTAAGTGTCCACTTCGCAGTAAAGAGATGAACGAAGAATCTATAACGAAATGGTTTGATACCCTGGTTAAACTAGAGAGGGTGATGTTCCAATGCCCCTTGAATGTTACTGATTTCTCTCCAGAAGGTGTAGCCCAGGACCCTGAAGAGGAAGGGACCACTTTGCATACTTACATTAGCAATTACCTCCCTCGGCAGCTTATCCCTGGACAAAAAAGAGTTAATCATGTCTCAAAGATGAAATTTTGGGATCGGCTAAATAATTTTCAAGAGCAGTTCTCTGACCACACGTTGTCAACCAACACCCCATTGATCAGTGGGATCACCAAAACGATTTTTAATGACAATGATGAAGATATCCATGGGCGTTATGATGATGTTTACACCTACTGGGACAGAAACAAGATATTTATACCAAAGAAGATTTTGGTGAAAAAACCTGAAACTCTGGTTAAACTTATAGAAACAGATGACCTGCCATTGAAATTTGAGGTATGGGCAATTAGCAAGCTAAGATTATGTATTCAGATTTCACTGCATATTCCTTCTGTCTCAAGGTGATCTTACGAAGTATTGTTAACCTCAGGGAACTTTTTTTAGTTGGCTGTAGTGTACGCCGTTGAAAAAACGCTGCAAATTATTACACAATGGTTTATTATTTCTGTGTTAGATAGCCCTTCTACGCAGAACGTTTCTAAAATTATTAAACACCGTATGTAGTATATGATCAGAACATGATGCATTATACCTCCCGCAATTTTACGCTTCACAGTAAATATTAAATGCTGCAAATTATTACACAACGGTTCATTATTTCTGTTTAGATAGGCCTTCTACGCAGATCATTGAACTATAATTATTAAACCCCGTTTGTAATACCTATATGAAAAGAACATGGCGCATCGTGCCTCAGAGAAGGATTCACACTTTTACAGTTTCAAGACCCTGCAATTTTACGCTTCACAGTAAAGATTTTTAAAAAACGGGAAAATGATGCTTGAAGTAATTTACGTCAGCGCATGTGCAGAATGGAGTAATGATTTGAGAAAAATTAAATTGGTAGGGTATAATCTACAGCCTAACCCACAAATTCCCAGAAAATGTAATCAAAATCTGATGAAAACTAGACCTTGTTCCTCGGAGTACACTTTCGCGCATGTGCAGGAGCTAATAATGATGCAATCATGTTGAAATTAATATGTACCTAATAATTAAACCATTCTCCTCCAACTATGCACCAAATTTGAGCGGGATTGGACGACTAGGGCGTAAAAAAAAGATGCTTGAAGGAATTTACGTTTGTGCATGCGCAAAATAGAGGAATGATTTGAGAAGTATGAAATTAATAGTGAACCATTTACACCCTAACCCGCACATTCCCTGAAAATTTCATCAAAATCAGATGAAAACTGTTGAAATTAGGCTCGTTTAAAAAGGAATACATATTCCCGCATGCGCCATAGCTAATAATGATAAGATTATGTTGAAATTGCTAGGGAATGCTCAAATTAACCTCTTCCACCTATCCTCCAACTTTGAGCGAGATCGGACAACGGGGGCGTGAGAAAATGATGGTTGATTGACTTTACGTTTGCGCATGCGCCGAGTGAAGTATTGATTTGAGAACAACGAAACTCATAGGGAACCATCTTCATCCTAACCCGCACATACCATGGAAAATTCATAACCGGTTGAATATTGTGGATATCAAGCTTGTTACAAGGATTTGCAGACATACACAGAGATAGAGAGAGAAAGACACGAAACGAAAGTTATTCAGAATAGTCTAAAACGTAAAATGCAAGTGGAAATGTTACCACTGTAAAAAACCAACAGCCGTTTGATTTTAGTGGAGACCACAACTTTCAAATCTCTCGAACGTCAAAACAATGCTTCGGCTACCTATAGGTAGACTTGGGAGCAATTTAAGAGATGGAATTTAGCATTTAGGTACCAATACTTCACTAGTAGGAGCCAATAATTCACCTGATAATTCCAATATTGGCATTATAACAGCTGAAATTTACAAGGCAATTTTTATGTATTCCAGTATCACTATCTAGCGATCTTTGATGGAATTTAAAGCTTGATCGTCTAATTCATAGATCCGCTAACAGTGCGTGATTTCTCTATCTTCTCGCGCTTAGAAATTCGAAGGTTTTTTTTTTCGATGTTCAAGCCCTTAGGGAAAGCGAATTATTCAACGTACAGCGTTGCGGGCTGTTTTAATCGATTCTTTGGGATCAAATTTATTGTTGACAAGCAAAAAATTATTACTGTTAATAAGTTTTCGAGATCTCTATTTCTTAAATGTTTAGCCTTTTAATACTACTCTTTAGGGTTGATAAAAATTGATGCCGAGCTTCTAGCACGATCTAGACCCCAAATGTGATTTTTAACACAGGTTTTTATAGTTTGGTCTAGTATTTTCGGAGAAAAGCCGTGGACAGCAGGCGGAAGGATTTTTTTTACATTTGATTTTTGGATTCTTCGCATCTTGAAATGTAAACCAAAAAATTTTCAAGAGGTGTTAATTTTTTTTCCCCCTGGTCGATTACTAAGGTTCACTGTTGAAAATAATAAACGAACATAGATCCTATTTGGTGACCTTCCACCAACCTTGTAGTGTTTCTCAGTTATGGGCATATGGATAAGCAGCACACCCATACCTAGGAAGGTAGAAGAAAAACCTAGATCTTTGGTTAATTGTACCCTTTGATTCTGCGTATTACCTTTTCAGGCCATTTTCTATAGGCGTATTAAATTTTTCTCTAACACAAAGTATAAATTAGGGATTTTCAAGGGATACATTTGTGTACCTTATCATTTTACAGACACTCCATGCACTCAATCGAAGCGCGAGGATAAACCATGTTCTTCAAGAGGGGTGTGGTCAGAAAAAGGTTATTGAACACCTACTTGATGTGTTGGACAATTGTGATCACGATGGTATCCGTCGACTTGCTGCTTATGTCTTGTCAATGGCAGTCAGATATCCTGCTGGACGATGTGTGTTTTTCGAGCTTGGGAAAGAAACTCTCAATAATCTTTACAAACATTATCTAACGGTAAACCAAATGAAGTTGAAACCCGTAAATGATGTATTTCGTAACCTTGTACTCCTTTTGTTAGTCTATACGTATTTGCAAGACTTCTTATAATGGGTTGTGAGATGTTAGTCGTGCAGGTTCCTCCTGCTTCTCAGTCTAGTGCTCAAATGTAATAAAAAAAAATTTAAATGAAATGAAAAGAAAAATCATAAAACAAAAGATGAATGACGAAAAACTAATGAAATATAAAAGAAAAATTTGATATTGTGAATAAAATTTGAAGCAATTTGCAAAACCAAAATCCATATTTGAAAACTAAATCATTATCGGATCCTCAATATGATAGGTAGGTACCTACCACTCCACTTGATGGTACGTTGGGTTGAGTGGAAATTATATGTATTAGGCGATAATAGACATATTGTTTCTTGTTTAGGGATTTAACTTAGGTAACTACCTTGGAATTTAATTAACTCAACGCTGATTTCTATCCCAGGACAAAGGGTATGCCATGAGAAGAGCATACATGTTGATAATTTCAAATTTACTTGAAGACACTGGAGTAAGCGCCATTGTCTGCAATACCATTAATTTTGAAAACACATTTGCTAACATGTGTGAGAAGGATCCCGACCTTCAAATGTATCTGATGAAAGTAAGGATGTAATATGAACCACGTTATAACCCGTTTACATTTTACCCACTCCCTCTGTGAAAGTGAGGGGGATTAAGGAAGGCAGTAGGCAGTGCAAGTATGTAAACCCCTCTCTCGCACTGTTCCGTGAGCTCCTGCCACTAGTACTTTTCTGGCAACACCGGTTTTTAGTGCGGATGTTATAGGTTTTTTTACGTAGGCAGGTGAGGAAATCTTTAAGAGCCTAAGTTAGTAATCGGAGCTCATAAGATACCCGCGGGGGCCCACACTCCGGGTTATGTGGGATTCAAAAGCCAATAAAACCTCATCTTCCTTTTCCCACCTTGGAACTCAGCCTGGAACAGTTTTACATTAGGTACTTCAGGCCAATTCCTTGAGAAATTTCTTCAATCCTCTCGATCATATGCTCTCTCCTCTGTCCCTCCCGTTCATAGATGATCTTTTTCTGAAGGATACCTTCAGCATAGACAGAAATACAATGTTGCTCTCGTTCAAGCATTTTCGCTACTACCACCTCCAGTGTCACGTTCTGACGTGGCACTTCCAGAGCCTTCTTCTTTCGGTAGCCCATTACTTCCAAGCAAGTTGGACATATTGAGATGTCCGATTTTCTAATTTTACGCTGGTAGGAGTGAAAGAGCCCCATGTCCTGTGGGGAACTGTGTTAGGAAAAAGTTCAATTCTCCATGTTTTCTCTCCAACCATATCTTGATCTGGGGTATGAAGCTTGCTTTCCATCTCCCTCTTTGCTATTCAAACCACATTTCCTTCTTTCCCTCCATCTTGCTGTAGTGTGTTCCCTCTCTTCTTTGGCTACACGAGATCCCCCCCTTTCCCACTCGCACCTTCTATCAAAAAATGGTTTTCGTTTTGCAGCCATTATTCGTATTGGGATGGTGTTTGTGAGTACAAGTTTGGCTGGGAAGTCATAGGGTGGGCAGCACTATGGAAGGGAGAGGAGAACTGCTCAACTGCCCAAGTTCGATATAGAACTGGATAAGGGGAAGTAAAGGCAGGATATTGATACTCTGATACTCTATGGCAGAATGTAAACACACACTGCTGCCCTAAGGAGGCAGGGTGGCACTCTTATGGAAGGTACTGTGGTAGTGGGAGCGGCTGAATGTAAATGAGGCTTTACAATGGTAGGTACCAACTACCAACCAGTTTACGTCAGTACTGAAATCTTGAATTATTAGAGGTATTCATGAGCCATTTCGAAAATATAATTCATTGAAAAGAGATGGTGTCATGAAGCTCCATCGTTGAAACGTCATTCATCGAATTGTGAGTAACTCCCAACCCAGTAATAGGGAATTTTCATGGTTATTTTCTATTTTCTCAATAGAAACCTGAGCGAGAGCTTTCCAAGAAGTACTGTATGGGTATCTGACCAGCAAAACAACAGCTCTTGAAATTAATTTGCACGATGACGTTATGGCCCCCGCCCCCCAGAGGGGAACCCCCTGCTCCCTTGCCCTATTATGTCACGCGAGATCTTCTAAACGGTATTTTGAGCTGAAAATTACTACTATGGGGTTTTCAAGTGCGCTGAATCCGAACCTGAGGTCAAAAGTGTGAAATTCCAACAGATGAAAGTTCCCCATTGTGAAAGCCGAATCAGTGCAGGTTGCATCCTTACCGGGTTATAAATAATTAATGATATAATTATTTATAAACAATAAAAGTAAAACTCAACAATCTGTGAACTTGAAATTCGAGAGTTTTTAGAATAACGAGAATGCCAATCGTACCTCATTGATAAGAATGTTTCGCTAAGCAGCCGAAAGTGTTGCTACTTTTCGACAATTCGACGTCGAAACTTCACTGTTGACTTTTGATTTTCAGCCCATCGTAAATAGAAATCGTGTTAAAAGATGATACGAATGCGCGTTGGAACCCGTCGAAACTAAAGTTTTGACGATTCGACGTCGTAACTACCGGGTCATGATTATGTTCAAACATGTTTCGGTGTTTACTTGGAAAAAAGGACATAAATGCTGCGATAAATCTTCTCACTATCCGTAAGATCCTAATGATGATCACTTAGGAAGGATCAAACGTAAAACGTCCCAGTCGTGCAGCACGAACTGATGAGCTAATTTTCGAAAAAATAGGCTTTTGCTACGGCTTTCAAAACATCAAAAATTGAATTTTCCCTAATTACTTTTCCTTATGGAAACCCGTTTCTGGACGTTTTGAAATTATTCCTATATTTAACCGCTATTCCAGGAATGTTTACTCGAAATTATGCTAGAAATGTTACTTGAAATCATTAAAGTTAGCTAAAAATTAATTTCAAAAAATAAATAAATACAAATATTCAAACTTTTTTTGTATAGTAGAATATTATCTGGACAATTTTTCTATTGAATTTATAGTGTATGTGCTCATAAACTGTTCATATTTCAAAACAATTTAACATAAATATACCCACTTCATTCAAAAAATTGCAAAATTCGCTCAAATGGTCCTGGGTATGACCGGAACTCAACATTATTATTTTATTTATATATCTATATAGTTTTTTAGGATTTCGAACACTTTTTGTACATCACTGTTGATTACCTACAATACATACCTACTCAACTTTAAAGTAAAACTCTAATAATTTTAGACAACTCTTGTCTTTTATATTCCCATTGAACACATTTTTCGGTACCTAGATGAAAAATAGCAAAAATCAATTATCACAGCTCCAGAGCTGCTGTTGGTCTCATTCGACGCAGAAATAGTCCAAATATTAGCACAATTTTTCTCAGTAATTGTAATTACTCCCAAGCGTTGTAATTTGTACAAAAACTTTCAAAAAACTGTAGAAAAATCGGTGAAAAACCACTTTTTTTTAGTTTTTAGGCAAAAGGCACGATAAGGAGGCATTTAAGGCCCATCATGTGTGGAACAGGCGTGTTCAGCGTTGAATTTCTAACAAGAAGAGCACCTTTTAATTGTACATAAATTATCCTATGTATTGAACATAATGATCATATATTATGATTTTTTCAAAAATGCAGGTGCCGTACTTCGAAAATTAGACGTCTACATGAAAAACGGGCTTCGGATTTAGCACCCTCGAAAGCCCCCAGGACCAGATTCGCGGGCTCACGTCTTTGATGTTTTTTTTTGCAGTGTAATGTATGTTTTTGACTAAAAAAACAAATCTTCGAACTATGAATAAAACGCAATTCTTCTGGCATATCACTACCTACTTATATAAATATTGTGGTTATGGTAGGATCGCTCCCAAGTTGAGCAAATCATACCACATTTACCCTGTCAAAGCCTGATTCGACAACCTTTTATACTCGAATTATGACTTGCAGATGATATATCACGCCATGCATGACATGGAGGGTAGAGAGAAAATCGTAGCTCTACCCGAATTCCGGTTAACTCCAGTATTGTCTGGATGCTTGAGCAAAAAGCCACGAGTTCGGGAAAAAGCGTTGGATCTCCTAGACACGATTGTTAGTTTCTGCAAACAAGATGTGGTTATAAATACATTCAAAGATGTTAGAGGAATCAAGGTTTTAAACAAAATATTGAGGGTAAGTGTGGCCTTGAATATTAAATTCTTCAGACAGTTTCTAGTAGATCTTTAAGAATAATAAACACTATGACGAGTATATAGTACCTATTCAGGTTTAATAACCATATTGTTTTAAAACAATAATTTATGTTGTTCTTGACAGAAAGCCTACATGGCATACGCCCATCCAGTGGTTCTAAAGATTTATGAAAAACTAGCCGAAGATCCTGAGTCTGGGCCTGCTGTCAAAGAGGGTAACCTAGCGAATTTAGTTGAGTTTGTAGAAACAATTGACGACCCAAAGCTTATTGCTCAAACTTTACGTGTTCTTGTAAAGATGGCTCGAGATCCATTAACCAAAGAAGTAAGTTGATTTTGGATGAGAATATAAGCTCTAGTACTGCATGTTAAAGACCGGATTAGACTAGGAACAATCTACTGGCAACTCTATCCAATGCTTAGTTACCTCTATACTCTCATAATTAAATAGACAACCGTAATTTAAATAGACTTGTAAAACCGTATATGTATTGTAAAATAAGACTATGTATGAATGTAGGACTCCATCCGCACATCTCTGACGTTCTTATTGGTTACAGGTACTGGCTTTAACAAACGTGATAACAAAGGTAGCTCCATTGCTTGTTCATACGAATGAAGAACTGGCGCAGTCAGTTCTCATGATACTCGAGCTGATGGCAGCCAAAGGGTCGAAGAATTTTATAACACAACAGTTAGTGAAAGCTGATCCGATGGTAGACCTTTTATGGGTTGTTGGGAGTGAGAATAGAGGATGGGACACCCGAGTCATAGCATTGAGATGTATCATTGCACTATTGAACCTATCGCCGTTTTTTGGTGAATGCTACATACGTTGCAAAAATGCGGTATGTTGAGTACTTTAAATTTCATCACTGCAATTAAGTGCATCCTGGCAAACAAACTCTTCTCTTTTGAAAACCCGAAAGAATTTGTTATGGTTATGGTGTGTTGCCTTGTCCTTAGTAGGTTGGGTTGGTTGAGGATGAGAGATTTTTCAGGCTTCTCTGATTATGTCATTTATTGAAGTGTGCTAAGCGCTTTCGCCAATATATGGCTCTTGATCTGACCAGTTGTGGTTGGTCACATTATTTACTAGGGTCAATTTTGAGCTAAAATTGAGGAAAATACAATTTTTATGTGGAAAGACTTATTGTCTGAAATGAGAAACATCAGACAATCATTTGTCTGAAGGATGTATCCTTCCAAACGATGTATCTACTCGGGTGGCAGTTGGTCGTCGACCCTAGGTGCAACAACAAGGCTTATCAAGACGCTATAAGAATGTTCGACTAAAGGTCGGGAGCGCAATAAAATACATAGTCAACAGGCTTTGAACAAAGGAAGTATTTACAGATGAGTACAAGTATATTAGGTGGAACGTTATGGATCGCATATCATGGGAAAAGCATTATTCTTTTACCTTGTTTTCACCTTGGAGCAACAGAAATACAAGCGTGTCTCACCACAACTGTCAAAGGTCAACTAAATACTTTCAATCTGAATTATACAGTAATTGCGTGTCTAATATGCAACGTTACTTTACTACAACGACTTTCAGAACATTTGTTCAACGTGTCACAACCCTATTTATTCATTGACCTGTGAAATATAGATCAATTCACGTGTCGTTGGAACTTCGGGGGACTCCAGGGCAAGGGAAACACCACTAAACACTTTTGAGTCTCTATCTCGGTATGTAGGGGCCAACTGATAGGACCGTTGTAGGTACACAAAAACTATAATTTTCTACGGGGACATGCAATTCGAACTGCCATATGCACTTGTGCCTTGCATAAAACGCACCTTTCTTCGTGAGAACTAGGGATCTATGGAACAACCTCTCTCTTTCAGATGATATTACAGAAGATCGTCTGTTAGACGAAATGTTCCAGACCTGACACGAGCAAATCCCACTCCATCCTATTCATCCCCACAAAGCCAACCCCTCAGCGTTGCCAACCTTTGTAAATATCCGAAACTGTAGGGAGTTACTGTCAGATGTACAAACAAAAAATACTGAATCGAACTTTAACGCCTGTATTTTAAAGCTATTTCATCTCTTTCTGTTTCAAGTAGTCAATCGCTTAGTAAAAATGCAGACTATTTGGGCAAATAGATCAGAATGATTTTTAGTTTGGTGGTCTGGATGCTCGCATCTCAAAAATATATTTAACATCAAGAAGTCAATCCCTTAGCAAAATATAGATTAAGTTAGATGAATAGATCAAAATTACGTTCTAAAATATGGCTTAAAATATTTAAAATAATAACGTTTAAAAATATGTTTCGGAGGTTGAATTCAAATGCAAAAATATAATATCCCGATTCTAGGATCGATATCGGAGCCTTCGACTCAATCTGTTTCGTTATCCACTCGACTACAGAAGATTACAGCAACTAGTGAACAATCACAGAACTTCGCTACTAATAGCCGGTCAGACTGTGATTTCCACAGTATTCGCAGTGTCGCGCGGCCGCAGAGGGCAGGCTTGAGACACTCCTAACAAGCGGAGGGGAAAATGCAGTGCGGTGGGAGGTGCTCGCGTCGGGTCTGGAACGTCTCGTGTCTGTTAGTTTTTTAAGGGAGAGGAGGAGGTAGCTTGGGACCAGTGCTGCCCGTCAGGTGGTCCTAACTGAAGGTACTTAAAATGGTAAGAATTTAAATAGTACCTAACTGCACGATAATTCTACTTTGAAGCCTCTAGTTGACAAGCAATTTTCAGTTTTCATATTTTCAGTGGGACGGTTATTTGAGCATAAATATAGCCTTAGTTAATACCTGCAGATCTGTGGGTAATGTCGACCGGTATACCTCTGGAAGTTTGTAGCCCTAAGCTTGAGTGCTTGAGGGAATTCTATAATCGCCAATAACTAAGTGAAAATTAGGTTCCTATAATTATAGCTGGCTTCTACATGTACATTTTTTATTACAGACAAACGTGATCAATTTACTTTGCCATCAAGCTAAGTTTCTAACAACTTATTCCAAGACACTCCTCGTTCAAGTACTCTCCGTCCTAGCAAAATCTAAAAGGAACTACGAGTTTTTGATCAGAAATAAAGCTATAAAAGCGTTATTATACTCGTTTAAGGTGAGTAGTAATTCTATGCCGAGTAGACTGATCTTCATCAAATGGCTCCATATTGTCAAAATGCTGAATTATGTTGTTTATTATAGTGTTTCGATTCATTTGAAAGTCAGTTATATGCACATTCTGTGGGATTGTTGGCATTTATGATGAAAGATCGAAGAGCTGTAATACAGTTTTCAAATGTTAAGAACAGCTGGAACTTGCTAGCCAAAAAATTCATGGAAAGGAAATTCATCTCTGCCGATATTTTGATGAACTTGATGTTCCTCGTAACGGATTTGACTGACAATTTTGAATTAGGCGCAAAGGCGTTTATGAATAATGGATTCCTACGCTGGTTTGTTGTTAGTTAATTTCGCATTATTTAAGTGGTTAACTTTGTTTCGATCAAGACAGGTATTTCATTGGCTAATAATTATATAAGTTTTGGGAGAAACTAATAACAAATGTTTACCTATATCTTGTTTTTATCGCAGGATGATTGAGCGAGAAGAAACATACCCTGAACTGTCGGGCAGCATCAGGAATGCAATAGACAGTATAATCCGCAACTACTTGCCTTTGAGATTTGCGCATCAAGGAAATTTAAGCTACCAGGACTACACAAATAAGTCGCTATTCTTTGTGACAAAGAATATGTATAACGTGTACAAGGACAAGTATCCATTTCCAATGTTTGACCAAGGAATTTCCAACAAACTTCAACCAGAGAAACCTATTTATTACTTTAATTTGCCTCGTTCTATGCGGGGCGCTAGTTCAGAAGGTAAGTAAAAAGTGAGCTCCAGTTGTTACTAATTATTATTGTTAATCATAATGTTGATAACTGTGTATCATCAACGAAGTGCATCTACTGGAACGCCGTCTCAGCAATGAGCATGCGGATAGAGAGCTTCACCATGTCCATGTGGGACACCCACACGACTCATCCCATCCAAAAGCTCTGTAAATTTTCAATTTTGGTTCGATTTTGATGGCATTTTCAGGGATTGTGCAGGACAGCTCCTAGATTACCCCCTATTTCATTGCCGTCGTCTCAGTGAAGGAAGGTGCGCAAACGTGAATTTCCTATAACATCAATCATCAATATTCTACGATCTATAGGTCCCATGTCATTCAAAATTCAAGGGTACCTTCCTAGTTGGTTTTAAGTATCAGGAAGGTGCCCTATGAATGCCGTTGCAAATCACTCATGATTCCAAAACATGTGTCTTACGTAAAGTCACACATCGCGTTGTCGCCAGAGTGGGAAACGCCACCTAGCTATCCATTCCTCCATTGTTTTTCATATTTGTTTCAAAAAATGCCTTCTTTTTCCAAAATTTTAATTCTTTCGTCATCAACCCGTTGCTGTTTTATTTGGCCTGTAGGCAAAGAAAACAGAAGCCAGTTGACGAAATTAATCGGCTCCGAGGAAACTAGGAGAGTTCCATCATTTATACCTCAAACTCAGCAAAATGACGGCGGTAGGAATTTTTATACCGTTTCCGCATTTCGTCGAGCTCCGCGCAAGCTCATTGGACAGTGATGTTGATAACTGCAAGTAGAGGTTTCAGATCAGAGAGGCTTTCAGTAGGAAGGTTATGATTCCATTCACCAAGGTGACCGCTTCATGTGAACAATCTTTCCGACTCCGCCACCCCTCCACTTGTTTTTCCGTCCTCCGCTCCATGTGAAACCAGCTTTATTCCACAAGTAGGTAGTTGGGTTCCGACTTGAATTACTAGTCACAAAGCAATTGACTAATGATCGGTAATGTGAGATTTTCTTCTTCTATTAGTGATTTTTGTTCCAAAGTCTGCCCATTCTACCATAGGTAGGCACCTACTTGAAATCAGTAAATGTTGAAGCTTTCATTCAGGAAAACCCTATTGGAACCTCTTATCAGGCTTGGATCTCGTTGATGAGTCAGAATTTTCTATTCACACAATAGCTCAATACTAGGTACCCGTAAAGCCGGTTTCACATGGAGCGGAAGACGGAAGGATGGAAAAACGAGTGCAGGGGCGGCGGAGTCGGAAAGATTGTTCACATGAAGCGGTCACCTTGGTGAACGGAATCATAACCTTCCTACTGAAAGCCTCTCTGATGTGAAACCTCTACTTGCGGTTATCAACATTCTTGTCCAATGAGCTTGCGTGGAGCTTGACGGAACGCGGTAACGGTATAAAAATTTCTACCGCCGTCCGCCCATTCCGAACACGGCAGCCACCATCCTCAACTGTTGTCCCAATAGCCAATCAGATTGCGTTCCGTCCTTCCGTCTTCCGCTCCATGTGAAACCGGCTTAATCCCCTGCAAAGTCTGTTAGTAGTGTATCCCACGCGTATTCTATGATTTCGGCTCACATCTCAGAGGATTTACAAGAACCTCTAACGATGTATTAGCTCTTGTCACCTACAAACTGTTCAGTAAAGCCTATAAGGGCTAGTACTGAATCAACAGTAATAAATCTTTGTGTAATATTTTGCGCTGTTTTATTGTTGAGCTTTGTGGTCATGTTTGAGGTACGCATTCCTTCTCCCCTATAATTTATCCAAAATTGGATTATGTTACCAATCTAATGTTGACAGGGTTTTGCAGATTTAGGGAAAGAATTACAAATTGAAACTAGCGACAACTTTGAGATGTACGCAACAGTATCAAGAAGTGCCGATTCTGTACATAAGCCGTCAGGTAATACCGAGGATGAAGAAAAATTCATAGCACTAGAAACTGACACCAAACTAGAGGAAATATTTGAGCAAGTGAAAACATCTATATCAAAACTTCATAATGATTCGCCGTGAGTGTAAAATCACCTCAGCCCAGTAAACTCCCCAAGTCAACTGGCCCAAGCCAGTAAAACTCAGTTAGTATAACGAGCTAATGTTGATTTTGTTTGTCCCTGCAGACCTCAAAATCAACGGGATCGAAGAATAAATGAAGTGTTAGGGATAGCAAAGGTAGTAGTGAGAACAATGATGGGGTATGATCCAACAGTACCTGTTACTCGTCAGATACAAGAAATATACCTCGAAAGTTTAAAAGTAAGCACTCTTATTCTGTGGATTGACGGTTTCTGGTAAAAAGTGAAATGTTTCCACAACCGGGACAGACCAGGTTTCAATGAAGGAGAGAGGAGCTAGTTTTCCAGAAAATCATTAAAACGAAAAATGCGAAGCTTATTTGATTGAGCAGCGGCCAAAATAAATAATACTAAGATTGGTCCTAGGTGTACTGACGACGGGGGGGCTAGTTACCACTGAGAGGTGGTAATTGTCGCACTAAGATTTTTCTTCATTCCTGGTTCCTTTCTGGGTCACCTCTCACCACCTTTTACTATCGAACAATAGAGCCTTGAGGCAGTACAAGGTGAACACGTGGTGATATTTGTCTTCCTTTCTCCATAAAAAACTCAAGTGGGGGTCAGTACTTCAGGAGTCGATTCTACAGCTAATTTCTGATCGAAAGTTCCTCATTTAAAACACTTAGTTTTCGAATAATTTAATTTTTTCGTATGTTCAACCTTCTTTTACTAAAACGATCATATCTTCCTTAATTTGCCGTGTAAATTAAAATTTCAGGATACCCTTGGGAAGAGCATTAAATTTACAATTGGATAAATGCCTTAGATTTTTTAAGAAGTAAGGTTTGAGATATGGAAAAGCCCTCTGAAAAGCAAATTTTACCTTAATTTGGGAAACCTCGAGTTTTTCAATCGGGAATCGAACTATGAGAACCAATCTTTTTTCAAAACACAACAACGGTAAAAACTGCGCCGAAATTTCACCTTTTCAACGGTGTAGTCAATTTTACCTTTCTTTGCTAATTAGAGAAAAACTATGTTTTAATGTTGACGAATATTGTTTTTTCAATGAAATTGAGGGTCTTCTTGAAAAATGACCTATGAAAATACGAATTTGGGGTCGGTTTCCACGTATTTTTTTTACGCTGAATCGAATGGTAACACTTGCATAACTCCCAACCCCGTTATAACCAATTTAAACACTTCAACTCACAAATTTGAGGTTATTTGGTATGATATATAATTGTATGTGTTTTTAGAGGTGAAACTAGTAAGCTAAAGTGTAATTTCGGTTATAACGGGGTTGGAGAGATATTCAAGTGTTACCATTCGATTCAGTGTGAAAAAATACGCGGAAACCGACCCCAAATTCGTATTTTCATATGTCATTTTTCAAGAAGACCCTCGATTTCATTGAAAAAACAATGTTTGTGAACATTAAAATATAGTCCCCCCCCCCCCCCCCCCCCCCCCCCAATTGGCAAAGTAAAAGTAAAATTGACAACACCGTTGAAAAGGTGAAATTGTGGCACAGTTTTTACCGTTCTTGTGCCTAGAAGAAATATTAGGTGTGTTCCAACCACCGCGAGTTCATGAACTTTTCGGAACTGGTTCGGCGCCGAACCGTATGCGCACGTGAATCGTGTTCCAACCGTTTTCAGTTCAGGAACTCAACACTCGCTACGGTGTTCCCACCGCATCGGGTTCATGAACTGAGTTCAGTGAGTTCATGAACTTTTCAGACCTGCTCGGGGATAGGGTTGAGAACTCGAACTGAAGGAAACCCTTCGTAACCTTCCAAAAATCTCATTTCACTGCGAACCTTCACGCTAAATGCCTTGTCATTAGCCTGCTTGATGCTTGTTGTATTATCGTTTTTCACATCTCTATTTCAATTTGCTCCATTGAATAATTATTACCACCGTCAGTTTTCTTTTATCAGCTGTCTACACATAGATAGAAAACATTTGTTTAAGGGTACCTAGTTGGTAATTGGCAGGCAAAGTCAAACTACTTAATGTTTTTCTTGGCGCACTTGGCTCACCCTACCTTACTTGAAAAAACATCGTGTTTAGCACTTTTTTTTTGTTGCCTTTTCTCAATAATGGCTCGAGGGATTTTGATGAAAATCTCAACAGTTACTCTTCTTCTGGATAGGAATGATATCCCATACCCTTCATACCTAGGAAAATAGTCTGAGGGGGCAATTAGCAAATAAACTTCAAAAAAGTTGAAAATGCCGTTTGTTTTTTTCCACCTTTTTGGCCTTTTCTTCAAAATGCTCAAAGGATTTCGATGACAAGGTGTTCACGTTACTAAAGACGACGCTAGCGCTAGATAGTGCATTGACTGACATGTGAACTACAGTGTTCCCACCGACGGGTTCTTGAACCTAAAAGTTTCATGAACTCATGGAACCCGTCTGAGTTCATGGAACCCGTCTGAGTTCATGAACTCACGAGTTCATGAACTCAGAGGGCTGGTTGGAACACACCTATTGGTTCTCATAGTTCGATTCCCGATTGAAAAAACTCGATGTTTTCCAGTTTCAGGTAAAATTTGCTTTTCAGAGGGCTTTTTCATTTCTCAAACCTTAATTCTTAAAAAAGCTCAGGCATTTATCCGATAGGAAAATGTAATGCTTTTTCAAACGGTATCCTCAAATTTAAATTTACACAGCAAATTAAGGGAGTTATGATCGTTTGTCGGTCGAAAACACGAAAAAAATATCAAAAATTAAATTACTTGAAAACTAGGCGTTTAAAAAATACTCTAAGAAGAACTTTCGATCAGAAATAAGCTCTAGAATCGACCCCTGAAGTACTGAACATCTTATGCGGGACACCCTTAAGGAAACTCTTAATACAAATGTAAAATATATCATTTTCAAGTGGCTTTATGAGAGCAATTTACGTAGAATAGAAAAGAAGACAATTTATTTCCTTATTCCCTTCACTAAGATTCCTATGCAGATTCTCCATTTTAGTGTTAGTCAAAATTGAGGTACATGAATTCAATGTTCTTGATTAGATATAATTATCCTCAACATAAAACATGATCGTATGAGCATATTTTCGTAAATTGTTTTTTCTTTTCACTCAAAACAAGCATTGGACAGCGCAAAAAGTACTTACACTCTCACGTTACTTTCAAAAAAATGTCCTGCCCTTCTTTCATTCATAAGCCATAGAACAATAATACAATTAGTAGCACATGGTATAATAAATAGTTCTATTTAAAACATGATTTAAAAATCTAATTTTTATTACAGAAACACTTGGGAACAAATATATATCCTATAGGAAGGTTAGTGATGGGTTACAAATTCGAAAGAGCAGTTCTGTTTAAAGTCCTTGCTGATGCCTTGGATATCCCAACTTGGCTTCGTCGAACGGGTTCCGACATCGCTTGGAATGAAGTTTACGTTCCACCAGAAGATGGGTACCAAGGCGGTGAGCTATTACCCAACTACTTAATGGATTTGATATCACTTGAGCCCCAACTTCTCCCTGTTCAGTCTCGGGAAGCAAAAGCCTATTTGAGTGATACGGATGGTTGATGAAGTTGCATAAAAAAATCATTACGAATGAGATGTATTTTATTGCCACCATGATAATATTTACACAGAGATAACGTAGAACATCCAAAGTACATGGATAGTAAGGTGGAATTATAAAGTTTATGGAATTTTAAATTATAGAGATTATGGTCTTCGGCCCCGGATTCCTGAAACAATACAAAGTAAATATTACTTAATACAATTTGCTTTCCAATGTATATTCATCTAGATTTCTGCGTCCATCATTCTTTCTCATGTGTGGGGTAGTGGGCTTTGAGAAATACATCATAGAGTTGTTGAGGGTGAGAAAGAGAGATCAGCTTCTCGTATTAATTTATTAGCTAAGCTCTATTTACTAGCTTTGCCTTTACAGTGGGTTGCTTAGTATTACCATTTCCATTTGGTAGATTGTATGTCTTGTAATTTTCTTTACAAAAGTCTTTTTATTGATATCAGTGGTTAGGGGGACCCATCCTCTTGTCTTTGTTGTATACTTGTTGCTGCTATACCTTTTAACATGTTGTTTAAGGTAGGGGGGGGGGGGGGTAATTTTAGTTTTAAAATTAATAAAATACACAAGATCTTGGAGCAAGCAACTATCATTATTTAAAACTCCGCCCCTTGACCCCGCCAGGGGGGCTTCGCCCCCTGGACCCCCCCGGATGTTATTACTTTGAGCCTGACTGCTAAAATGTAAAAAACATGGAATCATGTTTTAGCTCCTCGCTCTCACTTTATTATAGAAATGATCACGACGATTGAGCTCTTGTGAGATGATGATCTCCTAATAGAAACTCGCGAGTAAACATTCACTTTATTATAGAAAGAGGCTACATACGAAATTACAGCTTCCTATAGTGTAAAGTATAGAAATTACCTATTAAAATGATTTAACCACCGCTTCACAAATCAAACCGTTCTCGCAATATTCGGATCACCTGCTATGAATCACATAATCGAAACACCAGCTCAATGAAATCATCAGAAATTAACAAGCGGTTGCAATCATGTTCACAATATCAATAATTTATTGAGAATGATCACCTGTGTGTAAACAATCTAATATATAAAATTCTCGTGTCACAGTTTTCGTTGCCATACTCCTCCGAAACGGCTTGACCGATTTTGATGAAATTTTTTGTGCTTATCCGGTATCTATGAGAATCGGCCAACATCTATTTTTCATCCCCCTAAATGTTAGGGGTAGTCCACCCCTAAATTTTTTTTTTAATTTTTTAGACAAAATTTTTAATTTCTATTTTAATTAACGTCTGCCAAGTTGGGTGGGCAGTATAACTTCCTCAAGCGAGCGAAGCGAGCAGCATCCCCCACAGAAGTTAAACCTACCCTTAGAGATCTACCGTTTGCGAGCGAAGCGAGCAACATCCCTTACATGTTTCAATTGTAATACATTCCATGTATACAGACACACTTTGCGAGCGAAGCGAGCAACATTCCCTATATGCCACACTTTGCGAGCGAAGCGAGCAATTTAATGGGGGGTCCGGGGGGCTTGCCTCCCTGCTGGATGTGGAGGCAAGCGGAGCGAGCCGGAGCGGCTAGTTATTCATATAACCATGCTCATAACTCAGCTTGTTGGCCACGCACTTCGCAGTAGTTAATATAGTATGGTTGGATAAATTGAGAGCTTTCGAACGAATGGTCAACGAATTTTGTGGGATGAAAAACGACGAAGTATCATATCCCTAGCAACGACTCGGTTGTAAGCGGAAATCATCACAATTTTTGGCGCTACTTTCACCTCACTTTTCGGCGGGGGATCCATCGCTAAAACATGATTCCATGTTAATATGATATTATGATACCACTGATATCAATACAAATACTTATATAGAGAAAATTACAAGACATACAATCTACCAAATGGAAATTGTAACACTAAGCAACTCCCACATATTAATCTAAGCTCTGACGAGGCCAATAAAGGCGAAAGCGCTTAGCTACTCGTTATAAATTAATACGAGAAGCTGATCTCTCTTTCTCACCCTCAACAACTCTAGGATGTCATACATTCTCTGGAAGTTAGAAGAAAAAACACAGGCTCCTAAGTAATTATTATTTATTATTATCTCTCTTCCTCAGGTTAAAAATCAACAGAATATCCAGTTGTGCCTGTTATTTCATGAAGGATGAAATAAGAAATAGGCGTGTTTTTTCTTGCAACTTCCAGACAATGAAGATATATTTGCTTAAATGTACCTCAGTCATCAGATAGTTAAGTAAATGTGTGGCATAATTTCTCAATCCAACATATGTTTTAAGCAATGGTTAGATGTCATGGTGTTGCCAAGTGCTAGGAAGTTGGTTTTAGCAAATTATCAATCGCGTATCTGCTGGGTCCATTTTCTACTGTCTTTAGAACTATAGATGTAGATTAACATTATTTTTATTGTGCATTCAGTTATTTTTAATCCTAATTTGGTTAAAAATAAGTTCCTTGGTCTCAAAACAACATTAACACATAATATTTTTTTGCACAATTATAACTTGGTGTTGAAGGTCATAGATTAATTAGGTATTTTCAATCCTGTGTGTGGGAAATAAGGTCACAAACCCCAAATATGAACCCCTGTAATTTTGGCATCTTAATACACTTTGCACTCATATCCCTTCAATATAATAGAGATCACTTGTAGTAAGACTCACTTGGCGCTCCACGGAAAGCTGGTGGGAAAGGTCTGAATGGAGGGGGAGCAGCATAAATCATAGGTGCTGGGAAATATGGGATCGGTGGTCCATGCATGAACGGATGTCGGAACGGTGGCCGGTTGATCCATTGTGGTCCAGGGCTCATTGGGTACGGAATCATTCCTTGCACATTGCTGGGACCCTAGAACAAAAATCACCAGTCTCAAGCCCCTCACAGAACACAGCAAGACCTGAGATGGCTCTCCCTATTAACAAACTGTCAATGTAAATGGCGATCCAGGTGAAATCAGAAGTTCTGTTCAAATATCATACATACCTAAACATTGTTACCTACCTGTTTCTAGGTGCGTTGAGTTAACCTTTTAAATGTCAGACACAATGCGAATGATAACTGGGGTTTTTATTGGAAAAAAGAGATATCTTATCTTGATGGGCACACACAGAAACAGCCACTAGAGTGTGATGGCGTCATTTCATTACTCATTCCCACGCAAGAAATCCGACCTATATTAGGTATGTAGGGTGTCACACCTAAAGGTGGGAGGGTGATGGCGTCTTGTATGTTTATAAAAGGTTTTTTCGAGCTGTCCATTTCCAGAGCTGCTTCGTACAAGCTGGGCAGTCAGCTGATTTGTAGCGAGAGGGCTGCAATGAGCAGGGTCACAGCACGAACACTCTGGAGCAGACCAGCATGGATATGGAGAGTATCCATAGTATTTAGCGTGATTCTTGTATTTCAGTTTCGGAGTTTTGTAAGCGGTAACGGCATACCGAATTATTTTATGGTCCATCATCAATCTCAAATACCTATTTAGTTAAACTCGGACACAAAATGGGAAAACCCCACGGATTTCATATACAAACACGTGGTAGGTATTTTAGGAGAGATAAGCCTTTTATAAACACGTACTTAGGTTTGAAGGAAACCAACTAATTAGGATCTTTTTCGCAATACCATGAAAGGAAAAGCTAATAGATGTGGGCATCCATTTGGACTATCAGAACAGGTGGATAGGTGGCTCGAAACGCTGA
Source organism: Adelphocoris suturalis (assembly GCA_030762985.1). Classification (NCBI taxonomy): domain Eukaryota; kingdom Metazoa; phylum Arthropoda; class Insecta; order Hemiptera; family Miridae; genus Adelphocoris; species Adelphocoris suturalis. Next base: position 61,265,748 of record CM061047.1, read on the forward strand.
TACAACCCAAAACAAGGTGGTCTTCAACACTGTATACCCAAAAAAAAGTAACCCACCATTCTCGTTCATCTGCCTAATAGCTAGAAACAATTAATGGATCCATTGTTTACACTCACGGGCCCATGGTGTCTAAGGTCTTCCCGTTCTGATCTTTCATGGCTCCTGCCCCTCCTTCTGTGGTCCCTGGTCCTGCTTCTGCTCCGATCTCTGCTTCCACTTCGATCCCTGCTTCCACTCCTCCGTCTGCCATGGCTTCGATTCCTGATTTTCTTCTCTGATTTGTGAGAGGTTTGGGATTTAGAACGGCTTCGGCTAGAACTATGACTTCTCCTCTCATTACCGCTTGAACTTCCTGTGAAGATATTAAAAACACAGTCAAGTAAATAGGAGTTATCGCATAACTACAATCTCCTTAGTTCTTTACTAAGTATTCCTAGTACTCATTAGTAAAGGTTCAGTTATGAATGGATACTTGAAATTATTACTGATTTATTTAATAATTTAATAGAAATATTAGAAACGAGGAAGTAGATTGACTTGTCGACTCTCTTTGTGCGTCTTACTATACATATCAATATTTTGTTACTCAATATATCTATATTTTTTGTCGATATCTTTTCCACCAATATATCGATAAATTAATCTCATTTTACCCCACTTTTCATAGAAAAGGGGGTATTAAAGCTGTCGGCACGGTGGCACTTGGGGTTGGGATGCGTTTTCTTTGCATTTCAGAGGGTGTAGAACACGTTTACAATAACCATTAATTTTCAGTTTTCGTTATATATATGTATACAACATTTTGTGCTCACTACTCCTCCAAAACCGCTGTTCCGATTTGGACCAAATTTTGATATGATGTATTACCATGTTATCAATCTTAATGATGAAGAACTCTTACTCAAATCTTTCCTGTTTACCTTAGGACGTTGAAAATTAATAGGGAGTCCATCTAGGGCATCAAGGGACGAATGAAATGACGGGGTCCACCCTTAGCACCAGCAGACCGATTCATGTAGCATTTTTTGCAACATGTTCCACTAACCAGCAGCACGTAAATAAGAAAGCATTTTGTAAACAAATTTTCCACTGATTAAGTCAAAACTACTATTAACGACAAATAATCACCGAAATTCGTTCAGTGAAAATTGACATTCGCGTTTGATGCTTGACTTTTCACCTACTAATATTTTACCTATCCCTATTCGAAAAGTTGGTTCTGCTTACACAAACTGCGTGTTTTTTACAATATTACCCTAATAGAACCCTAATTGTTCTATTGCGAAAAAGGTTCGCCGCAATTAGGTTAGAGGCGTCCCAAAGTGCCGAATAAACCGGACGCTGATCCTCCTTGGACACCGGGAGACCTGACACAGCATTCATGGCTTCTGCCACTGCAAGTAGTGCCTGCACTGAAAGTAACTGAGACCGTCAGGCCGACCTATCAGCTCTTGTGGCATACGCCGGAAAGCACTCGTTGATGTTAGGATCCAGTTGCGGGGGCAGAATTGCCGATTATCATACTTAGATTGGAGTTCGGTGGATTGATTTCTCCAAACCTTTCCTCACAGTATTCCGCCATTTCGCTTCCAGTGTAGGGTGGATGAAAATGCGGGTGACCGGGAGACCCTCGTCTATGCCCATAACAGATCTTAACTGTTGAGGAAGGGCCAGAACTGATGGAGGTTGCATGTCAACTGACACTGGCACGGATAAAAATCGGGCAAAAACCTTGGAGGAGGCTGAAGAAGCGTTCCTAGACAAGGGGGAGGCCAAAAACATTGAGGCTGATGAGGATATCAAAGGGGACGGCGAACGGGAGAAGTCCCGGCGCTACCCTTGCGATGGCTACTAGATCGTTCCTGACGTTTTGAGAAAACGTATGATGATGTTACTCAGAATGATGCTTCTGACAATGACTCCTAACCTTATCCAAGTCGCGTGACCTGGCCTGGTTAGAAATCGTCTGCGTGGGTATTTCGAGGAATGATGACGGCAAAAAATGCCCACCTTCGATTCTTAAATCCTGAAAAGGATGAAAAGGTATCTTACTGGACTGGCAAACCAGTGGAGGAGCCTAGCTCGTGGGACAAACATTAAAAACCAAGCTACATGAAAAGGCAGTACCGATGCTGCGTCACGGCTCTGCATTTGCAACTGAATTAGTTGCTGGACGCGTCTTCTCACTGATATTGGTGTTCGACATTCCGAAATAAACGAACAAATACTGAATTTATGAGAAAAAACTCGCAAGGAAATATAAAAACTTCGTAAACAACTTGGAAACGTGAGAGCACAAGAAATCCGCAACACGGTGAAGGTGGCATCGCTCTCGGGACGATCAGGAGCGAGGAGGCGAAGAGAGACCAATGGAACAGCGTGAATATTTCTTTTTATTTTTGAAAAACCGCGCTTTCGCAGGTGTTTTCAAATTATTTCTTTGAAATACCACCGAAACACCGTGTACACACAATAGCTGCGTCAGTAAACAGTCTTCTACGAAGACCTTACTATAATAATGAAGTTATCTTGTTATAAACATGGAATTTATTAGATGTTGAAAAGTTTCGATAAGGGTGGAAGCCTATATATTTTGAGGGGTTTCAATGTAATTCTAGTAGTAGGTCATGCACTAAAATCCACATAAAATCTGTGCAAGTACATACCTGCGCTTGAGGAAGATCTTGACCTAGAGCGACTACGATGTCTACTGCGTGGTCGTTCAGGTCTCCTTCTGTACTTTTCTCGTTCGCGTAAGTAGGCTTCTTTCCGCCTCCTAGACCCAACAAAAAAAAATTAAATTTTCCATTTTCACCTCATTTCATTCTAAATTGGATGGTAATCGCATATAGGGGGGTTAGTATCCAATGGTGGCTCATGAACAAATTGTACAGAATGAACGAAATATGTTTCAAATTGTCTGCTAAGCAAACTTGCTAACTGAAAATTTTTAAAATTTGATTATTTAGAGTATCGAAGAGTGTGTAATCAAATATTTAAAAACTTTGAAAGAAATAGGTACATTTATTAAGGGGTTCAGTACCAAGAAAAAAAAATCTATTTTTTATTGTCTATCTCATATCAGTACTCCATTTTCTATTAATAGTTACTTAATTCTGAAGATTTTTGTACATTGCACTCAATTTTTGCATTGACGAAAGAAGTCTTAAATGGCTAGAGCAGTAGGCAACCAGCTGGAAGAGTGCTCAACGCTGCTTGATCTCAACTCGGCCGCAAACTTGATAGAAAACTGGGCAGGGTGCCAGCAACCCAGCACGATAATGCAGTACGTTTGGACCAAAAAACCGGTACGTTCCGGTACTTTTAATTTGGAAATGGGATAAAACTTAAAATTCATAGGGTGAACAGGAGAGGATTTAGGAGAATCAGCTGATCAAGATGGAGCCCATCTTTTCATTCATTTCTTAGTGTCCAAAATGTCACCCTCCTAGGGTGAAAAGGAGAACATCCATCTCTATTAGCTGATCAGGATGGATCGCAATAACCATGCCATAAATAACTTGATTATCTGTTTCATCTTGCCGTCCGAGGAAAGAGAAATACCCCTCTTAATCCCGTTGTCGACATCTCGCCATAATTTAAAACATATGTAAATGCCAAATTGATTACATGTTTTAGGGAAGGAGGAATTTGACATCGTGATGTTTTGAATTCAATTAGGAGCGTAACAAAACGGAGCGGTTATTTGTGATAACTCGACAGGAGTTAAACTCGTGTCTTCACAACTACAGGAAATTTCCCCTAAGTTGCAACACTCCAACGATCTGAGCTATGAGGCCGGACTAATCAAACCTTTTCGACTGTGAGAGTTATTTTCCTGGAGTGTAACGTAAAGGAGCGGTTGTTTGAGAAAATCTGAAACGTGAAAATCGGTCCAACAGGGGCTAAGAAAAATGAACCGAAAAAACCCACATTACTGGGAAGTACTGAACCCCCTTAAGTTCTTTAAGTGCAGCGTATAATAAATTATTTACTTTAGCCTTCCCAATTATATAGAAGGCTAATGCACCACATTGACTTGGTTGATGCAAGCTACTCACCGAGTTTTCAACGCCATTCAGCTTCCATCATCTTTCCCAATTGCGAATTGATACAATTCAAGACATTCCAAAGGATGTACGACATTAATTTCATTATTAATAAAAAAATTACAGGTACCAGAAGTATGTTTATATGATGACTTTAGAAATTCACGCCATAAAAAATGATAGCGCAAGTAGACAATTATATGATAGTCACCAATAGTATTAAGGTTTCTTGATATCTTCAGTGATATTCATTCTTCATGTCTCCATCATAGGCTTCACATTTCTTCTTCATAAAGTAATGCTTATGTATATGATTTGTATTCCTGTTTTCACAATTCAACAACATAAAATATACCTTTTTTTCTATTTTAATATTATTTTTTAGCAACCAAAACATAGTTCGAGAGCAGTGTAAAAAAAGTAACTAAAATAATAAATGAAAATAAACGACAACTAAATTTTAATTATTTTTAAACTAAAAAATTCAACATTTTTGTGCTGAGTCTTTAGGAATTAAGTACGGTTTCTTCATAAAAAATACAGCTTCAACCAATAAATATTATGCCCCGAACTAATGAACTGAAATGGATAAGAGATGAGTCTGTATACTTCCAAACGTATTCATTTCCCTTCCTTCATAGAAGAAAGTAGATGAGTAACTAACAACTTAATTATGATGATATTATTTTATTCCATAATTGCTTTATGGGACTTTCAAATAAGCTTCCAATGAACTAAATGTTCGATTTCGAATGAACAAAATCACACAAATTTTAGCAAGAAAAATGATGGGAACAATACGTTTTTTGGCATCTAGGTTAAATAATTATGAAGAAATGGATGTTAAATCTGTTATCATCTAAAGCCCCGTTTACACTGCCTGAACATCCCCGAGCATCGAGCGTTGAGCTATCGTGACCGTTGCTCGCCAGTTTTCAACGATCACGAACACAAACGAGCCCTCTGTTCACACTGCATGAGCAATTGTGACGATCAGTTGCTCGAGTGGATTCGCAACAAACAGATGGCACCCGCACTATCCAAAATTGCGGTTTCCATCTAGCGGAGGAAAAGCGAAAAAAGAACAGGCGTAGTATGTGGGAGTCGTCATTTTTAAAGAAAAGAAATTACTCCCTATTGCTGAAGGATTTGAAGGAGGATAACAGTGCGCAATTTTAGCCGCAAGTCGCCTGAAGATTTCACCTTCATATAGGGAATAGAAGGAAACTTTCCAAAACCGACACTAACTTCCGCGAGTGGGTTCCTGCATCAGTCCGGTTGGCGATAACCCTTCGCTTTTAGGCAACTGGTGACTCGTATGGCAGCTTCATGTTTCTCTTCAGGGTTTCAAAGCCTACAATTTCCTTACTTGTTCCCAGGCGTCTTTTTTTTTGTAATTTTATTAAAATAAAATTTATGGTCTGGCTGCCACAGCTCTGGGTGCTCCGCATACAGAGAAATTCCTGGGTGGATCAGGTCCAAGCACGAACGAGCATTCACTTGGACCTTGATCTGCTCGCAGCGACTGTTTACACTACCTGAGCCTCGAACGAATCCTCGTTCGTCACCCCTGCTCGCGACAAATGCTCGGGCAGTGTAAATGGGTCTTAAGTTAGAGTGCACAATAATGAGGTATAACAGAACAGGAGGATAACTGAATTTGAATGTAAGGAACACCAATAACATTGAAATATCTAGACACAAAACAACCAAAGTTGGTACGTATGAAGAAGTACCTTATGTATTCTTCACGTTCAGAAATATAATCCTTGTATCTTCTATCTGAGGGTCTTGAACTTGAACTAGGCCTTCTGAAAGTTCAAAAAACAATAATACTAAACAATTATCCAAAAGGTGACAATTATCCATCAAATTACCCCCGAACAAATGATTTATTTTCCCAACAATATCATTATAATGATGGTACTGAGTAAAATAGGTATTTAAGTAAAATGATGGCTCTGATCACAAGAACAACGGAAAATTGAAATGAGAATTTGGTTGTGATAATGTTGACATTATATAGAAGTGAAAAATGATTTTCAATGCTTATGATTTTTTTATATTCGTAGAACGATTTGACCGCTGTCACGGACTTATGTTGCCCCCCCGAGGTGCAATGGGGCCTGAATCCGCGCAATACCTAGAGAGAGGGGGGTGTGACAGTACAATAAGAGATACAACTCGTACTAATAGCGTAATGTGCTACGTTCGGAGAAGATTGATTTTCCGGTTCTCGGATCCTCATCTATCGCCAAACGCAGCATTCCAAGAACTCGAGCATGGTGTTCAACGTGAGAGCGACGGATAGACACGTATTCTCTTGGATCTGACTAAACTGTCACACTCCTCCCCTTAAAGACATACTTGACTGAAGAGCAAGTATGTAAACCAGGTGGAATAGTTTACTGGTCGAGAACTGAGGCTCATTGATAAATAGCTGCATTGGCGAGTGAGGATAAATAAAGAGAACTTATAACAGGATGGATTGTCAAAGAATCTTCATATGAAGTATTCATTAGGTAATTAACCCCCAATCAAAGATTGGAACAATCGGGAATAAACGGTTGCTCAACTATGGATACTTATACCTAGAGGAAAAGAAAATAGATATAAAAATATGTGCCTACTCGGGGGACTTGAATTGGGGGCTAAGCCCTGGAAATAATAATTGGGAACTACGCCCTTGAATAAAGAATATATGTATAATAATAAAAAAAAGGCAAAGGCCTGATAGCATAGGTATTGCAAATAGAAATCATATGAGGGGAAACATTTGAGAAATTAAAAGTCCTCAATGACCACCAATGAAACTATTTAAATATACCAAAGGATAATAATGGGTATTCCTTCTGGAAACCCGAGCCATGTTTCTTCTGAAGCATATAGGCCTCAAAAATAGTGGACCTGGATGTACTAGGTATAACCATGCGTAATCCAGGAAACCACACTATCCTTACCATGCCACGGAGTTAGGTAGCCCCCAGAGATGCAATGGGGCCTAAATCCGCGCAATACATAGAGAGAGGGGGGTGTGATAGTACCATCGGAGAAGATTGATTTTCCGGTTCTCGGATCCTCATCTATCCCCAAACGCAGCATTCCAAGAACTTGAGTATGGCGTTCAACCTGGCGCAAGGGCGACGGATAGACGCGCATTCTCTTGGATTTGACAGTAACTGTCACACCGCTAACCGTTAGCATTTTGCGTGCATGCACAATACTCCATTTCTATTTCCTCAGTTGTGTTGCAAAAACTCTACCAATATTATAATTTCAATTTCACTTCTTTATCCATTTAGAGCAAGAAATTCTGACCCAAGTTAGGCCACTTAGGCCAGCACAGAGCAACTGCACTGAATTAGTTCATGAATTGAAACACGCTGAAACAAATAAAATGATACAAATAACTTAAGACCTTGTTGGGTACAAACCTCGATCTTGACCTCGACCTTGATTTGGACCGCGGTCTAGACGAATGGGATTTTTCCTGTTCTGACTTTTCTTTCTTTTTTTCGTTTTTCAATTTCTCTTTCTTCGCATTATCTAGAAATGTTCGAAATAAATAAAAACATGAATACCATGTAAAACATTCCTTCTCAGATGCTTTTTTGTATCTTCTATTTTTCACCCAGAATTTCAATACTTACCTAATACGAGGGTCATGCAAAAAGTAATTTTAAGACTGCTACGTAGGGCCAGGAAAGGTACGCAAAAGGCTGGGGGGGTTTTCATCTAGTTGATAGGGTGGGGGTAGGGGCGGGTCGTCCTTCCCAAACGCATTACCTGCCAGTTACCCGCTAGATGCGATGGAGTTGCCAAATGACCCCGTGCCCACTGTGGAGTTGCGAGGTGTCAACCGTAACTACACTTTAAAAGGCAAAACCGGGACGGAAATTTACAGAAAACTCTCGAATGTGTATGGCCCAAAAGCCATGTCTCTGCAAATGTTGTCGGTATGGCGGAAAAATTGTTTGGAAGGCCACAACTCGCTTGACGATAAACCGTGTTGTGGGAGACCGTCTACAGCAACAACAGTGGAGCCAGCAGAAGTCGTTCTCGACATTCTGGAGTCTGATAGGTGTCTCACGATAGATAAAATTCATGCTAAACTCCCTTCTGGCATTGAAATTAGTCGCAGATCGGTTGCTAACATAATCTCAAAGAAGTTGAAGATGGTTAAAAGTTTCTGCAAGATGGGTACCGAGGTTGCTGTCTCAGGATCACAAAAATTCAAGAATGTGGGCGGCAAGAAAATTCGTCGAACTTCATACCACGGAAGGAGACAGTCTTTTCAATAAAATATTCACCGGGGACGAGACCTGGGTTCATTACTCAACCCCCAAAACAAAACGTCAACGTTCTGTGTGGAAAAGACCTGAACAGCCTGCACCAAAAAAGGCCTAAGTGACACTTCCTCAACGCAAGCTCATGGCAACCATTTTTTGGAACAATAAAGGCATCCTGTTCATACATTTTCTTCCCAGAAGCGAAACGATAAAAGCCGAACGGTACTGTGACATACTGAAAGGCTTGCAAGCCGTCATAAAACGGAAAAGACCCGGTTTGCTTCTTCATGACAATGAAGACCGCATTCAGCCCGTCAAATGCAGGAACTGCTTGAGAAATTCAACTGGGACATTTTCCCCCACCCCCCCTTACTCCCCGAACCTTGCTCCCAGTGACATTTACCTCTTTCCCAAGCTGGAAGTCCATTTGGGGGGAACCAATTTCGCCTCAGTTCAAGAGTTGCAGAAAGAAGTTACTGATTACCTACGGGGGGGGGGGGGGGGGGCACGCAGGGGTATGAGGTGGGGATACACAGATTGTTGTCAAGGTACCAAAAGTGTTTGGATAAGGGTGGGGATTATCTGGAGAAATAATTATGACTTGTACATTGTAAATACATTTTTTCTTTTCAATTTTTCTACGACTTTCTGATTTTTTAGAAAACTTTTAAAATTACTTTTTGCATGACCCTCGTATTATACAAGTAAGTACCTGGCACTCGACGTTAAATATCAATATTTTATCAGATCTCTATCTAGGGTTAATTCTTCACACTACTCATCACTAATAATTGCCAATTTACCTTGCTCACCATCATCATTGATTGTAGGAAGCTTGGAGAAAAGAGGTACTTTCCCTTCGCCTGTAACAAAATTTACAGGGCATTGATATTAAGAAGCTAGCAATAACCCCAACAAAATATACAGTGGTGATTATTAGTTAATGATATGGTGGTGTACTCTTGAAAAGTACTGGGCTATGGCATTATAATAAATTTCTCTTCTTCATGCTTCAGTCTTCTCAGGTTCTTCACTCTTCTTAACCATTTCTTCAATAAATCTTCGTATCTTTTGCTTGAGCTTTTCTTCTTCATCTTCTTCTTCTTATTATGCTTAGTTATTTTGCATTTAAGTTATCATGTTATGTACTTTATTCAATACACATGCATCGGTAAACTGTACTTTCTCATTACTTATATATAAACTATTGGATTCAGAAAATGCTTTCTTGTGAGAATGAAATGCCATTGAAAATTATCATGATTCTCTGTCAAAAATATAATGTTTATAAAATAAAGCAATATTGCAATGGTGCGACCAATTTCAGTGGCTACTTTTCGGAAAGCCTTTAACATTGAATTCTGTTTCAGATCAAACCCTGGATTCGAAAATTTGCATATGAATGCAAATGATTTGATTATATCGTTAAACTATTACTCTGGCTTGCGACTATAACAAACAAAATTACGATTAAGAATTAATACAAAAAACATAACCAGCAACTTAAAAATATGTGACTAGGTGAATGTCAATACCATTTAATGCAATATGCGGGAATTGAGTTGGTAGTTACGCCGTGTCCTACGTGGACGACCAAAGAGTGCGAGCGAGCGATCGGCGCTTTCGAGCGACCTGAAGTCGCGCGCGCGCCGCTATATTGTCCACAGTACACGTCTAGAATCCTTGTGAGGTACCTTGGCTTCGTGCTAAAGGTTTGTTTTCCTAGCGACAGGTTTTTTGCGAAGCAGGAACCGAATTTGCCTGGAAACGTTGGCAGGAGCGTGAAGTAAATTACGTTGGGTAAAAGTGTTTTCCTAGCGGCGTGTTTTATCTGTTCAATTGGCGTTGAATAGTGTTGAAGGTAGCACGTGTTTGTGTGTGTGAAAACATTTACCTACTGCTGAAATGGAGAACATGATGAGAAAGAGAAATGTAATGGCTGCATTGATAATTAAAGAAATGATAGATGGTGACGAAGAAGAAGAGTTCATATTAACAAAATATGCCAAAGTAAGGAAACGTGTAAGTGATGTATTCTCAAATCGCAGAAATTAGGGAATGTTCAGCGTTTTAGTCAAAAATCATCTGCTTGACTATGAAGAGAAATTCCAAAGATACTTCAGACTGACCAGAGAAAGGTTTGGGGTGTCCCAAGAAGGTGTCCCGCTTTGGGACATCTTGAAAACCTCGGAAATCGAAAATTGGAACAACACAAACACCGGAATTCAAGGGAATCGCGCCAGCGTACTGCGCTGTTGACTCCTCCTCGAGCAGTCGGGTCAACGCAACACCTTCTGCGCTGACGTGATGCGCTCTCTAGGAAAACACCCTAACTAAATTCAAGGGAATCAGTGGTCGACGTTGAACGCCCGGCGTATCACGTTGACAACGGCGCAAAAAACCTGTCGCTAGGAAAACAGGCCTTAAGTGTACAATTTTTTTCTATTTTCGCGCAATATTATGAACAACTCATTTCTTTCAAATAATGCAGCAATGCTTTACTACTTGGCGAAAAAGAATTCGTCGAGATGGAAGCCAGTTTCGACTACCTATTTATTTAATGAGGGAATAATGGGGTGAGTTCCACCATTTGTTCCCGCAACTCAGGAAGGATGAGGCGGCATTTTTTGCTTACTCCAGGATGAACATATCCACCATCGATTATATTTTTGAACATATTGAAGGAGAATTCAATCATCAAGTTACCAATTTTCAAAGGCCCGTAGGAGCTGAGAAAAGATTGATGTTGACAATCAGGTAAATACGCACGTAATAAATTATAAAAAAATTTATTTTTAATCCAGTTCATTAATCATCAAGGGAGTTCTCTTTTCGAGAAAGCTCCCTTATCAAAATACCTTGGAACTCATTCCTAACTTTCAGTTTTTCATTTTTCCCCAGCTTTTTGGAAGAAAGGAATGGAAGAAGGGAATAAAAAAACTTGTGTCTTCTTCTTCTTGTCTCGCTGTCCCTGTCATTTCAGGGGAAAAAATGAGAGGAATACGAAAACACAAACAAAAACTTGAACACAAAAATGTAACCTCCTGGCAGAGCGACCAGGCGAGCGCGCGACCAAAATCAAACTGGTTTGAAAATGAAACCTGAGCGCGCGCGACCTCAGCCCGAATAGCGGCGTCGGGCGGTGGCATATAAGACACTTCGTTCGTTTTACCTTGTTTGAAATCAGCAGGTCGCTCGCTCGAACGCGCGGCTCACGCTCTTTGGTCGTCCACATAGGACACGGCCTTAGGGTTCAAAGATTTGATGTTCTATTCATCATCTCATTTCCCTTTTCCACACATATTGCTAGTGTTCTACTAATGAGCATGAATGTTCTACACAGTTTTGATGTTGTATTGTAATGTTCAATCAACAGTTCACGTGTGATACCTAGTTTGCTACTGCTGAACCTGCTACATATATGATCTTTGTAGACTTACTGGAGCCATACTTGTAGTAAAACGTCGTTTCAGCTATTTTATTAAGTAAAATAGCATTAAGCATGATTTACCCTGTAAGTCAATAGGAGAGGACTTGGTCTGTAACTTGCCCGAAACATGTTAAAAGAGCTTTGGCAGACTTCAATTTATTGGACCAATAATTTAGGTGGCTTGACGGTCAAAAGCCAGACGGGGGAACGAGGGGGCTCATCCTAATTCTCAATAGTGTGTGACTTTGTTTTGTGACTCAACAGTTTTTGAGGTCGAATCACTCTTATTTTGTATGGTCTAAAAAAATAAAATTTCTATAGGTCGCACAGTTAAGGGATTACAGGCGAAAAAAATTGAAAACGTACAATTCTAGCCATTTTTGTGAGGCCGCCGTTTTGGATTCCAACTGTTGGATCACGATTTTCAACGTAACTCTCTGTCGTCGACCAAGAAGAGAGAGAAAAAAAATTGACCTCGCCCCTCAAAATTCGATGGTTAGATTTGAAGATAGTAGATTTGAAAGATTGAATTTTTAAAAAATAATCCATCCGCCGTTTGCAGCTTTTTTCTGCTCCGAAACCACTGGATCAAAGTTTGCTAAATTCGGCTCAAAAACAATCAGCTGGGAATGCGCCCGTAATCTTTGCACTACTTTCGATCAACACCAGGGTTGAAAGGGCTGAAATATTAAAGATCGAGACCTTGAGATCTTTTGCAATTAAAGTGCAGTTTTTGTCGTTCGATTTAGAAAGAACTCTGTCCAGTGTATCAAATGACGACTTGAGCATTGTACAACCAATCGTTCACGAAGGGGTTCAAGCATTGGAAGAGAAACAAATCGTCAACATGAATATGAATCCCAAAATGACTTTGGAATGCAGGTGTAGGCTGAACTTCTGTTAATTTGGCTCGATCTTATCCGGTTATCAAATAATTTGAAACTGTGTTTACACGTGTGATGCCTAACTTATACATAGACCAGTGAGCTGTGCAGAAGAGCCATCTAATACTGAAACAATAAATCTTTGTATAATAATTTGCAGCCTTTTTTTAGTTGCAGACAACAATTTATTGCTTCTAGAGGATAAATACATAGGTTGTGAATTTTTATATTATGAAAATAGTTGAATCAAAATGTTTTTGGGCATGAGCTCCTGAACTACTATCTTTTGATTGTTTATATTTAATTGTTTTAATTGGTTCTATCCACCATTTAGAGTAATCAAAAATGAATAAACAAATAGGAGTTGAAAGTCGAGCAGTACCTGTCTAACTACTTATACCTATATCTATCTTACTAATTTTTGTACACTTATTGTTTCATATTTATTTTCTAAGCGTGTATTTATAGGTACTCCTACAGAGTACGAAGTTATGATTTAAAAAGGGGGTTGTGTGGTAACCAGTGGATGGGGAGAATAGAGCTGCATTAGAAAGAGCCAAAGACAATCAAAATGGCGCCTACTTTCAGATAATCGCTAAGGCCGGATACACCTAATGCTATGTTTATACTGATGGAAGTGTATGCAGTTTGAATGGCAAGTGATCTAGCGTACTTGACAAATATATTGAGTTAAACGGGAACCACTGTAACCCGTTTATGCAAGCGGCAGTGGCTGTTCAAACGCCTTGAAACATCCAAAATGAGTAGAGAGAGCACGGAAACTGCTGGTAGGTACCAACTTATGACAGAGGCAGCGGGACGCGTGTCTCCTAAGTGCTGCTGACATTCACACGTTGGTGATGGGTGAGCTGGCGAGCTCGTTCCCCTCCAACACACAGCAGCACTGGTGATGGTCATGGTTCAGACCAAACAGCAGTGGATGCTACTGCTACTGCTGCCGCTAGCCTAAATGTAGCCTTAGAGAAGGGAATTAAAATAATAACTAAATAAGGCTTACCAAACAAATATCAGCGTGCCGATCCTCATCTCAAAGAAAATGTAGACCAAAAGTGACAGATCGGGATTCGGTCCTCAACTCTTCTGTGTCCTACAGCAAAATAAAAAACCTAAAAAAGTTAAATGGCTTATAAAACAGATGAAAAATCTCATAAAGTTGATCTCAATAAAAAGAAAGTAGGCTAACTAGATTTTTTCATAGGACTTTCCCAAATACTCAGGGAAATACTCACTGAATCACAAAGGCCACTGTTTCATTAGATACAAGTTTTTTAAGTTATCACCCAGTCCCTCTCCAAGATGAAATGGATTGCAATTTTGTAAATATTGAATAAACGAATTGAAGAATGCTACCTTGAATTAGAATACCACACTTTTTTCAATTTAAAAAACATCAAAGTGAAACTTTGGGAAAGTCAAGTGGAATATGTGCAATTGAAAAGCTAGAACTAAAAACTAAATTAAAATAATACAGAGGTAAATTAAAATAATTAACAAGTTTTTTAAAGGTGAGCTCAGTAGTTGATAATAAACTTGAAAATTTAGTTTTTGTAATTCATTGGTGAAAAATAACACAATAAAAAATTATAGTTAAATGAGGGTTCTCCATCACACCTTTTTTTTTTTAATTCGATGATAAAGTTACCCCGGAATCAAAATATTTACCAGCAATTCGGAAAAAATACCTACTGTACTTTTAATCCCACTCATGCAACATAACTTTCAGAATGTTATCCAACGAAATCGTTCCAAAACTTTTTCTTGACGTTGAACTATGTTTTGTGACTGGTAAAGTAGGCTGGCCAATATTGCTAAAATTCTAATATTAGCATTAAAATTTATTTTACCACTTCCAACAAGAATGGCTATAATTTTAAACTTATTGACCAACCCTCGCTAACCCTCAACTTCATTATTATACAAGTGGTCGAGGAAACTAACATAATAATTTTTAAACCATAGATTTTTTTACTGGCTGGGCGCCACTACATTGTTAAATCACCCTCTAGTGCCCCTGGATACAATTTATTTGTAAGGCATATGAAATAATTTTAAATACAGGGTGTTCACAAAAGAATGCTTCGGTTTTGAAAATGTATAAGTCGAAAACTAATAAAGATACAAAAATGAAACAAATACCAACATAATAAGTAGGTTGTATAGTTTCCACGTAATTTTCCATATCACAAATGTTCGAAGTGGCCTCCATTCGCAGCATGAATAATGCCGAAACGTTAATTCTGATTGCCTCACACTCTCGCAAGTGAGTCGGCTGTGATCGACTGAACTGATATTTCTATCCTCTCTTTCAGCTCTTCTAAAGTGACAGCTAAATTGGTCTTTGACGTATCCCCATAAAAATAAATCACATGGTGTCATATCCGGTGATTGCAGAGGCCATCGATGTAGCGCCAAATCGCTGTCTCCATTGTACCCGATCCATCGTTGTGGAAGTGTTTCATCAAGAAATGCACGAACAGTTCTAGCCCAGTAAGGCGGTGCCCCATCTTGTTGGAAGATTAATGTCTCAAAATAATCTTGCCGAAATTGAGGGAACAAACAATTTCGGAGCATTGCTAGGTAAGTTGCTCCAATTATGGTGGCCTGATCAAAGAAAAAAAGGGCCATACACTTTCCGGACCGATAAAGCACAGAAAACATTTATCTTGGGACTGCCTAGTTCATGTTCGAGTAATTGAAAATCAATTCGAGTGAGGTGGATTCACATCAAAACACCATCGGAATTCACGCTGTTCCGCAATCACTGAATTTCTCAAATGGTATTCCAAAACGCAGAAAGATCTTTGTTGTGGTGTAGCCATGGTCACTAACTTTCACTGAAAACAATGTTATCAACGCCTAGGTTGACCGTAGCACAACCTGTTGGTACTTAGAAAAAACTAAGGAACCTCCTCTTATGTTCACTAACAAGTTATTTCGCCCTCCTCTCAAATTGATGCATGCTTCAGATTTTCAAAACCGAAACATTCTTTTGTGAACACCCTGTACATCCTGCTCTGATGATTTGGCAGATCATGCAATAAATCGTGGACAAACAACAATAATTCAGTGAAATATTCATACAATTAAAATCTCTTACAAGAACGAATGGAAGAATTGACTCAAGATGAACAATAATGAAAATACTCACCAAAAAGTACTTATTGGCCAATGCTGCTAATATTCTTCGTTTCCATGATGTCTTCTTTGCTTCTGACTCAAATTTACTAGGATTGGTCCAACATAATGGAAATCTACTTGATTTTAAAATTGAAAACAATCTAGCAAGCAATAGCCAAGATAAATTAATCGAGTATTTGGCCAAAAGTCAATTAAGAGTGAAAAATTTAATTGTAATAAATTAGAATCATCAAAATAATTGAAGCAGTGATTGCCCATTGGGCGAAGGAATGATAGAACGACGTACTCTCAAGATGTTACAGAAAATTACAGTCTCAATAGAGTTTGGTTTTCATAAAATAGATCATGTCAAAGGCGATATTAGCAGAAAACCTGGGAAGTATGTGAAAAGCCATGGAATAGATATATCTATTATTTATAAGAATGAAACTCCGTCTGTTTGTCTGTTTGTCTGTCATGTCTGTGCACGGCCAAACGGCTGAGTGGGCCGGATCTACGAGTGGGGGCATCTTCTTGGGATTTTCCAAAAGTGGGAGCGAGCAAATTTAAAATTGTTTAATCCCACCCGAACCATGGGCCGTAGGGCGGGAGGGGGGTCGAAGTAAGAATTAATGTGCGCTTTTTGGACTTCCCCGCTTCCCCTACCCCTCTAAACGGCCGTTGACAATTCCGGAAAAATACGGGTTTCGTAGGTTTTCCTACAAGGAAGACGACGGCGCGATCGGATCGCGAAAAAAGTATCGGGAAATGCGTCAAAAAAATGCGAGAGTACGGACCCGTTTTCTCGAAAAGTCCGCCGAAAAACTTGGTTTTTTCCGATTAAAATATACCCCATAAAGGTACGTTTTTCGGAACGGTTTTCGCGGGCGAAATACAGCTTTGGGTCCGCCGAATCTGAATCCGAAATCGGATATCGAAAAAAGTGACGGGCAGTCGGTCAAATTGCGAGGGGAAGCGAGGGGAACCGTTTAATATGAGAAATTAATCGACCCGGGCGCCCGTTTCACAATGGTTCGACACACTTAGCCTACGCAGTTAAGTCTTGAAGGGAGTCGATGACTCATTTCAACGTAATAAATACCGGTTTTTTCCTACACAGGTATACCTTGCAAGCGAAGCGAGCAACATCCCCAAATAAACTTTTTTGGGGACTCACTACGCACTTGACTCATTTCAACGGAATTTCATACGGGTATTTCCCAACACCTATGCAGCAATACCTTGCGAGCGAAGCGAGCAACATTCCCTAATAAACTTTCGTGGTTCCACGTAGTTTTATAAGATTTAATTTGTTTGTAAGAATTTCCAACAGAAAAAAACGTCTGCCAAGTTGGGTGGGCAGTATAACTTCCTCAAGCGAGCGAAGCGAGCAGCATCCCCTACAGAAGTTAAACCTACCCTTAGAGATCTACCGTTTGCGAGTGAAGCGAGCAACATCCCCTACATGTTTCAATTGCGAGCGAAGCGAGCAACATTCCCTACATACCACACTTTGCGAGCGAAGCGAGCAACATTCCCCACATGCCACACGTTGCGAGCGACGTGGCAGGCGAGCGTAGCGAGCCAGAGCGGCTAGTTGTTAAGAAGTTGCAACACTTAATGATTTATTACCATGTTACCAAGTTTAAAGTTGTTGAGAAAACCTAAACAATAAAAGTTCAATTCATAAAATAGTGTTCGCATCTAAAACTGTTTTCATTTCAATTCATTATATTTTCAACAAGGATTGTTTTCCATCCCTGTAACGGTTGTCATTTGAGTTGATCGATCTGAATGTAACGGCCCAAAAATATTTGATACCTCGACAGGAGTTCGAACTCGCGTCGTCACAACTACGAGAAATTATTATTTTCCCGGAGTTGCAACACTCTAACGACCAGAGCTATGAGGCCAGGGTGACCAAACCTCTTTGACTGTGAGAGTTATTTTCCTGGAGCGTAACATTTCCCCGGAGTCAAATACCAGCCGTCTCGGCTGGTTTGGGGTCGGACGAATGACGAAGTGTAACTGCAGGCCGCTGGCTCAGCAGATGCTTGCTGGAACAAGTCAGCAGTCGAGCGAGGTCATTGTCACGGTGTGTTTTGACTCAAGTGAGTGAGGAAATGAAAGGCATAACAACAGGAAATGTGATGTTTACAGTCTTTTGGCTCGAGAGGGATTTAATTAATTATTGTTTCGTATGATTTTCGGGTCCTATTTCGACTGCGCCACTGTAACGGGCTAAAAATATTTGCTACCTCAACAGGAGTTCGAACTCGCGTCGTCACAACTACGAGAAATTACGGGAAATTCCTCGGAGTTGCGACACTCTAACGATCAGAGCTATGAGGCCAGGGTAACCAAACCTCTTCGACTGTGAGAGTTATTTTCCTGGAGCGTAACATGAACAATAGGGGTTCATGGTCCAGTAGTTTCGACGTTTAATCATCGAATTGTCAAAACTTGAGTTTAAATAGGTCCTACTGCGCATGCACTTTTTTTTTACAGACAATTCGATTTACCACGGGGTGAAGCCTTTGAAAGTCAGGTTTTGAAGTCGAATCGAAAAGAAGCAACGATCCGATTGGCTGGTTAGCGAATCATCCTAATCAATAAGACACAATTGTCAATCTCGTTTTTAGATCTACTGACGTGCCAAGAAAGTTGTTAAAATTCTCGAGTTTAAAGTTTACACAAGGTTTCAGATTTAAGTTAGATTTCAAGCTGATTGTTTTACAAATAATTTTATTGTTTACCATTTATTGGTTTTTTTTTTTTTTTTTTTTTTTCCCTACGCCATTTCAGGTCTGCGGCTCTTCCGCCATGCGACCTCGCGCAGCCCAATATAATTTATTGGTGAGGAGGTAACCTGCATTGGCCTTCACCAATTCCCGCAAGGGAAGGTACTTCACATTGTGACGAGGGCTTCTCATGGCACCAGCACTTTTCAATGAATTTCATTTTCGTAATGGACTATGAATACCCTAACCTTGTCTCCACACTCGTTTGAAAACAAACAGATACTTTCACGATGGGTGGGACAAGAAGAATACAATTTTCAAAGTCCACCTCCCATTCCATGCCATTTGAAAGCTATTAACAGGACATACTTCATTGAAACAAATTTAAAGTTCCAGCAAGACAGTCATTCAAAGTGAAAAGAAAATTCCAGTCGTGAAGATGTGTGTACAATACAACGTTTTAGGACTATCTTGTCTGATACAAAAAATTATGATTTCACTCGTTAGTGGACCAACGAGTTATGATAATCCATCGCTGATTTCAATTCAGTTTTACCCAGGGAGATTAGGTAGGATCTAATCACTTCTAATTTAACAAAAAACATGAAAAATCATAGAATGAGTTTCTTGATTATAAAAACCGTTTTAGCCCCAATAAGCCTGGCAACTTATTCAACTGATTATGTAATTTTTATCGCTACTAATAGTGCTCCAAAACGAGTCCACATGGAAAGCTAAGGCTCTTAAGATCGAACGTTGATCTTTTTGAGGAATATCAGCAAAATAAACTGTTACCAATCATGGTGATCAAGTTCAGACAGACAGAATCAGTCTGGGCATCAACATTTGTTAAAAGTTTTAATAAGGAAACATCTAAAAATAAACCTTCAAGTCTCTTTTCTATGGCTCATCACATACAATGAGTTCAGTCCAAACAAATTACCTGGCCTTCTGACGGGGACAATTAAGTTTGGATCGAAAGGAACATTCGATGGAGGTTTCTCAGCTTTGGGCTTCTTTATCTTAATAAGGACTTGTAATTTTTTAAGTTCCTCTTCGTTATATATTTTCGGTCCTCCATCCGGTCCACGGAATGTATTTTCATCCTTCCTACTCGTAGAAGCATCGCTGCAAAAAATATTTCCAACATGTAGGTACTGATTAATAATTCGTCCCTTTATTGAAGAGCATTTCTGTATACCTTATCATTAAATATAATGAATAACAACAAAACATAAGAATAATTACCTACAACACTATTAGTCAAAGGTACTGAAGACAAAGACAAAGGCTAGAGCATTTCTTAAATGATGTAATTAATTATCTACTCGAGAGTTCATAGTAGATCCATCGGTCTCAATACGTCGTGTGGTAATGATGACGGTTAGAGCGAGCGATCTGGATGCCAACCACAGCTGAGAAAAATTTACTGAACCTTAAAGTTACTTCAAGTCTTTTACGGATCTAGTTGTAATGCCAAGTCCTTGGAAGGAGGAAATTATTAGCTTTGTTCGCAGTGCCAGTTGGAATCGGTTGCCAATTGTTGGCCACCAGGTTTGTGGTTGGTTTAGTGTGCATGCGTGACCACCACCTAATTTCAAACTGTTTGTAACTAAATCCGCACTGCGAATGGGTTTGGCTGAAGTTAACCGTCGTATAGCCTCCAACTGCCGTAACCTGCTTGGTGGGCTTGCGCCATCCTTTGAATAGATAAACATTTTATGTATTAATAAAGAACTTGAACTGTTAAGAGATGGCCAGCAAGACAACAAACAGGTTGAAAAATGAAAAATATTCTTTGGGAACAAACCTTCCAACAGGAATAAGAAATCCGTGGAATATGGATCCATGCTCAATCATTTCTTGCCTCCAGCTAATGATTTTGTGGGAGAATACGGTGTTTATCTCGCGGGAAGAATTAAACTCAATCCCGAAGTGGACCGTCGTTCTTAATTTGTAATGTTAATAGCTTTACAAACAATTCTCCAGTTGAGATTAAGTAATAACATTTTACTGTATGATTTTGTATTTTGTTGCTATTCAGACAAAGATTCTCATTCGACGTGATCATCACCAATAAGATTTTCCATATCACACAACTCAGAGTAGGAAACTCTTGATAAATAACCGTAGAAGTAAAACGAGGGTAAATGCAAAGGCAAAACTTAGTAAACAGTGCACGTCATGCAGATATCCGACAGCTATCTCTTCTCCTTTGGCAGGCTTATCTTATCATCTCTAAGCTCGCTGAGCTCCCGCTGCCCATACATCTCACAGTGGAATAATAATTCGATTGGCTACTTCAAGTCATGGTGTAGTGGGAAGCAAACCGTCAGATCGGTCAGCAGAAATTTCTCTGATCGGTCAAACCGATCCACAACTTGGTTCCAACTGGTTTGGTGGTCACTGCGAATGGACTACTATGGATGCTATACAGTCAGAGATTTCCCCAAACGAACACTGTGAACGCCCCAAACGCGTTTCCAACCATTTCTTACCGGTTTGATGGCTACTGCGAACAAACCTATTCCTATTTTATATGCTTTCTATATTGCCATTTCAATTAAGTTTAGAAAGATCTGTAAAATGCAAGCCTAATAACCGAGCGGGAACGCAAATGTCAACGAGGAGACGATTACGTTTTATAAGGTTGGTTAACGTATCTGTATGGAAGGATGCGTCACCAAAACTCATTGCATCAAAGTATCGGATTGTCGATACCGCACGACGTATTGTGCTTTACAGATTTACTAGGAACTCTATTATTTCATACATGCATGAAAGAGAAGTAGCGCTCCAGTTAACAGATTTCTTTTTATGCATAAGCAAACACAAGAGCTCTTGAATTGCTCTTCCAACATGCAAATATCTCAACTCAACAGCATGTTCTTACTTCGATGTTGTCTTGGTAGAGATAGTTTTTTTGAGTTCTCCAGTTGAACCTCTTTCAATCCGGCCATTTTCATCAGAATGGGAGGTAGAGGTTGACATAATTCATCTGGAGTACGCCTGAAATCAGTAAAGTAAAAGATTTTGATAAAAAGTAATCACAGCATCTATGAGTATGTTTTGAAAATGTCGTTGAAACTATACATTCAAAAGCGAGGAGCCAAGGTCTTCCAATCTCCACAAGGAGAGCTGGTTCCATTCAGTTATAAATCGTGAAGTGATTTGACCGTTGTTTGTTCGTAGTTGACAAGGTCCCCATGGTGTAAGGATAAGGTAAGTGATGACCCGGTTTCAAATCCGATAATTTCAGATATCTGAAGGAGTATAAAAATATTATCCATGCAGCCCATCAACCCCCCCCCCCCCCCCCCGTCATTGCTGCTCATCAACCTCTCCCGCAATGCTCTCCTCTAGTAGCTGAGTCAAAATTTCGGATCATTGCACCTAAGACGCTAGGTACGTCATTTTGAAGGCAAACTCGAGACGGAGGAGATCATAGGCATGTCTTGGGGAGAGAGGGGTCTTAGGCATGATTAGCCGAATTTCCAAATTTTCGTGGAACTCCCGTAGTTTAGGAGATAATCTGTAGTTCTTGAGGACGAATTGCTCTGTTTTTTATACTCTACAACTTTGGTAACCAAACGAATTTCGTAACTAGAGTACTTGTACGAGAAGAATTATTTATTGTATAACGTAATCATGGAAAACAATGAATATGATAGGCAGTTTCCACTGAAGCACAGATGAATTTTGGTAATCCTTTCGATTCGGCCTTGCCATATAAAAACTCGGGAACACCGAATTCTTTTTGTTTGCTTGCAATAATTGTTTACGATACTGGATATGGCGTAGGTAGGTCGGTCGTGTGCTATACGTAATATCTCCATTACTTAAACGTAATGGCTCCAACATTAAAAAAAAAAAGAAAACATTCTCTATTATTTTCTTCATGGAACCACAACTTACCTCCAGAATAAATCGCTAACTGGGGGAGGTGAGTCTCTGGTAGGGATACCAAGCTGTTAGCGGTATATAACAGGAAAAGTACGTTGATAAACAGCCAACGAGAGGTTGTCTGAGGGCGGCAGCAACCTTGACATTGGCAGGTTATTTTTTGTGAGTGAGAAAGTTTAACGTTTCAAGGCCAGTTTCACCGATCTGAGCTAACGTCCCATCATCTTAACCAAACGGTAACTTCTATCCTTCAAAACTACAGCTACCCAGTCGTTTTCTTATGTCTTGTGAGTGCATAATTTGTGCCTTCAATCGCATTCGGAGCGTTTTAGAAATTTAGAAAAGATTTATCATGTTCAAGATTCAAGAAATGGGTTGCCCTGTAACAGTGACCTACCCCAAGATCAGGTATAGCCACAGGACTGAGTCCTACGGAACCAACACCCTCTCTGTACAACACAGTTAAATAAATTCGAATTTGCAACTAGAATGAATTTTACCCAAAAGGTATCAAGCAGGATCCAGGTATAAAGAACACAAGGAATAAAATAATGCGAAACACAAACGATACGTAGGTAGACCTCTACTTACTGTATTGGAACTTGCTGACTTGGCTGGAGATAGCAAAGATTCAAAGTTCCACCTAAGAACTTCACGAACAGTACTTTCCTCTGGAATGAAATCTTGCTTAACACAAACTAATTAGTAATTGTGCAAAGAAAGATCAAATGTAAACAAAATCAGTAAAAAGGAATATGTAAGAACAAAAGAACAGGATGACGCCAGAACAAATATATGGATATGGAGATTGTGGTTGTGGAGTCTTCTTCTTCTTCTCTCTTCTTTCTGCTGGACCTATCAGCGAGAGATGTGTGTCCATTGGTGTGTGTTGTGTGGTAGATCCCATAATTTTTCAGTTCATTGCATGTTGGTATGGTTCATTAATTTGTTGTATCTTGACCCTTCTTTTTGTAATCACTTTTGCTCAATTAATTTATTCTCGTGTTAATGTCGTTTAGTAAAACTCTTTTACTACACATTACATAGCCTTTGTATTTTGTTATTTAGTAACTCCAAGTTATGTTGCACCAAGTTATGTATTGCAGGTTGGGGCTTTTCGTCCCACTGCTTCGGGCGTTGGGCACGTCATCAGCTGTTCTCCAAATGATCAGAACTCGTTTTGATGATTTCGCTTTAAGCTACTCCATGAGTGGAGAGGGGTGAAAATTAATTGGACGTGAGATCCATACCTGGATGATCTTCCATCCAAGTGTTCTCGACTTTGCTTAACATGTTCACTGTGTCTTGATGTACAGGTTATCAAACCGGTATCCTCATGGTGTCTCGATGGACAGGTAATTAAACGGCGCCCTTAGACGGAGCGACCGACGTCCAGAATATTGGTCGCTGGGGGAGTCAATTGAACTTAAAAATCGATTCCGAGTTGAATATTACTCTTCGAAAGTGTATAAAGGTAGTGGTATCTCTAGTTGTGAACTTAGATTGATTACAAAATTAGAATAGATCATTAAAGTTGATATTTCGATTTATCATTAGGGTTCTCAAAATTCCTTTCAGGCCCTTGCGAAGTTTGGTTTTTGGAGACGCAGTCAACGTGTTAACTTCGCTAATCACAACAGAAACGGTTCACTGTAATGCCTAACCCTTAAGGTTTAATGTAGGTATACTTGTACGTTATACCTACTTGTGTGTAGTGGGAGAGATGACTGGTGTCATGCTCCCATTTTCCCAAAATGTTCAACGTAGGTAGGTATTACGGCTTGCCGAATCCAATCCAATGATCACTGGTGTTAGCCCAAAGGTCCGGTGGACTTATCGTACGCCCTAATTTGAATGCTTCTGGTTATGGTGGTTCGTAAAATACAGGCCAGTCTTTAGATTTGGATGAGGTATTTGCTATTGTGAACACCCGGCCACCATATTACAACTCCAAAAAGCAGTCTAAGCGATATGATGGCTTGGTATAATATCCAGTGAGCTATTTTTAGAGGATAATTCCCATTTCTTCAATTGCTTTCCTAACTCAAAATAGGCTATTGGTGACTTTTATGATTTTCCATTCAATTTGTGGTTTCCAGTTAAGCTTGGAATATAAAATAGAAGAGGTTGAGACACGCCATAAATTACAAAAAACTAAACTATACCCTCCCCTTTCAGTTTCACATGCATGGATCAACGTCTCCATGTAAGTATCGTATTCTAGTTCTTCTTCATTCCTCGTTTTCCTTCTTCTTTCGGATTTTGCTTATCCGCTTGGCTTGTGTCTTGTGTTTATCGTATTCTGAGAATGCAATGAAAGCATGTTCATGTTGTAATAGATTTTTGAATTTGGATCAAACTCAGTTGGATTGATTTTAACTCTCAAAAACTTCTACTTAATCTAGGTTACGCTTGAAGGAAAACAGTTGAAAGTGCTGTGATTTTTATCAGTGTATCGCCATGGCTGATGCGGCGGCTCGGCAGTTGCAGTACGAGTACAAAGCTGTAAGTTGTAAAATAGGACATTATGGCACATTTATGGTATACTTACTTGCGGTAATTCTTTGTAAACAAGCGAACTGCTAAGTAGGATAGGTACCTATCTCTCTAGTAGTGGTACATTCTTAGTTGTGTTCGTACCTTCTCTCAAATAGTACAACTTGTGCAACTCGCTGCACTAACTATCTTTTGATAGCTGTCATTTTTTAAAAATAATTAAGTAGGTACGCTATGTGAGGAATCCCGGAAACTGAATTGCGCGAATACGTTCAAACCATTGGTGGGAAGGAGAAAAAAAACTATCCATGTTCCTAAATCCTAATACGATATATCGTAATATCATCCTCGCGACTTGACCTATTGACAGCATAAAAGAGCTATTGAAACGCATCATTCCAATCAGCCCCACGTATGCTCTAGGTCAATATGGAGAAAAATGGGGAAATCTCCAGTATAGTGTCACCAATTTCCATAGGGATTGGTGGGACATTTCCTACTCACAAATTGGATGACGGTTGGTCTGTGCATGGGCAGCTTTAAAAGGTCCAATTGCCTATGGAACTCAAGGGGTAATAGCCCTTCAAGACCACACACACTACAACTTGGACGGGAGAAAGCTCTGCCAGCATATTTTGGCGATTTCAATTAATCTAGCGGCAGAAAAATGAACCGTCGATAGCAGCTTGATAAGTTACCTGAGTTTGTCAATTTTTCTTTGGTGTCTACTAAAAAGTCAAATGAATCGTACTGCAGCGTATTCGGATGTAAATCTAGTGGTGTCAAATGTGTTATTTTGCCTCCCTGATCTTCTCATAAGAGGAAAACGAAATGTTTGAAAAACTAATGAGTTTGGATCGAAAGAACAAGAAGACAAGCGGTTTGCCAGTGAAAGGCCGTTGAAAATGGGCAAAAAAGTGTGAAATCGTAACAGAAGTAATGGGTCGTTTTCAAAAAAAAGTCCGTTTTCTCATTTCTGAGGTGGTGTAGCAGTCAAAATTAAATCTTGATCTTTATAGCCACCGAGTTGCTCAAGATATACTTGAAGATGTCTAAAATAAGGTTCTATGTAAAAGCCTCGAGTTTTTTCACTTCTAAATATTTTTTTTCAATTTGAAAAAAAAAAAAAAAAAAACCACAATTTTTTGGTCACCGTAGTTACAGTGCAATTTTTTTTTTTTTTTAAAGGTGGATTACGGGAGGCAGACTCATTTTTCTGAATGAGTACACTTCTCAGAGATAATAATTACATAAAAATATGTTGAAATTGTTGGCGTAGATTGTCATGGAAATTTTATTTTTGTGGTTTTTGTCACAGGAGTTACGTTGGTAATGGTTATTTATTTATTTTTTCATGTTGAACTGTTTCTTTAGGCAATCTGGTTCTGGAATTCCCTTCAATATGTCTAAAACTCCATACGTCGATAGCACATATGTTTAGAAAAAATTAAATTCAGGCGAAAAAAGTGTTATTGAACACTACAGCTGCGTGGGACACTTAGTGAGGGAAATAGGTTGAACATGTTCGAAACACTCAAGCCAGGCAATTAAACTGGATAAAATTTTATTCAGGGCTACTTACAATAAAGTTCTTTAATAAAACTGTCTCAATTAACAATTCAATTACTTAGCAACTTATTTTAATTGTTTCATAAAGTCTTGAAAACCAAACAAATGTCCCAAAGTTGGAGTATTATATTTGTAGCTCTCCACCTTGTAGCTCCACCAACACGAAGGTTCCACATTTAATTGCTGAGGCATCCACTAATTCCACAGGAGGGATGTAATCAGGAATGTCATCCAAGTCACAGCTGTGAATTTCTGCTGAATTTCCAAGTCACTGAGAGCATGGGTGGACCGAGTACTCCAATATCAGGTTCAAGCCCATTCACAAGTTCATCAAACTTACGATGTGCCAAACACAAAACCAAGAAAAGCCTCACTGGACAATTTACAATCCACTTCTACACCCTCACCACCAAGCCGTCCGAAAATTGTCAAAATGTTCGTCCATCGTAACATTGAATCAGGTGACAACAGTGACCGATCTTCTGAAAGTATTCGGAAGATAAATCTACAGCATCCTTGCCCGATCTGTGGAGGACGCCATGGAGCCCGAAAGTACTGGTGTTTTCTTCGGATGAGTACAGTGCAACATTGGCACAGCACTCAGTTACTCGAACTGTGCATCGACTGCCTGGTATCACACCCTGCAAAACAGAAAAAAATTAGTCGGTCACCATAGTTATCATAACTATCTGGACATTTCAACTTCGAACAAGGCTACACTCCTCCAATCTCATAAAAAACGATTGGTTAACATATGCAAAAATACAGATTATTTAGGCGTATAAATTAATCAATAAATGATGTTTACAAACTAACGTTTCCCTAGAGAATTCATAGTAACTATGGGGACCTTGAATTAAACCACTTACCATTGTGATGAAGGTGAAAAATCCTTGGACACCAAAGATGCTGCAGAGCACGTGACACTCAACTAAGGGCGTTAGGGGAACGTCACACGCACTTGCTAGACCCTCCACTTCCCCTCCAAATACTCTCCAGCCGCCACCCGTCGCGTGACTATTGGGACACAACTATTGTGACCAAAGTCCTGGACAAGGTGCTTTTTCTTCTAGCTGCCCTCTACTCTTCAGAATTCTGAAAACCTTGCTAAGTCATTATCTATAGATTAATGTCTGATAGAAATTACTTTTCAGATCTAAAAAAACATTTTCTAGTCAAAAGTTACAAACCTTAGTAACTATCGTAAGTACCACTGGGACATAACTATTTGGACTTTTTTTTAAAACTGTTGATATTGACAAACCTATTAACTGTTAGAAAAACGTCATGTTTGATAGTTGGTTTTACCAAGGATAACCTAAAGAACATTTTGATTCATACCCCATTGCTATAAGTTGAAAATTGGCTCTAGAATCATGTTTCAAATCTTTGGAACACAGTAAATTGAGAAAACGGACATTTTTTTTTAAAACGACCCTAATGCATTATAATGCCAGGTACTTTACTTATCATTAGTAATAAATTATCTGATGTCATAGTTGTTTAATCCCTTCCTTTTGTACCTTCAGGCTCGTATGTTCCAAATTTTTCCATGCTCGGTTGTTCACTAAACTAAACTTGACAATGCTACTGAAACTGTATCTTTCCTGTTATCCGACCGCCAGCAACTCCAGGGCTGCCTCCAGATATGACCGCCAACGTAATCAGAATGGTGTGTATAGTTTTGTGGAGTGTGGATGCTCGCAAGCTCTCATCTCAAAAATTCATAACGTCAAGTGGTCAATGTAAAAATTCAGATTAGTTGGACTTATAGATCAGAATGAGGTGTGTAGTTTGGTGGACTACTATCTGGAGGCAGCGCTGGAGATGTTGGGGGTCGTATAACAGGAAAGGTCCCTGAAAAGTTTGTTTCTTTATTCGATTTTTTACCGCAAAAAGAAAACGATGGATATTTGACAATATTTTGATATTTTTAATTTATTGACATTTTCATGTCTCATATGGCACATAACAAAAAATCGTCACGAAAAAAATTGTCCCAAGTGGCCACAACGATGATTATGACCATCAGAAATGACGTTGACCATTCATAGGTAAACACATGAAAATGACCCAATGCGTTGCAGACTCGTATGCAAGCGTTAGGTTTAACTTAGAGTAATAAATCAGCATTTATTCATGTTATTGACAATATATAACTTACCTTGATTAAAACGGAATCAGTTTGTTCTCCGAATCATCCGAATATGAATTCCTTGACCTCATTACAGCTATGGACTTTGAAATGTTTGAAATAGTTTCATTTCTCAAATTTTTTAGTACCCCTGAAGAAGCAGTTACTGGGGAGAAAGGTTGGAGATTAA
Source organism: Adelphocoris suturalis (assembly GCA_030762985.1). NCBI lineage: Eukaryota > Metazoa > Arthropoda > Insecta > Hemiptera > Miridae > Adelphocoris > Adelphocoris suturalis. The sequence goes on from CM061047.1 coordinate 61,294,571, forward strand.
TTGAAAAACCAATTTAAGGAAAGAAAGACCTTTTTTGTAAAGTCTTGTAATGCTACTGAAAGGCGTGTTGTAGGTACCGATAATCACCAATAATAATTAAATGATCATGGTTAATATATATCGCAACCATAATGACCCAAAAGGAGCCGTTATTATAAAACGAATTATAAAATTCGACAAACGTTATGAAATAAAGCGAAGGTTGCTGTGTTTACATATTTAGTATAGCAACAGACACCAGCTTGAACAACAGGGTGGTAGGACGGGTAGGTACAGCCTATTTTCCTCTGTAATACCTGGTAATTAGCATTACTCGGCCGATTTTTGAAATATTGTAACCCTTCTTATGGGGTTTACTAACAACACTTTACTTTTCAATTTCCGCTGCCACCACCGCTAAAAATTAAAATTGCCCACCAAAGTAGATCTTCTAGAAAAAACACAAAACTTATGCAAACAACAAGAACGAAAATATTTTATTCCTCTATAAAAACTAGAGGTACACATACCCCACTCTCACCAACAAATATAATTCTTATCTGCTAGGAAAACATGTGGATATAACTTTGGAATGGTGAATGAAACAAGACGAAAATCTGGCCAGAACGAAAATGACAACTTGGATTCTAAAACTTAGAAATTAAAACCTATATGGAGTAATAGTACTGAGCCAGGAGCTCCAAGAAAACGGAAATAACAGAATCAGTCAAATTCAATATTAAAAACAAAATTAAGCACAAAATAAATGTAACTCAAATTTTCAGTCACTGTCTTTTTAACGAACTGACTAGTCCACAAGTTCAAACAATTTCACCAACCTCAGTCCTGAAGCTGTAGAGTGTGGTCCCTGTTGGGAGAGTAGATCTCTAGCGATCGAGGGCTTGTATGAGAAACAAGAACAGGGCGGCACTCCCAAAACGTAAACTAAGTTTTTGCATGAACTTGAGCAGAACAGAATAAGATCAGAATATGTCCCCCTTCAGCTGTTTTTATACTTCAAACCACCCCTTCAAGTCAGGAAAGAGTGGAGCGAGCTAGGTAGGGGAGGAAATGGAGCTGCTGAACTAAGGGGTTTGAGGGGTGGTAGTGGTGATGGTCTTCTTCAAGTTCGGAGGAGGTCGATCTGATGTTTTCAGTTGGACTGGGTCGGCCTCCACGTTCATTCTTTTCATCAGGGGACAGTAGGTACTCATATTGTTGTGTAGAAAACACTTTTCTCACATGATCAAAAGGGATGAGATGGATGAAATTCTATGGGGCACACAGTTTGCCCAATTTGGTTAAATTTGGGAGCATTACAATCCTGGTTAAATGCTTAGTAGGTTAGGTACCTTACAGACCCCCCAGCCCCTCTTCTTAGTGCCGCGAATGTTGGATTTCGCTGTGGATGGTCTTTTTACTCCCAAGATATCAAGTTTTACCGATTTCTCAATCATCTTTCTCTTTCCAGTCCCCCACATCTATCAGTAGAAGTTGGCTGTTTCTGTTAGTGTTCTTTGTGAACTAGGTATTTCTACGAGTTATTGAGTCGTAAACTAACTATCCTTGAGGTATTAGTATTTCAGAGGGTATCATTACTTCAATACGCGGTACATGAACCCTATGTTGAACCCCTCTACAAACATACTAAAAGTAAATACTCCTACAGAAATAATCCTTTGGGTATAATTCACAGATTATTTAGGTATGTATAAAACGTTGAAGTTCAAGTGCCTCACTAATATTTCTGTTGTAAAAAAAAGAAAAAACTCGTTTTTTTCTCTCTTTTTCAAATGGATCTTTATTTTATTTTATAAAAATTCCCAACTTTTATAAAAAAGTTGGATCATCGATACCCATCTCTGAAGCTGTGGATATCTTCTTTTAATCAATTCTAATAAAATTAGTTGAGGAACGATGCCAGAAACCAATTAACATCATTCTAATGTTGATGTTTTTGTGAAATTGGGCGATTCAGTGATGAGTTATTATATATGTGGGGTATGAATAAAAAGGTTGAAACAAAATTTCTTCTATACACCAAATGAGCTCAGAAAAGTTATGTATGAAATCGAACTGTTCATTCGTGAAATGGAAACGTTTGAGGGATTTTTTGTTTGTCATCCAGAGAGATCATTGATACCTCAAAAGAAGACAAAACTAGTTGGGTATAGTGCCAGTGATAAATAATCGTGCTTTTTTAAAAATAGGGTGAATATTGTAGAATTGTGGATTTAACGTTACTACTTTCACAAAGGATACCATTGTTCTGATTAATTTACCAAATTAATCCGTTATTTGAATTTCGGTTCATATAGAATTCCAATCTCGTACTTCAAGCTGATGTCCGTCTTATTGAGAGAAGAAGCAGAGATGAAGCCACTGGAGAGGTTATGTCTCTTGTTGGGAAGTTGGATGGAACCAAAATGGGCGACAAGTTCGAGCGGACCAAACCTGTTCGAGCCGAAGAAAGAAAAGTCAAGTGAGTCTTATTATTAGAGAGTTTTTGCTTTCCACGGTGTCCACCGCTTATGAACACTTGCGTCTCAGTGGAGCTGAAATATAGGGATCCCCCACTATTATTTACTGCCATCGAATAGCCATTCTCGATAGTATCGATTCAGCCTCCCTACACATCGATTTGCTCATTTTGAAATCAACTGACCTTCTAAGCGCCAAAATTGAAAAAGTTCCAGTCAATCCCTTAGTAAAAATAGATTAGTTGGACATGTAGATCAAAATGATGCGTATAGTTAAGTGGTCTGGTGCTCGCAAGCTCGCATCCCAAAAATACATGACATCAAGTAGTCATTCCCTTAGTAAAAATGCAGATTAGTTGGACTTGAAGATCAGAATGAAGTGTATAGTTTGGTGGTCTGGATGCTCGCATCTCAAAAGTACATAACATCAAGTAGTCAATCCCTTAGCGAAAATTCAGATTAGTTGGACATGTAGGTCAGAGTGACGTTTTAGAAGCATATTTCGGCAGTTGTACGAGCAAAAAGAAAAAAAAGAAGACCATTCAACAGGTCTCGAACCCACGACCTTCACCTTCAGCTTACGAGACCGTTATCCTAACCAATGGACTACGTCATCACTATCGTTTCTGGAAACAATCATAGTACTTCACCACTAAGTAGGAAATGCTTTTGAGGGAGGTCTCCAGAGCGTTCTGAAACGACTCCTACCTATCACTGCATCTGAATGCATGTGTTAGGAGGCCGAATCAATACTATCGAGACTATTCGGTGATGGATCCCTATATTTCAGCTAGACGGTGACGCAAGTGCCTATAGTGTTAACCTAGGGATAACACGAGATGGATGCTAACCTGCATTGTCCCTCTCGTCTGTCACATGAACCGACTCTTCTGTCATGTGATCCCCCCCCCCCCCCCCCGAGGGTTTCTTATCTTAACCTTCGACTTCTGTCGTCCTTGTCCTTAATGAGTCATATTTTGTGTTATTTGTATTCTTGGTATACTCGTTGTGGAAGTAGATATAAAACGGGTTTATCATTTACGTATGTATGGAGTACCTAGTAGATCACAACGAACTCAAAGATGCGTTCCTGGCCTCTCCTAATGCAAATGCTTCCAAGAATACTCCTTTATCGTTCAGGTAAGTAGTCTGTGTTACCTTCATTATTTCTTGTGTTAGCTTCTTCATTCAATCAGAATCTAGTATCTTGGTTCACATGCTTAACATACAGAGAAATGTTCGTCCTATTTACCTGAATGATATAGGATTATTCCTGACAGCAGTTTCAAGATCGTCGCCATCAACAACTCCATAGGTACTTACGTAAATTGACGAATTCGTTTAATTCTTTTTCCATAACTTGAAGAACAATTACACAATAATATTTGAGACTAATAATTGTTTTCTTTGACAATTCTCGAGTGTGGACGAGAACAAAAGCAAGTAACCTCTTTCAGTTCTCTATGACACGATGTCAGACGCCAAAGGGACAGCTCCATAAGAAGCTCAAGCCCCGTTTACACTGCCTGAACATCCTCGAGCATCGAGCATTGAGCATTTGTGATCGTTGCTCGCCAGTTTTCAACGAGCACGAACACAAACGAGCCCTCTGTTCACACTGCTTGAGCATTTGTGACAATCAGTTGCCTGTGAGGATTCACAGCTAACAGATGGCACCCGTCCTATCCAAAATTGCTGTTTCCGTAGAGACTATCCTCATTTTAGACCATCTGGTAGTGGAGGAAAAGCGAAAAAAGACCTTCTTCTCCCTCCTGAACGAAGCCAGCAAAGAAGTTATCTGGTTTTTCACGGTGTTGGACGACATTTCCAGCTGCTTGGCAACAGCTTCCCAGGCGTCATTTTTTTAAATTTTATTAAAATAAAATTTATGGTCTGGCTGCCACAGCTCTGGGTGCTCCGCATACAGAGAAATTAACAAAAGGCACTTTTCATTTTCCCACTCCATCACTATAATACTTGAAAAGCAACAAAACACCACACACAAAATGGGAGACATGTACCCTTCAACAGCTAGGCGAGAACTAGATTCATAGAACACCATTCGACGAATCCCGGGTGTTTTCACACAGCGAGCGGCGAACGAGCATCCCTTTGATGATTCACCATAAAACCGATAGCGGGTGGATCAGGTCCGAGCACGAACGAGCATTCACTTGTACCTTGATCGGCTTGCGGCGACTGTTTACACTGCCTGAGCCTTGAACGAATGCTCGTTCGTCACCCCTGCTCGCGACTAATGCTCGGGCAGTGTAAATGGGCCTTGAGTTCCCATTCCACCTTCTCAAAGTTTACGGAACGGGAGCCGCTTTGTGTTAGTGTGTAAGTTTTTGATCATCATCGGATCATGTGTCAACACTATTGGGTCACCACCTACGTTACCTTCCATAGAAAGAAAAAACTCTCTATTGTCTTTCTTCATGAAACCCTTCTATCTGTAGAGAACGTCCAGTATTAAAATAAAATAAAGTAGAGTAGAATAAGTAAATAGAATTCTTCAACTAAAGGAAGATTTCTATCGATTCAATTATCATCATAAAGCCGATTTCACATGGAGCGGTATGTCTGGAGACGGAACGCAATGTGATTAGCTGTTGGGACAACAGTTGAGGATGGTGGCTGCCATGTTACCGGAATGGGTGGTCGGCGGTAGAAATTTGTATACCGTTGCCGCGTTCCGTCGAGCGTTGCGCAAGCTCATTGGACAGGAATGTTGATAACCGCAAATAGAGGTTTCAGATTAGAGAGGGTTTCAGTAGGAAGGATATGATTCCGTTTAGTGAGGTGCCGCTTCATGTGAACACCCTGCCGCATTCCGCCGCCCCCTCCACTGGGTTTTCCGGCCTTCCGTCTTTCCGGTTGTTACGCTCATACCGCTCCATGTGAAACCGGCTTAACAATCCATTATCATTGTAGTAGGTACCTAACTAAATAGTTATTACTTAGGTACCTGTTTTTTCTTAAGCCTCTGGGTTTCATACTTTCTTTAACCAATACATACATACTGGCTGATCGCCAATATTGACTTCTCTCACACATTTCACCCTGGTTTCGTTTTACGCCAAAATCAGATAAACCAATAATAATCAAACCAAAAAGAGGGATTTGTGAAGGATTTCATTATTCTCTCATGGGTTTTCTTTGATTTATTTGCCTTCCGTGTTGTTTGTGATTTCTTTTATGTATGACTATGGTAATTTCAGTCATTAATAATTTGTTTGACCATGCATTGTTTTAGACGTCAGAAAAGAGACGAAGCTCAATACGACTTTGCTCGTATGAAAGGAAGTACCCTGCTCTCTGATAGTGCTGACGATATGGTAGGAGTAGTTTATCGGCCTAAAACCCAAGAAACTCGACAGACATATGAAATATTGCTCAGTTTCATCCAAGAAGCTATTGGGGATCAAGTAAGTTCGTTGTTGAAAGCTAAATATTGTTTTTATGTATAAAATTACTACAATGTTGTGAGAGCTTTTAATGCACTTGACGAGAAAAGGACATGTAATTGTTTGAAGTATTGGATGTCCAGAAGTACCTTGGTCATTCTCATTTCATTTGCCGCTTTGGGTCGTTTGAGAACCTCAGTGACGTGAAATGTGAAAGTGCCCGAAAATGAGGTTAGATCAGCAAATACTACTCATTGTACATTGCAGATTTGTGTTCCTTAGATGAAAAGTGAGTTTTTCATTGATGTTGTATTTTATATATTTTTTTGTTACCGTATTATCAGGAGTGTTACCCATCCTTGGTCACACTCTGAGAGGAAACACTCATGAGAATTTGTAGTAAAAATGACGTCACACAGGATGATGAAGTGGCAAAACTCGGGGATGGTTACTGTTTGAAACCTGTCACCAAGCAGTATGGTTCTTGATATCGGATTATTTTGTTTAAGCACTAACAACACTCGTAATTAGTGTAACACTCATGATTGAAAATAAAAATACTCCCCATGTTTTTAGGCTTCTTTCGCTGTAAAAACTGCTGCAACTCCAAGCACTCCACTGCAGTATCACATCTTCAACTGGACAATATGTATAACCTTCACATCTGATTGTTTCTCGCCATTTTCCAATCAGCCTTTTTGATCGCAAAAATGATAACACTCCTGAGGTCCCATTGAGAAGAAATATGGGGGACTGACTGAAAAACTAGTTTTTCACGGGTTGGGAAAAATCTTGAAAATGTAAATCCTTACTCCAAATAAAGAGGAACCAACCTACTGCAGCTAGTAACCCTGGCCAGTTCTAGATTGTCATTGTTTCTAACTACCTAACTTCTACTTACGTGTTAGGTAGAAGGAGACGGTAACACTCATGAGTTTCCAGGATTTCAGGTTTCATTCTTCATCACTGTGTATTGGTTAAAGGGGATTTTGGGCAGTCAAATTATTTCTTCGTTGACCACCCAACTTATACTGCCCTTTTTTCCCCCAAAATTGCTAGTTTTGATGAAGAATTGTGAGAATTCGTCGCCGGGAACATGGAAGCGGCAAATGAAATGAGAATGACCCACCTGGTAGTATTGTCCTTTAACAGCTATAGAAATCATTATACGTAAACGTTTACCTGACTGGTAAATTTATTACCGGTCTTCCTTAACGTCTCGGCCCTTTGGTTATTTTCAGCCTCGAGATATTCTTTGTGGAGCAGCAGACGAAGTTTTGTTTGTACTTAAAAACGACAAACTAAAGGACAAAGAAAAGAAAGTTGAAACGGAAACATTGCTTGGTGGGCTTGCAGAAGAACGATTTGCTCTTCTCCTAAATTTATGTAAGAAGATTACTGACTTTGGCACTGAAGACAAATCCATGGCTGTTGGTAAGATTAAATTCTATAATTTCTCATTTTCCATAAAATTCGTTGTTCGCTAAAATTGTTTTATTTTTTCCTCTCTTGTATGAATTTGGAAACACTTGGTAGTGCGTAGTCAGCTACAGTTTAATTTATTAGTTAAATGGGGTTGACACATGTCAATATGAATAAGAATAAATGAGGAACAAAATGTAATATTCTGTATCCCCGAAGTTTGTTTATTAGAGTTAATTTTAACACCTACAGTTCAAGTGTTTAGTAACTGTTCAGTTCTCCATCATTAATTACCAAAAACTTTTATTTCTGTTGGAGACGTATATGTCATTCTCTGCCTCGTTCTGAGGTCTTTGATAAATATTGATGATTCCCACAAAATGCCAACAACGTTCTCACATCTTTTCCTCCCTCAGTTGATGAAAACATAGACGAAACCTACGGGATAAACGTGCAGTTTGAAGAAAGTGAAGAAGAGGATGGTGAGGACATGTACGGTGAAGTTAGAGAAGGTGAAGGGTACGACCAGTATGAAGAAGGAGAAGATGCTAAGCACAATACTGCTATACATGCTGAAAATGTGAGTACCATTTATTTTGTGTAGTTTGGATTTTTTAGTTCTGTTGACATAATTTCAACATAACCATTTGTAGCTACCTGAGGTCCAAGAACGTCATAGACATTGTATGAGACCCCCCCAAAAAAATCTTATTACTCTATTTAGTACGACCTTATCAGTTTAACACCTATTAATGCTAAATCATTCAATTGGAATGACCATGGGAGGAAGAAGAGAGCATATCTGTCTGCATCGCAATAATTGTTGAGGAAATCGATCTACGTATAGGCTTAACTCAAAACATTTGTTAAGAGGAGTTTATATACCATGGACTGTTCTATTCTAAACCGACTGTTATTTTTTTACCATTGACCGTCTTAATGTCATCATTTTTACAGCTCAGTGGAAATCCAGAAGAAACAGCTAAAAAGGAGAAAGCCTTACACCCTCTGGACATCGACGCCTATTGGCTACAACGTAGGTTATCAAAATTTTACTCTGATGCGATGACCTCTCAAGCGCGGGCTGCAGAAGTACTCGCCATATTAAAAGATACACCAGACGACAGAGAGTGTGAAAACCAGCTTGTCCTCCTTCTTGGTTACGAGTGTTTCGACTTCATTAAACTTATCAAGAAACATCGTAGTATGAGTAAGTCCACTGTAGTTGTTTCCTTTAATTCTGAATGAATCAAGAGAACGATATTTATTTATATTTTATTTTTTGTTTGTCCAATACGTGCATGTCTACTATGTTAATAAAATGTTTACATGTATAACCAAACAGCAATGGGTCTTGAAAACGTCTTTTTATTATTTTTTTAACGAATATCTCTTTCATCTTGATAACTTTGATGCCAAAACATTAGGTTGTTTTGTATTTTGGTTTTTTCAATGTTAAATTTACTGGCAAGTTCATTCCACCACTCCCCCTTGCTTTGGGTTACTGTTACACCTAATTTCGAAGTCCCTTTAATAGCTAACTCCCGTGTGGAGTTGCTGGTCTCCCATCAAGTGCCTCCCCAGATATGGTGGGTACCGAGGAAATGAAATACCTGTGGGGGACCAAAACCTGCAGTTGTCCTGCCTTGCAACTTGGAATCGGTACTCCAAAGGCTAGGGGAGGGCACCCCTAAATCAAAGCTGCTGGTCCTCCTGGAATGGGGGTTGAGCGAGGGACTAACACCCCTCCTCTGAAAAACCTAATCATTATGAGACCATAAAGCCAAGGATTGTCAAGTGTGGTGGAAGGCCAAGATCCACCAAGATCGTAGAGCCGTTGAAGAAGAAGAATAGCTAACTAGTTGGTATTTTAGAAAAGGGTGGTTGGTGTCAGAGTTCTCAAATTGGAATGTACATATTTTAATTTAAAAATATAAACTGAATGTGTGGAAGTGCTGATTTTGTTGATGCTTTGTCTATATAGGTATATCTTCAAATACATTTTGGTTCACCGGTAAAATCATTTGTTTCACTGTAATTATTTATTTTCAAACTGTCCATGTTATACCCTGCTTAATGCTCCTGAATCGTAAATGTCGCCGCCTTATGTTCCCAATCAAAATCCTCCAAATGTTCCGGTGCCAGCTGTTGCCTAATGCTCCCCTTAATTAGTGTGATACCGCGTAATCACAATTTGAAAAGTTCAACTTCCCAACGTTGCAGTCGTCCAACCATTTTTGCACCCGACTTCTTGTAAGCTTCTGAACGTGTACCTAGTGTATGGACTGCAACTTGGAATGGACTTCTGGTTGAATTCCAAGCACAGGGTTGTAAAACTCGAAAATGTTCGGATGCTGGGAGTTACAATCTATATTCAACGACAAGTGGAGTGACTCGTGGGTCATTCCATGTCAAATCAACACACTTTAAATTTAAATTTTACCTCACCATTTTAGATTTTGCTCAAATTTGGTATACTCATAGTAGGTGTTGAGACTAAGAAAAATACCAAATTTTAAATTTTTATCTCAAACCGTTTCTTAAATATGGCTATGTAAAACTTACAAAATCTCGCCAAAAAACCATGAACGGATTTTATACTATTCGCTCTACGAACTGTCCTAATTGAGCTAGAGAGCTGGGAGAGGTCTCATTTTGCAGCTTTTTTTATGCTCTTTCCAGTGATATACAACAGGACATAGGTTCTAATAACAAAAATTTTGTCAAAATACAAATTAAAATTTTGATTTAATTTTTTTCCAAAAAGTACATAATTTAAAATTTTCAAAATATTCCTATAAATACTTAGTACGGTTGTAAACAATGTGACAAAATATAAATATGGGGTGATGATGGGTTCATTGTTAAAAAAAAAATATTCCTGACACTAGTTTTCCACTAATAGCCCGGTTTTGACTAAATAATAAACATATTACGTACTTTTACCAAAGAGGTGAGCTATTTAATTAAATATATAAAGGAATACTATGTATAAAGGTAAAAAATATCAGAAATATTAATTCAAAATACTATCTTGTTAAAACAAAACCAATAACCATAGATATACTCCTATAAAAATTAAGTTATTTAGGTTGTTTACTTTAATTTTATACAATTTAAACCAATTTAAACAAAGCCTATTAATTAGTAAAACATTAATCTTGAACATTTCTATAACAATAAATTTGAAAAAGGTATGAAAATAGTCTACTTAAATAGTTATGTAATAATTCTGGTACAAACAAATTAATCAAAATTTACATAATATTGTACATATTTATGATGATGAAGTAGGTATACGAGTTGGTGACTAAATGTATCTAAGAGTAAAAAAAGTAGAAAAAAAGTAAATCTAGCTGAAAGCGATCTTAGCGAAAACCCAACTGGCTTTTACAAAATGTAATTCCGTAAACTGAGATAATGTTTAGGGAAACTGCTGTCAACTCAAAACTTAATTTTTCCTCAGGTTAGTGTTAATCTAGATAGTTGTTTAAACATTATCGTTAGTACTGCACCAATTGTGTTACATTTACTCGTATACCTACTTCATCATCATAAATATGTACAATATTATGTAAATTTTGATTAATCTGTTTGTACCAGAATTATTACATAACTACGAGTATTTTAGACTATTTTCATACCTTTTTCAAATTTATTGTTATAGAAATGTTCAAGATTATTGTTTTACTAATTAATAGGCTTTGTTTAACTTGGTTTAAATTGTATAAAATTAAAGTAAACAACCTAAATAACTTAATTTTTATAGGAGTATATCTATGGTTATTGGTTTTGTTTTAACAAGATAGTATTTTGAATTAATATTTCTGATATTTTTTACCTTTATACATAGTATTCCTTTATATATTTAATTAAATAGCTCACCTCTTTGGTAAAAGTACGTAATATGTTTATTATTTAGTCAAAACCGGGCTATTAGTGGAAAACTAGTGTCAGGAATATTTTTTTTTAACAATGAACCCATCATCACCCCATATTTATATTTTGTCACATTGTTTACAACCGTACTAAGTATTTATAGGAATATTTTGAAAATTTTAAATTATGTACTTTTTGGAAAAAAATTAAATCAAAATTTTAATTTGTATTTTGACAAAATTTTTGTTATTAGAACCTATGTCCTGTTGTATATCACTGGAAAGAGCATAAAAAAAGCTGCAAAATGAGACCTCCCCCAGCTCTCTAGCTCAATTAGGACAGTTCGTAGAGCGAATAGTATAAAATCCGTTCATGGTTTTTTGGCAAGATTTTGTAAGTTTTACATAGCCATATTTAAGAAACGGTTTGAGATAAAAATTTAAAATTTGGTATTTTTCTTAGTCTCAACACCTACTATGAGTATACCAAATTTGAGCAAAATCTAATATGGTGAGGTAAATTGGGTGTGTTGAATTGACATGGAATGACCCTCGTATATGTGGGTGATACATGTGACATCATCCAATTTGCATTGACATGCCTGATTCTTGTCAGATTTCTCCTGAGCATTTGGCAACAGGCTGAAGTTGACATTCACTTTCCACATGAAATCCGCATAAAACCATACACCCGTTATGATTGGGTGGTTTATTCAACATATTAGCTAAACCATTGTGATTCGATAATTGTTTTTCATTTTTAAAGAGATTTGAAACATGATATACACTAACTGTAACAATTTTCTTTCTTTTTAGTTTTATACTGTACGCTTCTGGCCTCTTCCCAAAATGAAGCAGAGAAATTGAAGATTCGCAATCAAATGAACAGCAGCCCTGCCCTTGCTAAAATTTTGCGGCAGCTTGATGTTGGGAAAGCTGATGAAGGCGGGGAAACTGAAATAACTAGAGTTTCTCGCAAGAAGGACACGTCGAACAGCAATGGAGCTATGAGCGAAGGGAATTACATGAGTAGCACCCGAGATGTTCTAGACCTTGAAGATCTTGTCTTTTCACAAGGATCCCATTTCATGTCCAACAAGAGATGTCAATTACCTGATGGATCTTTCAGAAAGCAGAGAAAAGGTAAGGAATTGAATGGATTCCGCCTCAACACTTTTTATCACTTCTTCACCACCGTGGTGGTGAAAGCAGTTTTTGTTTATCATTACTTTTTGGTGGAGTTATGTTCAGGAAAACCCTTGCACTCAAAGAGTTTTGATTACATTGGCCTTGGTAGCACAGTGGTTACAGGCGTGCTCTTTAAAAAGCTTTTCTCTCAAAGAAGGTAAACGTTCGAATTCTGTTATCAAATATTTTTGGGCCGTTACATTTGATGCAGGACAGTACGACCCAAAATTTTATAAGTAATCCATCACGAGCTAGATGTAGCACCTTCACTTCCTCAGTCATTGAGTCAAAACACAAAGTGACCCAGTGACCGACCCCTTCTTCGTTGTTCGTCCGACCCCAAATCAGCCATGATGACTAATATTTGAATCTGGAGAGGTGTTATGTTCAGGGATAACTCTTGCAGTCAAACAGGTTTGATTACATTGGCCTCTGTAGGACAGTGGTTCAGTGGTTCTCTGTGCTGTCTTTAAATAGCTTTCTCAAAGCCGTTACAGTGGTGAACAAGATTCATCCGAAATCAAAATGTTCATCAGAAGCTGGCTTTTTATGCTATTGTTAGTGGATACTAATTTTACATTTTTTTTAATTCAATCTTGCTTAAAAATGTATAAAAACTATACTTATAAAAAATATATAATATAATTTATTTGCCTTTAAAATTAGGAGCACTAGGTGAGCCTATGTAGCGGGTGAACATAATGGTTGTAAATGATAATCGCATTATAATCAAAGCTTCGTTTGAAAAACTCGAGATGATGTTGAGGTACTCTGAGCAGTCAGTTCCGAATCTCGTCTAATGTTCATGGGTGATCTTCGAATGAATGAATAGAACCTGCCTTTTAATTACAAAACAAAGGGCTTCATTAATAAATAATGAGGGGAGGGAGAGAAAACCCTCTCTGCGGAACAAACCATGGCACGATGCCAATGGATGAATGCCCAGTAGAATTCTGAGGGCACGTTTTTGAATCTTGAAGATTTTTTCCATATTGGTTTTTGTCGTCCAGAATAATATTCCCTACTCGGCCTTGATAGAAACAATCCATTATACGCCGTAATAAGAGTTTCTTTGGACACAAGAGGCCCAAAGCACGAGCTGTTTAGCCTTGATTGTAATTCCTTCATGTGTGAGCTGGAGGAAAGATGCTCATCGACATGAACAATCATCTTGTATTGAATACAAAGAATCTACGAGTATGTGCCACACTCTACTTGTCACGTTTTTGTAGTTGCATTTAATGTCTACCTGCTGCAAATTTCGTTGAATAATATATATATTTTTCATATTTTTGAAAGAGGTTACACAAATCTGTTATGTTTATATAGGTTATGAAGAGGTTCATGTTCCTGCCCTGAAACCAAAACCGTATGATCCAAATGAAGAGCATATATCAATAGACAAACTGCCCCAGTACGTTCAGCCGAGTTTTGAGGAGTTCAAAACTTTGAATAGGATTCAGAGTAGATTGCATAAGGCATGTCTGGAAAGTGATGAAAATCTTCTTCTCTGTGCTCCTACAGTAAGAATTTCGTAAATTTTAATAATTTTAACGAAAGTTTTTATGGTTAAGTTTTGGCGTACTTCTGCTTATCTGAAGAGCCCGTCTTAGCAGTTCTCCTTAGTCGCAGCTAAAGTAAAGTAAAGTAAAGTACTTTTAAAAGCAAGTTCATACGTCTCTATACGATGAAAGCAAGGTTATCTTTTTAGTGCTAAGTTTACAACAACCCTGCCTTCGTTTCGGAGTAAGAAGTATGACCTTCTTTGCTTCTATTTGTTTGTTGTCTTCTTTTGCGTTGCCAAGCTGGTATTCTTCCTCATGTATATCACTGTTTATTTAACACTTGCACAATAAATAACAACCAAGGTTGAGGAACACACCCTCGCCATCTCGGTTCTTGCTCTGAACTAGTTGTGCTCCATTCAAATTCTCTTGGCCACGCTGGAACAATCTTTTCATAATGAATAAAGGTATCATGCATACACTTTACAAGCTACTGGAGTTACACTGCTATATTATGTGACCTTTCAGTATGGGTGAACTGTAGACTTGAGGCTGAAATAAGGTGGAACTGTTGAGATGTTTAATAGAAAAGTAATTAAGAGAACCTTCACCTGTTGAAAAGGCTCACGGAATAGGAGTGCACCATACTATTTATTGTTCCAATTGTATCTCTGACTAAGATAGCAGTGATGCTTGTTATATTCTGCTGCTGAAGTCTCTATGTGTATGCACAGAAGGTTTATATTTATATCTTGGTTGCCTTGAATAAGCTTGAATTACTCATTGTATTCTATTTGTACTACTTACTTAAGCCTATTTTTGTGACAAGGGTGCTGGTAAAACCAACGTCGCACTTCTCTGCATGCTGAGGGAGATTGGTAAACACATAAATGAAGATGGAACAATAAACGTTGACGAATTCAAAATCATTTACGTCGCACCCATGAGATCTCTTGTACAGGAAATGGTTGGGAGCTTCGGCAAGGTGAGTTAAAATGTAGAAGTACTGTTATATTCTACCTTGCATATTGATTTCCTCAGTCTTAGGCCTATAAAGACATGAAAACTGGAATCATAGAATATCTGGATGTCTCTTTCCATCACCACCATCTTCATCATACTGTAGGTGCTGGAATGTCATTTCTAGACTGCATATCTTTTTCAAAGCCTCTTCGTCAGATCCTTATTTTGTTTCCTCACTACCGAAGGTAGGAAAGCTATGTGTTAGTGATTGAAGTTGAAAAAATGTTTATCCTCCAAATCAAAATTTCCACTTGCTTTTTGCGTTTCAGAGCTTGCTGATCAATTTTGGTTCCGTGTCTGTCTGTCTGATCCTTGTCACGCCCAAAACTATACCAAGTTTCAGTCCGATTCCGATGAAATTTTCAGGGATTGTGCGGATTAGCTCCTAGATGGTCCCCTATAATTTTCAATACCGTCGAATCAACAGTAGTCTGTGCGCATGCGCAAACGTGAATTTCTCATAACGTTGATTTTTCATCATCTGTTGGTCCGATTTCGTTCAAACTCGGCAGGTAATTTGGTATATGTTCTAGTAGAATGCTCTATAAACTAAATCGCGATTGGTAGAGTAATAACCATTGCGCGTGAGCAAAACTAATATCAATTACACAGGCAAAACTCTGAATCTAATGGAACGATTTCGATGAAAATTTCCGGAATTTTGCCGGATAGCCTCTAGACAGTCCCTGTAACTTTCATTGCCGTCACATAAATGGTAGT
This sequence comes from Adelphocoris suturalis, assembly GCA_030762985.1. Classification (NCBI taxonomy): domain Eukaryota; kingdom Metazoa; phylum Arthropoda; class Insecta; order Hemiptera; family Miridae; genus Adelphocoris; species Adelphocoris suturalis. The sequence goes on from CM061047.1 coordinate 61,310,173, forward strand.
ATATGCGCATTCCCATACGTTAATTTATTATAATGTCGATTTCTTAGCATCCATTGGTCCTATTTCGTTCAAACTCGGCTATTAGATGGGTATATGTTCCAGGAAAAGTCCCTATGAATTATATCGCTATTGGTAGAGTAATAGCTATAGCATATCCGCAAAATTAAAATTAATCAACACAGACGAAACTCCGAGACTAATGGACCGGTTTTATGAAATTTTCAAGGATTGTGCGGTAGCTTAGACGTTCCCCTATAAATTTCGTTACCGTTGGATTAATAGTAGTCTGTTCGCATGAGCAAACATTATTTTCTTATAAGGTCGACTTGTACTGTTCTTCAACTAATTCTACACGTCCATTTTACAATACGTGAGGAAACTACACTGCCCATCCAACTTGGCAGGCGTTTTTTTCATTGTTGAAACGATGTGTAATTGCTAAAGGCCGTATCACACTAGCATTTTTTCCGCATTTTTTCTGCGTTTTTTCTGCATTTTTAATGCCAAAACGTGAAGAAGAAGAAGTGCGTTTTTCCAAGGTCAGCTTTTTCGACCATTGCGCATCCTGGCGGAGCGTTTTTAAACTCACTTGAGAAAATTAGAACACGTTCTAATTTTTACCTTGACGCAAGAAAAATGCTAAACATAACCCTTGGGGAGGTTACGATTCAATGAAAAACCCCTAGGAGCCCTAACCTGACAGATTTAATAAAAACGCATTCCGCCAGAATGCGCTGTTTTTGCATTTATTCCTCCTCAACATCCACAGCTGACCTTGAAAAAAAGCACTTTGCCTTCTTCACGTTTCAGCGTTTAAAATGCGGAAAAAATGCAAGTGTGATACGGCCTTAATATCTAACTTCCTGATCAAATATCAATTATTTTCTAATATCTTCCTGATCATATAATAGGTTCATTCTAAATGAAGCCAATGATCGACTGAGAGCACCAACATCAAACCAAGTAGAGTTCCATTAACAGCTTTTCTATGACAAACCGTTCAACAGCTACAGTCCGTTGCCGTTCCCACACCATTATTTCGTAGATTGCGGTTGAACAACTATCGACAGTACTTAGTAGACAGTTCCGAGGAGTCTGGTTCAGTTCCACCAAATAAGAAGCCTATCCATTTGAAAATAGCTTAAAATAGTTCATTCCTAAAAATGGAATTTCTGTTTTTGCCTCGCCAAAACACTATGTAACGGCCCAAAAATATTTGATACCTCGACAGGAGTTCGAACTCGCGTCGTCACAACTACGAGAAATTATTTTCCCGGAGTTGCAACGCTCTAACGATCAGAGCCAGGAGGCCAGGGTGATCAAACCTTTTCGACTGTTGAGAGTTATTTTCCTGGAGCGTAACATTTCCCCGGAGTCAAATACCAGCCGTCTCGGCTGGTTTGGGGTCGGACGAATGACGAAGTGTAACTGCAGGCCGCTGGCTCAGCAGATGCTCGCTGGAACAAGTCAGCAGTCGAGCGAGGTCATTGTCACGGTGTGTTTTGACTCAAGTGAGTGAGGAAATGAGAGGCATAACAACAGGAAATGTGATGTTTACAGTCTTTTGGCTCGAGAGGGATTTAATTAATTATTGTTTCGTATGATTCGGGTCCTATTTCGGCTGCGCCACTGTAACGGGCTAAAAATATTTGATACCTCGACAGGAGTTCGAACTCGCGTCGTCACAACTACGAGAAATTATTTTCCCTGAGTTGCAACGCTCTAACGATCAGAGACAGGAGGCCAGGGTGACCAAACCTCTTCGACTGTTGAGAGTTATTTTCCTGGAGCGTAACAACTATTTTTAGTTACGATTTATTCACCAACTTACCTATATAAAACTTCTTTCTCAAATAGAGATAGTTCGAGTAGTGATGTTTTTTGATAATCCAAAAAGTGATTGAATATTAAGAGTGACGCCTAGTTTGCTACTAAGTAAATTCGACTGAAAAGTGTTGAAGTTTCCCTGTCGTACAATTACCAATTTTTGAACTGAGATTTAGAAGGCTGTGGACCGCAATCCACCACTTTATGAAGCTTTTTCAATGTTTTTTGTGTTTCTACTTATTGTATTTTTAGAATTTTTCTTGAATCTTTTTTCCTGAAATTTTACCTAAGCCAGTTTATGATGTAAATAAACTTTTTCTCATTATAATTTTTAGAGACTTGGTTGTTACAATCTGACTGTGTCCGAGCTGACTGGAGATCACCAGCTGTCTAGGGAACAAATTCAAGCCACCCAAGTTATTGTTTGTACGCCCGAAAAATGGGATATTATTACGAGAAAAGGTGGCGAAAAGAGTTTTACACAATTCGTTAGATTGGTCATCATCGTAAGTATTAGTCCTTTCCCTGGATCATTATCATACGATGCATATATTTATGTTCTATAACGCTTTCCTAAGTTAAGACCCCACACACTAGCTTAAAAGATTGTTTCGCCTTTTTTGTGAATGAACATTATATTCTTGATATAAAGTCTATTTTTTCCGTTAAAAATAGCATTATTTTGAAGAAAATATTAATAAATATTATTGCCCTTTTATTGTAACTATCATGATTGATTGTTATATTCTTAGGTTTTGCTCTATTATGTACAGCTGGCCAACGTAAGTTGGCACTTGGGCTCGGCGAGCCTCGGCGGCAGAGTGTTGGCGAGGGGAGGGTGAAAATGCTGGTATATCTTTGTGAAAAATATCGACTCATGCACAGTTGGTAGTTCATGTTTTCAGGCTACGAATACCAGTTTTCTACATATCAGCCAAGTGCCAACTTAGTTTTGGCGATCTGTATAGTTATATATCTACTATATTTTGAGTTTATGTATTATTGCTGAGTTGGTACTAATAGCATTGAATCAACTGGATGAATTACTTTGTAAACTTATACTCATATATATCTTGTATTGATTTTGCCCAGGACGAAATTCACTTGCTCCATGATGAGAGAGGGCCAGTTCTAGAGGCCTTGGTTGCTAGAACCATCCGTAACATTGAACAAACTCAAGAAGATGTTAGAATCGTCGGGCTTAGTGCAACCTTACCGAATTACCACGATGTTGCCACATTTCTTCGAGTTCAACCTAAAACCGTAAGTACTTGTGATCATTATTGCAACTACTACTGGGGATAATCATTATTTGGGATTATGACCATTATTGGGGATAATCAGAGAATTTTCAATTTCGTAGAGGACAAAATACCCTGCAAAAATGCTCTAATACATTTTTTGAAAGACTTGTAGCAAATTGACTATAAAGCGTCTAAAAATGGAAACAAATCTCTATTTAAGCAAAATGTTCACGAAGCAATTTGGAATGCAAAACCTCCTTAAAGACTATGTTTTAACTGTTAGTCTGGAGAATCGAAGCTGCTGAGAATTGAATTGCCTTTCAAATTCATACCTGAAAAACTATACAAATGCCGAGAAGTGAGGGGTAATTCAAGAAAAACATTTTAATGCTACCTATATGTATAGGTGATGGAACTTCTGCATTGTTTAAAATGTACCTATCTAGAAAGCTGACCTATCTAGAGCACCAGCGGTTTTCCAAAAAATTTCCCAGATTAGTAATTTTTTCGTATTTACGGTTCATCACAACTTTAATTTTGTAAGGTTCGGCAAACGATTTGGCACATGAGTTTCACACAATTTTCACATATGTAGTATTAACTAGTCGCGAATCACCCCATATCATTATAATAGCTCTATATTTTATGTATCAAATTGTTGAATTTTTGAAAATTTCGATGGAATCCTGTAGATAAGTGCTAGTGGAAATATGAAAACAAAACATTCCTATTAGGGTAAAGGATTTCGATGTAGAAAAGCTCCTCCTTCACAGTTGTTTTTTAAACTGCTATATAAAGATGACTCCATTTTCCTTCTGTAATTAACCTAATTTTCCTAGGGTATCTCATGGTAGGTCACTCATGGTAGTTTAGTTCACTATACGGCTCTAGTTCAAGTTCAAACTATTAAGTAATAATATGTCTTTGAAATGTGTTTGCTTTCAGGGCCTGTTTTACTTCGATAATAGTTTTCGACCAGTGCCTCTTGAGCAGCAGTATATCGGTGTGACAGAGAAGAAGGCATTGAAGAGATTCCAAATTATGAATGAAGTTGTCTATGAAAAAGTAATGGAACACGCTGGGAGGAATCAAGTACTTGTATTTGTACACTCTCGTAAAGAAACAGGTGAGTAAAGTGTCAGCTTATTAGTTAGTTTCACTCAATACCTAGTCATCCATACATTGTTTGCCGATTACAAACGTACTTGTAAAAATTGTCACATATGGAATAATGGTCTAATTTTAATTAACAGACGGCAATGTCACATCGTCATATTTTTGTTAACATATTGATCGATTTCATAATATGCACTCACTGGGGAGAAAAAATTAGAAGACTTGTATAAAATTTTAAAGGGAAAAGTAGGGGAACTATTCCAGGATCTTCTCATCCCTATTTACACAATCCCAGCAAAAGTTTCCTGTAATGACACAAGAAATATCAACATTGCAAATTTTGTTGGTTTTAGGCAAAACCGCTCGGGCCATCAGGGACATGTGTTTGGACAAAGATTCCTTGGGACAGTTTTTGAGAGAAGGTTCTGCTTCAATGGAAGTGCTCAGGCGTGAAGCTGAACTGGTTAAAGTATGTATTATCTTATAGATTGAGGTTACTCAAGCGAGGAGTTTATTTCCCTACTGCTTGTGTAATGTACTTAAATATGCAAATACTGATTGTAAAGATGAAATAGAACCCATAAATTATAGTACACTACCATTTTATGGATGTCTCGTATTATTTAATTTCATTTGATAAATGGTGTTTTCAGAACAGCGAGTTGAAAGACTTGTTGCCGTATGGTTTTGCCATTCATCATGCTGGAATGACTCGAGTCGACCGAACATTGGTTGAAGATCTTTTTGGCGACAGACATATCCAAGTGAGTTGCCTGAAAGTAAAATTGAACTATGAATATGAAGTGCAGTAGTGTGCTTACAGTTATTTTACAATCAATTTGTTGATCGTGAAATATTCGTGAGGTTTTTGATTGCAAATATAACTTTTAACTCAATCGTTTCTTTCTAGGTTTTGGTTTCCACTGCTACACTAGCCTGGGGTGTCAATTTGCCTGCCCACACTGTAATAATTAAAGGAACCCAGGTTTATAATGCTGAAAAAGGTCGGTGGGTTGAGCTGAGTGCCCTGGATGTGCTTCAGGTAAAAAATCAGTTATCTAACTGTTGACCACTATTGTGAGCAGTTTATAGGATGGTGATAATGCCATGACTATCTCTTGAAAATGTTTGAGGTTCGCTTAATGGGTTCTTGAAGTAATTTCCTTCTTTCAGATGTTGGGGCGTGCCGGGCGGCCACAGTATGACAACAAAGGTGAAGGCATTTTGATCACAAATCACAGCGAACTCCAGTACTATCTCTCGCTGCTGAACCAGCAACTTCCAATCGAGTCACAGCTTATCTCCAAGCTGCCTGATATGCTTAATGCTGAAATAGTGCTTGGCTCAATTCAGAACGTGCAGGATGCTGTTAAATGGCTTGGATATACCTACCTTTATATCAGGTATGTTCTTAGACTAAGGGATTCAGTTTAATTTTATTGGAATGAAATAAGTCATCTTCGAATGCAAATTTTACGTAATGGAGAAGGGTGTATCAGACAGATGTGATTATTACTGTGAAATTCAACGCTCAGAGATCGTTCATTTGCCCACTAAATGCCAAGTGTGTCATGTATTTGTCTATGCAAGTTTGAATGTGCGGAAAAATGTATACTACTTAATTTAAGTAGTATTCTTTTAAACTACCCACATGCACGTCACCTCTCGTTGTTACATGTTAGCAGAGCTCGGTTTCGAAGCTGCCCCCACCCAGCCCCTCTATTATTGAATGTCCTGGCCCCCCTAACCCCTCCCCCCACCAATAGCCAAAATGGGCATTAACCCTTGACTCAAAAATGTATTAACTAACAAATATATCCCTGCCCAATCTATTTGGAGCCCCCCTGCCACTCTCACAAGGAGGAACTCTCACTTTCCGTCACCTCTCGTTGTTTCAACATTTAAGTGATAGATATATGTATCAAAATCAAAAAGACTCTGACCAAACCAATGTATAAAATTCTAAGCAAAATTCTTTTCTTAAAAATTGTGACCTGGCAAAATATTTATTGTAACGTTTCAAGCAATACCTATTGGAATTCCATTTTTTCTTCTTGCAGGATGTTAAGAGCACCAAATCTTTACGGCATTTCATCAGAGAAGTTCTCCCAGGATAAATTATTGGAACAGCATCGTGCCGATCTTATTCACACAGCTGCTATACATCTGGAGAAAAGTGGACTCTTGAAGTACGATAGACGTGCTGGTCATTTCCAGGTAATGAGATTACCCTTTTTATAGTTAATATTTGGCTTCCAAAATCTCATAACCCAATAATTTATTCCATGAAATGGAAGGGACCTATCCGTTTAGCTTATATTTTGTAATGGGTGCAGATTTCAGCATGAGAATTTTTACATCAACCGTGTAGTTACTACTCTACGACAAATACCTACATACATTTTTTAAGATTTTTTCCAAGTTTGGACAAGGGTGACAAGGGACATTTGGGTTTCCGGGTAGGCCAAAAGGTTAAAGTAACTTCACCATGCGTGAAACTTCGTAAAATCATTAAATGAAATGTAATTAATCATAGGAAAGTGCTATAGAATAAAATAGATTTTAATTTTATTTTACAAAATGTGAAACTACGAGGCGAAACGATAAATGCCAAGCAGTACTGTGACGTACTGAAAGGCTTGCGAGCGGCCATACAATGGAAAAGACCCGGTTTGCTTCGTCGAGGTGTTTTGCTTCTTCATGACAATGCAAGACCGCATTCAGCCCGTCAAACGCAGAAAGAAGTTACTGATTACCCAGGGGGGGTGGGCACGCAGGGGTGTGAGGAGGGGATACACAAATTGTTGTCAAGGTACCAAAAGTGTTTGGATAAGGGTGGGAATTATGTGGAGAAATAATTATGACTTGTACATTGTAAATAATTTTTTTTTTTTTTCAATTTTTCTATGACTTTCTGATTTTTTAGAAAACTTTTAAAATTACTTTTTGCATGACCCTCGTATTATATTGAGACCTATGGGTTGCGTTATACTAGTTCATCTTACGATATTACTTATTTCTGAAAGTTTTAAACATTTCTTATTACGTCTAAAGGTTACTGAATTGGGCAGAATCGCCAGTCACTACTACTGCACCTTTGAAACCATATCAACATACAACCAGCTGCTGAAGCCTACGCTGAGTGAAATTGAGTTATTCCGGTAATTTTATAATATTTTCATTATTTTCATGATTACTATCCCTTAGTTGAATTCCGTTGATACTTCAAGGTCCATTTTGTCAATCACTATTCCAAGTAGAATCTCACGTAGAATTGTTGAACCAACATTTTTGTGAATAATGAGCTTGTTAATAATGTCACTTGACTTGATAGGGTCTTCTCGCTGTCTGGGGAATTCAGGAACATAACTGTGAGAGAAGAAGAGAAGTTAGAGCTTCAAAAGCTCATGGAACGTGTTCCAATACCTATAAAGGTAAGTTTCTCATTTTTGTTCATGCCTTCTGAGTAATCATGGGATTATGATTGGCTTCTAGCTTATGGTTAGTTGATGAATATTATATTCATTTATTTACCTATTTTGTAGGAGGGAATGGAAGAGCCATCTGCTAAAGTGAACGTGCTTCTTCAGGCGTATATTTCCCAGTTGAAGTTGGAAGGATTTGCTCTAATGTCAGACATGGTTTACGTAACCCAATCTGCTGCCAGGCTTGTGAGGGCTATATTTGAAATAGGTGAGCTCTACCTGCCTCAAATCTATCTCAAATCTCATAATTGAAAAATAAACGAACTTGTGAAGTTCATTTATAGTTATACTGCAAAGAGGCACTTGAGGACATCCATACCAACATCGGAACGCGTTTTCCTCAGGCTGGGCAAAACCAGCAAAACTCAGTGATTGTAGGACCTGATCACTGGGCTGAATGAGGTAAATCCGTAGAATTACCTAGTTATATGATTGCTGGGGGTCTGTGGGGCGCACGCAGGCAACTCCACTACTGACCACAGTGTCAGCGAATCCCCTTGCGCTTCCTCATAATCCAATTCTGAACTGAAATCAGATTTGTCATCCCAAGACAATGGTGATCGCTGTCGTCCAAATTCTCGATTTGGATCAGGGTAGGATGTGTGCCCGTCCCGATTCTCGATCGGGATCAGCCTCCCATTCGGGATAGGAATGCAGCCTGTCAAAACACCTTCTCGTTGGTAAATGCGATCTCCTATGGGCTGAAAATTACCTATACTTTTCAAACTGGCGGTCTGAATGAGCTGGGAGAATCACGGTTTGGAGATTTTCCTGTTATCCCTTTGAGAACGATTAAATTCGGGTTAATCCTGACGATTACACCAGGACTTATGGTTCCATGGCCAAAACTTGAAGCTCAGGAATAAAGAAGGAAAAGATTACTTACGTGATTCGATGCTGCGGTTTCGTAAATAATCGTAATACTCACGGAACACAACAGAGTTAACAAATGATTGTAAAATAATTAACTTGCTGAGAAAATTGTTTGGTAGGAATACGAGATGGGCCGAGCAGGGGGAGCACTCTGTTGGGAGATATGGGAACTACACATTTATCGTTCCCTTGGCGGGAGTTGGAACTTTTTTGAAAAAGTTTCTCTAAAATCGAGCTATCGAAGTCTTTCGGCGAAATACTACATGTTAAACGTTCTCAAGTGCCTCAAGCGGTATCATTTTTAGTCCTAGTTATGATTCCTAATACTTGTGATATTATAATATCCAATTTATTTAGGTAGGTAGTATGAATCTAAAAAACACTGTATCTCAGAAAATAGAGACTTGTTCATGTCGAAAGTAAGAATCATAAAAACAGTAGTGCCAGAAATGTTTCGAGGGACTCAAAGTTGACCCATGTTCAAAGTAAGAAGATTTCCTGGCAGAACTTGAAAAATCTTGAAATAACAAAGTAAATTACTGATTTGGTGGTAGATAGGCATAATGTTGGGACCTTAGAGCAGGTTTAATGGTACTTTTCCGTTATCCCCCCCCCCCCCCCCCAGTCAATTTGTCTTCAACACGCCCGCCCGATGTTTCTAGGAATTCTTTCTTACTTAGATTACATATTTACGTAGAATTGGTGACAATTTCAAGCTGTGGGAAGAAATTATATTGCTTTAAAAAAAAAAAAAAAGAATTACCGTGTTTTCAGAAGTTGCCGATGTCGGTGAGGATTTGTTGAAACAAATTGGCGTGGTTTTGGTTTGATTGCCTCCACATGGATTCGCACAAGTAGAATGCACATGAATTAGCACAAATAGATCAGAATGCTGTGTATAGGTTAGTGGTCTGGATGCTTGCAAGCTTGCATCTCAAAATTACATAACATCAAGTAGTCAATCCCTTAGTAAAAATACAGATTAGTTGGACATGTAGGTCAGAATGATGTGTATACTTTGGCGGTCTGGATGCTCACAAGCTCGCATCTCAAAAATACATAACATAACATAATCTAAGTAAGAAGTAATGCCTAGAAACATCGGGCGGGCGTGTTGAAGACAAATTGACTGGAGGGGGGGTTATAACGGAAAAGTACCGGTTTAATTTCCAAGTTAACTGCTGGATAGCTAGCTGTCCATAGTATAATATTATACCCTGGATAAACCATGGATATTATGCGTGTATCGTTTATTAATCTAAATTACCTATGGGATATGCGAAATAATCAAACGCGATCATTTACCCAACAGAAGAAGAATGCAATGGAAAATAAAATATTCCTATTTTACTGTCTATTCTGGCATGACTGCTACCACAAGAACAACATCCTGTGTTATAAAAAATTCCTCACGAAACAAAACATCAGCTGATTGGGTCTAAATGCGAGTTTAGTCAATTAGTTTACCCAATCGCTCCAGGCGAGTGAACCTGTAAAAAATTGTCTGATCCTATTGGGCTTATAGCTATTTATTTTAAAGTAGCTGGTATTTTGATAAATTCGGGGCAAAGTGTTTGCAATTTCCGTTGAACTGTTTAATCTTCCTTACACCACAAAAGTCGCCTGCTGAAATTAGCAAAGATTCAGTGGCATAGAATTTAAGAGCTACCTATCTATTATTAATTTATTAATGAGCAGGAAGAATGGAATGGTTCCTATCTGTAAGAGTGAAATGCACTATTCTTGTCACGTTCTTTTTGAGTTTAGAAAAAGCTGTAATAATCTCAGTAATTAAACGTGTTACATTTTTATTTGGTGGTGGGGTGAGGATTAGATAATTGTAAATGTGGGAGAAGATAAATACCCACAATTGTTTTATCTAGATAGCGCTACCCTTTGGTTACATTTCTGTTATCTATGGGATGATTGAGATTGATAATCCTTTGTTTTTTGAAGATAACGTTCTTAATCCTTTTCCACAGTTCTGTATCGGGGATGGGCTCAACTTGCAGAAAAAACTTTATCGTTGAGCAAAATGATAGACAGAAGAATGTGGCAGTCCATGTCTCCCTTGAGGCAGTTCAAAAAATTACCTGAAGAAGTTTTGAAAAAAATCGAAAAGAAGAGCATTCCTTGGGAAAGGTACTGAACTGCTTACAAAGTACAAAGTCAACTTAACTTACACCTGAACAAAAAACTATATCCAACTGTAATGTCTTAATGATTTCACAGGTTGTTCGATCTTGGACCAAATGAAATTGGTGAGCTGATTCGTGTTCCAAAACTGGGAAAAACTATTCATCGCTTTATTCACCAATTTCCTAAATTCGAACTTTCCACGCACATTCAACCTGTGACTCGGTAAGTCCCTATATTTCATCATGATTGATGAACGTTATGATTGTTTCCCCTTATTTTAATACCTGGCGAAGTTTGTATTTGTTTGATTTGCCATTCATAGCTTCGTTCTCAATGCGTGTTTTGACAGTTCTCGAACTCATCAGAACTTGGATGGGAAATCCCGGGGTGTTCCGGAACTTGTAGAACCACGTTCTGCACTGCGAACGATTTCAGAACTTGGAAGTGGAATAACCTGTGTTGTTGTTTGTAACCTCACTCAACTCGTGTTACCTTCTGGTGCTCCTTTTCAGAATATTTTTAGTTCCCGTGAATATATTACTTATCATGCCCGTGAATATTACTTAACTATTACCCCACGGCAATAAAAAAAAAAAATTCCACGATGACTGAGGAGTATACTCGAAAAAATTTGAGTTTCGTGGATGTAGACGAGATCCAACTATAACTTCAATCTCGTCCTCATCATTTACAAACCAAACACCATCGTCAAAACTATCCCTTTCCGAACTTGACGAGCTAGTTGATATTTCGATTAGAGTTCCGAAAAAAAAAAAAAAAAAAAAAAAACGGGGACTGTCAGAAACGTTCGGAACTGGGTTTACAAAACACTGCAAACTTCGAACTCGGCGTTCTTGGTGTTCCGGAACTGAGCGTTCTGGCACTGCGAACGACAAAACTCGACTGCACTTGCCCAGAACCGTTCCGAACTCGCAGAATGCACACTGAGAACGAAGCTCTGATGTCTACGGGATGAGTCTTAACTGACGTCGGTAATTCCTTTACTCCTCACAAACAAGCCGAAAGCTGAAAACATGATTAATTGTTGTGGAGTTATTCCGTAATTGCTGGTTATATGATGTTTGATAGCCCAAAGTGATTTTCTAAAAACCTTGGAATCGAAGCAGTATGCAGTGTTTTCATTCACAGATACTATCGCAGTGTGTTTTTATTCAAAGATATTATCGCTGATGAAACCAACTGAAACCACCTTTTAATAATTATTTAGTTCGTCGTTGCATTGTAAATTGTTCCTAGTAAACGATTTCAGATCCACATTACGTGTGGAGTTGATCATCGCTCCAGACTTCCAGTGGGACAACAAAGTGCATGGCTCTTCTGAAGGATTTTGGGTTTTAGTTGAAGATGTCGATTCGGAAGTGATCCTCCACCACGAGTACTTTCTATTGAAATCTAAATACGCCAAAGATGAACACATAATCAAATTTTACGTTCCTCTATTCGAGCCTGTCCCTCCACAATATTTCCTGAGGTAAAATTTGAACAGTTTTTATAAATAGTATTTATGTTACCTATCATCGGTCAGTAGTAGGTTTCAAGTGTGAAGCATTTATCACTAATAGTTCACTTGTCATTGAAATTCAAGAAATGTTGAACAGCGACTTTGATTTGTATCATTGAATGGTTTTTGAAGAAGAAGACTTTAAAGAAATTCTAGTATTTTCAAAACCATAGAAACAGATTCTAATGTTTCGCGATTTTGCTCCAAAATGCCATTGTTTTTGTTGACCGAGCAGTTTGTGGATTATGCTAGTGCAAGAGACTGATTCTCTGCCATGAAAATTCCTGCTCTCATTATCAGTAATATAATATAAAATACGTTCTAAATCACTCTTGACGAAGTTGTCGAAACCCATTTCAATGAAAAACGGAAGTTAGAGAAGAATGTTGTTGAACTCGTTATTGTTTGTTTGTGGTGATGTTCCAACCATGGAAATCGGTAACAGTGTACCTACCTCTTTATTGTTGTAGAATCGGTCAACGTTCTTCTTTAACTTCCTTTTGTAACACGCTCGTAACACCCTTCACTTTCTACCCTATCAAATTTATGTTATTTATGTTATATACCTACTATATTTGTATTTATAAATTTATGAGTCATTCCAGACGATAATTGTCCTTAGAATTGAGGTAAAAATTCCGTTCTTGCTCCAAAAAAATCAAGCTTTCCAAACGAAAGGACGAGTTCGTTGGCCCGCACTTTTTGAGTATATTAGGGTGAAATTCATAGACAAAGCCTGAGTGTGTGTGTTCACTCGCACTCACCTAAATGGAGGGTCACCCTCAACTCACCAGTTCGAATTCATAGTTGAGTGGGGTGGTTCACTCAACAGTTAGGGGCACACTCAGATTACAGGAGCTCAAGAGTGCACTCAGGGGGCACTCAACGTTTTTTCAACATAAGTTGGCAGCCCTGACAGTATGTTGTAGGGGAAGTTTCCCTGGTTTGAGGGAAAAAAAGACGGGGAAATTCCCTCTCACATTCCACACTGATCAATAACAGTTCTCAGAGGTTACACTTTTCTTTGTGTTTTTGCTTTTTAAGCTATTATCCTTGTTCCTTGGCGAGACAGGACATAGGCCTTATCAGACAAAAACCAAAGTTATTGGTCCTCCCGCCTGGATCGGGGCAGCCATAAGTTGAAGTGAATCCTTGTTGCTTGTCTGTTGAAGTGCTGATAATTTGTGTTTATTATCTATTGATTTGTAGTATTGAATTGTATAATTATGCATAGAGTTGTGACGAAAAAGAAGTGAGAAAATGAGAAAACAATGATTCGCCAGTTAGTTTTGAAGAACAGATATATGTAGTTGAAAATAAGAAGAGTTATATGGTATAATGATACTGTTGGACAAAAAGAAGACGTGAGGTTTTGGAAGAGCTTCAAGCAATCACATTTTCTTTGAATTCTCATTGATTGTACATCCTGATGAATGGAAGGTAGGTACCTACCGACAACTCATTCCACAAACCAAGATGAATCTGAAAACTATGCACTACAAACTTGGTATGTAGAGATCGCATAAAATCAAGAGCGACCAGCACTTTCAGCTGTGGTACCTTTCCATTTATTTTAGGCTCCTCGTAGTTGTTCATGACTGTATCTTTCCCGAATCGGAATAGTTTGCGAAATATTTCGTTGTTGATTGTGTAACATTCGAATGGGATCTGTCACATCAATCATGTACCTAACTACCGTTTAGGAACAGCCTAACTACTCTTATGTGTGCGTACTCTTCTGAAGTTTTTGAATAAACTCCGAACTAAATAAACGATGTACGTTCTACTATATTTCCTATTCCTGTACCTACGTGAAAATAATAATAAAAGTTATCAGTTGACGCACTTAAGTGACCTCCTGCCGTCACTCAGGATTTTACACCATTGAGTTGAGGGTGATACTCACCTCAACGCCATTTTTTGTTTATGAATCCCGTTGAGTGTGCACTTAGGTTGCACACTCAGTGCGCCCTCAGGGTCGCCCTCAAATCACGTCTATGAATCACACAGAGTGCATGAATGCCCTTATCAATTCACTTAGGGACCCACTCAGACTCAATTCCCATCTATGGATTCCGCCCCTAAATTCGTAAAATTTCAAAAATTGTTCTAAAAAAAAAAAAAAAAAAAAAAAATCACTAAAAACTGCTAAAAAACGTAAAAATTTATATATATATATATATTTTTTTGTAGAATATTGCTTAAATAAAGCTTATTAAATATTAAATAGAACATTCAAAAATTTATGTTCAAAATTGTAAAATGTACTTAAAATTCATTAAAATTTGCTAAAAATATAGATAAAAACTGCAAAAGAAAGATAAAAATTCATAACCTCTATTTGAATAGGAGTTTATTATTTAGAATACGTTTTTTGCTATAAAATTAATAGTTTACAATTTCCTTGCACTCAAAAAGCTCAAATTTCAAAACAACGTAACATTATACAGTACGTTATTTTACGAAAATTCGCTCATACGATCATGCTGCATGACTTTTTAATTTATTCACAGAGTTATTTCTGATCGTTGGATCGCTGCGGAAGCTCAGTTACCTGTCTCCTTCCGGCATCTGATTCTTCCTGAGAAAAACCCTCCCGCTACCGAGTTGCTGGACCTACAACCCCTTCCTGTAAGATTTTCGTTGAAAATTCAAGTTTGTTTAATGAGACGTGCAATTCAGTATAGTCGGTTTAATTTATTTTCACTTTTTAAATACATGTATTCTTATGCAATTGTATGATTTCTCACGTGGACTGATTTTCCAGGTATCTGCATTGAGAAACACATCATATGAAGCATTGTACAAGTTCACACAATTCAATCCGATTCAGACTCAGGTGTTCAATGCTGTCTATAACAGTGACGACAACGTCTTTGTGGGCGCACCTAATGGTTCAGGTATTACTAATTCATTATTTATTTATTTATCACAGGCAAGCCCATTTACAATAACAGCATAAGCAGGAGAGAGTACATACAAGGTAATTGATACATTGATACATACATGCAAATCTGTACCTTAAAGGTAAACCATCATTTATGCAAAACCCCAACTTTTCAGCAGAGCCGAAAGAAGTTTCCGAAATTCATTTTATCTTGTCATGAAAAAGTTATAGTATCGAATTTCAAAATAATGTTTATAAGCCACCATGCCACCATTTTTATTTCATACAATGTTTCTCCTGTTATGAACATTGTTATCATAATTTTTGTCTGTTATCAAGGGCACTTACGATGGTTTACGTCTGACGTACAGAAATGATAATTCATACAATAGTACTCGTAAATTAGTAGTTTAAGAACAACAAAATAGAACACTCAATAAATTATGCATACAAGTAAATTTTAGTGAATTTAAAAATTAAGGCACCACAACCCATTGAATAATTAACGGAGGATCAAATTCGACATTGTGCGTTAAGACTTGTGGATTTAGTATTTAATAATGGGCTTAGAAATTAGGTCAATGTCTCACATGTCTTCATGTCTTCATACTCACTGAACAATGAGAAAAAACAACCCCCACTATTTAAAAAAAGAAGTGTGTAGTAGAAAAGATTCTATGTGCTGAGGGATTCTTTTACAGTGTGGTCTCCAGAACTAAAACAGGCTCACCGACCATTCCCTGTTATTACCAATGATTCATTCCTTTTTGTCATTATTTATTTATTTCCTTTTTTTCAGGAAAAACCGTCATTGCAGAATTCGCCATCTTGCGGATGATAAGTCAAGACCCTGATGCCCGGTGTTTGTATGTTGTTGCCAAAGAATCCTTAGCTCAGATCGTTTATTCTGAATGGCACCACAAATTAAGCCCATTGATCGGAAACAGAGTTGTTTTACTTACCGGAGAAACGGCGACTGATTTGAAGGTATGTAAGCATTTTGTTTATTTTATTCTTCGACTGGTGCCAATGTACATACTTTGAATG
The DNA here is from genome assembly GCA_030762985.1 of Adelphocoris suturalis. Taxonomy (NCBI): domain Eukaryota; kingdom Metazoa; phylum Arthropoda; class Insecta; order Hemiptera; family Miridae; genus Adelphocoris; species Adelphocoris suturalis. The sequence continues at coordinate 61,326,313 of CM061047.1, forward strand.
CAGTTTGCTCAAATTGTGATTATTCACTTTGCTGACCTATATGGTAAGCTCTTGTTGTTCAGTTGTGTTTCGTTTTTCCAGCTTCTTTCAAAAGGCCTGGTTGTCATATCATCTGCTGAGAAATGGGACGTGCTATCTCGACGATGGAAACAAAGAAAGAATGTTCAGAATATTCAATTATTTATCGTTGATGACCTTCAGGTTCGTCCATTTGTTTTTCAAAGTCAATTCAACTACCTTTAAATATATATCTTGCCTAGAATTTTAAACTTGTTGACACCATCACATCAGTGTAATATTGATTTCTTTGTAAAATGAATTAAATTGTCGATGACGGCAGGAGAAATAGCCTTACTAGTGTGCAGAATAGAAATCAGGAAGTGTTTTGTGAATGATCTTCAAGAATATTTATCGTTGTTTATGATTGCAAGTAGGGTTAACATGAAAAAATTTATTATGAGAAAGATGATGAGAAAAATGATTAAGAGAAAGATATTTTATTTACTCTTTTATTTTTTGGGGGATAAGTGAGCTGTTAGTTTGTTCAGTTATGATCTTTACAATTCCCTCTGGTGTTTGAGGTGTATCATTTTAATAGTTTACAACAGTTTGATGTCTACACCACCTGTACCTTCTGAAGGTTTTAATATACTTTGTGCTATCATAATGATATACTGTTATACTTTATTTTCATAATTTTAGCTGCTCGGCAGTATGGATGGTCCTGTGCTTGAAATTATATGCTCCAGGATGAGGTACATTTCATCTCAGATTGAGAGGCCACTAAGGATATTGGCTCTATCCTCACCATTGGTCGATGCGAGAGATGTCGCTCAGTGGCTGGGCTGTTCAAGTAACTGTTCTTTCAATTTCCATCCATCAGTTCGTCCAGTTCCTCTCGAGCTCCACGTCCAGGTAAGATCGTCAAGACTAAGTCAATCTCTTTTGTGGGAAGAATCTTTTTATAGAACATTACCTCTTAAAACTATAGTGATTGTGTTATTGAAATTGACATTCAGAAATCATTATACAGGGTGATTCCCTCGCAGATGCAAAAAAAAATTTGGGTGAAATTACATCAAAAATGGAGTAAAATGCCGCCAACTGCATATTTTATCTCAATCCGTTCTCAAGATATGATTTTTTAAGGTTTTTTTCAGGAAAACCGTGTTTTTTTTCCTTTTAAACTCTGATTTCTCCACTTTACTTCATTCAATTTTAACTTTTGACCACATTTTCGAAATCAGCATTAAATTTACTATAAGAATAGTGTACTTGGGTTCTTAAAAAGTACCACCCAAAGGCCCTCACATCAGCTCAAACATTGACGATTTTGAAAAAAGAATATTTCTGAAAATCTTTAAAACTTTACTACTCTTCCAAAACGAATCCTGGAAACTGGCAAATCTCATGAAAACTGCTTCGTTTAATACTCTTTCCAACGGTATAATCAAGTTTACTTTTATTTTGTTATTTAGTGGAGAAAATTATGTTTTAATGTTAAAAAATGTGGGTTTTTCAATGAAATTGTTGGTTTTCTCGAAAGATGACTCTCCATAAACTTACGAGTATGGGGTCGGTTTCTATGCATTTTTTCACGCTGTATCGAATGTTAACATTTGTAGATCGAGTTTTACACTTAAAATCGCAAATGTTAAGTTTGTTTGTTACGATTGTTTTAATTGTTTGATTGTGTTAAGTATGTGTGTTATGGGGTAAAACTAGTTAATTGAAGTGTGAAACTCGATTATAACGTAGTTGAGAGATCTGCAAGAGTTTCCATTCGATCCAGCGAGAAAAAATACATAGAAACCGACCCCATACTCGTTGGTTCATGGAGGGTCATCTTTCGAAAAAACCAACAATTTCATTGAAAAACCCACATTTTTTAACATTAAAACATAATTTTCTCCCCTAAATAACAAAATAAAAGTAAAATCGATAATACCATTGGAAAGCAAATAGATGAAGCAGTTTTCATGAGATTTGCCAGTTTCCAGGATTCTTTTTAAAAAAGTAGTGAAGTTTTAAAGATTTTCAGAAATATTATTTTTTCAAAATCGTCAATGTTTGAGCTGGTGTGAGGGTCTTCGGATGGTACTTTATAAGAACCCAAGTACACTGTTCTTATAGTAAATTTAATGCTGATTCCGAAAATGAGGTTGAAAGTTAAAATTAAATGAGACAAAGTGGAGAAATCCGAGTTTAAAATGAAAAAACACGGTTTTCCTGAAAAAACCTTTAAAAAATCATATCTCGAGTACGGATTGAGATAAAAATATGCGGTTGGCGGCATTTTACTCCATTTTTGATGTAGTTTCACCCAAAAAATTTTTCGCATCTGCAAGGGAATCACCCTGTATAAAACCAGTTCAATCTGAATACATATACATCCAAAATGTTTTATAATTTCTGGGAGACAAAGTAGGATTGGTATTGGATTAAAAAGTAAACAAATGAAATTGCAGCAATACAAAGGGTATGACTTACTTTTATCTTGGTAACATAATGTTCAGGGGGTGTTCCTATAATCGATACATGCGTTTCCAAATTACTTGTGAGACAGGGGTGAACTGATCAAATTGTATGGTGTTTCAATTGGAGGCTGCTTCAAGTATGGCGATATCTATTTGTGACAGCAGGGTACAGGTGAAGAGAGAACTCTTTGATTGACGGATATGGAATGATTTATTGGGTGGCTCTGCTGGCCTTATATTATAGTTTATTTATGCAGTAAATGAAATTGCAAAAGTTTGCTGTTTGTTTTGCTCCGTGATTTCAGTTTTGTGAATATTTTCATATTTCTTGACCCATTTTACATTGATACGAATTTTTGTTGTTGCTGTGAGTCAACGAGTGATGCGGAGCGGAGAGTAAGAGCAGCGGCTGTGAGGAAGCCTGTTGGGTGGGGTGAGAGGTGCTGCTGAAGTCAGAGCAGCAGGAGTAGGAGGCAGATAGACCCATGGAAGAGTGTACGGAGCCAGGAGAGACACCTGAAAGAGCAGAAGTATATTAGGGACGAATGAATATTTAGAAAAAAATACATGGTTGGAAAGTTTTTTTTTCTTGTGTTTTAAGCTTAGTTAGGGTTGAAGCAACAGCTCTCCCAAGAGGTTGCAGTGAGAGTTGGCGCCGTGGCAAAGGAGCACCTGGGAGTTGTTGGTGCTATTAGAGGGTGTGAGGCAAGCGGTGTTGGTGATGCGTAGGGGCTTGCTGGGAGAGTGTTGATGGAGGCAGCCAAAGGATGAGGTGCCGAAGAGGAGTGTGACTTGGAGGAAGTCGAAGTCCAGGATGCCGGAGAGGTCCTGGAAATGGAGCTGCATGAGTCGGAGGGGGAGACAAGTTGAACAGTGCCACTGATGATTGTTTCCGTTGAGGAGTCGATCAGACGTTTATTTTTCAAGTCGTAAAGGAGTCCGTAGTGTTCAAGTAAATCTGCTCCTAGTATAGGTGAAGTGACATCTGCGACGGTTAAGTCCCATTCGTAGGCTGGGAGAGAAGGCAAGTGAACTGAAGCGAGGTGGGAGCCTTCGGTCCAGATTGTTTTACCATTCGCTGTGTAGAACACATCAGGACAGATCTTGGTGCATTTAAGCAGAGTGTTCGGTAAGAGTGTGTAACAGAGTTACCTCCTGTGAGGTCCATCGAGGTCCCGTCAGGGCACCAGAGATAGCGCTGTCGGCGTTCTGTTGATGAAACAATGGGCGCCTCGGCCGTCCTCGATCATTTTAGCAGCTGGGTTTGGCGTTGGATGGGATTCCAGGTGACTGGAAAACCAATCTACTCCGAACATGGCTAATTAAAAGCTATTAGTAGGAGTGGGTATCTCTCTGACGGGATGCTCTTTACTCTCCTCTACCTTTTTATGAGGATTTAGGCCCCCATTGCACCTCTGGGGGGGGGGGGGGGGGGGGCACCTACATTCCTTATAAGTGTGAAGTCACTGAATTTAATGAAACCAAAATTTCACTCATAGGAAGAGTACTTCTATATTTTTCCAGGTAGGTTAGGCAAATTATGTATGAAAATTGCGTTAAATAACTGCAATGAAAATTAACTAGGTTTCAAATAAAGAATGAATATTTGTAAAAACAAAGTTGTTTCAAGACTTGAATAGACAATAATATTTCATAAACATTCAAAATATTGGCATGTGGAATAATAATAATAATAATTCACTTATAAAAAATCCTGTACCGACCTAATAAAAATGTATTCCTGGTATATATATTAAAAAAAAAAAAAAAAAAAAAGGATCACACATGTTTGAAGACAATCTAAAGTCTAATTTTTCAACAGATGAATACAACACGAAATCACTGTAAACTGATACCGAGGAGCACCCTAAATCATTGTAACCATTCCTGAGGTAATAGATTTACAGTTAAGGGACATTGGGTATCTGGCCCAAGGTGCCATCAATCCCATCTAAAGTGAAGTGGAATGAATGTAGGATGGCATAGTCGTCACCCACGACATCTGTTGGATTTCTTTTGGACAAAAACGTTGCTAAAACTGCTGAGAGAACGAACGTGATGGACAAATGCCTTCAATCGTCTCACACTCAGCATTCATTGATTACATATGCCGTCTATCGTCGGGTACAGGTTAAACGCCCCCGGCCATTAAAAAAGAAGAAAAAAATATTATTTTTGGTGCACAGAGTGGTACTTTAGTATGTATAAAACAAGAAAATATTGGGAAAAAACTCAAAATTATAGTTACATAATCCACAAATCGAAACCCACTCTAGTATCCACCCACAGTGTTTGCAGGAACTGACCGAAAACCAACACAATGCAGAATCAAAGCAAAACTCATTCCTTCTTGTTCGTTCCTAAAATGGAATACTCGAGTGGTGGTAGAATGGAACTAGGTACTTCTAGCTCCATGAAAACAGACTCAAATTTTTAGACATAGATAGAACAAAAGAGTGCCAGGATAACAAATGGTAATGAGATTAACGCAGCGTGATGGCAGTGTGAGAAAACAGGACAGGACCAGTTGTTTCGTTTTTCGCTCCTCCTGTTAAACCATATTCTTCTATAAACTCCACAATTTTTCTCAGCAGCTACTGATCCGATTTACTTTTTTTCCCCTGAGAGAAGAGATGGATGGATCCTTTTGGCTGATTTTTCTCTTTGAGTTGGTGAATGACAGATTTGAAGTTGAATAAAAGTGGCAGATCTTTCACGGCACTTCCCTTGAAATTCGATACGAACATGGTTTTCGGTGCGGGCAGAAATAATGTATTCATACAAATTGTGGTGGCGTTTATTTTAGGTTTTATTTATTGTTCAATTTTCTGGGTAACTGTTATTTTTGACACCCTAAAACCCCTTCGTATGTTAGAGCAAAACCGTCTATGTTGGTGTTGAAGTTCAGATAATGTTTGGTAAAACCATTCAAGTTACATAATACCACTTAAAAAGTCCATAATAAGTCAAATATTTTGAAACAATAGCTTCCATAGATGTATTTTCTTGTCTACTTTGAAATATAAAAACCCATTGTTGTATGAGGTACATTTCCGTGATTTAGGAAGTTTTTCACCTCATGCAAAATTTTGGTTTTTCATCGTAGGTGTTTTGTACATTCAATGATTCGGTGATTTATCGAAATATGATCTTCCACCTTTAGTACCAAAGAACATACAAGTTTCTTGTCCAGAGAAAATACTTTAAATATTTGGTGTACCAATATTTTATACTTTACTGTCTTAGTTTCGATCAAACTCTACATTTCTTACGTTTTCCAGGGATTCAGCATTACACACAACGCCTCCAGATTGATCGCCATGAGTAAACCTGTGTACAATGCTATACTGCGGCATAGCGCCCGAAAACCTGTGATTGTGTTTGTGCCATCGAGGAGACAAGCCCGGCTGACTGCAATTGACTTGTTGACTTACACAGCTGCAGAAGGAAACCTCACAAGATTCTTCCATGCAGACCAAGAAGATATCGTTCCTTTTCTCGAAAGAATGTCAGATAAGGTTAAAACAGTAGTATTCTTACATTTTAAAAACCTAAATTATTTAATGAAAAGACAATTAAAATAGTTGGTAATATGTAACTTATAAAGATTATTGAAACCAAAGGATATGCATCAGTCTCTCTAAATGTGACTGGTGGATTTTTGATTACACAATCTTTGACGTTTCAGTTATGACTACTGAATGTTGGAAATATCAAAATAATTGGTAAATGGCTGTTACAGGCTCTAAAAGAAACGCTTCCACAAGGTGTGGCCTATATGCACGAAGGTCTCAGCACGAATGACAGGCGTGTTGTAGAACAGCTCTTTGATTCTGGGGCTATTCAAATTGCTGTCGTTACCAGAAGTCTTTGTTTCTCATTGAACATCAATGCCTACCTTGTCATCATTATGGATACTCAGTTTTACAATGGACACCTTCATGTGTAAGTTTACCTAGTTACATTCACACTTGCTTGGTGGGCTTATATTAGGAACGCAAGATAAATACATATCATATTTTCAATAATTTGATACGACTATTGTATCAAATAAGCTACCTAGCACTACCTAACACAAATAAGATTCATGCTGGACACTGCAATTTACGTTTTTTGTGGATAAATATCAAGGGTGTGGGGGTGTGTGCGCGTGCGTGTGCATGACCTTTCTCCAATACTCACATCGAACCGCAATATGTGGTAAGGGGATGATGTTCATTTTTTGGTTCTTGTATATCATGCACCACTTATGAAGGATATTGACAGGCCAGAGTATCCAGAGGGAGGAGAGACTAAAGTTTAAGGGATAAATACTTAATTTTAATTTCTAAATTTCAATAATTGTATTCCACAGGTATGATGATTATCCTATTGTTGAAGTCATCCAAATGGTCGGCAGAGCCAACAGACCTTTAGAAGATGATGACGCTAAATGTGTAGTCTTGTGTCAAAATTCGAAGAAAGACTTCTTCAAAAAGTTTCTTAGTGAGCCACTCCCAATCGAAGTGAGTTCTTGTTCTACCATTAGCTCGTTGATGCGTATTATGTTACTAACATAATGACACCTATAATAATAATTGTTTTCTTCCATTGTAGAGCCACTTGGATCACAAGCTACATGATCATTTCAACGCTGAAATAGTCACGAAAACAATAGAAAACAAACAGGACGCTGTTGACTACCTAACATGGACACTTCTCTACAGGAGGCTGACTCAAAATCCTAACTACTACAACTTGCAGGGGGTTACACATAGACATCTCTCTGATCACCTGTCTGAACTGGTTGAGAACACGTTATCTGACCTGGAGCAGTCCAAGGTAACAATTAAATTATTGAATAAATATTGGTTATTTAATACATAAATTTAAATGTACTCTTAATTCATTTTACCTTCATAGTGGTGTAAAAGTATCCTTAGACCTTCTACCATAGGATGTCACTTAACACGTTTGGCCTGGGTCAGTCCATGGTGGCATAAAGGCCATCTGAGGAGGGGTGATGTTCAGTGCTTTGTCTTGGTGAGCCCAAGGCTGAATGAGCTCGTTCCGTTTGGAGTCGGATCTCAGATGGTGGGATTGGTGTCTTATTATGTGCCTTGGTTTGATGGCTTGTGAACAACATGAGTCTTAATGAGTCATACAAGGCGAGTAATGCTCACCTACCTCGTTCGTTGCCTTACCTCAGATTTGCTGTTGGCTTGACAGTATCAGTGTCATCAACGAGAGTATTGAAAAACGTTTTCTCATGGTCCCTAATGCAATGGACCTTCATGTTAGCTACCAACCAGGAGTTGCCATCTGGATAGAATCAAAGAATGGTCTCCTTCACCTCACCATTTCATGCAATTGGTAAAAGTGTTGGTGCATTTCATGCACTCTAGTGGATTCCAGCGCATTCCAAATGAGGATCTTCTCCTTGCTTGATGAAACTACCCTTCATATAGTTCGGAGTATGGTACAAACTCATGGGACATGCATTGGCTGGGTGTCTACAAGTCGCAGATTCACGGATTTAACAGTAGGGCACGGATATTTTCGAAAGTCACGGATTTTATATAGAAGTCGCCAATTTTTATGGCGTCGGTAACCAAATAATTATAATATAATGCCAGAAAGAAAGAATCAATTGAGATTTTCCAATCTACACTCCTGCTCAAAATTAGTGAACCACGATCCATTACTTCGTTTGTCCCCTTGTTTCTTCCCTTACCAACTATCAACCAAAAATTGATCAGAGGCATGGATCGAAGGCGGCTCCAAGCCCTCATCCGAGCTAGAGGAGGTAATACCAAGTATTAAAAAGCAAAACTGGCATACTTTTTTCAAATTTACAATTTTTATAATTTCACCAAAATGTCCATTTTTCTTTAATTTTATTATAAACGTCTTTTCTTCATGAATTTTCACCTTTTTTTGGTTACCGTATTCCTTCTGTGCAAACAATGTGTGCAAACGGATAAAAACTTGATAAGGGAAAAAAGAAGGGGACAAACGAAGTAATGGATAGTGGTGCTCTAATTTTGAGCAGGAGTATATATAGTACTGACAGATGCAAGCGCCATCAACATAGACAGAAGCAAATGCGACTAATGCAGTTTCTCTGCAAAAGATGCACAGTGAATTGGTTGCAATGAGACAACAGATTAGAGATGGCGGGAACTGTCGAAACTGTGCAACCGTTACAACTGCTTCGCAGACATTGTCCATACAATAGGTGCGAAACATCGCGATAGGTCTACCTATCTGAGCTGTAGGTCTACTGGTCAGTATTTTGGTACGCTATTCCTAAAGAAATTAAAGCCTGTAAAAGATCACCGATTTTTATTTTACAGATCTAGTAGACACCCTGATTGGGAACATGGTAGGAAAAAACTTCTCACTGATGCTTCCGAGTGTTGATATTTGAGTCCAACAGAGTATTATGGTTAAGTATACTCATACTCACTCTTAATTTAAATTTTCTGTTGCAGTGCATCACAATTGAAGAGGACATTGACGTTACGCCATTGAATTTAGGAATGATTGCAGCTTACTATTACATCAACTACACAACAATAGGCCAGTTGTTTTTTTGTTCTTATATGATTATTTCTATCCATAATTTCATTACACGAGTATTTTTCTGTTAGTGACTATCTACTTCTATTCTCGTTCAACATTTATTTATTATTATTTAACTTCGGATGTTTCATAATTGCAGAACTCTTTGCTCTTTCCCTGTCAAGTAAAACCAAGGTGAGAGGATTAATTGACATTATTTCGTCAGCGGCTGAGTATGACATTGTCCCAGTGCGGCAGAACGAGGAAAGCGTTCTGGAACCCTTATCTGGGAAAGTTCCTTACAAAATCGCTGCTGGGTCAAAGTTCAATGACCCACACGTTAAAACCAATCTCTTGATCCAGGCTCACTTGTCACGACTCAACCTTGGTCCAGAACTGCAAGGAGACACCGAAGTTATTCTGGAAAAAGTAATTCAAATTCTTTCCTTATTAGTGTTATCATTTATAAGAATGACATGATTCCATTCCAGTATGAGGATCTGTAATAAAGGAAAAATGGGCGATAATGTAGTTACTTTGAACCACATTTGTAACTAACTGGCTGTCTTTCAGGGGCCTATTTCATAAAGCAACAAGTGACAAGTTACAAGCCGATTTTATGTACTAGTTGTAAAAAATGAGTGTGCGAGCGTTTCATAAAGGTAGAAGTGTAGACTAGTAATCCACAGTGAAAATTAACTAGTGTACAAGCGAATTTGGACAAGTTACAAGTCTAGTATTTCCCCATCATTTTCTACGTCACTGTTTTACAGTTGTAAAAATTTTTAACCTACGTCCATTCACCTGTAAACTTGTTATTTTCCAGCATTGTGAGTTGACCATTTTTCGGTGTTTAATATGTGGGAATCATCTGCTGAAGAATACAGACAAGAAAGAAGCATTCAGCGTGGAAGACGCCAACGATTTTTTCGGTCATGAATAAACGTTTTTTTCGTGGGTATTTTTGAGTTTAACGAGAGATTTAGGATGTCTTCTAAGACCCTTGAATGATTCAAATGCTGCGTGACCCTGTGCAATTTTTCCTGATCGGGTATTGAGGATCTCCCTATCATTGAAGAACAAAGTGAAGATAATTTCGAAGTTACACATGACATTCCTAACCCAGCAGCATTAAGACTTGATGAATTGATTAATAATTTCCGCTGAATGAAGAGGAAAAATCCGATTATACCAGCCGTCAGAATAAGTTGAAATCAAATACACACTTTTCCCACTTTTCAGTTTATAATTTGTCATGCACGGTAGACATCCTAACGTGTACTTAGAACCGTTATTACATTATGATTCGCTGACAAAACTTCAATTTCGGCATCCCTCCTGTTCATTTCGTTTGTCCCCACTCGCCATTTTTCTTTTTTGCTACCCTTGTAAACTTAGCTTCTAGAAGTGTAACTTTTCTACACTTGTACTCTTTGTTTTGGTGAAACACTCGTTCTAGTTAACCGTGCACCTTTACCTGTTACTTGTACACTTTTAACTTTTTGTTTTATGAAATGGGCCCATGGAATCGTTTCAGAATGCCTCATAACGGATTTCCTTAATTGAAAGGAATTTTTCAAAAAATTTGATTTTAAATTTTTTTAATCCATTGCAATAACTTCATTTTCTGCGAAAATTCGCTAAAAGAAAAAATTGTCTGTCCTACACTTGAACATCAAACATATTTTTGTGCACTAAAATTATGTTGTGCATAGAAAGAGCCCAAATTACAAAAAATTGCTAGTCTAATCGTTTTTGTTTTTTTAAGGAGAGATGTTTCTGGAGTAGCTCACATAACACATTTATATATGACAAATTTTAAATTTTTGGGAATCGTTTCAGAATGTTCAAAACATATTTCTATGATGGAACGTTCCAATAATTTAATTTTCAAAAATGTGGAACTGTAGGACACAATGGACCATCTATCTATTAATAACTCTTACATAACGTGTCTTTCTGTTAAATTTTCAGTCAATCAGGTTGATGCAAGCTTGTGTCGACGTCTTGAGTTCAAACGGGTGGCTCGCTCCAGCTGTAGCTGCTATGGAATTGGCACAGATGTTGACGCAAGCCATGTGGAGCAAAGAATCATATCTTCGCCAATTACCTCACTTCACGCCCGAAACTATAAAAACTTGTTTGGAGAAGGTATGCGCCAACTTTCCTTTAGTTTTATTGGAGACTCTGATGTTTTATCATGCAGGCTATTTGGCCGAATATCCCTGAGGAATATATCAATCAGGTGGCGTGGGAGATTATAACTTTTTCATCACTATATTGATAATAACCTCGTCAGTCAGGAGCTTTGCACAGCTTATATATTTCTTCGTTACTTTTCGAATGTTCTAATCCGACAAATGCATAGATGCTGTGTCTTTCATTGTGCAGACAACAAGAATCCTTTTCTACAGCTGATAAAAAAATGAAAAACCCTCAAAATGGGCATAAATATTTTCAAACTCAATTTCGCTTAAAATACATTGTCACCCAGAGTCCACTCATAGGTAGCTGATAGACTTGGAGAGCATTTAATTGTTAACTAGCGGAAAATCAATAAAAATCCATTATTTATACGATTAAAAATTGTATGATAGGTAAGTATTTCATTTTGATCTCTCAATTTATGTTTTTCAGCGCGTTGAAACAGTTTTCGATTTGATGGAGTTGGATGATGATGAGAGGATGCAGCTGTTGCAACTCACAGATTCCCAAATGGTGGACGTGGCCAAGTTTTGCAACAGGTATCCCAACATCGAGCTAACCTATGAAGTCCAGAATAAAGATAGGATCAAGTCGGGCAGCCTTGTAAACGTTGTGGTCAACCTTGAGCGAGAAGATGACGTCACGGGTCCTGTGATTGCTCCATTTTTCCCTCATGTGAGTATCAACTCCTGTGCGCAGGTTCATCTGAGTTGTTAACAGGAACATAAACAATTTTTGGGCGATTTTAGGGGTTTTGGCAGCACAATTTTAAAGAAACACTTGATATCTCATTATCTCATTGTTATTGACATTATTATATACCACAGTAAATATGGAAAACCTCGTATGTTGCATTTTTTCTAACGGCTGTTCTAACGGCTTGCGTCTCCGTGGAGCTGAAAAATAGGGATCCTCCACCGAATAGTCTCGATAGTATCGATTCGGCCTCCTTAACAAATCGATGTATTCAGATGCAGTGGTAGGAGTCGTTTCAGAGCGCTCTGGAAACCTCCCTCAAAAGCATTTCCTACGGAGCGGTAAAGTACTATGATTGTTTCCAGAAACGATAGTGGTGGCATAGTCCATTGGTTAGGATAGCGGTTTCGTATGCCAAAGGTCGTGGGTTCGAGACCATCTGATGAATGGTTATTTTTTATTATTATTATTTTGTTTTATTTCATTTTTTTTAGCTCGTACAACTCCCGAAATATACTTCTAAAACGTCATTCTGATCTGCATGTCCAACTAATCTGAATTTTCACTAAGGGATTGACTACTTGATGTTATGTATTTTTGAGATGCGAGCTTGCGAGCATCCAGACCACCAAACTATACACATCATTCTGATCTACATGTCCAACTAATCTGCATTTTTACTAAGGGATTGACTGGAACTTTTTCAATTTTGGCGCTCAGAAGGTCAGTTGATTTCAAAATGAGCAAATCGATGTGTTGGGAGGCTGAATTTATACTATCGAGAAAGGCTATTCGATGGCAGTAAATAAGAGTGGGGGATCCCTATATATCAGCTCTACGGAGAAGCAAGTGTTCTAACGCTGCCCTATCAGAGGGCAAAGCTTTTCAACCCTTTGATGATGGTCACAGAGTGACCAAAAAGTCAGGAGACAATTACAAGGATTTTGTAATTATTTGTTTCTTCCTTGGGCCAAATCCCGACTAAACCTAATATAAATTATTTTGGGTTGTACTGTTCATTTCTTGACATTTGCAACGCCTACTTGAAAAAACACTAAAAATGGCCAAAATTACACTTTTTTTCACTCAGTTCTAAAACAAAGTTGGTGCTGATTGGGCACGGTTGTGCATTCGCGAGGTACAAGAAAACGTGATATTGGGATTCCTCGTAAAAATTAAGGGGGTTACCGCTTGGTTTTTTTTTTTTTTTTTTCTTCTTCTAACTCTCAATAACCGATATAGAAAGAGTGATCCATGAATTCACAACCATATATATGAAAAAGCGTTGAACTTTAAGAATCGATTCGAAATGCCTAAAAACGCGTAGGAAGAAAAATTCTGACATTTTTTCTAATTGTTAAAGCTATCTAAAATATTCCTGTATTTAATATTTAAGCCCATGAATTAAAATAAAGAAATTAATACGGGTTAGTTTGTGACAACAAAATGACCTAAAACGAGATAAACAACGTTAAAAAATATACGCTGGCTAAGATAAGAAAGGAGATTTTGTTATACCTTGAGAAGGGTGTAAATGTGCCTGCCACAACCACCCCCAAGGAAAGGCTGTGGATTACGACAAAAATGTTGAATAAATTGCCCATGTCCTAGTCACAGGTGCCAATCACTCCGCCACTCGCAGACATTGTGAGGAGGTTCTATGGACCCCATTACTGGGGTCTTGACTTGCAAAAACTCTCTTGTCCCTATAATATCTTCTGAAATAGTTTGCACTTATTCTAGCCTTATTATCAAAATGTCTTTATTTGTTTTGGTGTTCATTTTTATGAGTTGTGGTCTAAGTAGGATTTCATTTGTTTGCAGAAAAGAGAAGAAGGTTGGTGGGTCGTTATTGGTGAACCAAAAGCGAATTCACTTCTTTCGATCAAGAGGCTGACACTTCAACAGAAAGCCAAAGTGAAGCTGGATTTCGTCGCTCCTGGTCCTGGTATGTATTCTCATTGGTAGACTTATCGAATAGAATTAGGGAAGCTGATTCTATGTTGTACTTGAAGTACAGCTACACCCCAGGGAAAAAGGCTTAATGCTCCCTCCAGGTGAAAGGGAAAGTCACCAAAGCTTTATCACCAAGTCGCTTGTTGCCAAATGCTGTGGTCCCATAAGGGCATTGTTATCATACCATCGCCCCATGTACCTGCTAATGACTGACTGACTGCTTAGGGCTTCTGTAGAAAGAAATCCCAGGCCTAATGGCTTATATTTCCCCCAAAAGGGCCCCTTTTGATTTGGGGATTCTAGGGCTGCACTATGTCCCTAAATTTGTTGCTTAGCTCAACAAACTTCTTGATCTTTTTCCAATCTAGGTCTCTAAGTGAGGCCCTTTCGATAGTATAATGTCCCAGGGCCTCTTGCCTAGATCTCCAGAATCTATCACAATCACACAGAAAGTGTTCAGTTGTATCCTTCCTCCCCATTTCCATATTCACAGCGTGGAGAGGGTACCTTGGACATGATAAACAGGGTCCTCTTAAAGCTAAAATGCCCTGTGAGGACCCCAATTATTTTCCTCATTTGCGTTCTAGGCTGTGATATAATTCAGTCTGAGAGACTCTTATCGCAGCCAGAGATGCACATCCTAGATTGTATATACCTGCTGTCCTCTTTTCTCCAAAGCTCTTTTGGATATTTGATGGCCCAGGTGTTTGCCTAGGGCTGGGGTCAGCCCGTAATACCTGCTAATGAGTTGTCTCGAGTTTCCGATCTTGAGTGATAGTGAAGTCAGTCTTCGCAATGAACCCGGCGAAAGTGCCACAGTGTTATTATTGGAGGTGTTGGCACAGTGTATCGTGGGAAGATGGGAAGTTGAACTTTACAAATTTGTTGAAATAATTTCCTACTTCAACCCAACACTTTAAAAAACTCACAGCACCTTAAATCCTCTACTATTTTCTTCTCCAACTTTTGATTGTTTGATGATAACTTCTAATGTGAGAAGTTGAAAACCATGGTACATATTTCATTCACGTTTATTCATTTAGTTTCAGTTTTGACAACTTCTCTTCTGAGGAGGCGAACATCACAAAATTTTAACTACACCTACAAGTTTGCAGTCAATTCTGTATAAGTAGGAAGGAAAGTTGTCATTACATGGCTGTGCACGATTTAAAGGAAACATTCCGAGCATTAGCCTTGGCTTTCCCATTCGGGAGCATTGTGTAATACATCCTCTCCCCAACCTACCATTCAAAATTTGCCGATGGTTTTTAATGTCTGGGAGTCATGGATGGGGTTAAATATTATTTAGCTGTGCATTACGGATAATAAATAATGAATCGACTTACAAACAATATAATTTAACATTAGTACTTTGTAACGGACTTAAATCGCCTCCAGGGGTGCAATGGGGCCAAAATCCGCACTCATAGAGAGAGGGGGTTGTGACAAGAGATACGACTCGTACTAATAGCGTATGTGCTATGTTCGGAGAAGATGATTTTCTGGTACTCGGATCCTCGTCTATTGCCAAACACAGCATTCCAAGAACTCGAGCATGACGTGTTCAACCTGGCGTGTGAGCGACGCATTCTCTTGGATCTGACGGTAGCTGTCACAACTTTAAAGCGTTTTTGTAGCAGTTGTAAAGCACTTGAACTTCCATTGACTACAACTGCCTGGTACAAAACTTACAGTCGGGTCAGCGTAGGAAGTTACGTAAAGGCAAGGAGGTGGGGGAAAATCAGCTGACCGCAGTCCGTCACCCCCTCTACACTCATCTAACACTTCCCCACCGTCTGCATGCCCAATGGCAGGAGCGGGAAGTGGGTGGTGGATCGGAGGATCAGGTAGGGAAGGAGTATCAGATTGCTACTTCCCCTCCTCCGGCGGCCCATCTGGTGATTGAGGGGAGTTATCATCTCAGATAACTTCTTACGCTGACCCGACTATAGTCCTCATCTCGTAAATCATATGACCACTTATGGAGGTTGTGATATAGTTAACTAGTTAGTTCAACAAGAGTGAATGCTTACAGAACACCTTAACAAATATACCACGGGAAAGATGGTGGTGCTTATCCTTTATAGTTTACGTTAACCAGATCGAATATCTAGGAAGACGCTAGTCTCCTCACTATACCAAGCCTTCAAAAAACCGACAAGCTGCCACTACGATGACGAGACATGCCGAGATAAGTTACAAAGTAGAACTTAGGCCTAACATTGGTTCCCTCCCGATCTCACCCTGGCGACTCAAACGTAATTTTCTTTGCATATCCTGGGAAGGACATGTCCCCAGAATCGCCTGATGCCAAATATGCAACGATAGATCGATTCTATATAAGCTAAAACGAATTGTCAAAATGCATGTTGCCTTACTTTCTTCATTATTTCCATCTTGTCTGGTCCCCCATTTTTACCCGTTCATTTGACCTGACAAAGTGCCTTTTGGGGTTTTGGAGCTGCTATGACAAATTGGTAGGGGGTTGTAAGGGAGGGGGTAAATATGAATTAGCAATCTCATCCACATTCCCTAGTCAGATTTTGATGAAATTTTCGGAAGCTTGAGCTGCTACGACCAAGTGGTGGAGTTGGGGGGGGGGGGGGGGGTAAATATGGAATAGCTATCTCATTCAGCCAAATCAGTCAAACCTTGCCCTCCTAGACCACAAAAATGTGTGATATCCCCTCTAAAAGACACTGAGCGAACAAAAGATGAAAAGCCAAAAATTGCATGGTATATCCGATTTGGGCCAAGCCAATAGTCGGATCGCCGTCTCCTAGTACAGTACATTCATTCTCTCACTCTTTTCGACTGTGCATGGGAGTGAGACCCTTTTTCAAGTCTTCAGACTGCGATTCGAATATTGGTTTGACCCAAATTGGATAATAAGTATTTGGCTTGGCATCTTTCGTACGAATTTGATATTTTTGTACAAAGTTGGTTCGATTTTGCCATTAACTATGCTTGTTAAACTTGCAGGTCATTATTCCTACACGTTGTACTTCATGAGTGACGCCTATTTGGGATGCGACCAAGAATATAAATTCAGCATCGATGTTAATGAGTACGATGGTTCGGGAGACAGCGATTCAGATTAAATTGGAAACAAGATTGGAATGTAAATATAGTTTCTAGGTGGAAATTCTTGTTTTTAACGTAATTATAATAAATCCTTTTCTGTACATTTTAGTTTCATTTGTGAATACAAATCTTTACTTAATACAAATGATACATATTATACGATAACAGTTTCTATTACATTCTACTAATAATAATGTGTTTATTATTTCCCTTGTTTTTTCTACTTGAATGTGCTAGGTACAACTTTTATCACTTCTTATGGTTGTTCAAACAGAAATTGAATGCAAGTAAACACTTTCAGAGCTAGGATCCCTATCATCCAGACAAATCAAGGCTTCAAGTCCACTCGTCGCCGGAACATGCAGACCAGCACAATCCCAAGGCTTATAATTCCCAAATTCATCACGCAAATGTCGGACTGCTGTGCTGTTCTTCCCTTCCCTCTTCCTGGAATATGGGTATTGCTCCCACTATTCATCAATAGTAAATAATATTCTCTCAACGGATACTTACCTACATCTTTGGTGCTTCCACATATAGGGCAACAGGCGATTGTCTCCGGAAAAAAGTGAAAGTTCCAATAGCGGCGGTTCAAAATTGGCGATTGATCCTGGTGGAACAGACAATCGCAGAGCGAGGTTCGGCGATTGCCCCCCTTTGTTGACAACAGAGATAAGGACGCGATTAAGAATGTGCCGGTTCACCGTCACTAATTAGTTGACTTGACAGGACAACAACATTGGCAAATGGCTGCACTGGGCATTCGGTTTTCCTCTACTCAACCCGCACGAAGTTGGCGACGTGTTTTGCTCTTGGCTGCTAGACCGCCCAGATGGCGACGCCGAAAAAACTATTGCCTTTTCTCTGTACCTCCACGATACCTACGTAATGGATAATGCCAAGTTTCCCCCATCCATCCCTGTGGGCCTCGAAAACAGGTGACACCACCAGGACAACGAATGCGTGCAAGTCCTTTCATTCTCACTTTAGGCACAGCTTTACGTCACCCCACCCGAACATTTTCGTGTTTGTAGACGCTTTAGTTTCCTATCAGACTGAAATCTACGTAAAAACGTTTGACTCTGAAGAGCACACTACCTCCACTCAATCCACACAAAAAATCACAATGGATCAGCAAACTCATTAGTCGTCAAACCTCCCAGGATGACCCGTATGTTTTTGCTAAAAGGGTGAGCGTGAAGTTTGGCGGATTTTCGACGAAACAAAATGAATTTGTGATTTTTTTAATTTGGCTGTGATATTATCACTGTGTCAGTATTATTATCTCATTCGTGTAAGCTACTATATTTCTCAATATACAGGTACTTTCCTGCCCACCGCTAATTAGTCCTTAACGCCACCGATTCCCGCACATACATATATGCTCTTCTCCATGTTCCGATTTCGTCTGGAATGAATTATTCAGGGCAGGGCCCCGATCTGAAATTTGAAATTTCTCTGACCAGATGGCAAACTTTCCTCATTCTAAAAAATCAAATTACATTGGCATAACAGTAGATATGTAAAAATAGATTGACCTAATAGATTAATGAATGAAAATCCTTGATAATTGCATTTGTTTAAAATAATAATTTTATTCGTGCAATAAAAATAAAACAAAAGTACGAAGTTGGGAGACCGGTATAGCTTTCTCACCTATTGTATAACATGGAATATCACGTTGCATGCATTTGGAACATAACAAGCCGAATATGAAGTGGTAGCTAACAACGTAGGAAACATATTTATTTTAACAATGAAAGACTCCTTTGAATAGTTGGTAATTAGAAATATATTTGGCGTGGGAATGAGTGATGAAATTACGCCTGTACACCCTAGTGGATGTTTTGAAATGGTGGATCAGCTGTTGTGTGTATTTTAAAAATAAACTGCGTGATTTTGTGAGGATTAAAATTTGTTTAGATTTGATTATTATTATTGACAGGAATACCACATTTCTGTCTTCGGGCCGTTGATTTGCAAGGAAAATATGTGAATTGTCATAATTTTTTAAAAATAACTTGACAGCTCTTTACAATCGACGCGACGACGCAACTCCACTATGTATAGGAATTCCATTTTTCTGGTTAATTGCTTCTGTTTTTTAGTAAACAAATTAAGTAATATTACTTCAACAAAAAACACACTATCACCAGCCAAAAGGGAAAAAAGCAAAATAAAACTGTATGTTTACATCATAAAAGTAGGCACCTACACCATTATTCATTTGTTTCATGTTGCTAACGTTTCTCGATCTACTCGCAGTTGTTTTTATTAAAATAAAGTTCATGTTAGCGAGAATAAATAGAATTTTGGAAGACCTATGAGGAATTACAGACTTTGGCCCCATCAAAACTCGCAATCACATGCATCGTACTGCAAATGGTAAACCCCCTTTTTGCGAGTGCAGCCTGTGTGCGCATGGCTTACATAGGTCTTCCGTAGAAAGAAATCCCAGGCCTGATGGCTTACATCCCCCTCCCCCCCTTCCACAATCACAGAAAAGGGCCTCTGTCGGCTGCGCTGTCCCTAAATTTGTTGCTTAGTACAACAAAATTCTTAATCTTTTTCCAATCTAGGTTTCTAAGTGAGGACCTCCCGATTATATGATGTCCTAAAGCCTGGATCCCCAGAATCTATCATAGTCACGCAGAAAGTGTTCAGCTGTGTCTTCTACATTTCCACATTCGCAAAGTGGAGAAGGTATCTAGACATGGGAAATAGGGTCCTCTTAAAGCTAAAGTGCCCTGTGAGGACCCCAACTATTCTTATCGCAGCTGGAGATACACATCCTGGATCGTCTATACCTATTAGCCTCTTTTCTCCATATCTCTGTTAGATCTATGATGGCTCAGGTGTTCGCCTTGCACCATTAAGGGTGATGATGGACGACCCCAGCCTGGCAACGTGATCTACCTCCTCGTTTTCCATGTGTCCCTCATGATCTGGCACCCACACACTTTTTTGTAAAGTTGAGTACCCAATTTGATCAGTTCATCTTCAGCCTCTTTTAGTATTTTCGAGGTTGTAATCGGATTCATTAGAGCTTTGATGCAAACCTGGCTATCTGTATGCATGACTACTTGTCTAGTTCTTGTGTTACCACTCTCTAGTAAGCTGTCAAAACACATGATAATGGCATATAGTTCACTCGGGAAGACAGTGGTACGTGCATCCAGATGTGGTATGTGTGCATGACATATATCAGGATGAGCCAGTGAGAGGTTTTTCCACAGCACCTGCACCCTATTCTTTTGTCTCTTTCAGCAGCTTCTGTCAAAAGCATCAAAGCTTCTGCAAATCCTCTTTTTCTTATTGACTCTCTTCTATATTTTGAATGAACCTAATTGAACCATTGCATGAATGAGTTCAACTTCATTAAACTGATAACGAAAATGGAATGGGAATCAAGGATTGCTAAAGTGGAATAGGCACAGTCTGCCATTTTTACTGTCATTCATCTTCCTTCTTCAATATTCAGCAGTGCTACTAGAGAGAGCATCGATACTTGTGTGATATGTGCATAACTTCCACATTGTCATTAGTCAGAAAACAAGATTTACAACAAGTATTAAATTTTATTTAATATTGTAAATTAAATTATTAACATTTGTAATTGAAATTAAATAATCTCTTGCAATAATAAAAAATAAATAAACTTTCTATCCATAGGTACTTTAGGAGCATTAAAAACATTATTACGTCTAAATGCTATAAGAAATAATCCTCTCAAGGAATGTATAACAAATAATACAAGTAGTAATAAAAGGCCTTTGCTCAGTGTGACATGTGCAAACAACGACTTCTTGACGTCATGGACAGTAAGTAGTAAGTATCGTGAAGAGATGATCCCATCTTGCACTAGCCTTTTCACTGCGACACATATGGGGGTACCCAGCTTCCAAATTGTTTCTCAAGCTCTCTAGCGACTGCAAGGCACAAGTGGTCGTTGTGGGGAGTTGAAACAACCTGTAAACGTAATATCCCACATCAGCGTACATCCAAAGGTTCAGAACAAAAACCTAAAGAAACTAACTACCTATGCCTACAACGATCAGCATGAGGAAACGTTTGACATACAACTACAGGGTGGGCCCCGGGAATAGACCAAAAAACTAATAGGAATAACTCTAGGTATTTTAAACGTACAACCATTTTATCTACATTTTCATGAAGGGAAATGAGTGCCGGAAGTGCAGGAAATGAGAAAGGGAAATGGAGGTGTGGTGAAATCCACCACCTCTTTTCAACAGCCCTTTTCAGGGCTACCAAAAAGAGGTAGGCACACCACAAAAATATTTACAAGACGTCGAAGTACAACTCCGTCAAACAAAATATTTCACCGGAGAGAAAATACTAAATTCTCTCCCAAAAGTGAAATATTAAAGATTAACACGCAAGGCGACCTCCCCAAACATTTACTGGGCGAGAGAGATACGACAAACATCTCGAGACAAGTCGCCTTGAACGAGAACACGCAAGGCGACCTCCCCAAACATTTACTGGGCGAGATAGATGCGACAAAAAGTTCGAAACAAGTCGCCTTGAATGAGAAACCTCAAACAGGAAAACTCAAGGTCGTTCAGCCACCCCCGGGGACCCCGTCAAAGCAACGGACGCAGGGAAACCACCTCGAAAAACCAACTCAGCTATCGTATGCCCAGATACTGAGAAAACACTGTGCGAACCAATGAGATTGCACAGTCGAATTTATGAAATTAAGCGGACCAACCAGGAGGCGGCAGGAGGCGGCCACCTCCCTATAAATACCCCGCTGGGAGCCCTCCGAAATCCATTCCACTCTCCGCTCTCGACGACGACACCTCCGAAGTACGAAGAATTCTACACGCTCTACGCTGACGAACCTTCTGCATTGCGAGTTCATCTCAAGAACGGCTTCCTACTGCTTTCTACAAGCCAGACCTTCTCTCCACACAGATTTCGCATTGGCATCTACGAGTCCAGTGATTATTCATCCTGCTCATTGCCCAACGTAGTTCTTCTGTTAGGACGCCACCCGGTACTTCTATCGATATTCTCTTTAGACAGTACGCCCGAGGGACGTTCCGAGCCGTGTCACCCGGACTACATAGCCTTAAGCTCGTAGTCGACCGCTGGGGCGCGCCGGTAAATTACTCAGCTCCTACGCTCTAATTTACCGTCTACGGAAGTCTTTTTCAAGACTGCGAGGTAGGACCCTGCCGTCTGAGCATTGGAAAGACGCTCCGGCAAGCGAGTCCACTTCCAAAACCCTCTATTTTTCACACGTAGAGGCATCGAAACGAGCCAAAAACTCGATCATTTCGATGGAACGTCAGCCTTCTTACTTCCCCTTACAAGGGAAGGAGGAAGGCGGCAAGGCCGGGCCGAGTGACCAACGTAGTGCGCCCTACCGGCCACACGGTGAGTCCACTGAACCAAACATCAGTGCAAGGCGCGACCCTCACGTCCGGATCGCCTTCTCGCCCGACGTATTCGTTCGAGAAACTTTCGAACAAGACTCACCTACACAAAAGATCGAGCAAACCTTTCAGACTCGCTCTGAAGCCGATCTTTATGATTCGACCAAGCTGTCCGACTACCCACGATATCCGACGCAGGCTTACACGGTCGATCCGAGTGTCAAATACACTCCAAATGCACAAAAAGCAGAGGATACTTTTCAGTACCTCAACCAAGCTCAATATATTCCCCTTTCAGATGTAAATCTAAGGCCGGAATATTACAAAACGGCTCAGTACGAAACTGATCGAACCCAGCACTTGGTGCACGAGCCTAGCGCTCCACGCGGCTGCGACACGGACTATCCACCCTTCCAGCCCGCGAAATCAGTTGACCTTGGCGGCTCCGCCCGCATTCCTCGCGGGGGTGGCCTAGAAACCAACCCGCATAACCGGGATATAAATGTCCGACTTGGTCTACCAACGTCAAGTCAAACCTATATAAATCCACTACAAATGGTGACCCCGCCTTTGAACAGGCTCAACACGGAGCATTTCGTTCCCTCTTATGAAGCTAGTGGATTTCAGGGAACCACTGCAGGCGTGCGACCCCCGCCGGGCCTCTACGCCCCACATCTCACGCAACATCCCTCTACAAACAGTGGCTTTCAAGCACTTTTAGAGGAGATGGGAGATTATCAAAAACCAGTCTTCCAAAAGAAGAATATTGATCGTGCACTCGCCGAGTTCGATCAATACTGCGTGAGAAAACACATGAGAACGCAAAACGAATGCTTCTCAGCTATATACAAGTGGGTACCAGAAGAAATGAGGGAAGCTATAGACTCAGCTTACCTCACGGCGCCTCACGCACCCTACGAAGAGGCCAAACAGCGCCTCCTACGAGAATATGGGTTGTCTTTACAGGACAGGCTCCTCGCACTCGAGGACCCCGCATCTCTCGCCAAAAAACCCAGCACCAAGTACCACGAGATGTACTCGAAAGCTGTTGGGTACTTTTCGGAAGCTCTAATCACTCAAAAGTGGATTGAGACTCTTCCCATCGAAGCACGAGGTATGGTCGCAGCTCAGCCTACCACGACCTCCCGGCTCGACCTAGCTGATACGCTACACGCGTACAGAGCAGAGAATACTTCTCTGAACATACGAGGAGTTGAATCTACTCCGAAACCCATAAATACTGGTTTCAAAAAGGCCCTCTCGAAACAAGCTGAGTTCAAACCCCAACCAGTGGAGAGTAAACCTCACAAACCGATGGCCTACGTCTGTCGAAACCACGTACGTTTCGGTAACGAAACTCGCAAATGTGCAGACCCAGAACACTGCACTTGGAAGACAAACACTGCTTCCAAAACTAGCAAAAAGGCTGCGACTATAAGCCAGCCTAAAACCCGGGTTTCTACCGAAAATACTCAGCAGTCGGTACAAGAAAGTACCATTCCAACCTCCGACACAGAGAGTTCGGAAAACGAATAACTGCCAGCGTATCTGAGCCTATACGCCGGCAGTCTACTGAGTACAAAAGGCTTTTTTTTCAAGTGCAAACTAAATGGCACTGAATTTCTCATTGACACGGGAGCAGAAGTGAACATTCTGCCCCACAATGTCACAAAAAAATTGGGCTTGAATATTCTCAAGTCCAACGTTAAGCTCACAGCAGCTAACGGAGCCCCTATAGATACACTAGGGCGAGCTGACACAACAATTAACATCGGCCTCGGGGACATGACCACCGAGTTTATGATCACGAAAGTTGATCTAGCGATCCTAGGTATCCCATTCCTCGAATCTTGGGATATCGGAATACGGGTCAAACACAAGTACATTTATAAAGATAAAATGAAGTGCTATGCCGATCAAAAAATAGCTGCAGTCATGAACAAAAAGTTCACTGACGAACAAATTGCAGCTACTATCCCTCACCGTGACAATACACCTCAACCAGAGGACGTGCAAATCACGGAGGACGAAAACATTCGCTCTATCATTAACGAATACAGTGATAAAATGAGCAAAATTCATGGTAAATGGAAGAACAACGGGGTTTACCACCGTATAACCACGGAAGGAACTCCAGTACACTTCCGAGCGAGACCCATGGCAGGAGAAAAACGGGCTCAAGTCAAAAAGACTTTTGACGAAATGCTTTCAGAAGGCATAATTGCACCATCGGATTCCGAATGGGCATCTCCGTTACACTGTGTGCCAAAAAAAGACGGGTCATGGAGAATCACCGGCGATTACCGTTTCCTCAACGCGAAAACGAAGAAAGACGCCTACCCTCCTCCTCACATTCGCTCGTTCCAAGCGAATTTACATGATACGCAAATCTATTCAACAATAGATTTAAAATCGGCGTATTATCATATCCCGATGCACCCAGATGACGCTCATAAAACTGCGATTATTACACCTTTCGGTCTTTATGAGTTTAAGAAAATGAGCATGGGTTTGGCCGGAGCGGCTCAAACATGGCAAAGATACATGGACAGCATCATGCGAAAATTTGATTTCGCATTTGTATACCTAGATGACATCCTGGTGGCTTCGAAGAATTATAACGAACACATGAACCACCTCAGACAAATTTTTGACAAACTAGGGGAACACGGACTTCGAGTAGGTTTTGATAAATGCATTTTTTCGAAACCTACCGTCGATTTCCTAGGTTTCACTATCTCGAAGGAAGGAATAACTCCTAAACGAGACAAAATAGAAGCCATAGAACAATTTCCTAGGCCAGTAGACGTACGAAGTCTACGCAGATTCCTGGGTATGTGTGGTTTCTACCGAGCATGCTCAAGCAAATTCGCTCACACGGCACAACCTCTGTATGACTCCATTCAGTCAAACAAAAAAAATGACAGAACACCTATCGAATGGACATCAGAAAGAGAAAAAGCTTTTAACAGCTTAAAGCAAGCAATGATCAAAGCAACATTGCATAACATTGCTCACCCACACCCTACAGCGGAGTGGAGATTAGTCTGTGACGCGTCCGACACACACATCGGAGCGGCGCTAGAACAAGAAATTACAGACAAACATGGCTCGAAATCGTACCAACCATTGGGATTTTTCAGCAAAGAGATTCCAGAACAATGGAAGAACAAAGCATCTTTCGACAAGGAAATGTTCGCCGTTTACCAAGCGTGCATTCACTGGCACAACGACTTGGACGGCAGATCCTTCCATATTTGTTCGGATCACAAGCCTCTGCTAGGCACGATGCTTAAAAAGAATGCTCATTTTTCTAAAATGAGATTAAGATGGCTAACATACATCTCTCAAATGACGAGTGACATTCGTCATATTTCAGGAGAGAGCAACGTCGTCGCCGACGCACTCTCCAGACCCTTCGATCCGGTTGAAATTCAAACGAAATCGATTTCAACACAGACGGACGAGGGTCCACCCATAGCTGAAATTTCGAAAATTACGGCTGCAATAGAATGCAATCTTCTACTACACATTTCAAATTCACAAATTCGCTCTCCCCCTACCGCGGAGGACAAATTGAAACTCACACGAGTTGAATTCTCTCAAGGAGAAATTTGGTGTAACCTAGACCTAGGACACCCTAGACCTTATATTCCAAACGAAATAAGGGAAGAAATAATAAGCCAAATTCACAATTTGGGACACCCAGGTATACACTCTACAGTGTATAAAGTTAAACAACGATATTTTTGGCACGGACTACGTGCAGATGTCTCAAACTGGGTCCGAGCGTGCGAAACTTGCCAACGAGCAAAAATCACGCGCTCCGTGAAGCTCCCTTACTCCGAATTTGAAACGGCAAACAAATTTTCACACGTACACGTGGATATTACCGGACCTTTACCTTTAGCAAAAGGAGGGAAACGTTACATTTTGATGATGGTTGATAGAGCAACGGGTTGGCTAGAGGCAGTCCCTCTCAACAACATCGAAACAACCACAATCACAAATGCCTTTATCAATATTTGGGTAGCTTCAAAAGGCGTACCTAAATACATCACAAGTGATCAGGGCACCCAATTTGAATCAGATCTGTTCAATTCCATTATGGAACGTCTCGGAGTAAAACATACTCACACGTTACCATACAAACCATCAACAAACGGTATGGTAGAACGCAGAAACAGATCTTTGAAAGAAGCTCTCAAAGCTCAAAACGAAAATTGGCTCGATGCACTTCCCAAAGTTCTACTCGCCATGCGTACGGCAGTAGACCCGGCGACTGAAACTACGCCTTTCCAAAAAGTTTACGGGATTGATGTACCACTCCCAGGAGACATTTTCGTAACTTCTACGAACCTTTCGGAACCTCTTTTCTTCCGACCTACGCATATTAAACATAATAACACGAAATATGCCGTAAACATGCCCAAAAATTTGGATACATGTACTCATGTCTATATCAGAGTGCCCACACAGCTCACCTCTCTCCAATGTCCTTACACGGGACCGTTCAAAGTAGTTAAAAGAGATAAGTTTTCGGTTACAGTGCAAATTGGCGAACATACTAAGAAAGTTCCCAAACAGCAAATCAAGCCAGCTTATACTCTACACTCGGAAGAAGCTGTATCGCAAGGACAATCTCTGTCACAAAATCAGACAGGAAGTAAGGAGAAAACTCCCCGAAAATCCGCCAGAGGGCGCGTTCCATCTACCAAATTTGACGGAAAGTGGGTAACTGCGCTCGAAACAAGCCACGCCCATTTTTCTCGGGTAGGAGCAGTGGGAAGTATAAATATGGAAAGCCCCACAGCCAGAGACCATAACAATCTCAACCATGGCAGCTTCTACTCCAGCAAACATGCTTACCGACGAGGTCGAGGAGTTCCTCCTTGCCGAGGAAGCTCTACCAGCTCCGCTCGGCCCACTACCGCCTTCGCCGAAACGAGAGACGGAGACTGCTACACAAGCTCCCACGGAGGTGGTCTGGACGAGGCCCCAGCCCTACCAGCCACCAGCTCCACCCACCCAGCCACTGCCTACGCCTCCGCCCGCTCACCAGCTACCAGCACCCCCCAGGCAGTGGATCTCCTCGGGCGACGTTCCGGTTCCTCGCTGGGAGGAGATGAGCACCGCGGGGTGGTCAGAGCCCAGCACCTCCCGGGCTCCTCCGCAACAGCCCAGCCGCGGCCGCGGGCCAAACCCTCGCGGGTTTGGTTCCCGTCGGCAGAGCTCGGGCCGGCCAAGGCCGCCCCGCGACGCTCGTCGAAACCGGCGAGGCCGGGGCGCACCACAGGGACGGGACGCGAGGCCTGCACCTCCGCCTCCGCCCCAACTGGCGAGGTTCTCCTACGGAGAATTCCGGGTGGACCTCCCAGTTCTCCCCCATCGGCGTCGTCGTTGATAACACGACGTCTTGGGGGGGCCCCTGTGGTGAAATCCACCACCTCTTTTCAACAGCCCTTTTCAGGGCTACCAAAAAGAGGTAGGCACACCACAAAAATATTTACAAGACGTCGAAGTACAACTCCGTCAAACAAAATATTTCACCGGAGAGAAAATACTAAATTCTCTCCCAAAAGTGAAATATTAAAGATTAACACGCAAGGCGACCTCCCCAAACATTTACTGGGCGAGAGAGATACGACAAACATCTCGAGACAAGTCGCCTTGAACGAGAACACGCAAGGCGACCTCCCCAAACATTTACTGGGCGAGATAGATGCGACAAAAAGTTCGAAACAAGTCGCCTTGAATGAGAAACCTCAAACAGGAAAACTCAAGGTCGTTCAGCCACCCCCGGGGACCCCGTCAAAGCAACGGACGCAGGGAAACCACCTCGAAAAACCAACTCAGCTATCGTATGCCCAGATACTGAGAAAACACTGTGCGAACCAATGAGATTGCACAGTCGAATTTATGAAATTAAGCGGACCAACCAGGAGGCGGCAGGAGGCGGCCACCTCCCTATAAATACCCCGCTAGGAGCCCTCCGAAATCCATTCCACTCTCCGCTCTCGACGACGACACCTCCGAAGTACGAAGAATTCTACACGCTCTACGCTGACGAACCTTCTGCATTGCGAGTTCATCTCAAGAACGGCTTCCTACTGCTTTCTACAAGCCAGACCTTCTCTCCACACAGATTTCGCATTGGCATCTACGAGTCCAGTGATTATTCATCCTGCTCATTGCCCAACGTAGTTCTTCTGTTAGGACGCCACCCGGTACTTCTATCGATATTCTCTTTAGACAGTACGCCCGAGGGACGTTCCGAGCCGTGTCACCCGGACTACATAGCCTTAAGCTCGTAGTCGACCGCTGGGGCGCGCCGGTAAATTACTCAGCTCCTACGCTCTAATTTACCGTCTACGGAAGTCTTTTTCAAGACTGCGAGGTAGGACCCTGCCGTCTGAGCATTGGAAAGACGCTCCGGCAAGCGAGTCCACTTCCAAAACCCTCTATTTTTCACACGTAGAGGCATCGAAACGAGCCAAAAACTCGATCATTTCGATGGAACGTCAGCCTTCTTACTTCCCCTTACAAGGGAAGGAGGAAGGCGGCAAGGCCGGGCCGAGTGACCAACGTAGTGCGCCCTACCGGCCACACGGTGAGTCCACTGAACCAAACATCAGTGCAAGGCGCGACCCTCACGTCCGGATCGCCTTCTCGCCCGACGTATTCGTTCGAGAAACTTTCGAACAAGACTCACCTACACAAAAGATCGAGCAAACCTTTCAGACTCGCTCTGAAGCCGATCTTTATGATTCGACCAAGCTGTCCGACTACCCACGATATCCGACGCAGGCTTACACGGTCGATCCGAGTGTCAAATACACTCCAAATGCACAAAAAGCAGAGGATACTTTTCAGTACCTCAACCAAGCTCAATATATTCCCCTTTCAGATGTAAATCTAAGGCCGGAATATTACAAAACGGCTCAGTACGAAACTGATCGAACCCAGCACTTGGTGCACGAGCCTAGCGCTCCACGCGGCTGCGACACGGACTATCCACCCTTCCAGCCCGCGAAATCAGTTGACCTTGGCGGCTCCGCCCGCATTCCTCGCGGGGGTGGCCTAGAAACCAACCCGCATAACCGGGATATAAATGTCCGACTTGGTCTACCAACGTCAAGTCAAACCTATATAAATCCACTACAGGGGGGAAAGTTTTAAAAATAACATCCAGCATATGGTGTCTATCTCATTCATAGCATGAAGCAAGTCGTTCCAAGAAGTTTCTGTGGACGAGCTCTAGCAATGCTTCCTTAATTGAACGAACTTTGGTTGTTATTGCATCCTTAAGAGCGTCCAAGGTGCGCGGTTTAGTCGCATAAACACTGGTTTATGCTTTGAGTCCTGCTTCCAATAAAACAAGTACCCTTTTTTCTCGGTACATAACTCCCTAACTATCATACATACATTAGTTTACGAAAATACTATTATACAAGGTTACCTGCAGCCCAATGGGGAGTCCATTCTTTGATAAACCCATGGGAACGTTGGTCGCAGGTAGCTGCAGTGCGTTGAATATCCCCCAATATGCGAAATTGTAGGGCCTCAACAAAGACTCGTAGTGATAAGGCGCTTCTCTGGGACCGCTTGGGAAAAGAAGAACGCCGTTTTCTCCCAATTCATCCTGTCAAAGTAAGATCATAACATAATGCAGCTGCGTTAAAATAAGGGCGCGATCACACCATACAGAAAGAACGCAAGATTTAATAAATTTAAGGCATTTTTTGAAAATTTTGATTTTAAATTTTTTGGAGCCATTGCAATAGCTTCATTTTCAATAAAATTTGCTAAGATTTAAAATTGTAAAATCTCTTACACTGTTTACTTTATTTTGTAGATGAAAGTAAAATTTAAAATTGATTTTTTTATAAAAATCAAATTTAAGGTAGTCTGGTGTTTATAAATAGACAACTTCAAATTCAATTTTTATAAAGTCAATTTTATACATGATTTCCATCAACCAAATAAAGAAAATATGTTAGATAATATATATATATATTCTATAGTTTATATTTAATCTGATTTAGAGATATAAATCAATGCTGATTTGAAGAAGCCCCACTTCTTGGGGAGAAACGTCGGTAGAAAATAAAAACCAAATTAGCAGACAAGCCGTTTTTTTTCTCAAGTTTTCTTATAATTTAAACTTTCTAAATAAAGAAAAGTTGCAGTGAACTTGTAGGAAGAAGCTGGTTACCAGAAAAAATCTTGAACTTCTTCATCAATTTACAAATGTAGTTGTTGAGCCAAACTTGACTCAATCAACTTTATTTAGTGAAGTAGTATTTCACCGAATAAAATTACGAATAAAACTACTTCCCCTCTAAAAAAACACAAAGGACAGTCTCAACATATGAACTGATAAATATTAGGATCAGCTGCAGTAAAATACAAAATTGTCAAAATTTGAGCGTGATTGAGTCATGAACCCAACCAACAAAACAAAACATAAAGAATTCGATTTCCATAGAATAAACTGATTCAATGATACGTATCTTCAGTAGGTTGGGTGTGGTGAGAGTAGAGAAATCTGTATAGGCTTCTCAAATACAAATTGAACCCAGTAAATAACACCAAACATACAAGGTAAGAATACTACATTCAATAACTTAACAAATAACAACTATCCCAAAATGATATAACTAAACATAACTACTGCTCAACAGGTCAAGACCAAGAGGTTCAACTATCAGACTATATGTGTGTCCCTCCACACAAATTTTCACACATTTCCCTCGATCTTAACATAATTGACGCAAGCAACATCTCCAAATATATCTGTTAAGAATACCACTTTCAATAACCTAACAATAAATATTATCTACTCGTAATCATGCATATAACTAAACACTACTAATGATCAACAGGTTATGACTGAGATGTTCAAGGAGGCCCCCAAAAAACTTACATTTAAACATGATACACTTTCACCAATCAATAATAAGGTAAATATGTACACTAAAACCCAAATCATTAATAAGTACCTATTAGATTAGCTATGACTTAGTTGTATAAATGTGAAAAAATAATTATTGCAGCTCTGAAGAGGCCAAATGATTTGCTCAGCCTATGATTAAACCACATTATTTGAGAAGCCTATAAAAATTTCTCTACCCTCAACGCACCCAACCTACGAAGGTCATGTCAAAAATCCATAACTAATGTGATATCTTCAGTTGAAATCAATAAAGGTTCTGGAAAGTAATATTGCTGACTCGCTAACTCACCGCAATATCCTTGAGTAGCTCTTTAGTTTGATTCTCCGCCCATTTCACGTTAGTTTGTGGTAACACATTCAAATCCAGTAACCTCATGATTATTGGCAATGTGTAGTTGGACTGGCCAATTAAAAATTTCGGCAGTTCCTCTTTTAAAGTGACTTCTTTCTGAAATTAATCAAGCATCAGAACGGAATAAAAATGTGTTCTGTGTGCGTCGAACGTATTCAAATAACACGTTTAAAAACGATCCAGTTTTGCAGTCATGAGCTTGAGCGCGAATTATCATAATTCTATGGCTTTTTATTTCAAGCCATTTTTTCAGATACATGAGCACTTCGTGAGCCAAAAAATTTTAAATAGAAGTTTAAGAACGTAAAACTTATCTCGAGAAAGGTTAATCAGGGATCCAGCGTGCAGAAATAGATTAAAAAACCAATGGGTTCTGAAATTTGCAAATAGAATTTAGGGTACCTACTTACAAAACTCTTCAAAAAAGGCCTGTCTACCCTACAGTTGGTTCTAAATTGGTTAAATTAGGTTAGGAATGGAGATGGGATGCACCCTGTTGTTTTTGTTTTTTCTTTTCTCAAACACTGAGAAAGACCAGCAATATCAAGCTCCGACTTGAGCCAAAGTAGAATGAAATCTGAGCATTTTCCTCAAGAGAAGTAACCCCCCCCCCCCACCAATTTGTTTTTCCCACAATTTTTGAGATATCGAAGTGAAACTTGGAGAGCGTTTATGGGGTTCCAGATTAAGCTTCTGCTGGAAAGTATTTGTAATTTTTAAACGTTTTAGTGATTTTTTAGCACATTTTTTGAAATGTGACCAATTTGGAAAGCTTGATTTTTTGGTGCAGGTCAGAGCTTTTATTTCAATCTTAGGGAGAATTATCGTCCAGAATGACACGCGCGCGTGCACACACACACACAATATATATATTTATAAATAGGTACATTTATATATACATAGTTGAACTCTAGGATTCGTTTTAGAATGTCTCAAAGCAGACTTCAATGATTGATTTTTAAATTTTCCGAGCCATTGCAGTTGCTACATTTTTTTTAATTTTATTTTATTTTATTTTATTCATTTTTTTTTTTTTTTTTTTTTTTTTTTTTTTTTTTTTTTTTTTTTTACAAAAATTCATAAAAGTGGTCAATTTTTGAGTGAGACGTAAGTAATTTTCTATGTCGGGTTACAGATCAAAATTAAGAAAAAGTACATAACATGATTTCTGCAGTGGGTACGTAAAAAAAAGTGCTCGTGCGTTGGTGTTTCTCGTTTGTCTCTTCATTGATCAGAAGGGGTTGTCCATGGTAACTTGCAGTAGGTTATCAGGATTTTAGACAGAAGGTTCAACCATATTGCAGGAGAGACTGGTCACGAATTAGAGATTCGTTGGAAAAGAAAACCCAGTAATTTACAAATTGTTTAGGATAAAATATAAGTTTGAACTAATTTAAACAATAATAGGTAGGCGCACCTACCTCTCGGTTGCCAACATCATAGCCAAAGTTTATGCCTTCTTTTGTCATAGCGTGTCTCCAAATTGCCTGGCTATACCTGAATCCAGGAAAATCGACCTGAAAAGGAACATAATGATACAAATTGGAACTAATTTATGAGAGGCTGTTTTTCCAAGCAACATTGGATGTTGGAAAGAATTTTTTAAATGTTCCAGTTGTAATATCCTTCCCATACATCAACAAACTCCAACAATACTTGCTTATAATACCGATATTTTATATAGTAGCCAGTTTGTAATTCCTACAGTATCTAGGTAACCAAGATGTCTCGTATGTTTAGACATAAAAGTTAGTTTTCTTCCATGTGCAAATCGAGTATTTCAATACTAAATTTGCGACAAGGATAGCGAAGACTCACGGCAAAGGCAAAAACATTTCAAAAGTATAAGTTTACCTTCTTGGCAGGTTTTCCAGTGATTGAGGACAAATAGTCGGCAGCTTGAAGAATGGCTTTCCTGTTTTCCTTGCAAACTGAACTGACTTTCATGTCACCGGGTTCACACACGTAGACGATTTTCAACTCTTTCATATTCACCTTAGAAGAAACATTATACTCAGCAGTTTATATTGTATTATATTGATCTACGTTGTGCATTCTTGCATACAAACAATTTTGTGAAAGAAAATTGTGGACCTATGCACTATCGGTAATAATCATAAACGTGATTGGCTCTCTTACGATATGTCCTATGAGTATACATCTATAATGAGCTCAAAGATAGACCAAGTATAAATCATAATTAGTGACAACTTTCAAGGTGCATATCTGTTAATAGACTAATATAAAAATTTCTTATTTATCAGTAGTGAAAAGAGCCTGTAAATATATTGGACAGGATAATAGAAAGGCTAATGGTAGTTGGGTGGTGGGATGTGCATGATGAACAGAAAAAAAAGTTCCAGTCACGCAGCATGACCGTACGAGCGAATTTTAGTAATTCATCGTAATTATGATACATTGTGTTGATATTTGAGCACTTTGAGTGCAAAGAAATGATAGTCAACTATGTAAGTTAAAAAAGAGGGTAAAATTTTGGATTATATCTAGGGGCACTAGAGGTTGTTTTATTAACAATTATGATTTTGATAATCGAATACTTCATTCGATTCAGCATTCGAATGGCCCATCACTACCTTAACCTGAGATGGTTGTTTACGTTACATTATGAAACTATATTTACCTCTTCGTCGAGCTTCAATTTGCTGCAATTTTTCCCCAATAAGACTTTGAAGAACGGTACAAGATCTTCGGCATATCGTGTGATTGGGCCACCAGCTACAATGGTTGTTATCTCGTCTCCAACTCTGTATGTTAAGCCTTTAGTGGAAACTAAGTCTGAAAATTTCGAAGTTTTTCACCAGTTAGTTCTTTTTATATGGGTGAACATCTTGTTTGCCAAATGAGGAATATATTTTTTTTGGTAATTCCCACAAATGAGTAGGAGGATGTTAGTTATGTTTGCGTTCTCGTTTTTTATTGGTTGTCACCATAAATGGATGGAACTTTGTCATATGAATTGGGCAAGGGGAAGGACCTCTCGAGCTAGATAGTTCATAATTCTATCACTGTATATGGACAAGCGCCACTTTGACAGCTTGCTCTTAAAGAGAGTGAATCAAAGGAGCGTCCCCGCAAAACGCGACCTACCACAGTGGGTGCCAATCAAGCGGTTCTAACCGAATACTTGTTCCAGCTCCGAATATTGGTTGTTCATTCTCCTGCTCTTGCTCAATGTAACAGCTCTTGTCCGTTGACTTCGGAAGTTCCATTCCAGCCTTTATTCTGAGATTCCAGCATCTGTTGTTAGATTTATTCAGTTTTGCCCCTTATCCCTAATGGATAATTTTAAATGTCAGTGTTTTTATTGTGGGTTCTCCACCAAGTATAAATCTAGTTTGAGATCATGTGAGGAGAACCACCTTAAAATTCAAATAAAAGTCATACATCAAAATCTAGTCCGTATCGTTTCAAATTTTGTAGAAAAAAAATTAGCCTGACTTCAGGGAATTGAACTCAAGACCTTCAGTTCAGGAGTTAGGTGCTTTACTGTATGACCGCTGAAGACCCTAATTAATAATCTAAAGAACAACTCCTGCATATACGTCAATCCAAAAATATATAGTGGGAACCTACTGTCCCTTTTCCCCATATACAAAAGCGGTAACATGTAACTGTCTCAAGTCGTTCTACAAAAAGAACGGATTGTCAGCGCTACTCGCGGATTCTTCCGACAACAGCTCAAGAGCAGGTATTCAGAGCAGGAGTAGGTATTTGGTTAGAACCGCTCCGTTGGCACCCACTGCAGTAGATCACGTTTCCCGGAGACACTCCTGTGAATCAACCCAATGTTGTCGTTGTTTATATCATTGCCACTCAATGAGCAGTTTAAATGTTAAGCTACTTTTCTTTCTTTCTTTCTTTATTTATTTTTCTTTTCATTTTTGTTATTATTCATTTCAAACTATGATTTTCTCTACAGGTATCAAATAAGTCGTCAAGGTAAAAATCCAAGGGAAAACTTGAATGCCTGTGCACTCTAAACTGCTAAGATTTCAGGGCTGAAAATTGGCACGTTGGTATTATGATGCTGTGTATGTCTAGTCAATTACTAATATTTTGAACGCCTAAAAATACAACTGTAACTTTAATCTTCAAAATTAATGAAAAAACTTGGATGAACTAATGAAACAGGAAAGAAGATAGATTGATGAAAATAAAAAAGTTGCAGTCATACAGCATGATATTATGAGCGAATTTTCGTAAGTTACCATACTAATTATGCTAAATTGTTTTGAAATTTAAGCTTTTCGAGTGCAAAGAGATTCTCAACTATTATTTTTTATGACAAAAACGTATTATAAGTAGTAATCTGCCATTCAAAAAGAGATTTTGGATTTTTAGCTTTTTTGCAGTTTTCATCGATTCCTTAGAAAATTGTAATGAAATTTAAGAAACTTTTTCAGCCTAATTTTGTACATAATTTTTTTTATTGTTCTATTTTAAATTTGATAAACTTTATTAGAACAATATCCTGCAAAAAATGATGTATGTAGCGATTTTTAGCTATTGTTGGTGATTTTTTCAGCAAATTTTTTGAAATTTGACTAATTTAATGTACTCAAAAAGTGCTGGCCAACGAACCCATCCTTTCGTTTGGGATGCTTAATTTTTTAGCGCAAGAACGGAATTTTAGATCTCAATCCTAAGGCGAGTTATCGTCTGGAATGACGCATATGTACACATATGAAAAAGGAAACTTCAGGAATCGTTCCAGAATGTCTCAAAACGGATTTCAATGAAGAAAATTTTCAAAAATTTTGATTTTAAACATTTCCGATCCATTGCAATAACTTCATTTTCTACGGAAATTTGCTAAGAGGGTGTTTACCTGCAGTGGGTTTGTGACCAAAGAGACCACAGTAGTATGCAGGCATTCGCGTGGAGCCTCCAACATCTGTACCAATGCCGAATGGGGAGCCACATGAAGAAATTATACTGGCCTGCAATTTTTACAAAACTTCGTTCACTGAATGACATTAAAAATGGGGGAGAGGGTTCTGTGCTATGTTCCCTAAAAAATGGGCATAATGTCGGCTGATGTCAAATCAAAATCCCTTTGTGATAAATGAAGCCTTGAATGTCTGGGGAGGCGTAAGAACTCTGCTGACCTAACGTTCCAATAAAAATCCTTTACAACTTCCATATTTACTGCCCATCGTTCTCCTCGAACCCCACTTTCCCCGCTCGATCACTACTCCTTTTGTACGTTCAAACCCCCCCCAAATGACATTGCCAAAAAAATAAAAAATAAATAAATAAAAATAAAATCAAAGTCGTGATCTCACGAAACTGGTACTGTTCCTGGAAGTTTTTGAGGGTGCTTAGTCCGAATCCGAAACCCGCTTTTCACGTAAACGTCTGATTTTTGAGTTGCGGCACCTGCGTTTTTGAAAAAAATTTCTTAAATTCCAAGATAATTTATGTTCAATTAAAAGGTGATATTCTTGTAGGAAATTAAAGGCTGAACACGCCAATACCACATATGATGACTCTGAAATGCCTCCTTAACGTCTCTTTTGTCCAAAACTGCCAAAAAACGTTGTTTTTCACAGATTTTTGACTATTCTTCTACAGTATTTTGAAAATGTTGTACAAATTTACCACTTGGCGACTTGAAAAAAATTGTGTTTTTACTTGGACTATTTCTGCGTCGAATTAAATCAACAGCAGCTCTGAAGGCGTGGTAATTGATTTTTGGCGATTTTTCAACGGTACTGAAAAACGTGGTTTTGGGAATATACCAAGAAAAAAATAAGTCTCGAAAAACAGACAAGAAACACGTTTTTCAGTAGGTAGTTGAAAAATCGCAAAAAATCAATATTATTACACCTCCAGAGCTGCCGGTGGTCTCATTCGACGCAGAAATAGTCCAAGCAATAGCAAAATTTTTTCAGGTCGCCAAGTGATGTAATTTGAACAAACATTTTCAAAAAACTGTACAAAAATGGGTAAAAAACCACGTTTGTTGGCAGTTTTTAGGCAAAAGACACGTAAAGGACTCATTTCTGACCCATTATATGTGGTAAAGGTGTGTTAAGCGTTAAATTTCCAATAAGAATATCATCTTTTAGTTGAACATAAATTACTCTGGAATTTAAGAGATTTAAAAAACATGCAAGTGACGAACCTCAAAAATTAGACATTTACGTAAAAAACGGGCTTCGGATTTAGCACCCTCGAAAACCCCCAGGGCTAATACCATGTACTTGATGTCACACGACTTTGATTTTTTTTTTTTTTTTTTTTTTCAAGTGTTATTTGACACATTAACCAACTCATAGTCATTGACTGTGCAAATAACTTTTAAACTTGTAACCCCGACTTCGATTTTTTCCCAATACTCCCTTTTTATTTTAATATTTTCCAGTAGCTAGGTTATAACTAAATTGTTCAAAATTATGACATTAGACAGGAAATTGAACGTTTACACCACGTTTTTAAGATGGTCAAGTACGTTGCGCCTGGAGGAGAGTTACGCACACTGAACCTTTTTATTGTTCAACAGATATGGCTGCAGGTGCCGACAACCATGACAAAAATTTACGAGTCTGGTCACTCAGCGAGATACATGATGGTGGTGATCCCCAGTAAAAACAGTTTTTTGTTCTTAAAATTTTTTTAATCATTGCATGAAAATGGAGGAAGGAGAAAGATTTCACTCTTTAAGTTCTGGCCCTTAGGGAGAGTAAAAAGATTAGAGAGTTCCTAGTGATCCATAAAACACAATACTTCGTGCGGTATTGACAATCTGGCGCTGTAACTCTGATGCAATGAGTTATGGTGAGGCATCCTTCCATAAAGATATGGAAAAAATGTAACCGTCTAAAGTAACCACCTTCCATGGACTCAAATAACCTCCTAGGCATAATTTCCTCCTTCCATGGATTTAGTGCTACAACTAGATCCGTTAAGCACTTGACGTGACTTTAAGGTGCGGTAAAGTTTCTCGTTACCGCACGCCGTATTGAGACCGACGGATCTCTAGGAACTCTCTATTAATTCACAGAGTTGCGGTTGGTTTCGTTCGATTTATTGGGAAATTGTCGATCAATGACAACCAAAAAATCATTATTGTTACCTTGAAAGTTGCTTATTTAATTTTCAGATTCAACACAACTTGAAAAAGTAAACTGACAAATTTTGAGGAGGAGGGGGGTTAAAACTTAAAGGGATTTTTTCCTTGTTCCACAAAGGTTCATTATTGAAAATAAGAAACCAGAATAATCAGCCAAAGCACTAAACCGTAATAATATCTTACCTCGCCCCCAGAAGAGCCACCTACAGTCCGTCTAGTATCATAAGGGTTCAAAGTTTGACCGAAAACATAGTTCCTTGTTTCACACCACAAGTTCATCTCTGGAACGTTTGTGACACCAATTAAAATCGCTCCGCTATTCTTCAAATTCTCCACAACTACTGAATCCTCGGGTGCTTTCAATTTTTGTTCATGTCGGCGTACACTGCCAAACGTAAATGACATACCTTAAACACATTAAATAATATTGTCAAGATTAAAATAGAAAGGAAATAAATAAAATACCGTAATTTCTGTTTCAGGTAAAAGCTATTTGAATTTCGCAATATTACTAGGTACCTTTTGCAGCTGTACTCTCTTTGCTAGTAAAAGGGACACCAAGGAATGGTTTTGTTGTACTCAGCTCAGTTTCTGTCATGTTCGTGGTAGCAAGAAATTTATCAACTTTTTTAGCTTCTTCCAAAGCAGCTTCATAACACTCGTCGACTATAGCATTCAATATCGGATTTAACAATTTGCATCGGTCAATGAAAGCAGCAACGACTTCTTCGGAAGTTAACTGAAACATTCCATCAGAGAACACCTATAATTTATTCTCACCATAGCGGTGTTTTTTTGGTTTCTGAGTCAACTAAAGGCCGTATCACACTTGCATTTTTTTCAGCTTTTTTCTCGCATTTTTAATGCTCGAACGTGAAGAAGGCAAAGTGCTTTTTTCCAAGGTCAGCTGTGAATGTTGAGGAGGAATAAGTGCAAAAACAGCGCATTCTGGCAGAATGCAGTTTTCTTAAGTCTGTCAGGTTAGGGCTCCTTGGGGTTTTCCATTGGGAAACCTTCCCAAGGGTTACGTTTTAGCATTTTTCGCGTTGAAGTAAAATTAGAACAAGTTCTAATTTTCCCATGTGAGTTTAAAAATGCGCCACTAGGATGCGCAATGGTCAAAAAAGCTGACCTTGGAAAAAAGCACTTCTTCTTCACGTTTAGGCATTAAAAATGCCAAAAAATGCTAGTGTGATACGGCCTTAAGGTTGCCTGCTAAAATCAAAATTACCACTCATATTTTAAACTTGGCGTTCAAGAGCACCTACCACCCCACCACCAGCCACCGTATAATAAACCGGCCTCCTTATAAACCATAATCGGCCTCCGTATAATGAAACAGACCTACTTAATAGATAAGCCTGATTTTTATAGTTTGGGGGTCTGGATGCTCGCAAGCTCGCATATCAAAAATATAAAATATCCAGAATCAATCCTTTTAGCAAATTACAGTTTAGTTGGACAAACAGATCAGATGTACGCCTGAAATGATGTAACGGAGGTCGAATATGAAGAAGAATTGGATCTAGATGGCAGTGATGGAAGGTTGGACGTGCTGTTGAACAACTAGTATATTTTTAATTTTTACGTTTTCTGAACCAAATCAGTACCTAGGTAAGTCTGTACAATCGACATCAGATAATGTACAAATCCCTTGTATTGACCCATTAGTCAAAAAGGAACCAAGAGAAAAAAATAAAGTGAAATAAAATTAAAATAAAAACACATAACATCATCAAGCTTCTATCTCCTTCTTGCTCTGATTCCACGAGTGGATGCAACAGTTGCATATAAATGCAATGACAACACAGACTTTGTCCCTTATGGTTCTCACCAGCTTTGGTTGAGGTTCGTGACTCATGCATTAGTCATTATCAGCTCTCCGTAAAATCAACAAGTTAATAAAAAAACAATACCCAGATATTTTATTTCTGCTTTTGTGATAAAATTCCCTGATTTCTCAGATTTGAAGACCTACTACTTATAATTAGATAGGTTCTACTGTAGCAGTAAGATTAAATCCACGCAGTCTTCTACAAATCATAAATGAGATATCTACACTAATAGATATATAGACTATTAACTGATTAAATAGGTATATAGTGCTTTGTGATCGAGTGTGGTTTGACCACCACTCAGTTTCCAAGGTGTTATGGAATATTAGTAGGAACACAGTAGATATGAGAGGAATAGTGGAATATCACAGTAAAACATAAGCATGACGTTTTTGCACTGTAGTGGGACATTATATTTTATACGAATCTTCTCCGAAAACTGTACACACTACACAAGATACAGCTATTGTAGAAAGAAGACAGGTACAAATATACTTCCTTGTGCCAGCTCTCGTGAATTCATTATAGACCTAAATAGTGAATCAAGACTAAAGAGTGAATCAAAAATGTAGCTTGATATCATTGTTATCTCGGATAACTGGCCGGATTTTAGGAGTTTAAACAAGATCAGCCTCAGTAGGAGTTTAGAATCGCGCAGCGCTTTGGTGAAAGAGGTGAGGTGAAATCTCCTTAAATT
The DNA here is from genome assembly GCA_030762985.1 of Adelphocoris suturalis. NCBI lineage: Eukaryota > Metazoa > Arthropoda > Insecta > Hemiptera > Miridae > Adelphocoris > Adelphocoris suturalis. Next base: position 61,367,612 of record CM061047.1, read on the forward strand.
TTCAATCTTTTCAAGTTCAAGCTCGATTAAGTTTATGGTGAAAGTGTGGGCCTAAGTAACTATCTATTCTGTTCCAACTATTCCAGGGAATTTTAGAGGTTGACGAGGATGTGAAAAAAATTACAATTGTATGGACATTTATGGACTTACAATAAATTTTTTGTCAAGTGCTTCAACAAACTATTTTTCTACCTAAATAGGACCTTAAGTCGGTATCGACTAACAACGAGGACGTACCTAGGTAACACATAAATGAAAGTAACGCACCTGTTTGGTTCGGATCAACTTTGCTAATTTGGTTGCACTGAAAGCAAGGAACGGTTTCTCAATAGGAGGAATGACTGCTTTAGGTTTACGATCATAGATGTAGCTGAAGATGAGATCAACCAGCCAATCAACACAAAATCTAATAAATCTGAGAACGACTAGGAGATAGGTAACCCAAGTAGTCTTGGCTGGACGAGGGCTCACCTGGAAAATAAAAATGATTGTAATGAGTAACCTCAATAAAGCCTAAACACAGAAGTTAAATTCAACAAAATAGCATAATTTAAATCCACAATAAAAATAAAAGTCACACAATGTTTACCTTTTCTGTTTTAATACAATTACACATTAAATTGCAAAGTAAACAAAGTTCACAATGCGATGAGTCTTATTATTGACACTAGTTCCGTGAAGTGTTAATCATTGGGGTCATGCCAAAATGAATGTAAAGTTTTTTTTTTTTTTTACTACAAGTTTTATTGCGCCAAGTAATAACAACTTATAAGCAATGTTCATGTGATAAATTATTACACATTTTCTCAAGATCTTATATACTTCACTTCACATTTTACGTTTCAAGTTTGTTTATCTATTATTCATACAAAACAAAGTATATATATATATATATATATATATATATATATATATATATATATATATATAGTGTGTGTGTGTGTGTGTGTGTGTATATGTCATTCTAGACGATATCTTTCCTTAAAATTGAGATAAAAATTGTGTTCTTACACCAAAAAATAAAGCATTTCAAATGAAAGGATGAGTGAGTTCGTTAATCAGCACTTATTGAGAAGAATAAAAATTCTCTTTCCGAATAACATATTGTGAAGTATTAATTTTGCCATTATATATGAGCAGAACCACAAAATATTTTTTACTCAGACTCGCTTTGCTTAAAAAGCGGATTTTATTAAAAAAATTCCAAATATCCGGAGTTCGGAAGGGTCGAGAATGTCTAGAAATATTCTCTCAGAAGTTCAGAAATTGGGAGTCAATTACAAGGTTTTGTTTTAAAAACAAGAAAAAGACGCTGGATATATACCATTTCCAAGTCAAATTGAGAATTTTCCAAACCAATTTGAGATTTTTCCAAACCAATTTGAGAATTTTCCAAACCAATTTGAGATTTTTCCAAACCGATTTGAAAATTTTCCAAAACAAATTGAGAATCTACAAAAAAAAAGAAGAAAAATTGCTTTCTCAAAAATCAAGCTTTACTTGACAAACGTTCTGACGTAGTGAGTCACCGCAGGACCTGGTTTTGAGTGAAGTGATAGCTCGAAGCATCCCCACCATTTCATCAGCTGATTGGCACAAATTGGATGATGGACATGTTCGTGCAATTAACGAACGCAGCAGCTGGGAACCCTCTACATTGAATTTTCATAATACCTAATTTTTCTCAAAAATATGAAAAATGTGATTTTTTTAAATGAAAATATGCGAATTTCTCTCTTTTATAACGATGTATTGTGCAATTTTATTCCTAATTAAAAGTTTTGATTTGCTTTGAAAAATTGTCACTTTGGTTTGGATGATTCCCTTCTCCGTTCTTTTTTAGAACATTCTTAGGAAAATTCTCAATTTGGTTTGGAAAAATCTCAAATTGGTTTGGAAAATTCTCAATTTGGTTTGGAAAATTCTCAATTTGATTTGGAAATGGTATAAATCCCTGAAATTTTAACATAATTCAGGGATTCGTTCGTATAGAAACAGACGGATTCATGAAAAAATCACGTTTAGGAACAGGTACGATTTGGGGGTAAGGTTTTTCTATTTCCTGGGGATGTTTTTGACGATTCCCCGTCAATATGACAGATCGTGTTCGTGAGAAAACCTGCACTGCCTTCCAGACACCTGTGTTCAGCCTGCGCTAACTGCAGTCCACGATCTTAACATAAATTGATAAGTGTCAGGGCTACAACACCTTGTTTGCCTTATGATAATCTCCGGTTAAACTGACTGTGTGTGGGGCCCTAAAGGAGAATCTGATAGCGTGATGTTATGAGATAAATTGAGAGTTTTCCAAGGAGAGGTGAAATATTTTCATGGGATGAAAACTAACGGAGCGATTGTACGTGAAGATCTGGGATTTTTGTTTGTCGCACGCAAATTTTGGTTGACCCTCTCGTAAAAGACATATCCGTGCAAAAACTCAAGACCGATTTACTAACATCGTTGTGATGTGATAGGCACATAGGTAGCATCTACCTGATATTCGATATCATACCCATTTTGAGCGAATAGGACAATAGGTACCTCTATCTACTTTCTTTTTAACGTCTACCTTCTGTTTCTAAAGAAAATCAATAACATTGAGGTTATTGTTAATAATTAGGTACCTACCTACTAAATTATTTACTTCTGAGAATGATTTAATATTTGAACGCCTTCGTTGACTCTTGTTTTATTAAGGTAGGTACGTACCTATTTACCTTGTTTTGAAATAATTATTAAACCAAAACCACATGACTTTTGACAATGACACTACTATCAAGTTCACCTAAAATAGGATTATTTTTATTACCTACATAAAAAATAAGGTTTATTTATTTAACCATCGACCAAATAGGTAGATCACGCTACTTATCTATCACAGGTCGAGTAAGTCTAGAATAGTTAGATAAGAGTAAATTTTAAATATAATTATTTACCTAACAATAGATAGGTACCTAATACTTTAGTTTACATAGGTAGGTAGCTGGTAGTTGAAATGTACATCACAGATAATAGTTTAATAATAATAGATGTAGTAGTAAGAGAAGGTCGATGACCAGAATGATGACAAGCACTTTGATGAGCAGGTTCTATTGGTTAGGAAAATTGGAAAGGAGGTAGGTAACCAAAAATGAGAGATTTATGTATAATTCACATGCTAAGGGCATAATTTCACTTACGGACTTCGTCATGATGGAAAGAGTTCAACACTATCGGAGATGGCAAACAAATGAGGACTTCAGCAAGTTATTTCATAAAATCATTCTTGCATAATCACTTCAAAAACTAGCCAAAATATACCTGTCAGGAGTGACAAGTTAACTCAAGTAGAAAAAAAGAGAAGAACACTTCTTCTACCCATGAACGCTTGACACATGTGTTGCTGCTGTTTCAAATAAAACCACCACCACGTTGATTATAACTACTTTATGGACCTTGTAAGCATACATGGATCGGTTTATTTCTCGATAGTGCTGCGATATACGGACATTTTTTCAACTCCTTTATGGTGGTTAGGCTTTAGGGATGTTGATCGTTGATGATTTTTGTATTCATTTGTGGGCACGCTTATCAAAGTTTTGGAGTACAAAATATTTCTAAAACTATAATTCATGCTGCGCAACTGGGAGTTACAAAGTTGGAACAAAAATTAATCCAGTCCAGTAGACCCACCTAAATCATTTTCAGGTGGTAAGAATAATGCTATATGATGGAACAAATTGCAGATAAACATAATTTCAAAAGAAACTGTGAGTTCATTGTTTAACAAGTTCTTGTTTAAGTAATATAAAGTGCTCAAATATCAAAGAATGTGCTAAAGATGAAAACAGCTAATAAAATGGTTTATTTATTATTCATAGAAGAATGAATCAGAACAAGTTTATCGACTGTGATTCAAAATGCTGAAGATTATGTGAAAGAATTTGTATTAAAACATGAGCTAAAATCAAAAAGTAAAAGTAAAATCAACCTATTCTTATGAGAAAAGCTTTTTTGGTGGCCACCGAATAAAAAGTTGTTCAGGGCGCTGCCGCGATACCGCGCTACTGTCGAGAAATGTCTCCCCTCCACAACCTCGACTGATCTCCGAACAGAAGCAAAACTTGAGTCGCCCGGCTGCCCCCTCTTCGATTTTACAGCTCACGTTCCCCCCTTTTTTTTCTTTCTCTTCCTTTCTCTTTCATTTTCGTTATCCATTTAATTTTTAATCATTCGCTTCCCGAGCGGCATTCAACGCGTGTTGAGAACCACAAAACCACTCGAAAATGTCCACAACGGACCCCGAACAACCCGGCAATTATTTCGAAGGCGTCGAGAAGTTGTTGGAGCTTTGGTTCAAACCCCCGTCCAGCGGCAGAGGCGATTTGCGAGACATCCCCAGGTAAGAAAATCTCATTTTTCCCGTATTCCCTCATTGCATACTTATATCCCAACTCTCTGAGCCCTTCCGATTCGAAACGATCTCAGTATTATAGTGATCACGCTATGTCTAATTATCTCAGTTTTTTCCGCACCGAATTATTAATAGAAATGAATTATATTCCCGGTCCGGGAAGGCTGAAAGGGAGGCTTCCTGGCTTTCTCCCTTTATCGATCCGGGACGGGTTGGCAGGTATATATAGGAACTTTCGTGCCAACTAAAGGGAAATTGATTTTCTTTTGCAGGGAGAGCCTTGAATCTCTTCTCAAGATCGTGCACTGTGAAATAATCAGCTTCTCACGCAACGAGAGGGTCGACGCTTACGTTTTGAGGTGAGAAATTATTTTACCTATTACCTGGTTACCTGCATGATTTTTGTTTACCAGAAAATACTTTGGCCTTCAACTTGACTGCAGTAGAACAATACATTGGCATTGATATTGTAAATTAATTATGTTAGTAAAATTAACTACCTATCTACACGACAAGAGTCGGCCTGCACGATATTTTAAATTGCCTTAAAAAATATGCCTAATAATTCTACAGTACGTAGGTACCTATTTTTATAAAAATAGAAAAACTACCTACATGTACACCTAATAGGTACACAGCCTACATGAACAATTTGTTGATGAGAGAATGTAGAGGAGTTTCCAATGCCTGTTAGCTTTCGACCAAATGTTTACTAGTAGTAAGTAAATGTATAAGTATACTACCTACCTAATCAGTCCGATCGACAAAAATTGTTTTGGTGTCGATAGATCTGTCGCGTGAAATTCTCTTAAACAGGCTCATTTCAAATCGCGATTGAATGACAGATGAAGCCAACTACCACTTTCGGCATTAATATAACTGCAGATGATTTTCTTCTAACAATAGAGAATTATATTGAAGTAGATACCTGTACTTAATTATTCCTAATTAGCATCCCAAAAAAGATCAAAACCCCAATAAACGTGTATTTTTGAGATTTATCAGACGATACAGTCGATAATTTTTAATGTAATTTGCGATAACATAGTCGTTTCATCGAATCGGATTGCTTTGAACATGGCCTAAATGTATTAAATACGTAAAAAATCTATCGAAATCCACACTAAACACGTATTTTAGCGAGGTGTTTCGTTCGATATCGCCACTAAATCGGGTCGGGTCCGCACCAAAAACTATTAAAAGCATATTTCGGTTGTCTGAGGAGTCTGCCTATCAAATCAAGTCGACAGATCCAAAATTGTGGCCTGTAGCGAAGAACCAACACACACACACAGGTAAGTATACAGACAAATGCAGGCTGAGTCAGTGTAGCTTCCTCTTCCTCGCATATTGTAAAATTGAACATGGACAAAATTCAACAGTAATATATTTGTATACATGCTGATATAGCTTGATAGGGCTATAATTTATGTTTGCGCATGCGCATACTGTACTATAAATCCAACGGAGTTTACCTAAAATCTAAGTTATAAGAAATTCACTTTTGTACTTGCGCATAGGCCTTTACTGATCCTGCGGTAATGAAATTTATACGACATCATTAAGGAACTGACCCACACAGTCCCTGAAAATTTCGTAAAAATCGTTTCATTAGTAGGTATCGGAGTTTATAATAATAATAAAAACCATTTATTAAGCTAAAGACCAAAAGTGGTCTATATACAGCATTACAAGGTGTTTGCTCAACAAAAATGTGTTTCGCCTGTGTCAATCATTTGTAGTTTTGCCCATGCGCAATAGTATTGCTCAACCAATGGCGAGATAATTCGTAGGGCATCTTTCTGGAACATATAACCAGCTACCCTCTTAGTTTGAACGGAATCGGATGAATACATAGATGGTGATAAATCTACGTTATAAGAAATTCACGTTTGCTCATGCGCAAAGGCTACTATAATTGATCCGATAGCTATGAAAGTTATAGGGACCTACTAGCCCCCCTGCCTATTGCTAACCCGAACAATCTCTTGAAATTTCATCAAAATCAAGGACAAAGAATTAAATCAGACAGGCAGGGAATTTCGACTCATCGCACGATCCTACCTTCGGTTGTGAGGAAGCAATAGAGAATCACTTCCTTAAATATTACTGCATAGATGAACGCACTTACCGAGGAGGAATTAATGAAATGAAATTAAATAAAACAAATTCCCTTTGTAGGTTTACTTTACCAATTTCACAATTAAGTTTAAGTAGGTCCCATGCAAACTTCTCCTGGACGTGGCTGTAGGCTAAGCCCCCGTAGCTACAACCACTTTACCTTCACTAGTCCTTATTCTGTGTGTAACAAGAGCCGAAATCTAAGTATGATTGTACATCAGAATCCAGCTAGGTAGGTAGGTAAGTATACAAGGTGTCGTACATTCGGGAGCACCACCGGCTAGGGTTCGATTCTACAACTAATATGTGACTTTTTTGTCCTGTAACATATATTTTTCAATTCACGCTAAAAACTACTTTTTTTTTCATTTTTAATTTTTTTCGCATTTTCTACTTTGTTTCACTAAATCTGTCATAATTCCCTTAATTTCCAGTCAAAACTCAAATCTGATTATACCGTTGAAAAGAGCGTTAGATTTCCTATCGTCCTTATGTATTTTCAAAAAGGTTTAAACGGAATGAACTGGTGAAAAATAAGCCGTAAGTGAAAATTTTGTAAAATTTCGAAAAATGTTCACATTTTACAAAGTTTGTTTCTCGAATTGCCCTGGATGGAAATTTTCATGCTGGAAGCCTAAAAAAGTTGCATCACAATCCCAGCTTTTCAACGGTGTAGTTAATTTTACTTGTACTTTGCTAATTAGGGGAGAAAACTATGTTTTAATGTTGAAAAACATTGTTTTTTCAATTAAATATAGGGTTTTGTTGAAAAATTACCTTCTAAGAAAATACGAGTTTGGGGTAGGTTTCAACGTATATTTTTACGCTGAACCTAATGTTAACACTTGCATGTCTCCCAAACATCGCTATAACCGAATTTTACACGTAAACTAATTATTTTCACCCTGAAAATTACATACAATTTACCATAACAAAATATTCAAATTTGTGAGCTAAAGCGTTAAACTTTGTTATATCGGGGTTGCGGAGATATGCAAGTGTTACCATTCGATTCTGCGTGTAAAAATACGAAGAAACCGACACCAAACGCACATTTTCATAGAAGTCATTTTTCAAGAAAACCCTTGATTTCAATGAAAAAACAATTTATTTCAACATTAAGACATAATTTTCTTCCCTAATTAGCAAAGTAAAAGTAAAATTGACTACACCGTTGGGAAGCTGGGATTATGATGCAACTTTTAGGCTTACAGCATGAAATTTTCCATCCAGGACGGTTCGAGAGACAAACTTTGAAAAAAGTGAAAATTTTCGGAATTTTACAAATTTTTCACTTACGGTTCATTTTTTACCCGTTTATTACATTTCAAAATTTTTGGAAAGGCATCAGGGGGATAGGGATCTAACGCTCTTTCCAATGGTATAATCGGATTTGAGTTTTGACTGGAAATTAAGGGAGTTATGACAGTTTTAGTGACACAAAGTCGAAAACGCGAAAAAAATTTTAGAATTGAAAAAAAAAAAAAAGGATATATGTTATAGGGCAAAAAAGTCACAAATTAGTAGTAGAATCGAACCCTAGCCAGTGTTGCGCTCGAAAAGATGACACCCTGTATAATGACGTAGAACCTACCAAAGTATAATAAATGAGGTAAAATAAAATCGTACCTACACGACAGGTGACAAGAGTTTGTAGTGAACTCAATTTCGTGATGTGAGTTCCTTAAGAAATTCGTATGGCGTAGTTTATATGGCGATTTTTATTAACACATAATGTGTTAAGCTTTATTAACCTTGTAATCTCCAACCGAAAACGAAACGAAAATGTTTGTGTTGCATCAATTTCTGATGATTTCCACTTACAACCGAGTCGGTGCTGGGGAATCGTCATTTTTCATCCCACAAAATTCGTTGGCCATTAGTTCGAAAGCTGTCGATTTATCCAACCATGTTAACTACTGCGAAGTGCGTCGCCAACAAGCTGAGTAATTAGCGTGGTTATTTGAATAATTGTTTACACACAAGTGGGTGAACATGATTGCAACCGCTTGTTAATTTCTGATGATTTCATTGAGCTGGTGGTGAGTCGTTGCTCTGGTGATAGATAAATAAAACAACTTGACATAGTAGTAAATAAGATACACCGCAAAAGCTGAGTCATACTTACCTATATGTGGGTTTCACGGGATTATGTGAAATGCGTGAGCTAAAACACATTGTGTGTTACAATACAATAATCTCATTCGTAGTATGTAAATAGAGGTAACCGGTGGTGTTGGGGGCTTGCCACCTGGCGAGGCGCGGAGCGCCGAGTCGTGTTCCAGTGCGTTTTCATTCCTAGGCTTTAGCTAGAGAGAACGTATAGCGAACTAGGTGGGCTAATTCAATCCATTGAGGAGATGACTTTCAATACCAAACGGAAACCACAAATTCACCACAAAACTTAAATAACAACGTTACACTTATTTCGAAAGTTTTTGAGATCTCGATTTGTGTATACAGGGTGTCCCATCTAAACAGGCCCATCGGGGAATTACAGCCTTACGGTGCGAGCTATCGAAAAATTGAACTGGACCTTTTTTATAGTATTTCAACTCAGCTTCACGATGCGGAAGTCCGATTTTCATTTTTCCATGTTATAGGGTCTCAAATCATTGATTGAAACTGACGGTTTCCTCTTGACCCCCCTTTTTTATTGCTTTTTTCGATTTTAGGTTGAATTTGGAACAGAAAATGCCTCTTTGAAATTTTCTTTTTGGGGCTTCGTTTCTGAGTTATTCCGCTTTTTGCGGAAGTCCGATTTTTATTTTTCCTTGTCTCAAATCATTGATTGAAACTTACGGTTTCCTCTTGACCCCCCTTTTTTATTGCGTTTTCCGATTCTAGGTTGAATTTGGAAAAGAAAAGGCCTCTTAGAAATTTTCTTTTTGGGGCTTCGTTTCTGAGTTATTCCACTTTTTGCGAAATACAGAAAATTGCCGATTTCTTTAGACATTACCAACACTTTCTTACTATTTTTATCTTCAATTTTTGAGATGTTCACCACACTTTTGAAATCAGCATTAAACTATCTATCATCAGACCCCAGCGTCCATAATCAACAATCACCGTCAGGGGGATGACTTTACACTTGAACCGCTTACGATTTAAAAAAGTTTTCCAAATCGTCGTTTGAAAAAAAAAAAAAAACCCCCTCAAACTGTTCAGTACACACAGAATCACTGTTCAGAATACAGTTTAAAAAATGTACCACAAGGAGACTTCCAGTCAGTTGTGTTGTGATAAATCGAAAATGCCACCCGCTCCTTCTGCAGCCTCTGCTCCTTCTCCTGCAAACTGTATTCAAGGGTCAAGAAAACAACAGCTTCTTGATACTTATTGTTCAGTCTACACTATGATCTTTATTATTTAAAGAACCTTACATTAGTCCAGAATACGGCGTCTCATACGTTCTTCTCATAAATGAGTAATAGTACTGAACAGTTTGAGGTTTTTTTTTTTTTTTTTTTTTTTTTTTTTTTTTTTTTTTTAACGACGATTTGGAAAACTTTTTTTAAATCGTAAGCGGTTCAAGTGTAATGTCATCCCCCTGATGGTGATTGTTGATTATGGACGCTGGGGTCTGATGATAGATAGTTTAATGCTGATTTTAAAAGTGTGGTGAACATCTCAAAAATTGAAGATAAAATAGTAAGAAAGTGTTGGTAATAATATCTAAAAGAAATCGGCGATTTTCTGTATTTCGCAAAAAGTGGAATAACTCAGAAACGAAGCCCCAAAAAGAAAATTTCAAGGAGGCATTTTCTGTTCCAAATTCAACCTAAAATCGAAAAAAGCAATAAAAAAGGGGGTTCAAGAGGAAACCGTCAGTTTCAATCGATGATTTGAGACCCTAAAACATGGAAAAATAAAAATCGGACTTCCGCATCATGAAGCTGAGTTGAAATACTATAAAAAAGGTCCAGTTCAATTTTTCGATAGCTCGCACCGTAAGGCTGTAATTTCCCGATGGGCCCGTTTAGATGGGACACCCTGTATATTTCTGACCTTCAATTTTACCCTTTAGGAATGAATGAAAGTGATACCGAAAACGCAGTCCCTTACATGATTTTGGGTCCTAGTTTCGTAAACTTTGGTCCAGTAGTTTCGGAGAATAGCTCCAGCGGGTGCCGGATTACGGAAGGATGTTTTTAAAATTCGTTGTTGGATTTTACGGACTTGAAAATTAAGAACACATTTTGAGGGAGTTAACTTTTTTAGGCCGATTACAAAAACATTAATTTTTGGAAGTAATAAACAAAAAAATCCGTCCGTCCGGTGTACGCAGTCCGTAGCTTTTCTCCGAAACTACTCGACCAAATTCTCAAGAGGTTGCCATGTCAACTTCTCATGACCTGATTGTCCGATCTCGCTCAAATTCGGAAAGTAGCCGTGGTTAGACGGTTTAATCAATTGCATCACAATCGTATCATGCACATGCGCGAATGTGAGATCCTTGCAACAAGCATACTCGTGCAGTTTCATTCCATTTTGAAGAAATTTCCTGGGAATGTGCGAGTTAGGCTAAGGATGTCCCCCTATCAATTTCAAAATGTAGTCAGAAATTGATAGTTTTTACTACAAACGCGCAAACGTTAATAAATCAAGAGTCATTTTCTCATGTCCTATTCGTCTGATCTCGATCAAATTAGAAGGGTTTAGTTGAGAAATGACGATTTGATTAAGTACCCCACATCAGTTTCTACATGGTCGTATCATTCTTAACTGCTGTGCATGCGCGAACCCCAAGCACTTGTAACTAGAATAACCTATTCTGCAGATTTCATCCGATTTCGATCACATTTACAAGGACTAAACGGTTTAGAATGCATGAACGCCATCGCACCCGAATCTCTGGTAGTTTTTGCGCATTCACAAACGTAACATCTTCCTAGCATAATTTTCTCATTGCCTAGTATTATGGTTTGCTAAAATTCCTCAGAAACCATCCATGTACCTAATATTTTAAACATTTCAATGATACATACATGTATTTTGTTACGGATACTAGGAAGCTATTTGCCACACCCGACTTGGAAGACGTTTTTTTTTATAAGTCCTCCACTCAAAATGGCTGACATGAAATCTCGAATGATCACATATGTATACCTCCCGGCGCTCTCGTTAATTTCACGGGTTATTAGACGGTCAACCAACCTGTTCGGTGTTCAGGAATTAATCACCCAGCGAATAGAAACTCAATGCTTACAAAGTGGTCTCGAATCATTTGATATCCGAATTGCGAGAAAAAAAAGTGGTTCAAGGATTCGCTAAACGTTCAAGGACATTTCCGCCCCAAGCACTCAAAAAACGTCACAATGTTCAGCCACAATGTCTATTTTCTTTATTTATATTATCCTTATGACAATATGACCCTAATAACATCTCCTAGCTGCTCTTTAGGTTTTTGAGATATCGAATTGAAACTTGGAATGTGTTTTTGGGGTACCTGATTTTAATTTTTAGCAATCGCTGCTAGGTACAATAACATAACGCTTCTAACAGTTTTAAGGCTTTTAAATAATGACTAATACATTATTTAATACATGACTAATACATTCCGCCATATCTGTTAAGTACGATAACATACGATAAACCCATTTCTAAAAACAGTCACAATAATGCTTCGAATCGAATGATACCACCCGGATCCTTGTACCGTAATTCGTTACCGTTTGAGAAATAAAGACTCAAAATGAATGTAAATGAGATACTTGTGGGAACGTATCAAAAATCCTCCAATAAACTACGACGATTAACCATCTGATGTAATTTCGATGGAATTCCCATTTCAAGAAATCTAGTTCAATATAAATTTCGTTTGTTATAATAGGAGAAGGGGTAGTCTAATGAATCCGTAAATATGTTAAGTCTTTTGATTTCTATCCATTTCAAGACAAAAATATATTCTCCAATTTGAAGAATCATACTAAAATCAGTTTAAAAGACATTACCCTACTTTTTAAGCTTGAAAAAGGTTCTTGAATTCCTATGAATGCGATCATAAGTGCTTTTAACGACAAAATCTGGCACGTAACCTACAAGAAATTGATATAAGTACTCGTACTTACTTGAAATGGCTGCTTCAATGCGAAATTCCATTCCTGGTGTCCGACAAGGGTTTTCGATTGGTCCGGTCATATTTTGGACGGAGTCAAGCCATCCATTAAATATTTACAGAGGTATTTCCGTGCCTCCCCTTTCAAAAGGAGTGCCTCCTCGTTTCCGTTTAGTTGAGTTGGTCGCTTATAAAGGTCTTTTACATGTTTTCAATGTCTGACTCCATCGTGCAATCGAATTTCTAGCTATATTCAGTTTGCTCGAGAGAACCGTGAGTTAAAGATGTGTATGATAGCTATGAGAAGGTCTAGGGTCTAGGGAAGGTTTAGGTATAGCTATGAGAGGGGTTGCTCTGCTACAATCTAAAATGTATTGACCTGGTAATGTCAGAAACACCTAGTTCAGTGTAAGTTTTTAGGCAGCCCACACGCCTTTCAATAATTTTTTAAGTGGACGGTGAATGCCCACGTCTCTAAAGACAGTTTCCAGCTGAGGAAATTAGCTTCTAGTCCGAAACTCGCACAGTTTCTGGGAATTTCAACGAGGCCGGATGAAAAATGTAGAAGTTATTATTGTTAACAAGAATTTTACATTTACGTATGTGCATTTACCATTGATCCGGCAGCGTTATTTATAGGAGTCATCAAACTGTAGGTAAAGTTGCTATAATGTAGTAACTTAACTACATATTATGTAGTTTTAACGTTTCAAGGGATAGCATACACCCAGACAAACAGTGAGACGCAAAATCAAAATTGTTCAGGACGGTGTAAAACGCAAAATGCGAGTGGGAATTCTGATTTTGGTGGACTTTTTCCTGGCATTACCCAAAACTGATCATGTTTCTTCCTCTACCTTAGTGCAAAATGAACGGCGCAGAGTTGAATAAATGAATGAATTTTAACGTGATTTAATAATAACAATAAAAGAAATGAGTGGGCAACATGAAAATATCACAAACGAGTTTTAGCTTAAGAAGCTGACAACTGGATCGGCTATGAATTTCCTTTTTGTATGTACTACATTTGCAACAATTATACTACAACTAAAATATTTTGACAATATAATACAGACACAAACAAGTTATACATTTAGAGATGAATAAATAAATAATTTAATTTGTATCTACGCAAATAACATCAAATACACGATGCCAAACTATCTGATTATCAAAATCGTCTTGGATCTTGGAGAAAATCTCATCATGTTGCCCAAAAATTAAATTGTTAATAATTGAATAGACTATTCCCATGTGTAGGCCGTCGCTTGCCTGCAATACCCTGCCAACACAATAGCTTTGTCTTCACCATTTAAGATAAGAGACTCAAACCGGTTTATCTTGGTAGTCTACCTGTGCCTAGCCAATAGGATATATTCTCGGCCAAGGTAGTACAATTCACCTAGGAAGTGTAGCGCATCCTGCCTTGAATTGCGCATGGAACATTTTCTGCGCTTCCTCCTTCCGCTCTGAAGTTCAGATACATCTGCTCAGTTCTCAGTTTTGAAGTACCATCGAACTGTTGTTACGTTCAAAGTCGAAAGGTTTGGTTGAATCGGCCTCATAGCTCAATCTGTTGGATTATTGCCACTAAAGAGAAATTTCTTCTTAATAAGAAAGGACACGAGTTCAAAGTCTGTCCGAAGTATCAAATATTTTTGGGACGAAACAGAAAGATTCCTCTGTCTCCCAGATCCAAGTACTGAGGCCGCACAGTAAGACAGATCAGCATATATATGAGCACAGATTGTTTCACTCTTTCGAGCCAACCCTCCTTCACCATCCTGTCCCTCAAAACTTTCCCGTATTTCCCACTGGAGTCCATGTAACTGCGCAGAGTTTAAAACATAAAGTGGTTCAGGGAAACTGCTAAACACGGACAGACCGGAAAGCTTGTTACATCACTCGAGCATCTTAGCTCATTTCTCAGTAAGAACGCTGAATAGTAGGTATAGATTGCGGTATATCTCCGACTTGTCCTCGCAGCTCAGAAAGAGATTCCTTGGATGTTGTCTAAATGCTACCGAAGCATTTTGTCACCACTTATAATCAATCTTTTGGGTGCACTACCGTCTAGGACTTATTCCTACTACTAATTTCCAACAGACAGTTCGTTTATCATTATTCTAAAAACTCTTCCTAAAGGAGTGCATACATAAATAGCACGCATATATAGCACACATAAATAGCAATTTATGTTTTTCGTGTCTTCGACCTTACGTCACTTGATAGACACAACTCCCTTGATTTATGAAATATACTACAATTTAAGAACACCTTCGAAAGAACATTAAATTCCCTTTCTCCTTAGTACAAATTAAATTTTTCTACAATGCCATTCAAAAGAGGAAGATCATCTCAAAAAAGGAAAATTGGAAGTAATTAAAAAATGTCCAGTTTTTCAGAATCTTGTAAGTCCGATTGATTTTATCTGATTTCCCCGAAGTGTAATCCTAAAAGTTGGCCCGAAAACTGAGCTTTCGAACAGTGCTGTAAATTTTACTTTGACTGTATTCCTATGGGATAAAATGAAGTTTTAAGAAATAAAGTTTAGTGGTTGTAGTTAAAACTTTTCGAACACAGTACACTACAATTCACAGCACAGTACATTATTAATAATGAAATTTGGCAGTGAGTACTTGGTATTGGGGACAGATTTTCCTTCTAAATGAACGAAATGAGTATTTTATTGCAGAAGAGGAAATGTAACAACTGTCACTGCCAATCTCAAAGTTCGAGCTTTAGAGAGGAAAATTCATCTTTGAGCTGAGACTATCAAGGAGAGAGAAGAGAGAGAGATAGGTCAATTATTTCCTTCTTCTCATCGATTTTTGCAAGACAAGACATTGGGGCTTGAAAACTATTTTTTTCATGAAATCCTCGAACTTGGGAGTAAATCCAACAAATATCTGAACATGGTGAGAATGGAGACGAATGGTACCGACCAGCCAAAAAAGACCCTTGAATTGTCTCAGGGTTAGTGGGAAACTTGCACTTGTTCAAGACGTTTTTAATCTCTGTAGGCTTCGATCTGAGATTTACGGATCTCTTCCGAGGATTGTCACCTGAAAAAGGGGTTCCCCAGGTAGAACGTTTAGGAATCCCTGGTTTAATGGATTGCATTTCAGTTGGTGTTTGATGACGATATGATACGGGATTCGCTGAGTCTGATATGATTCAGGCGTTATGATGACAGTACTGGTAAGGCTGACATTCTTGCTAACGCTCGTTGAGTTACGGGTTCTTTTGTTACCTTGGTATTATGTTGTCAGAGCTTCCGTATTCTGATGGCTGATGAACATTGTACTAAGGAACACAAGTTTAACTATCAATAAAATTCAAAGTTTTTGTCATAATATTATTATGACTAAAACTTTGATTTTTTTAATGGATTTAACAAGGCCACTCAACACCTGCTTCTGAAATTCTTCGCCTCACTTCTACCGCGGAACTTCTAGTACACAGCACGTCTATCCTTGCTGCGATTCGATGGGGAAAAAAAAAAAAAAAAAAAAAAATGTATATATATATGTTGCATATTTTCATGCATAAAGTCCAGATATAATGATATGAAAGTTATTATTATCTGACCTATTTGTGATATAATATTTAGTGTCTTACCTTTGGACTTCTGTTCAGTCGAGCTAGGTTCTAGGGATTTACTAAATTTTCTTATCCGCATTATAAAGCTTATGTAATTTACGACAATGAGAGATTAGTTAGCTCATAAATAGAGCGGAGCTGGAATCTATATCGTTGATCATTGGTTTGCACAACAATAATCGTTGATTTCGGTGCAACTGACTTTCGTCAGAAACCCCGTGAAACGTAGTGACCTACGAAATTATCCCCTTTTAATGTAGCCATTGCGAAGTAATCTATGATTTTTCATTGTTTTTCGTCAATGAATTGAAAACCCGATAAAGGAGGTTACAATGAGGCGCACAGACGTACATTCTCCGGGTTCTTGAACTACGGATCAATTGATGAAATTGCTCCAGTTACATCATACGTCTCTCGCTTCGATGTCATGTAACTAACGAGACGGCGCGACTTGACCCCTTCAGGATTACAGAGGCCAATTTTCGATCAAGACCATCAACTGATTTCCCATCGTCTCCTCGTGGCGTTGCAGATACCGAATTCTTTCGATTTATTTGTAGCGATCCTTTGTGTTCGTCTCCTGGATTGAGGTCTTGGGATGTTATCTGCTTTTATTTATGTTATCTGATGTTATTCGTGAGCGCATGAGGTATTCTGAAAGCTAAGGGAGTGAAGTAACTACCATATGGTAGGTATTATTATTTTTTTGGCGCGATAAATCAGTGCTATGCACGGAAGGTACGTATCATATAAGATTTCAAAAGAACTTATTGCAATGGATTCAACAATTTATTCTAAAATTGAAAATTTTCGAAATTTTCATTATGGAAATCCTTTTTGAGGCAGTCTGAAACGATTCCTGAAGTTTGCGCTTTTCACACACACACACACCATCATCATCATCCCAGACGATAACTCTCTTCAGGGTTGAGATAAAAATTCCGTTCTTGCGCCAAAAAATGGATGAGAGTTCGTTTGCCAGCACTTTTTGCGCACATTGTTCGAAATTTACAATTGGTCAAATATATTTTTCAGCAGAACTTCAGTCAACAGAAGTTCATCAACTAGAACATTAAAGAAATATAATATACACAAAATTGTTCGGAAAATCGTATTTAAATTCATTAAAATTTTCTCAAAAAAATCTATAAAAACTACCAAAACTGCCAAAAATCCTGAATCTCTTTTGAATCTCAGAATATTATCTAGATCGAGATTTTTTGCCATGAAATTGTTGGTTAACAATTTTTCTACACTCATTCAAGAAAATTCGCTCATATGATCATGCTGCATGACTGATCTTTTTGTCAAGCCTCCCAGGGCTCAATATTGTTAACTTATTTGCGCATGTGTCCCATTCCAGTCTTTAGCTCTCCATGGGATTGAGATAAAAATTCCGTTCTTGCGAAGAATGATCTAAAACGTAAAATGCGAGTGGAAATTTTGATTTTGGACAACAAATTTTTGATCTCCCGGAAAACAATGCTTCCGCTAGTAAGTACACTTGGAAGCGAAATTAGCTTACATAAAAGTTTGATAAGGTAGCAGAAGTGAAAACGTGAAAACACAATGTACCTATCAACGAGATTGTTTGACAGGGCCCACCAGTGTCCCTTCGCCAGACAATGGTTTTGTGTATCACCTTTAAGTGTGTTAGCTTTTTGGCCCCGACGACAAGGAATTTAATGAATCTATGCACCCCGAGCAGAGGCCGTTTATCTGCTGCTCATCTTATACATACTTTATAATGAGATTAATCGAATTTTTTCATTTCCTAGTATTAATATTAGATATATCAAGCTGAATGATGTATGGATTGATATTTTAAGACTGATTTTTGACCAGTAGAGTCTGTTTTGAGTGGGGTTTTCGCGTTGGAGATTTTTATCTGTTTCAATTTTAGGGCTTTTCTAGAGGCAAACACTAACCATTTTCACTCTGATCATGGCCTCCCTTCGTGTCTAATTTACAGAGAGATTTTGCGATGAATTGAGGCGAAGGGGTCATAATACCGAGTCCAGTACAATAGCGAGCGATAAAATAAAATTAGTAACGAATCTAAATTAGAACGTATAAAAATAGCTCTGGTATAAGGGTGAACGCAGAGTCACGGTGTTGAAATGTTCAACACAATGGTCAAGAGTGATAAGTGCCACCAATGAGTAGGATATTTATGAAGAATTTATTTATCATGCATTAATTAGTAGAATGCATGATAATCGAGTTAGTATGAAACCAAAATCATGTTCCTGTAACATAAATTTGTGCAGTCAATTCTACATATGCCAAAATGTAATCATGTGTCATGTCTGATGAAACTCCCTCACAACTCCGGGGAAACGTTTATTTATGTGTGCACCGATTTTTATTTAAACAATTATTGCTTTAGAGTCTACCTACAGGTAGCAGAAGTACTGTTATCACTTTCGAGAGATGAAATAGTTTTCATCACAAAAATCAAAATTCTCCGTCGCATTCTTAGTCGTTCGTAGAAAATGAAGCTATTGCAATGGCTCCAAAAATTTTAAAATCAAAATTTTCGAAAATTTTTTTCATTGAATTCCGTTTTGAAACATTCTGAAACGAATTTTAAAGTTTGCATTTTATCATATACATATTCGGGAGGTTGAACGACTAGTCTAGTCTTGAGTTTATATTTTTTTTATTAACGACGTTTCTATGTATGTCAACTGGCTTCACCATCAACTTGTGTTGTTTACTACTTTTCATAAGTCTCTACATCTGACTTCGAAGCACCAGTACATCAATAATTCACATGAATACTACCCAGCTCCTGGGTAGAAACGTGAATAAAAAACTATAAACTCAAGACTAGACTGGTCATTCAACTTCCCGAATATAGATACATATCACTAGTCAACCAAATACCAAAATATATATATTTATAAAATATATTTGTGTGTCCTTCCAGATGATAACTCTCCTTAGGATTGAGATAAAAATTCCGTTCTTGCGCCGAAAAATCAAGCTTTCCAAACGAAAGAACGAGTTCGTTGGCCAGCATTTTTTGAGCACATCAATTTTTCATCAGACACAATTAGAAATATCATCAGCAGCGTTGCAAGAAGTCCCTTTTCGGGGTAAATGTCCCCCTTTTTCGCTCGCTGATATCCCCAACCCCAAGACCTTGGGGGGGGGGGGGGGGCACTGAAAAATACCTCTTTTGGGTCGGAAGTCCCTTTTTGTCCCCCTTTCCATGACCCCACACTCCTTTCCATTATTTTCACTCGTTTAACCACATGTGCGGATAAATTTAGGTTGATCGTTGGTACATCAGGAATTGAGGTGTGGTTGGTTGGGTCTATTTTTCTGTTTGCGGGCTTGTATGTCCCTTGTAGACAAATATGTAGAGCTGAGACTTGAGAAAACGGTAAAACGTAAAAACAAACTTGGGTGAGGGTTCCATGATTTATCCATAACTGTACTTTTCTTTGGGATTTTATTCGAGGGTTGGTTAGTGTCAGAGATCAAGAATAAGCCATGGAAGAAGATAAATAGAACAGCACTTAATTTGGCAGTATAATTTCGTCTCTTTCACATCTTGAACACTTTTAATATTATTGAAAGAATAATCTTCATCAAGTAGCAGTTCCTCCTTCTGGAATTGAGGCATGTAAATGGAAAAGGTTCTAAATGCCAAAAAATTGAAAACACGTTTTTTCCCCAAAAAATGGTCAACATGCCATCGCCAATAACCTACGAAAGGTTCTAAGTGCCTACCTACAGTAGTTTAGTTACTGGAAGCTAGTAAAGATGGCGCTGAGATCGATGCGCCCGCGGCCGTGACCTAGAGAAGGGTCTAAATGCCAGCTACATGTTGTAAATGCCACACAGGGAATCGCCACTCGGCAGTCATGAAACAGCAAACAACGCATTTGATGTGCTGGTGCGTCTGCAGTGTTTTTTCTACGTGGGAAGTGATTTTTTGATAGAAAAATTTGTATTCTTTGGGCTTTTTTGTCAATTGTAGTGATGGATGGTTCGGGAAAAGCTCCAAGTAAAGCTGCTTTGCAAAAAATCGCTCGGGAAAAGAGGGTTAAAGGGGAGGCCTACACAACATCTTCTGGTGAAGAGAGAGCAACTAAAACTAGAAAAAAAAAAGAAAAAAAATTCATTGAAATAAAATTATATATTTCAAATACCTAATGTGGTGAAATCCACCCCCTCTTGTCAACAGCCCTTTTCAGGGCTACCAAAAAGAGGTAGGCACACCACAAAAATATTTACAAGACGTCGAAGTACAACTCCGTCAAACAAAATATTTCACCGGAGAGAAAATACTAAATTCTCTCCCAAAAGTGAAATATTAAAGATTAACACGCAAGGCGACCTCCCCAAACATTTACTGGGCGAGAGAGATGCGACAAACATCTCGAGACAGGTCGCCTTGAACGAGAACACACAAGGCGACCTCCCCAAACATTTACTGGGCGAGAGAGATGCGACAAACATCTCGAGACAGGTCGCCTTGAACGAGAACACGCAAGGCGACCTCCCCAAACATTTACTGGGCGAGATAGATGCGACGAAAAGTTCGAAACAAGTCGCCTTAGGAAAACTCAAGGTCGTTCAGACCCCGTCAAAGCAACGGACGCAGGGAAACCACCTCGAAAAACCAACTCAGCTATCGTATGCCCAGATACTGAGAAAACACTGAGCGAACCAATGAGATTGCACAGCCGAATTTACGAAATTGAGCGAGCCAATCCGAAGCTAGTTTGATCGTACCAAATTAGTTGACGAAACTAATTTGCATACTAACCATAAAGTGGACACCACTTTTTGTTATAAATACCTCGTTCAGAGCCTGGCAATTCATTCCACTCTCCGCTCTCGACGACGACACCTCCGAAGTACGAAGAATTCTACACGCTCTACGCTGACGAACCTTCTGCATTGCGAGTTCATCTCAAGAACGGCTTCCCACTGCTTTCTACAAGCCAGACCTTCTCTCCTCACAGATTTCGCATTGGCATCTACGAGTCCAGTGATTATTCATCCTGCTCATTGCCCAACGTAGATCTCCTGGTAGGACGCCACCCGGTACTTCTATCGATATTCTCTTTAGACAGTACGCCCGAGGGACGTTTCCGAGCCGTGTCACCCGGACTACACAGCCTTCAGCTCGTAGTCGACCGCTGGGGCGCGCCGGTAAATTACTCAGCTCCTACGCTCTAATTTACCGTCTAAGGAAGTCTTTTTTAAGACTGCGAGGTAGGACCCTGCCGTCTGAACATTGGAAAGACGTTCCGGCAAGCGAGTCCACTTCCAAAACCCTCTATTTTTCACACGTAGAGGCATCGAAACGAGCCAAAAACTCGATCAAATTCGATGGAACGTCAGCCTTCTTACTTCCCCTTGCGGGGGAAGGAGGAAGGCGGCAAGACCGGGGCGATTGGCCAACGCAGTGCGCCCTACCGGCCGCCCGGTGAATCCGCTGAACCAACCATCAGCGCAAGGCGCGATCCCCACGTCCGGATCGCCTTCTCGCCCGACGTATTCGTTCGAGAAACTGTCGAACAAGACTCACTTACACAAAAGATCGAACAAACCTTTCAGACTCGCTCTGAAGCCGATCTTTTCGATTCGACCAAGCTGTCCGATTACCCACGATATCCGACGCAGGCTTACACGGTCGATCCGAGTGTCAAATACACTCCAAATGCACAAAAAGCAGAGGATACTTTTCAGTACCTCAACCCAGCTCAGTATATTCCTCCTTCAGACGTAAATCTAAGGCCGGAATATTACAAAACGGCGGAGTACGAAACTGATCGAACCCAGCATTCGGTTCACGAGCCTAGCGCTCCGCGCGGCTGCGACACGGACTATCCACCCTTCCGGCCCGCGAAATCAGTTGACCTTGGCGGCTCCGCCCGCATTCCTCGCGGGGGTGACCTAGAAACCAACCCGCATAATCGGAATATAAATGTCCGACTTGGTTTACCAACGTCAAGTCAAACCTATACAAATCCACTACAAATGGTGACCCCGCCTTTGAACAGGCTCAACACGGAGCATTTCGTTCCCTCTTATGAAGCTAGTGGATTTCAGGGAACCACTGCGGGCGTGCGACCCCCGCCGGGCCTCTACGCCCCACATCTCACGCAACATCCCTCTACAAACAGTGGTTTTCAAGCACTTTTAGAGGAGATGGGAGATTATCAAAAACCAGTCTTCCAAAAGAAGAATATTGATCGTGCACTCGCCGAGTTCGATCAATACTGCGTGAGAAAACACATGAGAACGCAAAACGAATGCTTCTCAGCTATATACAAGTGGGTACCAGAGGAAATGAGGGAAGCTATCGACTCAGCTTACCTCACAGCACCTCACGCACCCTACGAAGAGGCCAAACAGCGCCTCCTACGAGAATATGGGTTGTCTTTACAGGACAGGCTCCTCGCACTCGAGGACCCCGCATCTCTCGCCAAAAAACCCAGCACCAAGTACCACGAAATGTACTCGAAAGCTGTTGGGTACTTTTCGGAAGCTCTCATCACTCAAAAGTGGATTGAGACTCTTCCCATCGAAGCACGAGGTATGGTCGCAGCTCAGCCTACCACGACCTCCCGGCTCGACCTAGCTGATACGCTACACGCGTACAGAGCAGAGAATACTCCTCTGAACATACGAGGAGTTGAATCTACTCCGAAACCCATAAATACTGGTTTCAAAAAGGCCCTCTCGAAACAAGCTGAGTTCAAACACCAACCAGTGGAGAGTAAACCTCACAAACCGATGGCCTACGTCTGTCGAAACCACGTACGTTTCGGTAACGAAACTCGCAAATGTGCAGACCCAGAACACTGCACTTGGAAGACAAACACTGCTTCCAAAACTAGCAAAAAGGCTGCGACTATAAGCCAACCTAAAACCCGGGTTTCTACCGAAAATACTCAGCAGTCGGTACAAGAAAGTACCATTCCAACCTCCGACACAGAGAATTCGGAAAACGAATAACTGCCAGCGTATCTGAGCCTATACGCCGGCAGTCTACTGAGTATAAAAGGCTTTTTTTCAAGTGCAAACTAAATGGCACTGAATTTCTCATTGACACGGGAGCAGAAGTGAACATTCTGCCCCACAATGTCACAAAAAAATTGGGCTTGAAAATTCTCAAGTCCAACGTTAAGCTCACAGCAGCTAACGGAGCCCCTATCGATACACTAGGGCGAGCTGACACAACAATTAACATCGGCCTCGGGGACATGACCACCGAGTTTATGATCACGAAAGTTGATCTAGCGATCCTAGGTATCCCATTCCTCGAATCTTGGGATATCGGAATACGGGTCAAACACAAGTACATTTATAAAGATAAAATGAAGTGCTATGCCGATCAAAAAATAGCTGCAGTCATGAACAAAAAGTTCACTGACGAACAAATTGCAGCTACTATCCCTCACCGTGACAATACACCTCAACCAGAGGACGTGCAAATCACGGAGGACGAAAACATTCGCTCTATCATTAACAAATACAATGATAAAATGAGCAAAATTCATGGTAAATGGAAGAACAACGGGGTTTACCACCGTATAACCACGGAGGGAACCCCAGTACACTTCCGAGCTAGACCCATGGCAGGTGAAAAACGGGCTCAAGTCAAAAAGACTTTTGACGAAATGCTTTCAGAAGGCATAATTGCACCATCGGATTCCGAATGGGCATCTCCGTTACACTGTGTGCCAAAAAAAGACGGGTCATGGAGAATCACCGGCGATTACCGTTTCCTCAACGCGAAAACGAAGAAAGACGCCTACCCTCCTCCTCACATTCGCTCGTTCCAAGCGAATTTACATGATACGCAAATCTATTCAACAATAGATTTAAAATCAGCGTATTATCATATCCCGATGCACCCAGATGACGCTCATAAAACTGCGATTATCACACCTTTCGGTCTTTATGAGTTTAAGAAAATGAGCATGGGTTTAGCCGGAGCGGCTCAAACATGGCAAAGATACATGGACAGCATCATGCGAAAATTTGATTTCGCATTTGTCTATCTAGATGACATCCTGGTGGCTTCGAAGAATTATAACGAACACATGAACCACCTACAACAAATTTTTGACAAACTAGGGGAACACGGACTTCGAGTAGGTTTTGATAAATGCGTTTTTTCAAAACCTACCGTCGATTTCCTAGGTTTCACTATCTCGAAGGAAGGAATAATTCCTAAACGAGACAAAATAGAAGCCATAGAACAATTTCCTAGGCCAGTGGACGTACGAAGTCTACGCAGATTCCTAGGTATGTGTGGTTTCTACCGAGCATGCTCAAGCAAATTCGCTCACACGGCACAACCTCTGTATGACTCCATTCAGTCAAACAAAAAGAATGACAGAACACCTATCGTATGGACATCAGAGAGAGAAAAAGCTTTCAACAGCTTAAAGCAAGCAATGATCAAAGCAACATTGCATAACATTGCTCACCCACACCCTACGGCGGAGTGGAGATTGGTCTGTGACGCGTCCGACACACACATCGGAGCGGCACTAGAACAAGAAATTACAGACAAACATGGCTCGAAATCGTACCAACCATTGGGATTTTTCAGCAAAGAGATTCCAGAACAATGGAAGAACAAAGCATCTTTCGACAAGGAAATGTTCGCCGTTTACCAAGCGTGCATTCACTGGCACAACGACTTGGACGGCAGATCCTTCCATATTTGTTCGGATCACAAGCCTCTGCTAGGCACGATGCTTAAAAAGAATGCTCATTTTTCTAAAATGAGATTAAGATGGCTAACATACATCTCTCAAATGACGAGTGACATTCGTCATATTTCAGGAGAGAGCAACGTCGTCGCCGACGCACTCTCCAGACCCTTCGATCCGGTCGAAATTCAAACGAAATCGATTTCAACACAGACGGACGAGGGTCCACCCATAGCTGAAATTTCGAAAATTACGGCTGCAATAGAATGCAATCTTCTACTGCACATTTCAAATTCACAAATTCGCTCTCCCCCTACCGCGGAGGACAAATTGAAACTCACACGAGTTGAATTCTCTCAAGGAGAAATTTGGTGTAACCTAGACCTAGGACACCCTAGACCTTATATTCCAAACGAAATAAGGGAAGAAATAATAAGCCAGATTCACAATTTGGGACACCCAGGTATACACTCTACAGTGTATAAAGTTAAACAACGATATTTTTGGCACGGACTACGTGCAGATGTCTCAAACTGGGTTCGAGCATGCGAAACTTGCCAACGAGCAAAAATCACGCGCTCCGTGAAGCTCCCGTACTCCGAATTTGAAACGGCAAACAAATTTTCACACGTACACGTGGATATTACCGGACCTTTACCTTTAGCAAAAGGAGGGAAACGTTACATTTTGATGATGGTTGATAGAGCAACGGGTTGGCTAGAGGCAGTCCCTCTGAACAACATCGAAACAACCACAATCACAAATGCATTTATCAATATTTGGGTAGCTTCAAAGGGCGTACCTAAATACATCACAAGTGATCAGGGCACCCAATTTGAATCAGATCTGTTCAATTCCATTATGGAACGTCTCGGAGTAAAACATACTCACACGTTACCATACAAACCATCAACAAACGGTATGGTAGAACGCAGAAACAGATCTTTGAAAGAAGCTCTCAAAGCTCAGAACGAAAATTGGCTCGATGCACTTCCCAAAGTTCTACTCGCCATGCGTACGGCAGTAGACCCGGCAACTGAAAATACGCCTTTCCAAAAAGTTTACGGGATTGACGTACCTCTCCCAGGAGACATTTTCGTAACTTCTACGAACCTTTCGGAACCTCTTTTCTTCCGACCTACGCATATTAAACATAATAACACAAAATATGCCGTAAACATGCCCAAAAACTTGGATACATGTACTCATGTCTATATCAGAGTGCCCACACAGCTCACCTCTCTGCAATGTCCTTACACGGGACCATTCAAAGTGGTTAAAAGAGATAAGTTTTCGGTTAATTAAGGAGAAAACTCCCCGAAAATCTGCCAGAAGGCACGTCCCCTCTACCAAATTCGACGAGAGGTGGGTAACGGCGCTCGAATCACCCCAACCGGCGTCGTCGTTATTAACACGACGTCTTGGGAGGGCCCCTGTGGTGAAATCCACCCCCTCTTGTCAACAGCCCTTTTCAGGGCTACCAAAAAGAGGTAGGCACACCACAAAAATATTTACAAGACGTCGAAGTACAACTCCGTCAAACAAAATATTTCACCGGAGAGAAAATACTAAATTCTCTCCCAAAAGTGAAATATTAAAGATTAACACGCAAGGCGACCTCCCCAAACATTTACTGGGCGAGAGAGATGCGACAAACATCTCGAGACAGGTCGCCTTGAACGAGAACACACAAGGCGACCTCCCCAAACATTTACTGGGCGAGAGAGATGCGACAAACATCTCGAGACAGGTCGCCTTGAACGAGAACACGCAAGGCGACCTCCCCAAACATTTACTGGGCGAGATAGATGCGACGAAAAGTTCGAAACAAGTCGCCTTAGGAAAACTCAAGGTCGTTCAGACCCCGTCAAAGCAACGGACGCAGGGAAACCACCTCGAAAAACCAACTCAGCTATCGTATGCCCAGATACTGAGAAAACACTGAGCGAACCAATGAGATTGCACAGCCGAATTTACGAAATTGAGCGAGCCAATCCGAAGCTAGTTTGATCGTACCAAATTAGTTGACGAAACTAATTTGCATACTAACCATAAAGTGGACACCACTTTTTGTTATAAATACCTCGTTCAGAGCCTGGCAATTCATTCCACTCTCCGCTCTCGACGACGACACCTCCGAAGTACGAAGAATTCTACACGCTCTACGCTGACGAACCTTCTGCATTGCGAGTTCATCTCAAGAACGGCTTCCCACTGCTTTCTACAAGCCAGACCTTCTCTCCTCACAGATTTCGCATTGGCATCTACGAGTCCAGTGATTATTCATCCTGCTCATTGCCCAACGTAGATCTCCTGGTAGGACGCCACCCGGTACTTCTATCGATATTCTCTTTAGACAGTACGCCCGAGGGACGTTTCCGAGCCGTGTCACCCGGACTACACAGCCTTCAGCTCGTAGTCGACCGCTGGGGCGCGCCGGTAAATTACTCAGCTCCTACGCTCTAATTTACCGTCTAAGGAAGTTTTTTTTAAGACTGCGAGGTAGGACCCTGCCGTCTGAACATTGGAAAGACGTTCCGGCAAGCGAGTCCACTTCCAAAACCCTCTATTTTTCACACGTAGAGGCATCGAAACGAGCCAAAAACTCGATCAAATTCGATGGAACGTCAGCCTTCTTACTTCCCCTTGCGGGGGAAGGAGGAAGGCGGCAAGACCGGGGCGATTGACCAACGCAGTGCGCCCTACCGGCCGCCCGGTGAATCCGCTGAACCAACCATCAGCGCAAGGCGCGATCCCCACGTCCGGATCGCCTTCTCGCCCGACGTATTCGTTCGAGAAACTGTCGAACAAGACTCACTTACACAAAAGATCGAACAAACCTTTCAGACTCGCTCTGAAGCCGATCTTTTCGATTCGACCAAGCTGTCCGATTACCCACGATATCCGACGCAGGCTTACACGGTCGATCCGAGTGTCAAATACACTCCAAATGCACAAAAAGCAGAGGATACTTTTCAGTACCTCAACCCAGCTCAGTATATTCCTCCTTCAGACGTAAATCTAAGGCCGGAATATTACAAAACGGCGGAGTACGAAACTGATCGAACCCAGCATTCGGTTCACGAGCCTAGCGCTCCGCGCGGCTGCGACACGGACTATCCACCCTTCCGGCCCGCGAAATCAGTTGACCTTGGCGGCTCCGCCCGCATTCCTCGCGGGGGTGACCTAGAAACCAACCCGCATAATCGGAATATAAATGTCCGACTTGGTTTACCAACGTCAAGTCAAACCTATACAAATCCACTACACCTAATACCTTGGTTTCTGTTATATTTTTCACTGATCCTTTCAGAAACTGAAACCTACGCATATTTTAGGGTAAAAAGTTCTGGAAAAACTTTCATTTGAAAGATGAAACCTACATGAAATATTTGGCATGCTGGATTGTGCCAACAGAGGCATGAAACTGCGGGTGGAGGAGTATAAGTGCGTGGCACTTAGACCCTTTTTAGGAAACTCCACCTGGCACTTAGACCTTTTTTAATAAACTCCAGCTGGCACTTAGACCCTTGTCCATTTTTTCAGTATATGGACATTCAGCGTTTTCCATGATACTCATATTTCCAGCCGAATTTTTTACTTTATTTTTTCATAGTGACATTTCGAATGTCTTTTTGGTCTGTACTATTAACTTTTGGTTTAATACAAATTAATTGTTGCGAAAATATACTGTTTTTTGTTGCTCCTGGAAAAAAAGAAATTGGCATTTAGAACCTTTTCCATTTACATGCCTCAATTTCTGAAGAGAGATCACCTACTTTTTCTATTTAGGTCAATACACTAGTAAATTCTGGATATAGATAATTTACTCTCAATCTCTAACTTCCATACGTGTTGGTTGTAAAAGAATTCGGAAAACAATGTAAAAAATGCAATAATCTAATAATGTGGGTTTTGTTCAGTTGGCTGGACCGAATTAC
Source organism: Adelphocoris suturalis (assembly GCA_030762985.1). Classification (NCBI taxonomy): domain Eukaryota; kingdom Metazoa; phylum Arthropoda; class Insecta; order Hemiptera; family Miridae; genus Adelphocoris; species Adelphocoris suturalis. The sequence continues at coordinate 61,396,421 of CM061047.1, forward strand.
CAGTTCCGACTGGATACGCGACGTCACAAACGTATAAATTGATAATTTCATTTCTAGAAAAACCTTATTAAATTACAGGAAGTTATAAATCGCCTGGAGCAGTCGTTTAGTTCTTTAAAGAGTTCTGTTTCGATTAATTGATGAAAGTCTTTAATTGCAATTGTGTCGTTTTACAACTCCTGAATTAATCACTAAACGAAAGAAGCAAATTAATACCAAGACAGTGTAGCTCTTTCACTGGTAATTAATTTGTGACAAAATGTCACGAAATTACTTGGTGTAACGGGTATATTACACACCCTGGTAATATTCTGTCCTATGACGAACCTAAGTAGATGTACTCATGCCCACATATTTATAGCAAACTAGCTGTGCCTGTTCGCTTCGCTCGCTTGCCGATGCATGAATGTAAATCTCAGTGTGCAACAACTTAAATTTCTAGTCAATTTTATCAGTAGGTACTTCCTGAGAAATACTATCTACAGTTATATCTATCTACTACACCCAGAGAGGCTCTGTTCTAATTTTCGGCATCTTAAGTTGAATAGGAACATAACTTTCTAGCCTAAGACCTCTCACAGTTAATTAAAAAGGTTCCCTAAATTCCAATGCACTACCACCCACAGAGAAACCATTCGAGATTTCAGTATCTCAAGTTTGATAGAAACAAAATTACAGAGCTCACTCTGCTGGTTAGAGTAATTCTTCAAATTGTATTTTTACTCTACATCACTCAGAGAAGCGCTGTTTCAAATTTCAGCATCTCAAGTTGGATTGGAACAAAATTAGGAACAGAGCTTAATCTGCTGATTAGAATGAATGGGTCCTTAAGTACTAAATATACACTAACACCCAGAGATATCCCATTCCAAAGATCAGCATCTTAAGTTGAATAGCATCGAAATGAGCAACAGAGCTCACTCTGCTGATTAGAGTGATTGTTTAAGTTGTAACTATACTCTGCCACACCCTAGCCAGTCTATATTTAAATTGTTTATCTAGCCTCTGCCAGCCTATGTTTAAATTGTAGCAGGAACACCTGAAAACTCGAGAGGATCTAAGAACCCTACAGGAATCTTCGTAACTTTTATTTTTTACCCAGTAGTCCCAAAAAGGTCCCAATTCAAATGGACCTTGTACCTAAATAATTGTTCAACAAGGCGTTTCCCTTTTTTACTCAATATAAACTTAGTTTCGTTAAAACTATCACCTGCCGGGTGACGCCGTTAGGGAAAGCCGAGTTCTCAATGAAGGAGTAAGTCTTGAGGATTGTGATATAGCCTAATTTCTATTCTGGAACTTGCTCGTCAATTTACACCCACTCGTGAAAATCGTTGCAGCCGTTCGGCCCTGTTGTATAGACAAACAAACAGACATTGGATGTTATAAGGTCCGCTAGGAGCGGTAGGGGGCGAAGGACCTAAGGAACATGGTGGTTCACTTGATTTTCCCCTTGTTGATATCTTGTGTCACCCCTTTTTCCTCTACAATTCGTTCCCTACACAATCAATTTCATCAATACTGGTCAAAAATGAGAATTATATTATGAATTAATAAATTGTTAGAATGAAGGAACACACAAACAAAACGAAAAGCCGGCGAAAAACAAAAACAACTTGTGTTTGTCACGACTACCCTATAGGTAACAAAAGAGGAGCAAATCGGTAAGGTCCTTGTTTATGTGCTGCGCTCTACCTCGAGCTTCTCATGTTCGAAGCCCCATTCAGCGCTACATCAGGGGTCGAAAGGGATTACATATTGAATATAGGATCCTGCTGTCCTGTGCCAAAAAGAGGAACTCCGATAAAGACAGCGCTCTTGACCACTGGCTTTCGAGGCCAATGTAGTCAAACCTTTTCGACTGCTGAAGTTTTCATTGATTGTAACATTTTAACTCCTGGGAAATGTCAAGTTCAGGTTAAACTCATGCAGTCGAAGAGGTTTGATTGGCCTAGGTGTTGCAGTGGTTAAGAGTGTGTCTTTATCAGAGCTTCTCTCTGTTGTAGGAAAAATAATATCACAGTAACACAGAGGCTCCCCTAGCTACCCTAGTCAGTTACTGAAGTGCAGCTTCTCGCGCCGTGTGGCCGTATCGTAACTGTTACGCGGGTTGGTCAGTAACTCGCATCCGAGACTATCCCTAGCACAAGTGTTACAAACTTTGGTCCAGTAGTTCGGTAGAATAGCAGAGACATAGTTTCTGGGCCTGTAGGTGTACTGCGGCGTGCCCTCCATATAGTTATAAAACTTATTACTATAATTTTCAAACTCCCAATGTAAGCCTTCAATATTAATGAAGTAACGAAAAATAATTATGAGAAAGTTTTGAAAATGGGTGACACTTGTTGAAAAATGGACTCGCGGACTGGCCTTTTCATCTTACTCAGAATCACAACCCAGATACGAATCTCAAAAGAGGGCTGCCGGAGGTAAGGGAGGATTTCGGTATGAGTAGGCGTTTGTAAAAAATAAAACTAGTTAGGTTGAACGAATGTCATAGCTGCTATGACCAATGAAAAGGCTCCATTCATATCACAAGGCCCCCGCAAAAAATTGTGATGTGAAAAAGTGATATGTTCACTATCATACGCGTCGCGCTGATCGGAACTGGTTCCATCACACGTCCGATCAAGTTCAGACGAAGTGGTATCAATCTCTTGTAATTTGATTCGTTATATTCCGTTTATAAATTCGTTTAAAAAATGAAAAATGATCGTTCATTAAAGTGCGATTCTTTTGATGTTCCATTGAAAATATATTTAATTTCAGTTCGATCAGAACATTTACTGCCAGAACCTCCTAAATGTAACAAAAAAATTGTTTGCAATGGATTTTGAACCCAGCTCTCATGTTTGATGTTGGTAATAAAGAGCTGACGTTCATTGGCATCTAACGGTCTGGTTTCATTGGAAAATAGATTTGCAATGACCATTCTCAATTTCCCGGCCATTTCAGGTAATCTGATATCTTTATTTCGTACTGCAGCATTTTGAATCTCGGTTTTTTTATTGTCAATAATGAACATTGGCAATCGACTGTGAAAAAATACATTTCGGCGTAACTTTTATCAAACCCCTTGAGTATGGATGGGTTGTTCTTTTGAAGTGGAGTTCCTCTGTGAGCTGGACGGATTTTAAATCTCACAGAGTTCATAACAGCTTTCTAAAAATGATTAAAAAAAATTTTTGTTCAAAATTTATTTATTCGGGAGCAGCACTAATGGAGAAATCGGGCTATTAAGGAATTTCCAGCTTCCTAGAGCAACTAAAAGAAACATAATGTGTAGGAAGAAATCCATGTCTTAAGTTGAGGGGCATCAAGGCCCCATCTTCAAGCCCCAGGCAGCGGACTTTTCTTTCTCCTGAGCCTCGAATCCGCAGTGACACCGCCCGGATCACAGCCATCTGGGTCTTCACCCTCACCCACTGGGTCACTTGTGAAAGAGGTTTGGCCCATCTGTCGGCTAGGATAGTTGCTAACCTCTTCAGGAAGCAGTCATATTCCCTGTGAAGGGAGCCCTCGCAGGATATCACCCAGGGTGTAAACGAGCCTCTCATATCTTCGGCTGCCCTGTCATATTTCCTGTGCTTTGCATCGGCAGCATTTTGGGAGACTGATGTCCATGTTTGAGAGCTGGAGGAGGGGGCGTCAGCGTTAACTACGCGAGTATCCAAATACGCCGTCCTCTCTACATCCCACAAACCATGGGTTTCTATGTTTGTAACCAGTCGTGCGGTTCATCACTGATTCAATCCCCACAGAGTTGGATGCCAAGCTAGCCATCCTTGCAGCCTGGTCTCTGATAAATTAATTAATAATTTAATCATTTATATATTAATTATTAAATCAAAAATGGTGACCCTTCTGGTTGTGATGCGGCTTAAACCTTAATAAAAAATAAAATAAAATGAAAAAATAAATAAAAAAAATCAAAATTTATTAATATAATAAATCAATAATAAATTAATTAAATAAAAAATAATTTTAAATAAGTCTGCCAATTTGGGTGTGGCATTTGGCTTTCTCGTATCCGTAACATGAATGTATAGATCATTGCAGTGTTTAAAATAATCATTAAAGATTCTATAGCGGCTTCCTTCGATTGGAATTGTCATTATTCTTATTATTATTTAAGATGTTTCGGATTTCTTGAGGGTTGGTCAATCAACCCTCAAGAAATCCGAAACATCTTAAATTTAACCCAGTGGTCGAGATTACCTAGCCTGCTTATTATTATTGTTGGGGGAAATGGTAAATTAACTAAAATAAAAATTCTTCAAAATCGGATTAAAACTGTAGAAGTCATGTTTGTTGTCATGTTGGATTTGAGGGTCGCGCATGCGCAGTAGCTACTAATGAGATCGTGATAAAACTCATATGGGGCAATCAAATCGTTATTTCCCAACTACCCTTCGATTTTGAGCGTGATCGGACGAATAGCTCATGAGAATGTCACGCTTGATGGGTTTTACGTTTTGCACATGCGCATTGAAAACTATGATTTTTTTCTGATGAAATTCACTGATATTTCCATAAAGTTGCATCGAAATTTGCATGCCCAGCAGCTAATAATGATTGATTAAACTGTATTTTCCCGACTACATTCGGAATTTGAGCGAGATCGGTCGACTATGCCGTGAGAAAAATATGTTTGTTGGATTTAGCGTTTGCGCGTGCGCTGAGTGAAGTATTGATTTGGTTTTCTCAATAGGTTTGCTATTTTGAAGAATTCCTTTTAGAGTTTGTAGTTTAGGTAGTTCTGCTTATTTTTTGACATTTCATGTCTTTGCTATGGCACACAACCAAATTTTCGTTATGTCACGTTACGTTACGTAACGAAATATGCTCAATTTCTGATGATTTCCGCTTACAACCGAGTCGTTGCTAGGGAAATGGTACTTCGTCGTTTTTCATCCCACAAAATTCGTTGACCATTCGTTCGAAAGCTCTCGATTTATCCAACCATATTATGTTAACTACTGCGAAGTGCGTGGCCAACAAGCTGAGTTATGAGCATGGTTATATATGAATAATTGTTTACACACAGGTGATCATTCTCAATTATTGATATTGTGAACATGATTGCAACCGCTTGTTAATTTCTGATGATTTCATTGAGCTGGTGTTTCGATGATTTGATTCATAGCAGGTGATCCGAATATTGCGAGAACGGTTTGATTTGTGAAGAGGTGGTTAAATAATTTAATAGGTAATCATTTTAATAGACGAGTCTGCAACTAAAGACATGAAATGTCCCAATGTGTTGCAGACTAGTATGCAAGCGTTATTCGTTTCTTAATTGATCAATTTTGACATTTCACGCTACTTCTTGATTTAATCTTTTCTGCTATGGAATTTTTCAAGATCATTTAATTTAGACGATTATTGAAAATACTTTAGTAGCTTCAAATGAATTCAGAATTTTTTGGACTTTACCCTTTGGAATCGCAATCAGTAACTACATGGAAAATTGCCCAGCTTTTCAAGGGATGTCTCGCCGCAGCACAGAGCGAGGCACAACTAGCTCTGGTTCTCTAATTAACTCTATTATTATTTTTCGACACAAACTTAGACTATCAGCTACCTAGCAACCAGTTGGACAAATAGATCTGAATGATGTGTAGAGTTCGGTTTTCTGGATGCTCGCAAGCTCGCACCTCAAACATAAAACATATTCTAAATCAATCCTTTTAGTAAAATGATTAGTTGGACAAATAGGTTAGAATAATGTGTATCAATTCGTGGTCCTGGATGCTCGCAAGTTGTGAGGAAGTGTAGGTAATTGTTGAACGCGTAAATAGTTCACGGATTTGCTACAAATGCGATAGTTGTGCATCGCTTCATGCTGCAATGAGACATTTCTGTTTCTCATAATCTCAGTGGCACAGATCTTTACTATCATTTTAATTTGGACAATATTCAACAGGAGATAAAAGTAAAATGTTGATTACCTGCTTTATTATTTACATCAACTAATACCATTTTTACTTTCACCGGTTGTTCGTTTCTTTCATTAACCATTGTATTGTTCTCTTATCTCCAGTTACATTCATTAATGGTCTTCTTAAGTACTCTCTTCTATTTGAGCTAGATAGTATACATATTGTGATTTTTTTCTTTTAAAAACTGTAAATACTTGTATTGTAGACTCTACATTACCTGCATCTTCAACTGCAATTTTCAAGCCATTTATTCAGCCCTACCTGTGACACGGACCTATATTACTCACACTTACCTGTTTTACAGGAGCAGATAAGAGGGGGAACCGTGATTCCAGACTGTGAAGTGAATCACTTGAAGGCTGTTGAGAGACAATGCAATATTTTAACCCCCTTCCCCCACTCTTACCAAACCGCGTAATAATTCTGTAATCTTCATTGGAAAAGCAGCAATAAAATAAATTTGAAGGTTTTTGAGCACTCCCTTCTTATAGTTTCTAGGAGCCTAAAACTTTGGGAAATTATTATTGATGCCAAAAGTGAAAAATGTAGAGGTTGTCAAAATAAGAACAATCAAAATTGAAAAATTCACTTCTTTTGGACCACCCTAATATATACGTATACACTTTCTATTGTATTATTATATGTTAATTGTTAAAAATAAATTTTATGGAAAAAAAACTCATACTAAATGAGAAGTTCGGCAATTCAAAGGAGATTTTGGATTTTTAGATTTTTTTGTAGTTTTCAGAGATTTTTTTAGCAAATATTAATGGAATTTAAGTAAGTTTTTCAGCATAATTTTGAGCAAAATTTTTTTAATATCCTAGTTAATCAAATAAAACTTTGCTAACAATTATAAATTTAACGATTTGTGGCCGTTTTTGGCGATTTTTAGTGATTTTTCGGGTAAATCATGATGTTTTATCTATTATTCTCGTCATATTTTGTTGATAACGTTTTGTTCAATTATGAACTTGGTCTAGTTTTGGGAAAAATGGGAGTTTCGAATTCCATGCTGGAAGTTTTATGATGGAAATTAAGTACTGTGTGAGGGAGAAGGGTGGTTCCGAGAAGTCATGATATTGTTTTCTTTTATTTTAATTCACACCAAAATGATATACAATTCATTCATTGGGACGTCCCTGTAATGTATGCATTACTTACCAATATGTCGTTTAAAAGCCTTTCCTTTTGATAGAGTTTGCCCAATATCAGTGTGGGCAAGTGTAATGATATGGTAAAGAGGTTACTTTACGAATTAATTTCATATTTTCAGAGAAAATTGTTTTTTTCATGTTATCAATAAGTATTCGTGAATGGTGCGGATATGAGTTCATTACATTTTTTCGTTTTCGTATATCTCTGAAAACTGACTTGCCGACCGTTACCTAACTAATCTGGAACGAACTGGAAAACCGAACTACTTCAACCGGGTTTAAACATTCAATATGAACGTGATCATTTTAACTAATCGCTCGCTCGTCGGAATCCAATCTGTTCATTCTCAAACGTCCTTTTTCTTCATCTAAATTCGCGCATCAGGATTTGGCTCTCGCGCGAAATGAGGGTGACTCACAGTTCAGATCGACTTCCTTGATAGTGTATCGGAATCTGAAGGTCGAGTTTCGGCCGTGGGCTCTCATGCTATCGGTTTTACGGTCCTACTCGTATTATCAGGTTCTGATGTAATTCATTTCGGATTAGGTACACGATCTTGTGTGACCTGTATGTAAACTGTAAAACTCATCCATTTTTGGGGCATCCCTCTGAAGCTCGGCTTCTTCAATAGAAAGACGACCTATTGAAATTGATCCGTTGGGGAGGGGGGTGACTGATATTGTGAGCACTGCACAGGCACAGGCTACGACTACCGATTTTCGTGATTCTTATTTCGTTCGATCCCAATTTCAGTCTAGTTGTCCAGCAAACCTTGGGCATTTTGGATTTGCTATAGAAGGGGTGTAGGTGGTAATTTCCGATCCTTTTAATCGCTGCCCAAGCTAAACTTCTCGACCTATTTTCCACCTCGATTCTTTTTTTTGTACAATTAAAAATTCCGTCTTGTTATAGAAAATATGTCAGGCGTTTCAGATTCCTGGGGGGGGGATTGTACTGATATGTTGTCATGTTTTCACAATTCTCAACTGATTTTCGTGATTTTTGTTTTTCAATTCTGAATTCTTTCCTTTTGTGCAACACACCTTGGGAGTTTCAAGCTTATTATCGGTGGGGCAAATGAAGGAGGTATTTTCCGATAAATCTTCTCTCTTTCTCCCTCTCCCTCTCTCTCCTCTCTCTTCCTCTCTCTCTACCGAAGATAGGGAAGCATTGTGTTCGTTTCAGAGCTTGCTGAACATTTTTGGTTCCGTCTGATGTCTGTTTGTGGTAAATCCTTGTCACGCCCATAACTAAATCCAATATCAGCCTGATTTCGATGACATTTTCAGGGATTGTGCGGGTTAGCTCCTAGACGGTCCCCTATAATTTTCATTGCCGTCGGATCAACAGTAAACTGTACGTACGCATGCGCAAAAGTGAATTTATCATAACGTCGATTTCTCATCATCTGTAGGTCCGATTTTTTTCAAAATCGGTAGAAGGTTGGGTATATGTTCTATAAAAATGCCCTATAAATTGTATTGCGATTGGTGAAGTAATAACTATAGCGCATGCGCGAACTAATATCCATTGATACAGACAAAACCGAGTCTACCCAGTACCCATTTCCACCTAGTCATAGCCTCATTTCACTTGGATTTAATGTAAGCCTATTTATCTAGTCTTAGTTATGGTTTAGAATCGTGCCAGTTTTCGTGTCTCACTTGACACCTCGTGCGATGCCGCTAATGATCCTTCAGGTTGAGATGCGGCTAAATTCTTAAATTTAAAAAAAAAAAACCGAGTCTAATGAACCGATTTTTATGAAATTTTTAGGGATTGTGCAGATTAGCTCTTTGATGGTCCTCTATGTATTTAATTGCCTTTGGATAAATAGTAGTTCGTGCGCATGCCCAAACGTTTGCTTCTTATAACGTCGATTTTTTTAAATCATCTATTGGTCCGATTTCGTTCAAACGTTGTTCATTCAAACAAAAATAGTTTTGGAGGGATTGATTTTGAGTAACTCGTGGGATTGATGGATATGTCGACTTGAAACGCAAATCAACAAAATTTGAGGGGAGTTAAATTTTTTTCTTGGTCGATTACAAGGACATTGAATGAACCAAAAAACGCAATCACACGCTATGTGTATTCTTCGTTAGCATTTTTAGGGTGAATCGCTACCTACCTACTTAGCTATCACTCTTATGATAGAACATGGTATGTACCGAAAGGTCTTTGATTGTATCTTATTATTTACCTAGATTATTGGGCACTTACCAATAAGTGGATCGAAAAATTAAATTTGTGTATGTTATCTATGTTTCAGTGAAAGTAGCATGTTCGTAGCTGAAAGACGTTTCATACTGAAGACATGCGGCACTACTACTCCGCTTATGTGTCTCAAACCGCTTCTGGATCTCGTTGAACAGTTCACCGGTTTCAGAGAAGTCGACGTAAGGCCTTTACCCACCTTAATCCACCTATTGATTGTAGACAAATTAGATTAACCGCCTCTTTTCACGCGAATATCTGCAAAAACCATTCGCGCATTGCATGGGCGAATTTTGGTTCCAAAGTTTTTAAACATTAAGTTCACGACTTTCAAAGATTTCAAGTCAATCTTGAATTAATTTTAAGGATTTTTTAAATGAATTTTCGTAGAAAATGAAACTATGCAATGGATAGCAAAAATGCTTAAAAATAAATTGAAGTTTGAATGTCGTCATTTTTAGGTAGGTAGCTCTGATATACGTGTAGCGTTTGTGTACGAGCTTGAAAATTTGTTCCTAAATTTATTGAAAAACCCTTTTTTCCATTCAAAAATTTACTGGATGTTTTTTTAATTCTAGTATTTTTGTAAATTCTGATTTCCAGGAAGTCTTCTATTCGAGGAAGAACTTCAAGAGACCTGACCTTCAAAAAATGCTCTACCGAAGCTTCCAAACGGAAGTGGCGTTCTTGGATTCGGTTTTCAAAGGTAAAACTCCGTTCAAATTTGAGACAAGAAGAACGTTTTTGTGGAAATCCTTGCAGTATTAAGGCAAATTTGGACTATTGATTTTATGAACTCATAATGCATCACAAATAATATTCTACCCAACCGAGTCCATATCAAGTCTTTCGCAATGTTACATCCTACAAAAATGATTGTTTATTGAATTCGAGTTTCGTATCTACAATCTAACAGTACGAGAAATTCGCTCCATCTGTTGTTTCCGTACTTCTGTGGAGCAAAGTGGACAGTTTTGCCATGATTCAGAATATTACCAATAGTTAACCTGTTGATGATATTGAAAATGAGTAATGAAATTGAAAAGGAGTAATATTCTTAGTAACTGTAAAGCTTTTAAATGGCATTTGTGGTAGACTTGTGGATTCGGCTGAATGAGCGTTACCCACGCTGTCCTTTTGGAAATTTTCGTAGAAAATGGAGCTCTTGCGATGGCTCCAAAAGTTTTAAAATCAAAAATTTCGAAAGATTTCTTCATTGAAATCCGTTTTGAGTTTTCTGAAACGAAAGAGTTTGACATATTTTCATGTATATATATGAAGTTAAATGACGTGTAGTTTTATATAAAAACTAGCCGCTCCGGCTCGCTTTGCTCGCCTCCACGTCCAGCCGGGAGGCAAGCCCCCCGGGCCCCCCATTAAGTTGCTCGTTTAACATGCTATGGTCTTTCACCCCCTCATTCAATTGTTGCTCGTTTCGCTCGCAAACGGTAGATCCCTAAGGGTAGGTTTAACGTGTGTAGGGGATGTTCTTATTTATGGTAACTGGAATTGAAACCCCCTAGTCGTGGACTTTCGTTGAGCCCACACACGGATTTTCCTGTTTTTCTACCACCCACCCTTCACAACCACCCCTTACTGAACAGGGATTGCGCAATTTTGATGTGGTATTTTGCGCCGGAAGTGGCTGGTCATATTAAAAAAGGAATCGCACAAATCGGTCTATCCGTTCAAAAGTTATGGAGGTACATACAGACACTAATTCCGTTCTTGCGCCTAAAAAAAAACAACGAAAAATGGCTAAAAATTGTTACATTTATATTTTTCATCAGAATATTAATCAAAAAACGTTTATCAATAATGAACTAGGACGTTAAAAATTGTTTGCGGATGGGTTTGTCGGCTAGCACTTTTTGAGCACATTAAATTGGTAACATTTCAAAAAATGTGCTTTAAAAAATCACCAATCATTCATTTAAATCATCAGAATATTAATCAAAAAACGTTTATCAACAATGAACTAGGTCGTTAATAATTGAGGAGCTGACATGGAAATGCACTTAAGTCATTAAATCAAATTTCATAGGAACTCCCTCTGAACCCTCATAAGATTTGTTGGACATCATCTCTTCTCCATGCAAAGTTGTCAGGACTTGTCACAATCCGCTCTAGCGACCGTCGCCAAAACTAAAAATATTAACTGGAGGCCTTTGGTATGACTGTTTACTTGTATTTCGACGAACGATTTTTTTTTTTTTTTATTTTTATTTTTTTTGGACTAAAGTGCATTTTCATGTCAGCTCCTCAATTGTTTACGCAAAAACCTCTTCCATTACAAAAATAGGAAAATTGCTTGTTCACACCCGTGGGTAAAGCTCATTCATTACTATAATATCAGAGTTGGATTTCGAATTTTTCTCATTTCAGTTCAGTTATGTCCATTAGGATCTACTTGGTAAATCAACTTGCCTATATTGTGCTCTATGTCTCGACAATAAGCAACTATTTATGTTCTGTATTATAGCTATTTTTGGATGTTTTTGAGAGTATTGTTACCAAGGAGGTTGGTCGACGGGGCGGCGGCAGAAGCGGTCGCGTCTCTGATGAAGATGAAGTAAGCCCAAACGTTTCTATCAATCCCTGCTCATCCAGATAAGAAAGAGTTTGTTTTATGGTATTCCTCATGTGATGCTATTGTATTTATTAATTTTCAACTCTTGAATCCACACAATTGAAAGGTCTATGTCAGTAAGGTTTGCTGGGGCCCAACATATTAGGTAGCGCCTCCCTAGGCTTTTCGGGGACCAAGGCAAGTCAGCTGTTGGGGGCCCTCCTAAAAATATCTAGCCCCCCTATCCCCCTAAAAACAAAGAGAGATCTTGAACTTTCGAAATAACCGCGTTGTTTTTTCGATTAGATAGAAATCAGTTGAATGGGTTTCGCGCCCCAAAAGGTGTAGGTTTTGGAAAGAAAGCAATTGTATTGTGGATTTTGATCAGATAGCCGAATGGGGTAATAGGTAATTTTGGATATAAAATCGGTTGAAGGGTGTCAACCTGTCTAATCAATTTCTCTTCGAATCCTGCTTCATCCAAAAGAATAATAAACCCATGTATAATACTTTTCTTTCATACGTTTGCTAGTTAAAAAAAATTCGCTATGGTGCTACAGGACTGAAACTTTCTCTGTCCTCACAGAATCTTTCATATTTGAATAAAAGAAAATGAGTGGTCCCTCGGCGGCCGCATGTCTTGCCTTTGTCGTGGGCCAGTACTGGCGCACAGTGCGTCACTAATAGCGTCGGAGTGGACAAAATTCTGTTCTTGATGAATTATTATAGGAAATGCATCGCACTTCACAAATAAATTTATTACACACGAAAGATTTCAGATTTAGCTTTCATAGAATAAAACGCAAAATAAGTATAAAGAAATACGATTTGCACCACTTTTTCGTTTTTTATAATTATTTGCAAGGAAACCCAATAATTAACACCCAATTTGATGACACACATATTCACACATTTTTAGCGGGTCTACAGAATTTTGGAAAGAAGTAGATTTAAAAAATTGAGATTGAGTCGACAAAAAATGTGTTCTTTCAACTTTTACTATAAATGGGGTGTTTATTTACTTCGAAAGCGTACCTAACTATTGAATGCATCCACTGCTAACGAGTTAATTTAGACAGAATAATATTAGGTAGAGAAATGGGACGCTCGTGCCTTAGTTTGTCATGAAAAACAAACATTGATCATTGAACTAGGGAGATAAATTCGGATTCTTCGTTCGAATCGGCTTTCCCGTAGGGTCCTCCACTATCTGTATGTGCGTCTTTTTTTATAGAACAAATACTAACTAGATGTTTGAGTTTTGTCCTACCCTTGACGCTCTGTGTGGCGCCTTTTATTGCTAGAAATGTGCTGGGAAACCCATTCCGTCCCACCAACCTCCTTGATGTGACGGCTCTGTCAGTCTTGTTGCATATGCCTGTTCATTGGATTGAAGACCTCTTTCATGAATGCATTCTAGTCAACTTATTGTCCTACGCTCAATGCTCGAAAGTGGCATATAATTTCTTGATTATTTTATTAATAACGGCTTAGATATTGAAATCTACTTAGTCAAGCGTCAATAAGTTTACAATTGAATCTTAACAAAAACATTCAAATTTACAATAGCATTTTTTATAAAAGTAGGTAAAAATAGAAGTTATGCGTGTTGCATGGATATCACGTTCGCGCGTGCCTAGCAGCTACTAATGATACAATCGTGAAGAAATTGATGTGAAATGATTTATTAACTCGTTTTTTTCCTAACTACCCTCCGAATTCGAGCCAGATCGGACGTTTGCACATGCTCAGGGTGAAGTGTTGATTTGTAATTTAACTAATAGGGGACTATCTATAGCATACCCGCAGATTCCTGAAAAATATCATCAAAATCTCATGAAAACTATAGAAGTTATGCATGTTGCAAGGATTTACACGTCAATGGACAGGCAGACACGAAACCAAAGTCGTCTTAGACCTCTGTGGCCAATTTCCATTCAGTGAATTTCGGTCTGTTTCATGCATGGCTCACGCATTGGGTTTAGGATTCAATTTTTATGACATTCTTAAAAATGGCGCTATTCAAGCCTTAGATGATCCTGTGTGGAAAGTAGCTCATAATCAATAGTAGCCTCTGCCATGCGCAAACGTATATTACGACCGGTTGAAACTCTGTTTCTACTTTTAAAATCACCAATAAATCGTCTTATCGTCAAGTTATTATCATTGTTTCATAACAGATCGTCTCAAAACTCGAAATCGAAACTAATCTCAAATAATATCCCACTGAATGACATTCTAAAAGTGATCTACTTATTGAAATCCCTATCTTCTCAAAGTCAAGTTTCCAGAAAACGATCTTTTAAATCATATTCCCAAAATAATGCTGTAGCTGTAGCGAATTTTCCCTTCAGTTTTAAATATTTTCTTTGGCAAAACTTGAACAGTATTAGGCAAGAGTAGTTCTATCTCTCGTATCAAATCTAACACGTTTAATTTTAATTTATGGACAATTTGTTTGACTAAATGCTTTCGTGTATAAGGTCATATTAGTTGGATCCAAGATGGGGAAAATTGATGTCCATCCCGTCTTTTTTGAGTTTGATCTATTTAGGTGTGCTTGGCATTCCAGATGGCGTCTCATACTGCATGGGAGACTCCGAAGATGACTGTTGGTTCCTGTACACTCTTCAGCGGCCCTCGGTTAAGCGAATCACCAATGACAACAACAACAATGGCGGGGGGAAGGTCGATGCGGATCAAACCTTGGAGATACTCATGACTGATCTCGATCCACGCGTAATGTCGATCTTCACCAAAAAGCAATCTGCGAATGCTGATGAAGCCACCAAGGTAATGGAAATGAAGAGTTTCATGGAGAAATTTTCACAAACTGCAACCTTGTAGCTGGTAGCTTTCGACTAAATTAATACCTAACTGATCCGTGTTACATGGGTTTTATGCATTAATATTGAGGCTTTAGGCCATTTTGATAGTCATTCATGCTAAACTCGATGCGTAATGTTCAGTTGGTACTAGCATTAACGCGAGTACTTTTCAGCTAATTTTCCTGATACTTTCAGGAATTGTGTGGTCCAGATCCTACAAAGTCCCTCATAAATTGAATCACTGTTGGACTAAATTCAGTAGAATTATATTAATTTGTTATATGGATGGATCCAATAATTTCGTCGTTTTTGTCTCCAACTCTATAATGTCCGTGAAACGCGTTTGTGATCTTAAGGAACGAGTTACTCTCTGTGGATTAGAAAGATTACGATCTCCCTAAGTACCTATGTCATGTGCTTATTGTGCTGGTCTAGCAACCGTCTTGGCTGGTATTTTTAGGGTTAGAAAAGCCTAACCGCTGTGAATGCTCGCTTCGCATAATAATAGTTGAAACTAGTGATTCATTCCTTCCGTCGTTTGGGCTTCTGCCCAACTGAATACACATAGTTTGCAGTTGCCAACAGCTCCTAGTTCCGGTGCACGAATTCTTTCCACTACTTTAATTCATACTACCTTGACTATTGCTAATTTTTGTCAATTGTATACTGTTTACCTTAATGTTTTTGTCATTTTCAATGATTATGATTTTCGGTGTGTTTCACAGAGATCCGGTATTCATTGCATCATTCCAGGAATGGAAATTGATGACTTCTTGTTTGAGCCTTGTGGCTATTCTATGAACGGAATTGGGAAAGGGGTAAGTTCAAATCATTCTAAGATGTATAAGTTACTTATTATTTATACTTGTTATTTAAAAACCCAAGATTTTTTCCAATAAATAAAAGGACAAGATCAAATATCTTGTTTTATCGTAAGTTGGCAGCCATTACCTCCATTACACTGTTCCATTAGCTCTACACTGCTACTTTTTGTGAAAGTGATGATGTAATCATATTGTCCACTGGTGTAAAGTCTATATTTTGATTTTCTGTATTTATCTTTTGCAGGGAGATTACATGACTATCCACATCACTCCAGAGCCTGAATTCTCTTACGTGAGCTTCGAGACTAATGTAGCTCAAGAGTCGTACATGGATATTATCCAAAGAGTCCTGGACGTATTCAAACCAGGAAAATTTGTGCTCACCCTGTTCGCCAACAAGGTTTGTCATTATATAAGTACTCTTCTTAGCATTAATTAATGCTATATTAACATATAATAATATTAATATGTTATATTGTTGACATAAACTTAAATTGTTAAGTACTCTTCTTAGCATTAATTAATGCTATATTAACATATAATAATATTAATATGTTATATTGTTGACATAAACTTAAATTGTTAAAAGTTGACATGATGTTCATCAAGCACGGTGCTTATTTATTTGTCGAACTTGGACGTTCCTGAAAGTTTCCTCCACTTTTCTGCGAATATTTTCTAGTGGATCGTGAGTAAAACTGCCATCGTAAGAAAAACAGCTGTACCTGCAATACTTTCACGCCCAATACTAGACTTTTGTGATTAAATTTTCGGGAGTTGTGTGAATTGTGTGAAATAACGTCGATTTTTCTGGATGATTTTCCATGGATTTTATCGCGATTGGTTGACGCAGGCAAAACTCCGAGAGTAATGAACCGATTTTGATGAAACTTTATCGGTTTGTGAGAGTTAATCTCTACACAATCTACTATCAGTTCCATCACTACTAGGTGAACAATAACTCTTAGCTGTTCTAAGGGGCATCAGACCTTATGATCCGTTTCTAGATGTCCCTGCGAGCCTCCATTCCAATATGAATATTACAGAAATTAGCTACTGAGCTCACATAGCTGATCTGTGGGGGCTCTAGACTCCATGATTCGTTTCTAGACGTTCCAAGGGGTCTCCAATTTAGTTTTAGTTTTCTTGAGATGTGTACATTTTTCACATACATCAAGTGCTTTCCAACGAGGGGCGAAGGATTTCTGTGCGATAAAAATTGCGGAAGTTACCTTTCCCTACCAACGGGTTAGTTCAATTCAATCAATTTTAAAAATGCGTATATTTGTGAAGAATAAAATAATATGATACAAAATAGATCAGGACATGTATAAAATTTGAAACAAAATAACAGATAAACTTTGAATAATTAAATGTATTCTCACAAACCCACAAAAGAAAATCTTGTGCGTGGGCATATTCGTAATAAAGTAAAAATTTATAATAAATTCATGTGTCCAGTCTAATAATAATAATATCAAACACTTATAATACTAACAGTACAAAATAAAATAAAGTACAAATTGTTCAAATTACAATGTATATTAATAGTTGAATAATATTTTCCACTACCCAAGTCTTTATTCTAACTTTATTCTTAGCTGTGAATGGCGGTTCTAATAAATGATACGATAATTGATTTAATAAAATTGGTCCACGATACGGCGCTTGTAACAATCCTAGGGTATTGTTTTTTTGTGGTACATTAAAAGTATTCGGAGTTCTAGTACTAATGATAGGAGTATTTCGGACCAATAGAAATTGGCGTTTAACAAAAAATTTAATCGTTTGATAGGCAATTATTTGCGATATTTTTAGCATGTTAGATTCACTGTAAAGTGATGCTGTTGTACGTAAAAATCGACCGAAATAGAAATTTCGCATTCTTTTCATGTTACATTTTCACAGATTGACCCCCACGCTTTAGACATATCCATGTCAATATTGCTTCATTTGAAAATACCTTCGTTTTAGCTAGAAGTCAGTTTACTTAATATTTGAGACATAAAATTTTAATATATTACAGTAGTTATCGTTGTCATATTATGGCAGCGTTCTTCCGCCGACAGTGAGGTGATAGGTACTCAGTTACATCACACTTCATATTATCGGCTTCCGTTGAGATATCAGCTGACTCAGGGAGACTCGGTCACAGAGTCTGCCGTCAGCCTCTCTGAAATCAATTTCGATCTCCTTTGATATCAATACCAAATGTTCAATTTTCGAAGTAAATGGTTGAGGAATCTCGTGAAACATTTATGAGCGTTTCGTTAAAAATGGAACAAAAGATAATATCTGATAAATGGCGTTCATCTAAATTAGTGGGTTCTCTGACCAGGTCTCTCACGAAGTTAGAGAAAAATAGAAATTACTTTGTACAACTGATGTTGGAACCAAAAAATAGGTATAGGTACCTACATAAATAATTTGATACCTCAAGCGGTTTCCCAAGGTAGCAAATTGCGACACGCTGAAGTGTTTGAGCTGCAAGGGACATGGAGGCGATACGCAGTAGGGATTATTGTGGTAGGAGGCTATAAGAAGAAATCTGTACTTCATACTTGATGTAGGGTAGCTTTTTCGGGCGTGGCGTTGGCGTGTTCATGGGCATAACAAATAATATATTTACGGGAACTAGGAATATTCTGAAAAGGAGTACCAGAAGGTAACACGAGTTGAGTGAGGTTATAAACAACAACACAGGTTATTCCACTTCCAAGTTCTGAAATCGTTCGCAGTTCCACAAGTTCCGGAACGCCCCGGGATTTCCCGTTCCAGTTCTGATGAGTTCGAGAACTGTCAGAACGCACACTGAGAACGAATCTAAGAAATGCGAAGATTAACCAGATTTTTACGTGGTGAAAGCCACAACCCTGAATCTGCGGATGAATAATCGCAGAGCCTCGGTAAACGAATCGAAAATACTTCCAATGAAGAGCATAAACCTCCATAATGTATTCTGTATTTATCTTATATACATCTTGTATTTTCGTATTCCATAATCATATTATGGAATGGCATCTGTCCGTAAATTTAACAATAGACAATATACAACAACTATAAATAAGCACGTACTCATGGCGCATATTTTGATGCGTGAAAGTATACTTTTCACGCAGAAACTCTTAATGATGATCATTATTGGTATGCACGCCAGCTTGGAAAAACTACAAAAACTGCCAGCATTGTACTTTTTCTTACTATTTTCCACACAGCGCAGAGTGTGCTAAGATTTCGGTTTTTCGGTGCTTTCTCGAATTCCCGTTATTATCACATGTGGCAACCGAATATCTTCAAAAACTCGATAGTTCACAATTTGCACGCATTTGGCGTCATTGTGCTTGTTTTTGCGCACTCAAAATCTAGTGATGATTCATTTAATTTACAGGAAATCTGGATGCGCTTTGTGGATATAAGTGAGGTAACGTGCAATTCTGGCCGTTTTTCAGTGTGTTGGTTTATTATTTTCAATAATGAATCTTTGTAATCGACCAAGAAAACAAATTTGTACAAATTTGTAACCCCCCTCCCCCCTCAAAATGAAATGTGTTGGTTTACTTTTCAAGATACGCTGATTCCAAAAATCGAAGAAAAAATTCGTCCGCTTTTCTCCGAAACTACAGGACCAAACTTCATGAAATTCGGCCCAAAATCTTACATCGGCCGGGGGAGTGGGCCATGAACATCGGCGTCAATTTTGATCTACCCTAAAGGGTAGTAATTAAGGGATGAAACATAGACTAATCGAGATCTCGAAAACTTTGAAGGTAACATTAATTTTTGGGGGTCTCATTTATTGAGATCATCCCAAAGGATTGGATGAAACCACCCCGGTCGCTTTACGTTCATCCGTTTGCTCTTCCCAAGGGCTAGAACTGTGGCAGGAAAAAAAAATCGACAACATGGGAGTAAATCATAAGCAAAAACCGCCTTGTAACATTGGAACTACGACACTTGTATCGGCTAATATAATTCCAATGGAATTTTTTACTCCACAAAACTGGGTTTATTATAACATTTGTCACCTGTAGATGGACTTCTGTAGCGTAGGGATTTGATTTAATTCATATAATTAATTTTCAATTAGTGGGTCAGCTCGTGTTAAATACTAGGAAAGTTCAGTTATGTTATTTTATTTTATTAATTTCTCTTCGTTGGCATCTACACCTATGCTGTATATTTGTAGTCACCTAATGTATAATAGACGTCGTTTAATAATTAATTATAGACAGGTGTTATGCGTAGAAGGGCTATCCGATACAGATGTACCTTTGTGTAATAATTAGCAGCGTTTTTCCTAGTTTGTGTTGCTGGTATCAATGAATGATCATCACTACGCGATTTAGCGTGCGAAAAATAATCCAAAATGATGTTGTATCTCATGTAGTAATCGATTGCGCTAATTTTTTTATAGAAAAAACGGCCGGAATTGCTCTCAACTCCAATCATTTCCACACAGCGCAAAGCGTACTAAGATTTCGTGTTTTCTATTGCGTAATTGCTCTCTTTTTTGCGCACTCGAAAAATTGAGAGGTCATTTTTACACACATTCTACGTAGAATCCGAATCTACAACGATAAATCCCCTTGATAAAACAAGATTGGTGTGGATCGCGTAATTGCTCGAAGCATAATTTGTAAGATAATAATAAGCTGCTGTTGCATAATTCGTGGGAGACCCTGTATATAATTACGGGTTCTAAATAAATCGAGAGTGAACCGTCCTGTCTGGGACTCCTTGTATTCATATAACTATAATGTATGCACGAAGCACTGCCTATTTCATTTCAGAGTAGTTTTTATTAATCAGAGAACAGGATCGTTCGAAACATACCTTCTTCGAGTACCCAAGAACGTTGTTCTCTTTGTTGCAGGCTTCTGTTGCTGCAGATTGTCCAAAACAGATCAAGAAAAGAGGAAAATACGGGAGCTTCGGAGATCTCGAGTGTCGTGAAGTCGAGTACTGCCGCCTCCACAACTACGACCTCATCTTCGCTTTCTACAGCAAATTCCCCAGCTGAGGGTCCCTGAAAGGTTGGCATGGAACGGCCAACCAAGGTTCTCGCCAAACAGTCTCCTCAACTCTTCTATTCCTCGACCTCCTTTTCTCATGGTGGCAGTACAAAATTTCTTGAAAACCCTCTGTACTTTGCTTCCCGTTGATAAGTTTTTTTGGTTGGCTTCATTTATGACGCTTAAGTTCCTTTAATTATCGTTGAACCTCATTTATTTTTATGATTTATGAGCGTTGTTGAACACTACATGCGGTTTGTGCCGCCTAAAGCGTACTGCGAAGAGTCTTTCGACTCTTCAGCCCATCAGCGCAGCCGTTGCGTTCTGCATCTTGCTACCTAAGCCCAGCGGTCAAGTGTCAATTTCAATTAGACCGATCCCAATACAATTCAGTTCCTTGATGCCTTGTGTACCTCCAAAAGTGTACCTACTACACGAATCATAATTGTCAAGACCATTCATCAACTGCATGGTCACATTTACAACCATATTAACACTACACCTAAGGTTATTCCTTAAAGTGGTGCACCTGCACGCAAGGTTTCAACTTGTCAGGTCTTAAACTCACAGACACTCTGATGGGCAAAATATACAAATGAAACGCTTGATTACGTACGTATTGTGAGCTTTAAGGTGATTGTCATTTATCACGTGAACCTAATCGACTTATTTATTTATTTTTGTTTCAATTTGAATTTTAACTTTGGTGAGTTACAGGGTTCACGTTATTCTTGTCTTTCTACGTTGACTGTTTTATTTCAGTATTTTGTTGAGGGGAGCTAGGATTATCAGAGTTGAGAAACATTCCTTTTTTTTTGCCTTTTGAATTAAGTACAAGTAAATAGGTATTTCATAGGTGAAACGCACATTTTTCCTAATTTTTAAGGATCCTAAATTATAATATACTAGCATTCTAGTCGAATAGCTCACTGTTTTAAACACTACGATGCATAGTTCCGTTGATGTCATGCCAAAACTAATGTTCGGTGATTTTTTTAGTTTTTAGAAGAAATCAAATTCTTTTTTGTGACATCCGAATTACGAGTTGTTCTAATCTAGATAATTTCATTGTGATGTAACAGCTTATAGTTGGCGCAGCTCCTATTTCAAAGTCTCATAATGTTATGTGCGGTAACTGCAAGACTGTAGGATCGATATTTTACGTTTACCCTACCGAGAAAATTCGTTTTATCTTTCAAAGATTCAACTTATTTCTGTGATAGTATCTATCCTACTGGTGAAAGTGGCGAATTAAGGGTTAGAAGCGCGCGCTGGGCCTATAGATTAGACTCCCTTTCTTGTCTTTCCTGTTTTTATTTTTCTGAATTCATACCCGTTTCCAAAATCGCCTGTTTTCAATGTTTAACTAGAGACCTGTGGTTAAATCGGTTGAGTACTTGGTATGGAATTTCTGTGCAAGTTTTTATGAATTATTTGTACTGCAATGGCTTTTTTAAAAGTTAACCGCAATTCTTTCACCAAAGGCTGAAGAAAAAATCCAGAAATGCTTAGGGAGTTTTAATCGGTTGTTGTGCGCTCATATTTCGAATGTGAAAATCCTTGCTAATTACAAAACTTGTGTCAGTAAACAGTCTAGGTATATCCAGATAGAAAAATAGTTGCAATGTTAGGTCGATTTCTGTGGTTACTTACGAATTGATGTTTTTATCATGATTAGCTCACTGTTACAAAGGATATTCTGACCTTAAAAGTTCTGTCAATTTGTTCAACATTCCCTACTGTCGAATAACGTTCTTTAACATGATAAACATCAAATTCCTATTTGCTGGCTCGAGATTTTCTACCTTGAACCTGACAGGTACAGTTTGAACGCTCGTATCTCACCTTAAATATAAAAGTACTGACGTTATTTGGGAATAACCACCGATTTTGGCCCAGATTCACTTCGCTTTGCCGTCACTTGCAGAAAATAGACTCCGCTGTTTGTGCCAACTTCACACTAGAACGGTTTATTTTCACAACCATTGATAACTTTTTCCATTTCCGCCAATCTCCATTATTCATAGCGAACTGAATGCAATAACACATTAGTTCCAAGAGTTCAATGTGATAAAGCAATCCTGACTCAATTAATATTATACTATCACCCACAAAGTTTAAACTGTGCAATTTACAGCTTCTTACTCCATTATCACATCTCGTTCTTCCTCTTGATATTACTGAATTTTATGATTTAATTCTTAAAATTCATCCTATACGATATTCATAAGCAATATTTTATCTCCACACTGTTTATATAATTCATCTTTATCTCTGATGATAAACCCTGTGTTATTATATTGGCGTATCAACAGTTGTCACACAATGCGTCAAGTAGCAATAAGTTTGTTCGCTGTTTTAAATTAGTAGACAAAATGAATCTTTTAGTTTTAAAAAAGAGGCTGTTGGAGAAACCTGTGGCAGTAACTGTTCCATGTCTTTTGAATCGAATAAAATGTTATAAATGAGTTTGCCCAGTTTTTACTTCATTATTACCACCTAATTTACCGTGGAAGGTGCATACCTATTCGAAATCCTTGCAACGTGTGTATGGACCTGGAAAATTCAGATTTCTATAAATCTGGCAAAAGTAGGGAATTCCAATGAAATTAAAGGAACCTAGTCAAAATGAGATTTTTTAATTTATGTGCTGTCTATATATACTCTGGTATTACTGGAAAAATTCCCTGATAACCATTAGTTTTTAGCGAATTTTCGTAAAAAATGAAGCTATTGCAATGGCTTCGAAAATTTTAAAATCAACATTTTTGAAAAAGTTCTTCATTGAAATCTGGTTTGAGGCATTCTGAAATATTTCCTGAAGTATGCGCTTTTTCGTGGGTGTGTGTGTGTGTGTGTGTGCGTGCGTGCGTAATTTCGGGCGATAACACTCGTTAGGATTGAGGTAAATAATTATACCGTTCTTGAGCAAAAAAAGCTAAAGTGAGAATGACCCATGTATAAATTTCTCCCTTGAGGGGAAAAATAATTTCTCCCTTGAGGGGAAAAATAATAGATCATGGATATGTCAAAGTTGTAGACATTACCTACTTTCCACTCTGTTGGGAAAGTAAAAATGGACATTACTTTCCACTCTGTTGGGAAACTAAAAGTGGACATTACTTTCCACTCTGTTGGGATGTTGGGAACGTAAAAATGGACATTACTTTCCACTATTTTGGGATGTTGGGAAAGTAAAAATGGACATCACTTTCCACTCTGTTGGGATGTTGGGAAAGTAAAAGTGGACATTAGTTTCCACTCTGTTGGGATGTTGGGAAAGTAAAAACTCCCGGGCTACTTTCGTTCCATGCAAAAACAGAATCTTGAGTCGGTTGTTGAGGAAGGCGGAATTAGGTACTTCATTGCGGTAGTACCTCATTCATTTCTACCTAGCCTTCACTTTTCGAGTTAATAATAATCTAAAGTGCCGGAGGGATACATTTTGTGTGAAGAAAAAAAAGTGTCGCGAAAAATTCCTTGACCCCCAGCCAAAAGACATATCCATGTCAAAAACAAACTTTCCAAATGAAAGGATGTGTTTGTTGGCCAGCACGTTTTGAGCATATTAAATTGGTCAAATTAAAAAAAAAAAAGTGCTTAAAAAAATCACTAAAAAATGTATACAGACGTCCGAAAATCGTTAAATAATTTTTAACAGAATTTCAGTCAGAACAAAATTATCAACGATTGAAAGGACTTTTAAAAAATGTACACAAAATTTTGTCGAAAAACATACTTAAATTAATAGTAGCGGAAAAATCTATAAAATGTGCACACAAAAAATCTAAGAATCCCAAATCTTTTTTGAATTGCCGAATTTATTTAATAAATTTAATTTTTTTGCCATAAAATTTATTGGTTTTTAACAACTTCTTTGTGCTCAAATTGCAATACAATTTACCATATTATAATATACGATAAGGTAATCCAAAAAATTCGGTCGAATGCTGCATGACTGGAACTCTTATAAATTTAACGATGTAATAAAATATAATCCCCCCCCCCCCCCCCGAGTAGTCTCAATCCCCCAGGGTCCGTGAACACAGGGATATTTCAGTGCTTATCAAACCATCGGTGGAGGGGCTCTGTTAATCTATCAGTATGATGGATAGAGATGAATCCGCTATATTCAAAATACGTATACCAAGTTGGATGTATCGCATAGCTTCCTCATAGCGCATACATAGCATAGCGTTATATAAATGTAAAGATCATTGAAATGTTTTAAATAATCGTGAAAGATGAGCGATTGAATGATTCAATCCCTAAAAATTTTATCGACATTAAATGGAAACTGTAGAAGCTATGATTGTTACAAGGATTAGAGGTTCGCGCATGATCAGTAGCTACTAATATGATCGTGTAAATTGATATGGGATGATTGAATCGTATTTATCCTAATATCCTCCGACTTTGAGCGAGGTCGGACAAATAGGCCGAGAGAAAATTATGATTGATGGATTTTATGTTTGCTCATGCGCATAGTGAAGTATTAATTTGTGAGGATTAATGAAACTTATAGGGAACCGTTTCGAGCGTATGACATGGAGGTGATGGAAATGTAGTAATTCCCCCTTCAAAGGGGAGATGCGATTAACCTGCTACACCCAGAGGATATTCTGAAGGGTTGAATAACCTCAGGAATATGCCAGGGTACAGCATTTGCAAGAATCGAGAAGAAGGAACTACCCACAACCACCACATGCCTCACACGCACATTCGCTGAAAATTTCATCAAAATCAAAACTGAAGAAGTTATGCGTACTGCAAGGATTGGCTTACAGATAAGTCTGCACGAAAGGAAAGTTGTTCGAAATGGTCTAAATCGTAAGTACAAATTTTGATATTGGAGATTTTTCTTTCTTTTTTTTCATCTCCCAAAAGTGAAAACGATGTATTCGCTACCTACAGGTATTATCTGCGGATCAAGAACCGTCCCATCCGCATACACAATTTTCTGTGGTTTTGCAAAAATTCTACCAAACATACGTAGGATGTATATTTTTAAAATGTGGGCGAAAGACAGAATAGAGGATATTTCACAGCACAGTAAGTTCTGAATCATTCTGCGTGTTTTCTTTTCTGTTGCTCATCTACTAATATGGAGCTCTCAACCAGACTGAGAGGTCAGAAGAGTTAATGCTGAAGAAAGCGTGTTTTTGAACAAAACAAGGGTTGAACTCACCTGTCGCAGAAGACTCATATCAACAGATAGAGAGTTTAATTCGTTTTGTCTAAAGATTAAATTATTTGCCAAAAGTTTCCAGTAATGTGACAATAAATATTAGTAAGTAATGCATGCATTACAGGGACGTCCCTATGAATGGATTGTATTTGATTTGGGTGAGAGTTAAGATAAGAGAAAAAACAAAAATATCAGAGCTTTTCGGAGTTACCGTTTCCCGCATTAGCCCCCACCACCGACAATAAGTTTCCATCATAAAACTTAAAGCATTAAATTTCAAAGACCTGACATATTTTCCGAAACTAGACCAAATTCATAATTGAACAAGAAAATTATCACCAAAATCTGACGAGAATAGTTAAAACATGATTTATAAGTATCACCCCCTCCATTCACCCCTCCCATGATGAAATTGTAAACCCCTGAAATTCCTTCCGAAACTATATTGAATTCTTGATGGAACAAAATAAGAATCACGACAATCGGTCGAGATTTGTAGCTTGGGCAGCGCTTGGAAGAATCGGTCATTCTCCCCCCCACCACAACAGCAAATCCGAAATTCTCAAGGTTATGTAACGGCTCAAAAATATTTGATACCTCAACAGGAGTTCGAACACGCATCGTTACAACTACGGGAAATGTCCCGTAGTTGCAACACTCCATGACTCTTCGACTGAGAGAGTTATTTTCCTGGAGCATAACATTTCTCTGGAGTCAAATACCAGCCGTCTCGGGCAAAATGACGAAGTCAAATTGCAGGTTGCTGGCTCAGCAGACACTCGCTGGAACAAGTCAGCAGTCGAGCGAGGTCATTGTCACGGCATGTTTTCCACTGGTGTGCCTGCACCCATCTCTGGTACAGGGATAAGAGAGATCTCCCTTCTTACAGAATGTTGACATTTGTTTAGGAGAGCCTATCCCTCGTGAACTGTGCATCTCCTAGGAGGGTGAGAGGAACGGTATGAATCACCATTCGGGAGCCCTTGCTCAGAGCTTTCCTTGCAAGGTACCTGCAAGCCAAGGCACTGCTGTTGGAGGTGAACCTTCTAGCTGGTTCTCCCAGCTAAGGGAGCTGGTATCCAAGTTTATAGCAAAACTTACATGCCGAGACACATTACCAGGGTACGAGTCCCTAGCGATGCCATCTCTACCCCTAAGCATCCTGAGCCCCATGTCCCAAGGCTGGGGTGTGCTCAACCACTGCCACCACGAATCCTACATCATCAGGGGGACTTTTTGGCATAGTGCCAGTGTGCCGGTATCCTGGGGCTCCCCCCAACCCTTGGTACCGGTTTTGGGATGGGAGATTACCATGTTATTGGACTCTCCACTGTCTCCAGATGCCTGACCGGGTAGCAGGCCCGGGCAGAGAATTTGTACCTGTCCTCTAACTGCTCTACTTGGAGCGGTATGTCCGGAGACGGAAAGACGGAACGCAATGTGATTGGCTGTTGGGACAACAGTTGAGCATGGTGGCTGCCATGTTGCCGGAATGGGCGGTTGGCGGTAGAAATTTGTATACCGTTGCAGCGTTCCGTCGAGCGTTGCGCAAGCTCATTGGACAGGAATGTTGATAACCGCAAATAGAGGTTTCAGATCAGAGAGGGTTTCAGTAGGAAGGATATGATTCCGTTTAGCAAGGTGCCGCTTCATATGAACACCCTGCCGCATTCCGCCGCCCCCTCCACTGGGTTTTCCGGCCTTCTGTCTCTCCGGTTGTTACGCTCATACCGCTCCATGTGAAACCGGCTTGAGTGAGAATATTTTTCCCCAAACTCAGCCCAAACAATATGGGTGTGTGGAGGAAGGAGGCTCTTCACGAGCTCTTCGGTGCCCAGTTAGGGGGCTGGCTGTACACACCCAGCCAACCAAAGGTGGAAAACAGCGAGGTAGGTCACTGTGATGTTCTGTTCCACCCACAGCAAACAGTTAGTCTCACTCTTTTAGACTGATCCATCCTTCGTCCAGTAACTAAAGAGGATCCAAAGAGCCACAAGCGTGGAGAGGTATGAAGGAAAAAGGGACACCCTAAATCCTAATCCTCACCTTTGGTCTCTCGGCAAGTCTTGATAGGGCTAACCTTCCTTCTCTTTTCTTCCATGTCATAGGGTTTCCACACCCGCGCCTCCCCTTGGATCCCTAACTACTTTTCCATTTCAGTAGCAATAATGTAGGTATCTACCTTCCTACCTATAATCTTTTGACTTTGACTATGCAATCTCTTTTCCTCTGTGGGTGTAGTGGCAGAATTCCATGAAATTATGTCATTCAACAAAGGGTGGAGTGAGTGATTTCTAAGTTTATCAGTTCCTATGATAGAAACAGAATCGATAAGTAGATCAAATTGAAAACGGATTGGAAATCGAGGTGATTCCTGAGTATTGTTGTATGAGCGAATTTTCTTAAATTATTGTATTATATTTGTGTTAAATTGTATTGAAATTTAAGTATTTTGTGTGCATCGAAATCTATAAATACCTCAATTAAAACACATTTTTGATTTTTTATTTTTGTATTCAGTTTTATTGATTTTTTAACTTATACTATTGATTAAATTAGGGTGCATTTGTCAGCATAAATTTTGTGCACACATTTTGTAATGTTCTACTTCATAGATGTTACACATTTTCTAAGAAGTATTCTGCTCAACAGCTTAACAGACCGAAAAAAATATTATTTAACATTTGCGGATGAGAGCGGGGGGGGGGGGGCAGTTGTTGAAAGGGGGTAGCCTCTTGGAATTTGATATTAGTTCCAATGAAAGGTAATAACAAAATCTAGAAGGAGAACGAACTCGATCTCGAGTCAAAACCGGATCGGGATAGCTACGGATCGAGTACAGGTGGTACAGGTTGATAATGACAAAATCGAGAGGGAAAGAAAACCTAAACCAAATCGAGAACTCTTTGGAAACCGAGTCGGGAAGCGGAAACGCAGAACCACATTGACTATGACTGTATCGGGATCGTTATCTTGAGCGGCCTGGAACAGTTCCGGAGCAGTTCCACTGGGAGATTAGGTTCCACATTCCCGATCCGAGAGAATCGGCACACCGCTACTGGCAACTGACATTTGCCGAACTCCCTTTGGATAATGATGATTTTGGAGAGTTTGTGGGCCAATAAAATGTGGATGGAGGAGGGGAATGTCTGATGACGGGAAATTGTAGCGCGATGTGGTGGATTCGGATTTCAACTGCAAAAAATGTACAATATAGAACCCACCAGTGAAACTTGTAGTTGGTCTGTTGTGAACCCTACTCCCAACCCCGAAGTTTTGGTGAAGGCTGTTGAATTCGTCCAACATAGCCCATCACAGTTACTAGCACAACTAGACTAAAACTGTAATCAAGCCAAACAAGAGTGACGAAAATCAGTTGAAGATTGTAGCCTGGTATGAATGGTGGCTGTCTGTCCGCACCGATATGAACCATGGGCTCTTGCATGGGTCTGAAAAATGATACCCTTCGTCCATGATCCAGCTCCCTCACGCCATCCTCCACATGTAATCTGAACCCGTCCACAAGCCAAGTCCTCTCCCCCTCGTGGACGTCTCGCAGTTCCGTCGCTCTCATCGCCTCCCTGTCATGTTCTAGCCCAACATGGCTGGGGTTCCAAATCAGTCTCATTCATATAGTTCACAAACTCCATCAGTCTCACCATATTTTCTCTTAGTCAAAGTACGGGGTAACTCGTCCCTGTCTGTATGATAAACATGTGATAATCGATTACTTATATCGATTTGGTGTTCGGAAGGTGAGTTCTAGGTTTCCTAGTAGGATACAAGGGTAAAGCTGGATTCACATGGAGTGGAACGAGCGTGGAAGGACGGAAAAACCAGTGGAGGGGGTGGCGGAGTCGGAGATTGTTCACATGAAGCGGTCTCCTTGATGAACGGAATCATAACCTTCCTACTGAAAGCCTCTCTGATCTGAAACCTCTACTTGCGGTTATCAACATTCCTGTCCAATGAGCTTGTGCGGAGCTCGACGGAACGCGGAAACGGTATAACAATTTCTACCGCTGTCCGCCCATTCCGACAACATGGCAGCCACCTTCCTCAACTGTTGTCCCAACAGCCAATCAGATTGCGTTCTGTCCTTCCGCGCTCATTCCGCTCCATGTGAAACCAGCTTAAGCTCAACTTTTGTGCGCTTCCTCCAATCACCTTACGATATTTTTAAAGTTAACTCCTCAAGAATCAATAGAGGTATCGATTTTTATCTCTTAAAATATCTCTGTTTTGGGTATGTAACAGTACTTGGTTTTTGTACTGCTATTTTCTAGCACTTTTTTATCTCTTGGTTCCCTTCCTGTGTTTAATTTCACGTGTGAAGGCCAGTGCAAGTGCGTTAATTATTCGAAGTTGTCAAGAAAACCATTAGGTTCGCCATCATATGGAAAAAGACCGAAATTATCATAGGTCGGTGTTTTGTTGAGAATCATTTTCGTAATGAAAACTATACGAGGTATCAGTGGTTGTAAGGCTGTATAGGACAAGGTAAGTTTTTTTTTTCTTCCATTTACTTATTCGTACTTAATTCTGTTTTGAGAAAATAATTGAAACACCGTTAGTTATAACCTGACAGGTTTCTTAATGCCGTAAATGAACTCCAAAGGAGCCACCACAAAATATGATCGCAACTTTCAAGACTTTAGAAAGTTCAGCACGAATTCACCAATTTTTGCACAAATGATGGAATAATGAGGGTTACCCATTGGTCTGGAAATATTGCTTTTTATGATTTTAAAAGTCTCAGAATAATGTGACGTCACGCTAGGCAGTGGGGTGGAGGGAGGGGTGAAGTAGCTTTTTGTCAAAACTTTGAAAAATCATAGATAGAAAACCACAAATCCCATAATAGTGTGGTTGGTGTCTGTATTTATAGAATTTCACAGTTTTTTTCAAATAGGAAACAAAGCGTTCGCTCATTGCAAAAAAATCTAGCCCTAGCTTTTTGCGAATACCCAGGTTGGGAATCCACGCTAAGCCACTGTACACACACACACTCACACATGAAAAAGTGTTAAACTCTAAGATTTGTTTCAGAATACCTCAAAACAGGGTTCAATGAAGAACATTTTGATTTTATAACACGTTGAGGTTGTAACCATTTGAAAGGACAATTCGTAGAGGCAGAAATATTATGCAAGTATTATGCTCTTGTTCAACATCCTTCTGTAGCCCTATTCATTGAGTGGGGGTTTCGTTTAGTTTATATGAGATCATAGATTCAACAATAAAACAGGTATACTGCGAGGGACCGGTCAAATCAAAACGAAACCGTTTCAGTACCTACCTACGTTAACATCTCTGTCGTAACGACGATTTTGTCCGAAACGTCGAACAATTCATCCATGAAGATCGTTACGAGACTTATTGAGGAGTGCCCATATGTTTCTCGATCTGTTCTGTTGTTAGTGATCAGAAATATCATTGCAAAATGCAAAAGAATTGTTCGACTTTTTGGACAAAATCGTCAGTCGCTACAGATGATCGGCTCCAACTTGTCCTTCCTTCTTGAAATCGCCGTACCCATTTGGCGACGTTACGGCGGTTCATAACGTCTGGTCCATTTGCCTGGACAAGTCAACAATGAATTTCAGACGGAATGACTCCTTCGTGGATAAGAAAACGAATCGTTGTAAGAGATGACGTGCACGCCGTTGGAATCCATTGAAACTAGAGTTTTGACGATTTAATGTCGAAACTACTGGACCTTGATCTTATCTCATTAGGAGACGTAAATTTTTCCAGCAAACAGAACAACGATCTCTGGAAACACTAACTGGAGAATACTTTCAATGATCATAAGTAGATAGTTATCTGTGGTAGTGATTGTATCTATCATGATACCTAGATAGTTGATAGTGTCATGTATGATACTATCAAATTCATTCTAGATTTTCTCAAGAAATTAGGGCTCGTGGATAAAAAAAAGAAATAATATAGTAATTTTCTAGACTTTTATTTTTTGGCTAACAAATGACTAGATGCTAAATAATCTAACCTAGAGTTAGGCCTCAAACAATGCAATAAATAATAGTAATTTCCCTATACAGATAAAATTGTGAAGGTAGGCTCTTTTTACTCCAGAACCGTTCATCATCTCGACAATAAACGGTCTGTCTTGCCTGAAAGAGTACAAAAAAATAGGTGTCGAAAAGTGTTTTGAGCAGTGAAAAAGCGAGATCGCTTCAAACGAGTCAGGTAGCATTCTTACAAAAATCTCTCAATATCATTTGCTTTCCGAAAGTCAATGGTGTTCCTTACATTGTATGAAAAAATAGCCAGTACTCTTGAGTCTCTTCTATGCCGGACGTATCGAAAGAAAATTCTTTCAGGAACTGAATATTACCGCATACGAAGGAACAGGGGTGTGAGCGTCGATTTTGGCGTTTGCATTGGAATGGGACAACGAATTTCGGAGTCCTTTTGCAACCTCAATCAAAATTGGGCTCTACTCTAAATTAAGGAAGACTTAATGTAGCAAAGTTAAATGAAAAAGGAGGTCACAACATACTAGAACTGCAATAAAAATTTAGATTATGATGATAAGTAGGCATAGTAGGTAAAATAGAAGTCGTTAAACGAACTTACATTCTTTAAAAAAGAGGTGATTAGAAGTTTTTTACATTATGAAATTAATAGAACCGAAATACTGGTTAAGCAATCTAATAAGTTAGATTAATAAGAAAGTTAGGTAACAAACGAAAACAGGGTTTACTTAATAAATTAGCTAGAGAATAGTTCGAAATTTCCTAAGTGATTTATAACTTAGTGAATACAATTTTGTAGCTAAACTACAGGATTTTGTACAATTCAAGTAAGACGAGGAAGAACATTGAATGAAGGAAGAAAGATTAATTGGGTAGCTCAGCTTGCTATACAACGTGGTATACAGCACTATACAAGAGTTATTATGCTTTAAATAAAATAGACTCTTACAAATCAATAACAAATTAAATAACAAAAGAGTGCGCGGATAAATTGAGTATTTGGTATAGATGGTAGCTTATCTTAGGAAGAGTTTGGTGATCGTTAAAAATAATAATAGAACTTCAATAAATAATCATAATCATTTTAAAAATAAATAAAATCTTATAGTAGGTACTTAGGTTATTTTTAGCGTTGGTTTTTTTCTTCTTCAAGTTTTCCCTAAAATACGAACGGACTAATTCTTGACGGAGAGCTCGGAAGTTTAATACTGTATTCCTTATACGAAAATACCCTCTGAATATCTTTCCAGTCAAGTTGACAAGCGCATGCAGGACGTAACAGGTGAATCCAGACAATCATTTCTCTCCTTGCAGGTCCTGCAAAAGCATAGGATGAAAATAATTAGTAAATTCCAAATAATTCTACTACTATGGATGCTATACAGTCAGAGATTTCCCCAAATGGACACTGCGAACGCCCCAAACGCGTTTCCAACCGTTTCTTACCGGTTTGATTGATGGTCACTGCGAACAAACCTTTATAGTACCTAATAATTGCCATCGATAAAAATAACGAGAAAAACCTCGCCGGAGGTGGACCTTCCTTTGTTTCCACCTAGCCAAACGGCTAAACATTTTTACCTCCTGTGTCGGCAGTAGAGGCTTCTTAGCGAATTTCAACATCTCATGATGAAAATGAGAGAATTGAGCTCACTCAGCTGATCAGGATGGAGTCCATAATTTCATTAGACTTTGTTCTCAGAGAGGCTGCTCTCTGCCAAATTTAAATTTCCCAGGGTGGACAGGAGGGAATTTAGCTCACTCAGCTGATCAGGGGCTTATCTCATAAAGCAAGTTACAAGCCAAGTGACAAGTTACAAGCCAATTTTATGTACAAGTTGTGAAAAATGAATGTGCAAGCATTTCATAAAGGTACAAGTGTAGACTTGTAATAGACTTGATCAAAATGGCAGAGCTGTTCATCGTCGTACCTACAGGATGATTCTCACGAACTCGGTTTTGCTGGGAGTAGTGGCCCATAAATAACATCCTTGAAGAGCAGATTTATTATATTTAAAGAAAACGGGGAGATGGAACAATCAGAATATTGCTGAAAACAGAGCTTGAATACCTAATAAGCCTTGCAATTGAATCAGCAACGGCTAAGTTCATGTACAGGCAAAACGCTACAACTTCTCGAAGAACTTCAGCTAAACGCCAAAACCGTTAAGCCGATTTTGATGATATTATGGAGTGGATTAGCTCCTAGAAGGTACCTGAAAAGTTTCATCACCATCTGGCCACTAGCGCAGACAATCCAGCAATTGATGTGTAATGTAATAAAATTGTCTCTGGTTATCGCCAACTAACTCTATATGTCCTATGTTCAAATGAAGAAATTATACTGACTAGCCGACCGATTCCATTAAAATAACATATTTTTATTCAATAACAGTATATTATTAATGAAAAGTTCAAACACGTACTATAAATTAGTATGTAAAAAGTCTTGTATTGGGCAGTGAATGGGCAGAGCGTGAAGAATTGAACTGTTCATTTACAAGAATGAAAAATAGAGAAAGGAAATACTCGCAGATAACTAGAACGGAAGAGAGGAGCAAGACGCTTGAACAGCGATGGGATTTCAAGAATCATCCAAATGATGCAAATTGGATTGGCGGGATTCTCCCTTCTGATTTCAACAAAAAGTACAATCGTAGTGAAAACCCCTGTTTTAACTTCAAATTGACTGTTGAACATTTATTAAGTACTGATCCATTTTTTATTTTTGTAGACTTAAGGGCCCGTTGTAGCCAGCTCCTGAAAACGTCGAAACTATCCCAGCGCAACCGCTGTTACGGTTGTGCGGATATGTGAGAAACCTCTCAACACGAAAACCCACGCGTGCTCGCATATATCTAGGAGGAGGCGACCTAGCTGATATTCTGGATATTTACCTACGTTATTTAACCGAAAATTTCTTCACCTTTCCATAATCTGGTCAACGAATTGCTTTATTCCCATAACACGTGTTGACTAAAAACGATAATGGGGACCTTACCTTATCCTCGACTCTGTAAATAATCCCGGCCCGAATCTCAAGCACAATGAACAGTTTACAAAGTATCTTTCTCATCGTGTACCTTATTGTAAAACTCTAATTATGAAAGGATTTGGTAGGGTTTGTTGCTACGAGGTGAAGAGTAGGTACCTACCTGCGTTACACACCACTATCTCGACCGGGAGTCAATGACTCACAAGTTTCACTAAAATACTGTGGCGGTACATGTTGGAAAATTGATGAACTATTTCGCACCCCTCGACCCCCTCAAACCCCTAATGTCAGAAATTTCAGTTTTAGCAAGTTATTCAACCTGTCAAGATCAAATTTCGGAAATAACTCTAGATTTAATATTTGGGTGTTGGTATGAAGAGTTTTTTTTCTCTAAATCCCCCCAAAAAAAATTGTATTCAAATTTTTGGAAAATTTTAAATTTAGCCTTCATTCTAATTGTAAAAATAACTCATGATTAAGACATCCACTTAGCTATTTTTAGATCAAGTTGAAAATAAAGGATCTAATCGACCAAAACGCAACAGCCCAGGTGCAACAGGCCCTCAAGTGGCGACAAGCCGGCATGAACCACAGTGAAACGCCTTGCAAAGGCTGCAGTGTGGCATTTCACTAGTAGTTACCGCTGCACGCATGCGCCCTCACCGTTTTCCTGACCTAAGATTTTTGAGCTGCTTTTTCACAAGGCAGCAGAAAATTCTCTAATATAATGATGCAACGCCCTGTAACTAATGTGCATCTTGTGCATTCACAATTTTTATTATCTCCGTTTCCATTCAGTTTCGTCGTGAAGTGAAAATAAAATGTCTCTAATACCTACTAGATAGTCATTCTCTATCCTTAACACGGGTATTAATTCAGATGGATATCAACTAGCAGGATGGTGCTTACCAAACGAAATAAACCTGATGTTCATTGCATTATTCTTTCAACGTAATTTCCCGGGAAGGTCCCGAACTGGCCATTCCTGTGGAGGGAGCCAACATACCAGCCGTCATCGCATTTCTCCATCACGTACACCACGTCACCTTCCTTCAACTCTAGTTCGTCGTCATTCTGAGGTCTATAGTTGTATAAAACACGATATCTGTTGGCAAAATAATTACAACACAACTAAGTCACAAAGGACCTTCTCAGATCTGTTTTTCATATGAATCGCATGCTCAAATAGGTGAAACGAAGATAAAATATTGCACTGGTTTATTATGAGATAATTTCCCTCGTACCCACAATTGAATCATTTGTCTGAATCACCTACAATAACTCTTAGCATGAGAAGTTAGACTGAAGGTATTCCTGGAACAATTTATTGGGACAAACGAGTAGCATATAGGGAAGTATCGCATCATAGACCATTAAAAGCGTAAGATCGAAAAATCAGTACAGTAAAGCCAGGATACACTACAATCCCAGGACACTTCCTTATAAATAAAGATTGTATGTACCTAAAGAGGAACAATGAGTTAGGAAGTGTGCAGGAACTTACGGAACTGGATCCGACTGAGTATCTATGTGGAGCGACTGACTGACCATACTTATGTCACTCATTTTGCTTTGGGGGGGCTGTAAACAAAAATATAAAACGCACTTATTGAACATGTTATAAGCGAAAAAGGCAATTTTAGAGTTCGAATGCCAAATTGGAATGCATGAAGGAGGAACAAAAAATTTCAACGTGGAAAACATACGAGTACATATATTAATACGAGCAATAAGTCATAATACGATGCAATAATATTTTGGCTACCTAATCACCAATGGCTCGCTAAGTGCAGGTATATACATCCATAAATAGTATTTCTATGGATAAAATGATTTAATTTTAAGTAGGTATATCGTTATTCAAAGATTAGATACTAATACGGAGATACAGTTCTTTTGGTTCTGGATTTCATAGAAGAGCAAATAGAATCATCCTAGAACAGGTTGGAATTATTAAATTCCTCTTAAAAGCATATTAACATTAGCATACCTAATTCACTTAGACTTGTAATTTTGTAAGTGGGGAGCAACAAACACTAGCGCTAGTTTTTTAATTTACCACCATAACTTGTAAATCTCAAGTCGTTAGAACTAAACATTTTCATCAGCTACTCAGCAGATGAAGTAACAGTAGTCAACTGTACATAATGTAACGGCCCAAAAATATTTGATACCTCGACAGGAGTTCGAACTCGCGTCGTCACAACTACGAGAAATAATTATTAATTTCCCGGAGTTGCAACACTCTAACGATCAGAGCTATGAGGCCAGGGTGACTAAACCTCTTCGACTGTGAGAGTTATTTTCCTGGAGCGTAACATTTCCCCGGAGTCAAATACCAGCCGTCTCGGCTGGTTTGGGGTCGGACGAATGACGAAGTGTGTGAGGCCGCTGGCTCAGCAGATGCTCGCTGGAACAAGTCAGCAGTCGAGCGAGGTCATTGTCACGGTGTGTTTTGACTCAAGTGAGTGAGGAAATGAAAGGCATAACAACAGGAAATGTGATGTTTACAGTCTTTTGGCTCGAGAGGGATTTAATTAATTATTGTTTCGTATGATTATCGGGTCCTATTTCGACTGCGCCACTGTAACGGCCCAAAAATATTTGATACCTCGACAGGAGTTCGAACTCGCGTTGTCACAACTACGAGAAATAATTATTAATTTCCCGGAGTTGTAACACTCAAACGATCAGAGCTATAAGGCCAGGGTGACTAAACCTCTTCGACTGTGAGAGTTATTTTCCTGGAGTGTAACAATAATATACATATGCCTACATTAGACTAATCATAATATCAAAAAATACCAATTCTTCTTCAAATGCATAAAAAAGGAACCATAAATCATAAAACAAGATATTCTTCTTTTCCACTTCCGAATTTACTGTAGGTATACGAAATATCTTTCCACTATTTTCTTCATCATTTGTGGATTAATCAATTGTATAAGACATACTGTGGGCAGGTAACTTACAACTAGTTCTCCAGATAGCTATCCTGCCTTTAACAAACAATTGATAAACTGTCAAGGACGTAAGAGACATATTATCAACAACCGAAATCCCGACTCAGAATCTCTTGAGAGAGGAACAACATCTGCCCATTGAGGGTGAACAGATGCGAGGCAAGTTAAACTAAAAGACTAAGATGGCAACACCAACGAACTTCTTCTTGATTCCAAACTCATTGTCTTCTTCCACGCTGCTCCCCTTGCTGGCAGTGCGACTCATACTGTTTTAACGGCAGTCTACCAGTAAAATTACCCTTGATGAACCATCAAGTCATCTATCATCCTCGTACAACACACAACGAACCAGCAGAGCCAAAGACTCTATTCCCATATCTTCCTTACCGCAAGATCAACCTAGAGCGTCACGAGTCTTATTAGTGCTGGAAAATAATGGGTTGATGATCCAACCAAAAAGTCGAATGTGCACTCAAAGGAGAGGAGATGCGTACAGCAGTGTCGTCTGCTTATGAGAATAGTGGAATCTCTATAGTTGCTGATATTCAAAAGCTGCAGTAGGTTACATTTCTGAGCAAGGAAAGCTAGGTATGCACACAGTAATTACTTCTCATAGTAATGAAAATAGCCTTCGGCGCGTCAAAAACGTGGTTCACTACCTCTAGGTACTCCAAATTGAAATTAGCGCAGTGGCACCAGTAGATAAACAGGGGTAACCATGGTTCATTTCGAAAATTGAATCGTCCAAAATCTAATTAATCGAAAAGTGATGGTGTCATGGAGGCTCCATTGCCAAATCGAAATAAGAGTATAAAGAGTATAAGGTATAGAGTATAAAGTAGTGTCCTACGCAGTAATTTGTGAAAGCTAAATCAGTGCAGGTTACCTCCAAACGATGTTATAAATGATACACGATAAAACTTGAGAGTTTGAACAACTTTCTTGACTCGTCAGTGATCTGAATAACGAGAATGATAATCATGTCTTAATGATAATGTTTCACTGAGCAGGCGATAGGAACGTTGCTACTATTCGATGATTCGACGTAGAAACTTGAATTTCAAAGGCTTCATCAGCCCGCTGTAAATAAAACTGTCATAAATTGGTACCCGTCAAAATTTGAGATTTGACGATCCGACGTGGGAACTACTGGACCATGACTACCTCTTATAAAAATAAGAATCAAGTCAAATACAATATCTCAACAATGACCAGGGTGCAGATGACAACATGTCTTTCTCCGGAACCTTATACAACACACAGTGTAATGAAAAATAATGTAATGGAAAGGAAAGTAGTATGTACTCACAAGAGATGAAGAGCTATACAAGGCAGGCCTTGGGGGTTGGTAGTGTTGCTGGCCTATGTCTTTTGCACCGTTCAGCATCACACTATGGGATGCCGGGGCAACTACAGGTTTTGTGGAGATGGGTCCACTGGGACTCACTAAACAAACAAAAAAACAAAATATGTATACAATAAAAGTACACTTAGAATTTGCACTTTAAGAGCACATATATTGTGAATTATTAATGATGCATTATCTATGTTGGGAACACATATCGCTAGGACCTATCACATTTTGTGCAACATGCTTCTAGTAGGACTAAAGAATAAACTAAACTGCAGATTAGGCCAGACGTATTGATTTCGGGGATTCGGATCGGTATTTATCTAGTTTGTAAATGAAACAGAGAGGAGTTATATGCTAAACCTAAGGGGATCACATGTTCTGAGTTTTCACCTTTTAATAATAAATTGTTAACATATTCCTAAAAGGATTTCTACATCGAAGCAAGATATTTGAAATCATCTACTATTACTATACTTACAAGTTCTTTCTCCAGGTTCGACCAGGACCTCCACGTAGGATACGGGAAAGATTCCTTTGCGATTACCTATTCGGCCTTCAAACCAATTCTCATCAACTCTTCGAGTGAGTAGCACCAACTCTCCTGTTTCAGAAATGCAAGATTAGATACAGAATCAACACTTCATTAGGGATATAATATGACTGATTACTGTGCAACGTCCGTAAATACCTAAGTCCTGACATAAGTTCTGCTGCAAGGGAAAATGTTTGCAGACCCTGTTTGACCATCAGTTCAAATTATATTTCCCGCTAATCTTTCCATGACAAGAGAGATCACGCCTGACGTCTATTGTACATTGGTCCTGCAGCCCTCCTCCAGAATTCTCCATCTCCGAATTTAAACTATGAATTTCCTGGCATTAATATTCCAGTTGTGAACGGAACAATTGTTGAATTACCAACATTGTAAATTTCCGCAATAAATATCGACATTGGATACTTAATTAAAGGATTCTGAGCAAGAAGAAGTGATACAATAATCCGAACTTTTCACCTCCAGAAGGCAGCAGCATTAGCTACCCCCAGCTGCTCCCCAAAGCAGGACCCCAAAAGCCATGGAAGTCACCGCCTTGAGCCTTCACAGACTCCTTTTATATCCGGGTTCAAACATCTATGGAAGTACGCAGTTCTTCTGAAGGGAAATTTTCAACTGCTTTGACCAATCAGAACCAAAACGACAAGGTGGGAGGGAGGGGGGGGGGGGGACTGGGAAAGATGCGGCCACCATCAAGCCTTACTTTTGGTGTGGCGGTTCACTTTGATGGTACCACAAAACTCCATTTTTGTGAGGAAGGGGTAAAAACTGGAGCCAGAAATTACCAGGTTGATATCCAGGAGCATGCCATGAAGTCCCAGAGTGATACTCTATTCACCGGGAAACATTGGGTCTTCTAGCAGGACTCTGCTCCAGCACTGAAGGCTCGAAACTCAGCAGTGGCAGGTGGTGAACTTTCCTGAGTTCATTAAAGCTTCAGATCAGCATACAAATCAATAATCAATCATCAGAATCACAATCAATCAAAACAACAAATATGCCCGTAGTTCTTGGGAGGGAAACGATAATAATAGGAGAGTTAAACAACCATGCTACCGTCCAGCCTCACTTTTGGTGTGGTGGAGAGTTCCATAAGGAAGAGCTGTGAACTTCCATAGATGACTGGCCCCGCAGATTAGGATTGTTAAGGCAAAAGCGGCCATATTGAATATCAAACTACCAACTTTAGGAGTTCATAGTATAGTATCAAAATAAAATCACTCATTGTAAAATCTAAGACCGATTAACTTCATGTCTACAAACATTTTCCCCTGTCACAGAACTAATGACAGTAGGTTGTTCATGATGGAATATATTTGCATTGGTTTAAAGTTGTCACCATCAATAATGGAAACCGTCCCTTGGAACAAACTTAGGTACCCTCTAGGGGCCTAAATCTACGCTACATGGAGAGAGGGGAGTGTGACAGTACCATAAAAGATACAACTCGTACTAATAGCGTTATGTGCTATGTTCGGAGAAGATTTGTTTTCCGGTTCTCGGATCCTCACCTAACGCCAAACGCAGCATTCCAAGAACTCGAGAATGGCGTTCAACCCGACGCGAGAGCGACGGATAGACGCGCATTCACTTGAATCTGACGGGAACTGTCACACCCTGGCTGGGAGCAAGAGCCAATCTTAGTAAATGGAAACTTTTCTAAAATTAGGTCAATTCTTGGATTTAGTTTTAGCCAACCCCAAAATCATAGCGAACGAAACCACCTAGGTCTAGAGGAGATCTCACCTTTTACTAAGGAAAGCTCGAGGTGGGTTTGAGCTTGGAAATTGAATTTCGCCCGCGCCTGACCCTCGCTCGCCTTTTTCGGCAACGTTCGAATTCCATCGTAAGGGATAATCTGAAAAAAAAAGGCATCGTGCGTGAGACTACGAAGATCACCTGAAGTTATTGCATTTATCAATCAGTTCCACTACAACATAAATTTTTCTCATTACCACATTAATCGCATGATCTAACTTACTATCAAAGTTAGGTAATGAGAAACGCAATGTTTATAACAAACTTTTGCAATTAGTGTAGGTACACTAATTAGTTAAACACGGAAGGAATATAAATGCTATGTTCGGGTAAGTTGCTTAAAATCATATTTTCATCAAGTTATTGGGGATACTGGATAAAAGAAAAAAGTTTTGTTTCCTGGGAACTTGTCAAGTTTTGGGTACCTATTCATACAAATCCCGCGATTGAAAGGATGGATATGCTTGCATTAAATGAGAACAACTGCGGCTAACCAACTCTACAAGTAACAGAGATTTAATTTCATGGAAAAAGGGTGTGAACAAAGAGGAAGAACTTTTAAAATGAGATATTTTCTTCGAATTTCGCTCATTTGGGATACCGCTGTATTTATTTAAATAATAAAATACATACAGTAATAAAATATGAAAAGAATAAGTCATCTACACAATGCTGGCATGTCTATCTACTCTTTCTAACGATGCATTTTATAATTTTCATAAAAATTAATATGTGGGGTAGTTGGCTTTGAGGAATACATCCTAGAGTTGTTGAGGATGAGAATGAGAGGTCAGCTTCTCGTATTATGTACTTTATTCTAGGTAAGCGCTTTCGCCTATTGGCCTCGTCCGAGCTTTATATATAAGTCTTCCTATTGTTATCTTTGGTTAGGGGTATCTTTGGTTGTTATCTTTGCTGTACTTGGTTGGTGTCTTCTGGGATGATGATCCCGTCGTCCCTGCGAGGATGGTCCCCCTAACCAAAGATAACAATAGAAAGACCTATATACAGGGTGTCCCTACTCAAGTAGGCAAGACTTCAGGGATCAATTCTACAAGTAATTTGCAACAAAAAGTGTCTCAACAATAATAAGCCTATGTGATCGTGTAGCAAAAATTTTTTATAACCCCCCCTCAAACTTTGTCACTTTACGTTTCAAGGTGCGTAGTCTAAAAGGCCTAAGAATTGACTTAAAAAACCCGTTCTTTTGACTCCATTTGGGGTCTAGTTGGTCCTAACGTTTAAATCCCGATCGCTTGACTCGCATAGATGCTATGGGCCAAAAACAGGCGAAAAAGTGTTTTTTTTAGAGGATTCGTTTTCGAGTTATTGACGATCTAAGATTTTTTTCGTGTTTTCGACCTTATCTCCTAAAAATGGCTGTACAGTAAAAACTTCAAAATCTTATCAGCTTTCTAACGGTATAGCCAAAAAAATTGATAAAAGTAACAACAAGGAGAAAAAACGGCTTTTGAATGCGAAAAAACGTGGTATGTTTAATGAAAATCGATGGATTTCAGGAAAAAACGATCTCCTACAACTTTATGATTTAAATGTCGAATTCAACGTAATTTTTCACGCTGAATCGAATGGTGACACGTGCAGACCTCTACGACTAACGAATAAGGGTGAAAGTGCCCTTTGACCCTCGAAACTCAGAGAAGGGCACTTTCGCCCTTATTCGTTAGTCGTAGAGGTCTGCAAGTGTCACCATTCGATTCAGCGTGAAAAATTACGTAGAATTCGACATTTAAATCATAAAGTTGTGGGAGATCGTTTTTTCCTGAAATCCATCGATTTTCATTAAACATACCACGTTTTTTCGCATTCAAAAGCCGTTTTTTCTCCTTGTTGTTACTTTTATCAATTTTTTGGCTATACCGTTAGAAAGCTGATAAGATTTTGAAGTTTTTACTGTACTTGCAAACGGCTGTTCATTTTTTTTATGGAGGGAGGAATCAGATTGAAAAAACCCAAATTTTTAGAATTTTACAAAGTTTGTACTTTGACCTCTTTTTTCGGTATCTTAACTCTCTTGAATAATTATGATTTGGCATCAAAAAGATAGGAAATTTAACGTTCTTTCCAACGGT
This sequence comes from Adelphocoris suturalis, assembly GCA_030762985.1. NCBI lineage: Eukaryota > Metazoa > Arthropoda > Insecta > Hemiptera > Miridae > Adelphocoris > Adelphocoris suturalis. Next base: position 61,439,874 of record CM061047.1, read on the forward strand.
ATCCTCAGGTTTGAGAATACTCATAGAATGATGGGGTCACAGCCATTTTTAGGAGAAAAGGTCGAAAACACGAAAAAAATCTTAGATCGTCAATAACTCGAAAACGAAGCCTCTAAAAAATAACTATAAAGATCTTTTGAGGCCTACTGGCGGAAAGCGTTCGGATTTGATAATGAATAGCACTATGAGGAACTGCCAGTTTAACTCGTCCCTTCAAACCCCAACATTCCTTGAATAAATTATAAATACGAGTTAATGGTTGCATGAATAGGAATGCATGACTGCAATATTTGATTGGCATATGATGGTTATCAGTTCTAAAACCGAGACATTCGCCAATTCAACACTTTCCAATGCGCGAAGGCGATAACGATCCGTACGCGCAAGACGACCAAATAGGTTTAGGAATTAGTCACGGCTCACAAACCTCAACGTAGTTGAAGGGGAAGAGACCAATCATGGCGTTGTGTTCTCCTTCGTACCAATTTTTATCGATCTGTCGTCTCACGTAAATGATGTCCCCTCGCCTGAAGCTCAGCTCCCTGAACAAATAACGAAAATTGCAGTGGAAACACTGACATTCCATGGAGTTATAGTTAAAAATCCCAATAATTATTGAAACTTCGTGTGATTACTAATTATACAAGACTTGATATTGATAAAAACTTTATTTCCCATGATACATTGCCAATTGGACAATATCTTATTTCTCAACTTTATTCATAACCTTAGAATCGATCATGATTTTAAATATTTACGATTGGACAATAATTCATAACTTCATGAACACACTCTCGTTTATATATAGAGATGTTTACAAAAGTGTCATGTTTCCTTCAGCAAACCTCTGAATTGATGTTCCTGTGAACTATTATACTTGCTGAACGCAAGTATGAGGGAATCATGATGTGCGGATTTGTGCGAAAGACTCAGTTTCAAATAAGGGAAAGTAGGAGTTTACTAAAATAGACTTCAAAAACCAATCATGAAGTCAAATTTGTCAATACATTTTTCAAGTGATAATTATATTTTATGATTTTTTTTTTAAAACCGTACGTTCTTTACGCCGCACCAAGTACATTTATTCATTCTTAAGCCACATGCTATTATCAAGTGAGAGGTAATTGGTACATACCTTGAAGTTTGCCCGACGAAGTTGTATAGCGCTCTAGCGACAAGTTTGGGTTCTGGCGTGCGATCTCTGGGGCGGGGGGGCTGCGTCTCTAAAGGAAAGTCGTCGTATCTGTTCAAAGGTATTGGTGATTTTTGGGATGGCCTGTAAAATGTAAAGCGTAAATAAAAATCAAAAAATGAAAACAGATAATGTAGTTGTTTTTTGACGGCAACCACCGAACACGACGTTAACATGGTAATTGATAAACTAAGAAGATTTCCGTCAATTTTTTATAATTTGAGGAACTGTCTAAACTAAACCATTCAACACTCATCACATTATAAAAGGCGTTAGTTCAACCAATGCTAACCTATGGAATGGTTACATGGGGTGGCACATTGAAAATCATTTTAGTACCCTTTTCACGCGTCAGAAAGCCATATCTATGTTGATAAAATCGTAGGTATGTCTGTCTGTATATAGATTAGAATCATGAAATTTTGCGTTTCTTTTCCGTTTTTTGCTATTTTTGGACGATTTTTACCATTTTCTCAATTTTTCGCTGTCTGTCTGTATGTTCGTCCACTTTTTACGGTTGCAGGGGTCATTGGACAACCAATAAAAGTGAGAGAAATGTCTATATCAGTCCAACTTAAATTATTATAGGCTATTTGAGGTTTTTAAAATTTGAGCCAGAGGGGGTGAAATGGACTTGGACACCGTTGAACGAATTGGGGATCTCTGACTGGGCGAATATGTTTGGATTATTCTAACTTAAATCACAGGCTACTTGAAATTTTTCAAATCTGCCCCATAGGGGGTGTTTTAGGGGGGAGGGGGGGGATGGGGTATCTTTGTCATCACTGAACAAACCGGGGATCTGAGTGGGGGAATATGTTTGGATTACTCTAACTTGAACCACAAGCTACTTGAAATTTTCCAAATCTGACCCATAGGGGGTGTTTTGGGAGAGGAGGGGGGTGAAATGGGGTATCATGGACATCAGTAAATAAACTGGAGACGTGATTGTTGAAATACGTTCAGGACTAGGTCATTGTTGAAACTTGAATCGCAGACTAGGAACTTGCAATTTTCAAACCCGACCATTAGGGTGGGGGGGGGGGGGGGGTAAAATGGGGTTATCTTGGACATCACTAAATAAACTGGAGCTGATTGGTAAGAAATTTTTGAAATACCCTTACTTGAATAGCAGACTACTTCAAGTTTTCCACTCTAACCCATAGGGGGTGTTTTGGTGGAGGGGGGGGATGGGGTATCATGGACATCACTGAATAAACTGGGGACCTGATTGCTAAAATATGTTTGAATTACACTAACTCAAATCACAGGCTACTTGAAATTTTCAAATCTGAACCATAACGGGTATTTTGAGGGAGGGGTGGGGGTGGAATGAGGGTATCTTGAACATCACTGAATAAACTGAGGACCTGATTGATAAAATATGTTTGGATAACACTAAAAAACCACAGCCTACTTAGAAATTTTCAATTCCGACCCATAGGGGTGTTTTTGGGGGAGGGGGTTTGGAAAGGGGTATCTTTGACATCACTGAACAAACTGGGGGTCTTTTCATACGTATATATATACATATATATATGTATCATTCCAGACGATAACTCTCTTTAGGATTGAGATAAAAATTCCGTTTTTGCGCCAAAAAATCAAGTTTTTCAAACGAAAGGATGAGTTCGTTGGCCAGCACTTTTTGAACACATTAAATTGGTCAAATTTCAAAAAATATCCCTACACACGTCGGACTCCAACGGGGTTTTTTCCCTACGAACTCTGGATGGACTATTTATATCCCATCGCATCTATACATCCCACAGAAAGCGAGCGAATTGAGCAACATCCCCTACACATTTCAAATCACTCTTAATGATCCACCGTTTCCAATCGTTCTACATGTCCCACTCAACAGTAAAGACCATCGGATCTACACAGTCATACCGAGCGAACGAGGCGAGCGAAAAAACTAGGCTAGTAACGTGGAAATCGTGTATCAACAGCTATGCAGGATCAGAACAAAAATCACGCAAAATTGCACAAAAGAATATCTAAAATCTCAAAATTGTCTTATACAAAATCTTCTCTTACTAACTTCTCTCTGCCCCTCTGAATATGATAACGTGGATAATGATTATTGGCTGTATACATATTATATATATTAGTAACTGTAACCACTTCACGACATTACATTTTAGTAACTTTTCTAAATCAATGAAAGAGCTAAATATTTTAATCAGCACACAACGCTTCACCTGCTCAGCACATAAATGACGTACCTACATTACCGAGCAGTATCGATGCACATTGCACATGCACGTTCTAGAGTGGGATGCTTGTTGTAGGAAGATTTCACGGAAATATTGTGGCCGGCATTAGGTAGAACGATTTGAAAGCTATTTTTAAATTCCTACAGACGCGAAGGTAAACAAGTCTGAATAGAACATTCCACAGCTAATGAATAATGTATTTGTTGTCCACATTTGTCACTGGGAACAGCTGCGGTGAAAAACAGAGATGATAACTTCTGCCGTCTTTCAAGCTCGATGGGATATTTGCATGGGTTGGAATTTTGTATCTTTGACCTTAAATTCGGGTTTAACACACCCTAAAACCCATTAATAACAATTTTAGTTTACACTTTTAAAACGGATGGAAAAGAAGCCTATGCTGTAGAGAGTTCTAGGACTTGCAGTAATTAATTCACATTTCCTGTCAAGGATCCGGCAATTAATGAGAGAGAGAGTGGAAGGGCGAACAGAGAACCGGAGGGTCACATTGAAATGAAATCTGTAAAAATCGAACACAATGGCACTAGTGTTACGTTCAAGAAAAACTTCCGCGGTCGACCAAATTTGATCAGCCCCATAGCTCATCTGGTTGGTGCGCTGTTACTAAAGAAGAATTTCTCCTTTGTAACTAAGGGCACGAGTTCAAACTCTATCGAGGTATCAAATATTTTTGGGCTGTTACACTTGTATTATTTTAAACGTTTTCGAAATATTGATTTAAAAAAAGGTATATCTACACTTGAGTAAATTTTACCCTCGGGTAATTGAAAGTCATTCTGCCATTTCACAACTATTGTGGGATGATAATATGATGTTACTGTTGGGACAATATTCGTAAACTTTGATTCAGTAGTTGTGAAAAAAGCTTTGGCTTAAATATACTGCCAGTTAGATATAAATTATAAATAAATATATATAAAAATTACTGTCGGTAAATTCCATATTCTTTAAATGAAATAAATGTGGTTAGACGCATTCATGGGATTGACCATTCCTAAAGTTCAATTCACCATTCATTAAGTTCAATGCAACTGCATATATATACATCAGAATGGACGGGGCCTCTGGGTGCGGTAAAGTATAGTTACAACATAATTGTAGGTACTATTTTTCTTGCAGTACCTACTGACACAACCGATTGAATACATGATGGTAAACTGAAATCCATATTCACGCTTTGGATGAGTGAGCGAAGCGAGCGGGCACAAGTATCTTCCATGCAATTTATAATAATCATATGGATTTTAAACATTTTACAGCCTTTCAATGGTTAATAAACAACAAACAAACTGAAGCTTCAATACTTTTCAGAATGGTGACACTACTTTTCGTAAGAGGAAAATCCACCCTAATTCTATATGCTTTCTTTCTCGACAACGTTGTGTTGGATGGAGCAAATGTGTCGTAAATTAAACCAGCCTCATAGGATCATTTCTCGACGGGTTCCGTCTCATGTGTCCAGAATTTCAGACAGGAATGATAAAAGCAGTATTTACACAGTTTCAATTGGTACTCACAACAAGTTGTCGGTGTGTCTCCGGCTGTACATGTCGTGGAGCTCGTTGAGATACTTGGTGCGCCGCTGTTCCTGATAGATCCTCCTCATGATCTCCGCTTGCTTCTCGGCAAGCTCATCCTCCGGCCAGGCCACTTTGGCCTCGCTCCTCACCGGGCTCTTGTAGTGGATGTTCACCTCTGACTCGACGTATCGATGCGGAGATTCTGGAAGAAAAACCAACAAAAACCTAAAATGAAAACTGAAAATTGATCATCAGAAATTAAGTCACAAGAGATTACTATTTCGGAGATCAATACATGATGTAGAACCCAAGAAAAGAACTCTCATGACAGCTTGCGTGCGAGTCCGCAACCACGTAGTCCAGGAGCCAAGGCCGAAAATACGTAGGTAGTAATTTCACTTGGTTTGAGATCAGATTTTGAAACTTTAGTCTGTTCTGAATGAGAAAATCATTGTCTGCCATCTCCGAATTGGCGGAAAACAAAATGGCGGCCTCATAAATATGACTTAATTTGCCCATTTCAAAGATTTTCTCTAATAACTCCTAAACCGTACATCCTACAGAATTTATTATACAGAGCAACATTGTAGAGCATAAAAAAAAACAAGAGGATTGGACCCCAAAACTCTTGAGTTATCCCTCGAAATAAGCGAATTACAAACAATTGAAAATCGGGCCAATTTTAGGGGGTCCTCTCCTCTCGCCGTCAAGACTTTTGCCCTTCAAAATCACCTTAGGGCCTTAATATTGGTCTGATTTAGGTCTGCCAAACCTCATTCTATTCAAAGTTAAATACATTCCAAAGTTAATATCGAGCAAGTTTTCGCTCATAGCTCATACCATTTTCCATTCAAGTACAAAGTAAAAGGCCGTTTTTGCGAACTTAATGCGTAAAATGAAATAAAATTCATAAGTCAATGGGGAAAGGTCTCGGCTAAAATATGCACGATATGAAGTTTGTAAAGTATTCAATCTTGAATAGAATGAGCTTTAGCAGACTGAAATCAGGCTCATATTAACGCCACTAGGTGATTTTGGAGGGTAAGAGTCTAGACGGGGATTTTGGGTCTAACCCAAAATTAGACTGATTTTCAATTTTTTGTAATTCGCTTATTTGAGAGATAATTCAGAGTTTTAGGATATATATTTTTTTAATGCTCAACAACTTTGCTTCGTATAAAAATTTCTATAGGATGTACGGTTTAGGAATATATTAGAGAATAACTTTAAAATGGACAAATTAAGGCATCTTTATAAGCCACCGATTTCGAGATGACAGAATAATTTTCTCACACAGAACGGACTAAAAATTCAAAATCTGATCTCGAACTGATTTTAGTTTTTCTATGCATTCTAAATCTACTCGACGACGTTTACTGACTGTTTACTCAATTCAATGGGAAACCATTAGAAAACTTCCGTAAGTAGGGAAATGTAACTCTGACGGTTATTCGGGTTTTCACCTACAAAAATCGTTACCCACTCGTTGGAAAGCTCTCAATTCATCTGACACGTCACGCTGGTGATTTCTGTCTTTATAAATCGATTTAAACATTACATTTTTAGGGTGGCAAAACTCGTCGCACCGCGCCTCACCAGGGGGCAAGCACCCTGGACCGCCGGTTATTTTTATTAACATAATTCGAATGAAATTATTGAAACACAGAATGTGTTTTGGCTCACGCGTTTCACATAAACCCATGAAACCAGCATATAAGAATGGCTCAGATTTTGCGGTGTATCTTATCACTAGGTACTATGTCAAGTTGTACTATGTCAATGAAATCATCACCTGTGTGTAATCAATTATTCAAATAACCATACTCATGTAGGCTTGGGGAAAAGGCCTTGGAAGGTTTGTTCCTCTTGTCCTTGAAAGTTTGAGCTTGCCACGTGCTCCTTAAGCACGGGAGAACACACGTAACGAACCTTCAGTTCGAGATATTATGGAATACAGTTATCCTACTTGTAAACTTCTGGGTACGCGACGTTCGTTAAGGTGTTCCGTGCGTTGGTACCACGTCTTGTCTAAGCAGAGTTGTGCAGCTCTCCTACCTCCGAGCACAGCTTACACTCATAACTTAGCTTGTTGGCCACGCACTTCGCAGTAGTTAACATAATATGGTTGGATAAATCGAGAGCTTTCGAACGAATGGTCAACGAATTTTGTGGGATGAAAAATAACGATTGTCATCTAGCAACGACACGTAATCACGACATAGGTACACAAAAAGGCTGGTGATACCGTTGCCTTGTGATCTCCGGAGCTAATTTCTTTGCTACTCAAACTATGAAGCTAAATTTTGAAATGGAGTTAAACAACGTAATCTACGCTCATCACTCTTTAGCCTTTAGGCGTAAGGTTCTTTAAAAATTAATTTAAAAAACAATTTTAAACAAGAACTAATAAATTCATTGAACCTCATCAAGTTTGTTAGTTTACGTTTAAACCATAAAATGCAAATTATTACAAAAACTTGTATTATTTCGGTACATATTACTAACCCGTTACTGTCGATCTGCGCATAGCAATGGTTTTATATAAATACTAATATAAGTTTCAGAGAATTCAAAATCCTTGAACACCTAGGTATGTTCTTTAAGCTAACGCGGAACATCGGATTTTGCAGTTTAAACGAAATCCGAATCCAAGGATCAACACGAATCTGTGTGAGCCTTCTCCTGAGTCAGAAAGTCGGTTAGTGATTCACAGTTGAGTTGATGATTTCCCAATATTTCAACACGTCAACACTTGGGCCCTCTGTGGGCGAAGGGTTAGCCTTGTATTGCTCCGGAGGGTTTCATTCGATTCGTAGAAGTAAAAATCCGTCAAAACCAAACAAAAACTACTTCTTTTATTTCAACAGTTTTGATGATATTGTAAAGATTTTGAAGCTCCTGATTTTTGAGCCAATTTTCGCAAACTTTGGTCTTATAGTTAGGTACAAAAGCTAAGGACGGCCCCAATCAGA